>CM065705.1:10627127-10689627 GCA_017654935.2 Phymorhynchus buccinoides
ACTGCGGCTTTAGACGAGTTGGAGACGAAAAAGTTATATAAAAAAAAGGCGAGAAAAACGTATTCTTCAAACTACAGTAGTCAACAAAAGCTTATTATTTCGCTGAGAGCCGATTTGAAACGATTTTTCAGCAACCAGAGCATTAATTGATCCTTTAACACAAGATTGTGTGTTGTCATCGCAGATTCAGCGGCTGGAGGGTCGGGCGAAATACCTGCAGCAGGAGATAGAGCAGCGCATGGAGGACAACGTGCAGATGGAGAGAGAGCTGGCCGAGAAACGGACATTGGCGCAACACCTCCAGTCACATATCACGCTGCTGGAGGGCTCAGAGTCGACCCTGAAGAACAGTGTAAGACGTGTGTGTGTGTGAGTGTGTGGTGCGCGCATGTGAGTGTTGGAGATTGAGGTGGAGAAAGAGAGCTGGCCAAGAAACTGACGTTGGCGCTACACCTCCAGTCACATATCACACTGCTGGAGGGCTCAGAGTCCACCCTGAAGAACAGTGTAAGACGTGTGTGTGTGAGAGTGTTGGAGATAGAGCAGCGCATGGAGGACAACGTCCAGATGGAGAGGGAGCTGGCGGAGAAACGGACGTTGGCTCAACACCTCCAGTCACATATCACACTGCTGGAGGGCTCAGAGTCCACCCTGAAGAACAGTGTAAGACGTGTGTGTGTGAGAGTGTTGGAGATAGAGGAGGACAACGTGCAGATGGAGAGGGAGCTGGCCGAGAAACGGACGTTGGCGCAACACCTCCAGTCACATATCACACTGCTGGAGGGCTCAGAGTCCACCCTGAAGAACAGTGTAAGATGTGTGTGAGTGTTGGAGATAGAGCAGCGCACGGAGGACAACGTGCAGATGGAGAGAGAGCTGGCCGAGAAACGGACATTGGCTCAACACCTCCAATCACATATCACGCTGCTGGAGGGCTCAAAGTCCACCCTGAAGAACAGTGTAAGATGTGTGTGTGCGCGCGTGTGCATGTCTGCATTGGAGATAGAGCAGCACACAGAGGACAACGTGCAGATGGAGAGGGAGCTGGCAGAGAAACAGACGTTGACACAACATTTCCAGTCACATATCACACTGCTGAAGAACAGTGTAAGATGTGTGTGTGTGTGATAAATAATGATGATGATGATAATAATAACAAAGATGATGATGATGACGATGACATCGATGATGATGATCAATGACAGTGTCACAATAGCAGTTGAAGAAGGAGAAAGGCCACTAGCTGATATAATCAGACACATTTGAACTGGAATGCATTATTCTAAGGATTCTCCCCCCTTTAAGCGTGAATGCTATTGTCATTGTACAGATTCTTGTTTTTTTAGTATTATGGAACCTTTATGTATTAGGTACTTTAAGATTCACAGAGGCGTACTCTCTGTGAAATTCCTTTCTTTGTAAGTATGCCTCCCCACCTGGAGAGCGCGTCGCATAATTTTTGAAGGTCACCCACTATAGTATGATTTTTTGGCATGCGACCCCCATTTTTGTGAAGTACTGATGAGGAAGGAAAAAAAATGGGGGGTCCCAGGGTAAATTTTAAAAAATGCCAACTTTTTCGTTGCCACTGGGATTAACGTGTGCTAAGCGCATGGGCACCATGGGACCCTCAGTTTAACGTCTCATCCGAAAGATGTTTTTGGTAGTAGTATGATGATTATTAATGATATATTTTTTATATATCGACAGGTGTGCCAGTTAGAGCAGCAGTTGATGAAGGAGAAAGGGCAGTGGATGATGGAGGCGGATGAACTGGAGAGCCGGCTGAGCAGTCGATCCAGCGAACTAGACGCAGCCACCTCCCACTGCAGCCAGATGAAGAGCACCATCAAGTAAGGAGATGCTTGTACTGTGTTCCTCGCCTTGGCTTAACTTTTTAAGCCCCTTATATCCTGATTCCGCCCTTGACCATTACTTTGTCCTACCAAGCCATCTGAAGCCGCCCCCCGCACACCCACTTCGCTGGTTTAGGTATTGTGTGGGTGGAGTGCAGTAAAAGGACACCAGCTTTCGTCATTGCTTCCGGCGGCAAATGTTCCACCACACGCCATCTCTTTACGCCGGTTTTGGCAGCCAGAAAGTTCCGGACATATATGACCGGAACGACTTGAATGAGTGAACCCTTTCAACGCCAACATCGCGTTTTTGCACCGCAATGATTTAACACCCATGTCACTAAAAAGCATCAAATCAGGGTCTGTTTTTATCCAAAGACCCTATTCTCTTAATTTTGGGAGGTAAGGACAGGCCTTGCTTTAAACATGTCACAGAGGAATCCCCAATATTGCTGACGAAATCTTTTCTCTGGTTTGAATGTTTTATTTTCCAAATCAACGTGAACAACAACTATGACATAACTGAAGCAACAACAAGCAGAGCTTATGGCGTGCTCAGTTCAAAACGAATTACACAGTATAAACATTGGCGGAATTTTACCAGGAAATACAAGCAATACATTTTTTAAAAGAAAGTCACAACAAACCTTTTTTCTCTGATCCATGTAAGTTTAATTTGAAAATTTTGGCTAAGAAATGGCTGGCGGCGAAAGGGTTAACTCATTCGCATCGCAACGATTTTTCTTACTATTAACTCTTTTTTTTTTCAAGTGCCGTTCAGAGCAACAAAAAATACAAAGTTATGTATTAGGTACTTTATAGTCACAGAGGTGTCTCTGTGAAATTCAGGTTGCTCCCACCTGGAGAGCGCGTCTCAGCCAGAGACGCGTCACCTAATTTTTTTTGTTTTTTGCATGCGATTTTTGTGTGACTGATGAGGAAGGAAAGGGGGTGGGTTGGGGTAAATTTTGATCAAATGACAACTATTTCGTTGCCACTGGGTTTAGCATGTGCTAAGTGCATGGGCACAAGTTAGCAAATCCATGTTATCACTGTGTAACATTTTCTGTTGTTACAGAGAGCTCCAGGAAGAGGTGCGAAGGGCGGAGGAGCACCACTGTTTGCTGGAGCAGGCTCTGAAGAAGGAGAAGGCGAGCAGCCAGAGCCATGCCGACCGCGCCCCGAGGCTGGAGAGAGACATGAGAGACCTCAGGGTGGAGCTGGAACAGAAGATAGAGATGGGTGAGAGAGAGAGAGAGGGGGGAGAGAGAGAGAGAGGGAGGGAGAGAGAGAGAGGGAGAGAGACATGAGAGACCTCAGGGTAGAGCTGGAACAGAAGATAGAGATGGGTGAGAGAGAGAGAGAGAGAGGGGGAGAGAGAGAGGGAGAGAGAGAGGGAGAGAGACATGAGAGACCTCAGGGTAGAGCTGGAACAGAAGATAGAGATGGGTGAGAGAGAGAGAGAAAGGGAGGGAGAGAGAGGGGGGGGGGGAGAGATCAGAGAGGGAGAGAGACATGAGAGACATCAGGGTAGAGCTGGAACAGAAGATAGAGATGGGTGAGAGAGAGAGATGGATGGAGAGAGAGGGGGGGGAGGGAGAGAGAGATGGAGAGAGAGAGAGAGGGAGGAGACCTCAGGGTAGAGCTGGAACAGAATATAGAGATGGGTGAGAGAGAGGGAGGGAGAGAGAGGGTGGAGAGAGAGGGGAGAGAGACATGAGAGACCTCAGGGTAGAGCTGGAACAGAAGATAGAGATGGGTGGAGAGAGAGAGAGAGAGAGGGAGAGAGAGACATGAGAGACCTCAGGGTAGAGCTGGAACAGAAGATAGAGATGGGGGAGAGAGAGAGAGAGGGAGAGAGAGACATGAGAGACCTCAGGGTAGAGCTGGAACAGAAGATAGAGATGGGGGAGAGAGAGAGAGAGGGAGAGAGAGACTGAGAGGGGGTAGAGCTGGAACAGAAGATAGAGATGATGAGAGAGAGAGAGAGAGAGACATGAGAGACCTCAGGGTAGAGCTGGAACAGAAGATAGAGATGGGTGAGAGAGGGAGAGAGAAAGAGGGAGAGAGAGAGATGAGAGACCTCAGGGTAGAGCTGGAACAGAAGATAGAGATGGGTGAGAGAGAGAGGGAGAGAGAGACATGAGAGACCTCAGGGTAGAGCTGGAACAGAAGATAGAGATGGGTGAGAGAGAAAGAGGAGAGAGAGAGAGAGAGACATGAGAGACCTCAGGGTAGAGCTGGAACAGAAGATAGAGATGGGTGAGAGAGAGGGAGAGAGAGAGAGAGAGAGATAATGAGAGACCTCAGGGTAGAGCTGGAACAGAAGATAGAGATGGGTGAGAGAGAGGGAGAGAGAGAGAGAGAGATAGATGAGAGACCTCAGGGTAGAGCTGGAACAGAAGATAGAGATAGGTGAGAGAGAGGGAGAGAGAGATATTGAGAGACCTCAGGGTAGAGCTGGAACAGAAGATAGAGATGAGAGAGGGAGAGAGAGAGAGAGATAATGAGAGACCTCAGGGTAGAGCTGGAACAGAAGATAGAGATGAGAGAGAGGGAGAGAGAGAGATAATGAGAGACCTCAGGGTAGAGCTGGAACAGAAGATAGAGATGGGTGAGAGAAAGAGAAAGAGGGAGAATACGAATATGAAATGTTTTAATCAGATGAATAGGCATAGGCCCCTTCCTGATGGGGGTGTCACAATGATGGAAACTTAAATCATGCAATGACATATTTGGTTACATATAGACACAGAGAGAGAGGGAGGGAGAGAGAGAGGCTTCAGAAACATATATGTATTGACAATGGACAAATTAAGCCTTCATGTCAAGAAGGTACTCAAGTGCCTTGAAGTAGCGCCGTTAAAGCAAACATATTAGATCGATGCACATGATAATAGTATCTCAACACATTAACATTTAACAATTACTGTTGTGTGTGTGTGACATGCGTGCAGTGGGTGACCTGGAAGCAATGTTGAGAAACAAGGATGCTGATCTGGACCAGCAACGGTCGCTGATAGAGCAGCTGGACGTCGACAAGCTACGCATGCAGGTACACTATATGTTTGCGTGCATGCATGCATGTGTCACGGGGAATTTTGTTCAAATTTGGGGAGATGTAGGAATGAAAGGGAAGGGAGGAATTTGTAAAAACCAGATACATACGTACATTACCCATTACAGCCGGCCATATGGCCTGGGAATGCAGAAGAAGAAGTGCCTGGTTCAGGCATGATAGACAGTGTTTCCCATAACGCACATATGTGCGTCCCTGAAGCACAAAAATCACAGAGGGACTCTTTGATTTCAGCTCTAGGCGTCCCATGGGACGCACACTTTTTTCAACAGACCGAGACAGCAGGGTTCATTCTTCGATTTTGACCGAAAGCTTTAGCAGGCGGGCGGTCATCTGACCGATTGATTTTTCGTCAAAGCAGTCAACAACTTCACGGATTCTGTCGTCTGCTAAACTTAGTTATTCCGCAGCCTCGGACCATAATCAGAACTAAAAAGTTGTATCTGGCGAAATGAACGCCGAAACGAAGAAATGGCGGCATTGCACATTCGGTAAAGCTTTTCCAATCCAACTTTTTGAAGACCAAATAAAGTTCCAGCGTGACCTAGTCTTCTAGTGCTAAACAAGATCGTTCTCGGCCTTTTGACAACAATTCGTGTTTAAAACCAGCCATGCCTCCCCAAAAGAAGCCACGAGTAGGAAAGGGGCAGAAGAATATGTTTGCTAGTTTCGGACTCGCTCAGACATCGTCTGCAACTTGTAGGATCGTTGGAATTAGGTCAAGCCACACCAACTTTTCCATATCAAAACTCCGAACCCGATTTTCGCTTCGTGCCACAGCCGTCAGTCTGTTTGCTTTCTGTAGTCAGCCTATTCCATTTCCAGGGGTTATGCACATGTGTTTGCCTGTGTGTTCACTGTGCATGTAGCATGTGTGTTTAGCATGTATTTGCTTTTGTTAAAGCATTTTTTATCATATACTTAGGGGACTCTTAAAAATATGAAAAGGACTCTTAAAATTTTGCACAGGGAGTCCCTGGGACTCTCACATTTCACCCCTATGGGAAACACTGGGTAGACCTCCGCGAATCGCGGAAAATCCGCGAAACAGTTTGAAACAAAATTATTAAAAAATGCATTAAAATGGCATGAAAAAAGTGAAAATTTCACTCATTTATTGAATTTTATTGAATTTTCTTCGGCCCCCTGGACCCCCGGCCATTTTCCTTGAAAACCACTTTGCCCCCACTACCATGCCTGCTGGTTTCAGAGAGAACTCAAGCAGCTAGAGGACACGAAAAATCAGCTGGAAGCGTCTGTGGAACGTCTGCAGTTTGATGGCAGAGCTAAGGAACAGATTCTGGGAGACACGCGTGATGTGCTGAGGTGAGCGATCAACGTGTGGGTCTTGAATATCTACAAAGTGTGTGTGTGTGTGTGTGTTTTGTATGTGCGTGTGTGTGTGTGTACGTGTGTGTGTGTGTGTGTGTGTGTGTGTGTGTGTGTGTGTGTACTCTGTGTGTGTGTGTGTGTGTGTGTGTGTGTGTTGTGTGTGTACGTGTGTGTGTGTGTGACTGTGTGTGTGTGTGTGTGTGACTCTGTGTGTGTGTGTGACTGTGTGTGTGTGTGTGTGACTCTGTGTGTGTGTGTGTGTGACTCTGTGTGTGTGTGTGTGTGTGTGTGTGTGTGTGTGTGTGTGTGATATGCATTTTGCGTTTCTTAAAATGATTATGGTACACTTGTATTACTATTAGGTTTGACTTACGGCTTGGTGACTAAATGAGTCAGCTGCACTGACATATTCTTATCACGTTTTGATACTTTTTGTTTTGTAAGCAAAATGTACTTGTTTTCTGGTTGTTTTTTCTTTTTAAATTTCATACTATTCGTCACAGGCTTTAGAAAGATTGAATACATAAATAGAAGTCTAGTAGAGCTTATTAACTCACTCGGGACTGGCCAAATTATTTCCCCTTGTTCTGTGGGGTCTGGGCATTTGACTAGGGTCGTAAAATAATCACCAAAACCAAGTTATGAAGAGTTAGGCATCAATATTTTCAGAAAAGATTAGCAACGCCATGCACTAAGCGATTGTAAAATATCAGATTCCTTACCTTTGTCGTTTGTCTGCTATTGACGAAATTAGCTAACACATAGAAAGAAGGAAAATTTCACATTCCGATCTTTGACCCCCCTCTACAACCAAAGCTGAATGTAAAGTCTGCAATGATTGGTTGATTTCAAGAGAGGCAAGGTCAAAGCAAACTGAAAATAGGTTATGACTTCACACCGGAAAGCTGGTTACATGCCAGAAATCAAAACCTCTTGAAAACTCTTATGAGCCGGATCCGGGCCATTCGTCCTAAACGGTTGTGCGAGCCATGAGCCGGATCCGGCTCATTCGCCCAGAGTGAGTTCAGTTATTAGTAGATATAAAGAAACACCTATTCAAAAAAGTGCCGGTCGGGGCCCGTCCCCAGGGACCACTACGGTAGTGGGATTGATCTCGCCTGTATACTGCGAAAGAAAGGTCTATGGCCAATAAAAAGGCAGAATGTCATTGCCATCAAGACAGCAATGTTAACCCTTTCACCGCCAATGTCGCATTTATGCACCACAATGGTTTAACACCCACGTCACTAAAAGGCATCAAAGCAGGGCCTGTTATCCGAAGACCTTATTTTCATAATTTTGGGAGGTAAAGATAGACCTAATGTTAGACATGTCACAGAAGAATTCCCAATATTGCAGATACAAATTTTTATCCTCCCAGTTACGTTTAATGGTCTTTTTGGGCTAAAGAAAATGGCTGGCGGCGAAAGGGTTAACTCTTTCTGTGTCATTACCATCAAGATAGCAATTTTAACTCTCGATGCGCTCTCCTATTTCCGTTGTGTATAGAGCTCCCCCCCCCCCCCCCCCCCCCCGCCTGGGATACCGGTGGTCTTTTGTATAAATAGTTCCCCCACCTTCTGGAAGTTCTGTGCTTGTAACTTCCTCTAATCTGTCACTCTCTTTGACTGCCTTTTTCCCTTTGCTTACTGTCATCTACTATCTTTCTGCCTTACCAGTCCATTCTCCTGCCCAAGTCCGAAGTCGGACTTGCTGGGCCTAACTATTTCTTAGTTAGGAGCATAACGGCAGCATGACGCATCTGCGCTCATAATTGACAAGAAACTGTCTGAGCGATCGAAGAAGAAGAAGAAGAAGTACCAGTATATAGCTTTCATAGGCTCCTACAACATGAACGTTGCAGATCCAGAAAAAAAAATACAGTGTTTTGTTGTAATGATTTGCTTGCTTGTTCTGTTTTCAGGAAGACAGAGGCAGATCTGGCAGAGAAGTCGGCTGAAGCCAGCAGTCTGCGGGAATTGTTGGACGACCGACAGAGGGAACTGGAAGATCGCGTCAAAGCCGTGAGTCCGTCAGGATGGGACAATATTTATAGTTTTTACAGGGGGGGGGGGGGGGGGCATCAAGGAGATCAACACCAGGATCAGCAAAGCGAACCAAGCCTTTGCCATGCTCGAGCCCATCTGGAAGTCTACGGGGCCTCAGCACCCACACCGAAATCAGAACCTTCAAGAGCAACGTCCTCAGCGTTCTCCTGTATGGATCTGAATGCTGGAAGACCACCGCCACCATCAAGCGGAAGCTGGAAGTGTTCCAGACCAAGCGTTTGCGAAGAATCCCAGGGCTCCCAGGGACCCCCATTTGGGGGTCTATGAAGCACTAAAGGACCCTCTAAAAGAATGTGCAGAGGGTCCCAGGGATGCACTAGAAAAATTATTTTTAGCATTCGCAATGCCACTGGGACCCTCCTCTAGGACCCTCTATGCTGTAAGTGAAGGAGTCCCTGGGATCCCTTGTTTTGCGTGACGATTGGGAGCCCTGAATCCTGAAGATCTTCTGGCCCAACACCTGTGAGTTAAAGATCACTGATTTTTCAATGACGTGTACTGCCTCGAGAATGTGTGTCTCATGCAAAATAAGCGATAAACACGTTCCCGTAGCAGTACACATCGTCGAAAAAAAAGAGCTCTCTTTAGCTCACAACTATCTCGAATGAAGACCTCCGGACCACAGCAGGAGTCGCAACTCTGCGCGAGACATGGAAAAGGAGATGGCTAAGGACATGTCTGCCGTATATCACCGGACTCACTCCTCAGAGTAGCTCCACTACGCTGGACACTAGAGTTGAGAACCGGTTCAAAAATCATAACCGGTTTTAAATCGGTTTTCCTCTTCGAACCGGTTTTATTGAACTGTTTTTTTAAACCAGTACTCGTATCACTAGTTTCACCTATGCAAACACATATTTATTTGTCAGAATATTCACACACACGCACGCACACATACACACACATGCACATACACAATAATGAAACATGACTAATGACACACACACACTCAACTCAACACTCAGTCAAAGTCAAAACCATACACCGCCACAACCTAGAAACAGCTACTCTTGGTTTACAAACACCCCAATATGCGCTGAGAATCAGTGTTGTTTTTCGAAAAGAATGCGTTATTCTAAGAAAAAGTTACTTTCAGTTTGCAGTTAAAAAACCGGTTCACAGCAACTCGAACCGGTTTTTTGAACCGCGAAAGTTTAGCACCGGTTTTTCGGTTCAAACCGGTTTTCCCCCCACCTCTACTGGACACCACAAGGGGAAAAGGAACAGAGGGTGGCCCAAAGAAACATGGAGAAGGACGACTGAAAAAGAGCTGAGGGGCAAAGGACTATCTCTGGCAACAACAGCCCCCAACGTAGCAGCAGACAGAGTCAGGTGGAGATCCCTTGCTGAGGGCAAAGGACTATCTCTGGCAACAACAGCCCCCAACGTAGCAGCAGACAGTCAGGTGGAGATCCCTTGCTGAGGGCAAAGGACTATCTCTGGCAACAACAGCCCCCAACGTAGCAGCAGAGTCAGGTGGAGATCCCTTGCTGAGGGCAAAGGACTATCTCTGGCAACAACAGCCCCCAACGTAGCAGCAGACAGAGTCAGGTGGAGATCCCTTGCTGAGGGCAAAGGACTATCTCTGGCAACAGCCCCCAACGTAGCAGCAGACAGAGTCAGGTGGAGATCCCTTGCTGAGGGCAAAGGACTATCTCTGGCAACAGCCCCCAACGTAGCAGCAGACAGTCAGGTGGAGATCCCTTGCCGTTGCCTCAAGCGCCAGACGGCACAGAGAGGAGTGAATGAAATGAATTACAGGGGTGCTCATTTTCTAGAACATTATTATTAGTAGGTATTTTATAGTCACAGAGGCGTCTGTGAAATTCGGGTTGCTCCCACCTGGAGAGTGCGTCGAAACCAGAGGCGCGCCATGGGGGTAATGAAACTTGACATGTGGCTTCCAGTTTTTGGAGTGCGAAAACTTGTGGCTTCCTGATTTTGGAGTTAATAGCGGGTAATAAAAAAAATCGGGCACGAAATCCCAGGTGAGAGACTTCAGGAAGACGTCATGACAAGTTTTGTAAGCAATGACACAATTTGTGCTGTGCTTTCTGCATGAACCCTGTCCCAAAACAAAAATTCCAAATTTGAAAATTAATAATTTTTTCTGCTCACTTTCTGGTCGTGTTTTTTTTTTTTCTTTTTTTTTTTTTGATCAACATTACACTTTCTGCCTATCTCTATGTGAAGACAGGATATATCGTTTGAACAGAGGGACCCAGGAGGCTCAAAGTTTGCATGCAGATAGGTATTTAGGATATCTAGGCTGATTTTGAAGGTCACCGGAGCCGAAAATGCTGCAACACACCTGCTTTTCTCCAGCTGTCAACAGTGTGCGAGCTACAGTTGAGATCCTCGCTGGCGCAAGGGTACACACTGTAAAGTGCAGATGTAGACTGTTTGATCGGACTTTAGTTTCAGGGGTGTTTGTTCCTGCAAAATTGCTTCCTCGCGGCTGGTTGATGTAGCATTTTCACGCTCCAGTTTGTGTGTTGTGCGTGCTTGTGCACAGATGAAGCAGCTGGAGCAGACGATCTCGGAGACGCAGCAGGAGATGAGCCAGCGCATGCAGCGGGTGGACAACACCCTGCACAAATACGAGATTGAGATCGGCGAACGGACCGGGCAGGTCAGTCTTCGTTCACACCCCCCCCCCCCCGTGGGGATACCGGGGGGGATCTTTTTGTAAAAAATAGTTCCCCCACCTTCTGGAAGTTCTGTGCTTGTAACTTCCTCTAATCTGTCACTCTCTTTGACTCTTGCCTTTTCCCTTTGCTTACTGTCATCTACTATATTTCTGCCTTGCCGGTCCATTCTCCTGCCTTTTTTCACGAAACACTTTAAAAAACATTTCCTCCAGCCGAAGGCAGACTTTTTTCCTTTTTTGTTGTTGTTGTCCCATCTTCTGGGCTGTACAGTGGCGTTGCTCCCACGCTGCTCATTCCGAATCCCAATTCGCAGCTACACCCCGGCTTGTTCAGGTCGCAGAATCCGAGACCAGCAGTCCAAGGGGAGCGAATCTATATTAGAGCCTGAGCCGAAGGCGGACTTGCTGGGCCTAAATATTTCTTAATTAGGCGCATAACGGCAGCAAGACGCATCTGCGCTCATAATCGACAGGAAACTGTCTGAGCGATCGAAGAAAAAGAAGAAGTCTTCGTTTATAACTACCGCATGGATGCTCCTTGCAGGATGTCCTTCTTGCAGGATGTCCTTGCAGGATTTTTAAATTGCCTAGAGCCTGTCTTCGCCGGATTATGAGAATTTGAGAAGCAACAATTTTCTTACACACACAAACTTGTACAATAAAAAGGGCCTATATAAGCGGTTTGCTATATTCAAAGGAATGTAGCACTTGTACTGGAGTCTAGAGGGGTGAAAAAAGAGCAGTAAATGTGTGTGTGCGCTGCTCCTGCACTCCGCCGGGGCCGCCCCCTTGCAGGATGTTTTTAATTTCCCAGGAGGCACCCATGCTACCATATTTTACGGACTATAAGGCGCACCCTCCACATATTTCACACAAAGTTCTGTTATTAGCGTTACAGTTTCTTTCTGTATTTTTAGTCATATTATAAGACACAGGGGTGTTGGTTTGGAGAATAAGGATTGCCTTAGAGTCTGAAAAAACACGGTATTCTGTGCACGTTTCATACGTCAGGCTGCGTGTTGCCTTGCAAGTAAAATAATTCTCAATTTCTTTCTCGACTTCCTCTTCGCCAAGCGTGGCCACAGTCGAACCCTGTGCTTTAAATTAAAGAAACATCTTTCAATTGCGGTTTTAAATGAGGTGGAGGCGAAAAGCATATAGCCAAAATTGGTGAGAAAACCTTATTCTACAAACTACAGTAGTCGACAATAGCGTATTTTTCGCTGAGAGCCGTTTTGAAACGATTCTCCACCAACAAGAGTCTGGATATCTCCTTTAACCCCTTGACTGCCAGAGAAAATCAAAGAAAAAATCATTGGGCAAATCATGACATGAAAAAGACAACTGATAGAGCCAATCTGGCGAAAATGGTCTGGGGATGTAACTCTCTTGACTGTGTTAGGGCGAAAACCAGCATATCAGAGTTATTCCTCTTCATCTGATGATGTTATCAAGTCAGTACGTAATGCGTCATATGGCAGTCAATGGGTTAAGAAGTGGGGGCATGTTTATTGTTTATATGGCTTGCCTTTTTATTTTTTATTTTTTTCAAATTTCAGATAGCCAACCTGGACGACCGGCTGAAGGAGACGCAGAGCGACTACCTGGAAACGAGTAGACAACTCCAGCAGCAGCAGCAGCTGTCCCACCGCCAACAGGTGGAGCTGCAGGCAGCCACCGCCAATCTGGACAACCTCGAAGAGGTAGGGGGAGTTCTTCTTATTTTTTTATTTACCGTAAAATGCGGACTATAAGCCGCTACTTTTTTCTTCAACTTTGGCCCATGCGGCTTATAGACTGGTGCGGCTTATCTGTGGATTTTTTTTCCCATTCTACATTTATCAGTATGATTAAATCTGTTTCTGGCCACATTCTTCAGCCTATTGTGAGCTTCTTAGACTAAACTGGTTTTGGTAATCAACAGATTCAAATCTCATGCTTAAAGCGTCCGAGAACATTAAATACTCATGCTCTGATAGGAGAATTTCTGTATTTGTGTTGGTTTGTGCACATACAATTTTCTCTGCGGCTTATAAACTGGTGCGGCTTATAATATATATGTGAATAAATACCTACTATTTTGTCAATTTAAGGGATGCGGCTTATATACAGCCAAATACAGGTGCGTCTTATAGTCCAGTTTTTATGGTACTTTTTTCTGTGTTTTCGTTGTCGTCCTCGTCTTCTTCTTGCAACCCACTGAACCAGGCAGCACTGAATTAACCTCTGTCAGTGCTACCAGTGTTAACCCCCTTCACTGCCAAGAGGAAAACTGAGATATTCTCGATTTTCTTATTATAGAATTGAAAAGAGACCTGTTAGAAGATTCAATCTGAGAAAATGGTCTAAGAGACATAGCCATTTTTTTTGCTTGTCTAAACCATCACAAAAAAACCCATCATTCCAGGGCTATGACATCAGAAATCATGACATCATTAACCCTTTCACCACCAACCATATTTCAACCAAACATGTCCATTAAATTTACCTGGGTAGAGAACAAAATCCATCTGCAGTATTGGGGATTCTTCTGTGACAGATATAAAATAAGGTCTACCCTTACTTCCCCAAACTAGACAACAGTGTCTTTGGATAATAGACCCCAATTTGATGCCTTTTAGTTTTAGTGACATAGGTGTTAAATCACTGTGGTGCTAAGATGCGACTTTGGCAGTGAAAGGGTTAATGACATCACACCCCCCATAGTAAACACGAAGGGCTTAAAGGAATTTATGAAAAATAGGGCACTAACTGGCATCTTTTCCTCTTCATGGATCACTCAGACAGTGTCCTGTCTTATGAGCACAGATGCATCATGCTGTCGTTATGCGCCTAGCTAAGAAGCACTTGGGGCCTAGCGTGTCCGTCATTGGCTGAAATAAAATCATTACAAGACTAAAGGGTGGGGACACATTAGACA
Source organism: Phymorhynchus buccinoides (assembly GCA_017654935.2). Taxonomy (NCBI): domain Eukaryota; kingdom Metazoa; phylum Mollusca; class Gastropoda; order Neogastropoda; family Raphitomidae; genus Phymorhynchus; species Phymorhynchus buccinoides. The sequence goes on from CM065705.1 coordinate 10,641,034, forward strand.
CAGAAACCCATAAGTAAGTAACAGAAAGAAGGGAACAAATATACGGATTGGGGGAAATACGGACACGTGCGCTTATTTTTTCCCTTCTTTCTTTTACTTATTTACGGATTGCGCGTGGGATTTCCGCGCGTCTACTGTCACTGTGTCAGGGTTCTTGGGGTCCTTTCAGGTGCTTTAAAGTGCTGTGAAATTGATCGGTCTTCAAAAGGCCTGTAAAGTCCTTTATATCAGCAAGGAGGTCCTTTCAAATCAGTCAAAGGTCCTTTTAAAATTGGTGCGGTCAGTTTAAATCCTTTAATCGGGCAAAAAAACAAACTAAGTACCTTGTCATAAGAAATGAACTCCCCAAAATATATTAAATGAAATAAAATTTGCCAAAAATCAATCGCCTTCGTATCTTTCGAGCAGACGATCTAATTTTAAATAGTCACTGTAAATCCGGTCACGTGCGCGAGATTCGGCGAGATATCTTATGCGCCATGTTGAAATTCTTCGCACATGCGGCTGGTTCAGTGCTTGTTTTCAAGTAAAAAGTGTAAAAATGCCTGGAAAGTGTTCGTTTTCAGGATCGTTGGCTGAGAGAAGACATTTATAAGGACTGGGTCCGAAAAGTGATGGACAACAAACTTGCAGTTCGTTGTGCATATTGTGAAAAAAACATCAACATCTTGTCAATGGGAGAGTCGGTGCTGAAACAACACGCAAAAACTGAAAATCACAATAAAGCTGAAAGAAGGCACAAGGCGGAATCGAGGTGCAATGTGACCAATTTTTTTGCAAGCAGCAGAAGTACTACTGCAACAGATTAATCTGCTCAGCCACAATCATCAGCGTCTGGCGCTGCGCCCACCACGTGTGCAAGTACAACTACAAACAAGGTTTAAATAGGTCCTTTAAAAAAATTTGCTGGTCCTTTAAAGGTCCTTTTTTTTTTGCACTCTTCCAAGTCCCCACGAACCATGACTGTGTACACGGCCTAGAACAAAGGCAGGAGAATGGACCAGTAAGGCAGAAAGATAGTAGATGACAGTAAGCAAAGGGGGAAAGGCAGAGTCGAAGAGAGTGACAGATCAGAGGAGGTTACAAGCACAAACTTCCAGAAGGAGGGGGAGCTATTTGTATGAAGGACACATGCCCACCCCCCATGGGGGAGCACTAACTTATTAACCCTCTTGTGCCTGACGCTCTGTGCTCTCAATCACCTCTGAAATCCTAACCCAAGGGACGTCACTCCGTACAAAAGGCGGGGTAGCGTCAGAAAAATAATAAAATAAAATATACCCTACCAGATTTTGTGGGTTTTTTGTTTTGAATGTGTTGCCGAGATGTCTGTCTGATTTGCAAAAGGAATTCCAAGATGTTATGGGGATGCATGGCTCCACAAAAAAAATCAAAATGCCAAAGTGTATTCGCAAACTGCATTCACTAGTCATTCACTGCCTACTTTTGCAGACTGTTGAAGCCTAAGACGACTGAAATGGAAATGTAGATCAAAATCATTCACTTACCCTTTCACTTCACGATCTTATAATTCCTATCTTTCACAAAAAAAGGAATTTTCATCGCTGTCATCACTCTGGATGCAATAACGACTCATCATCCATGATGTAAAAGTCGGGAAAATGCCGATGTCAGTACAGGCATGGGATATTTTTTTTTAAATTGTTACTAAATACTTCGTTTTTGTTACTAAATACTTCAATTGGGGGGCTTTTCAGATTTTGTTGTATCTGACAATTCCCATGCCTGCAGTAACACGACTTCAAAAATTCGCATCGATCGAACAAACACAAGCTCGCTGCCGAAATAGGTCAGAATACACTCCTTACTCATCACTTCGCGATCTCATAAGTCCCATCTTTTACAAAAATAGGACTATTCATCGCTTTCCTCAGTCAATGGACGCCATAACTGTTCGTCATCCATATTGGAAATATCGCGAAAATGCTGAGGTCGGTCACTAATTTTCAAAAATTCATATCTTTCAAACCAAATGTCCTAGAAGCCATTGCAAGCAACAGGACAGAAGTGTAATCTATAGCGAAAGCGAGGCTGAAGCGCTCACGTGACTGTCATGTGATAGAAACAAAATGAAAGCGCCCAAACTGGCCACATGGAATCCGTACGTTGCCGAACGTTCTAGACGTTTCCGTTCCGATTTTTTTTTTAACGTTCACAACCGTTCACCGCACAAGAGAGTTAAGAATAACATAGGGTAATAATCTAATTGTTTGTGAAGAAGATAATAGAAGAAAAACAACTCACACAAACAGATATAGACATACAGTATTGTGGACACAGACAGTGAAACACACACACATACGCACACACACATGCACACACACACACACACACACACACACACACACAGACACTTACACACAGTTTATGTTTTTTAAATTTTATTTGCCTTAATTGTTTTTCTTATTAATTCATGACGACAGGATATAAAAAAAGCTTTATCGAGCTTATTCTTTTATCGTCAATAAAGATAAACTTGACTTTGACTTCACACACACACACACACACACACACACACACTTGAGTTTAAGAAAAAGACAACCTTTTTTTTCTTGGATAACCTTTCTTAGATTCATTTATTTTCCTCTCTAGTTTTTTTCGTTGTTTTTTTCTATTGTCCTATCTCTCATTTCCCCGCCAGCGAGCTCAGAGAGACCTGCAGAGCTTGCAGTACTTTGTGTTTGTGAGTTTTTTATCCTCTTTATCCTCGTTTATCTCCTTGGTTATCTGGGCACGTACCCATTCGCCATCTCCCATCTCACCACATGGCCGGGGAATGCCCATTTTTTGGTGATTAGATAAGCAATGGGTGCAGCTTTTCCTGGTATACAAGGATTTCCTGTTTTGAATTTTACCAGAAAAGGAAGTTCCTTTTTTTTTTTGGTTAAACAAGATCTTACTGTGTGTGTCTCCTGTATTTTACAAACACTTTACAATAAGCATTTGTATAAATTGTGGAAAAAGCAAACTAAAATGCCTTCATGAATCAATTTTTTCTTCAGCTGCAGGGGGGGACATTACCCCTGGACCACAGCCTTTCAGGTTTTTTTCATTTTGTGTAGTTGTACCCATGCGTCATAGGAATCGGTTTATTCAGTAATTGCTTGGAGAAAAAAAAGAAAAAAACCCCGCACAAACTGCACGCAGGAATTAAAATGGCGAAATGACACTAAGTTCATTAATGTGTCGCATGAGATGGCGATTTGGGAAAAGGCGTTTTGGGAAATGGGAAATGGCGATTTGGGAAATGACGATTTGGGAAATGATCAAATGGGAAATGACGATTTGTGAAATGGGAAATGGCGATTTGGGAAATGGTGAAATGGGAAATGGTGAAATGGGAAATGGCGATTTGGGAAATGGCGAAATGGGAAATGGCGATTTGGGAAATGGCAAATCGGGAAGTCCCCGGTTATCTTCAGAGTGTCTGGCAGAGGGCTTGGTCGTGGGCTTGGGGGCTGCTTTTTGGGCTGTGTGGTCAGTAGCAGTCTGTGTGCTGAATTTTTCTTTAGCTTTTCTGCAGATTACCATAAATGTAATTAAAACAAAAAAAATGACTGCAGGATTTCGCAGTCTCAGGAACATTTATAAATAACGTGGTGGAATGGGGGGAATCCAAAGCACTAAAAAAAAACCCACAAAAAACAAAAAACTAAACCGACGTGTCTGAGCATAACTCCTTTTGTCTGGGTAACACAAAAAAAAAAAAAAAATGGGTCATTTTTTTTTCCGGGTTACCCACACAAAGGAGTTATGCTCGAAAACGTTGGTTTAAATTTTTTTTCTTTTTTTTATTGTGTTTTAGATAACACCCCCACCCCCACGTTATTTTTAAATTTTCTGCAGATTGTTGGATTTTGCTGTGGATTTAGGGTTTGTTGGTTGTTGGATTTTGCTGTGGATTTAGGGTTTGTTGGTGGTTGGGGTGTTGATGAACAGTTCTCTGGTAGTTGTGCATCACAGTTTAAAATGTTCTATTATCATGCAACAACAACATACAGTATTTATACGGCGCTGAATCATGACAGAAATCAAATCAAAGCGCACACACACATTAGCATTCATAACGCATTCAAGCAAAATCGCAATACAAAGCGAACACACACGCATGACATAAATGATATACAGCAGAAACAGACCTAAAGGCAAGAGAGAGAAGAGAAAGAGAGCGGAGCCTCAATGACTGGGGAAAAGGTAGGTTCTGAGACAGCAACGCACCAACAGTTGAAAGCTTATACCTAGGGATCTGGAGGGAAAGAGGGTCAGAAACTGAACGTAAAGTGCGAGTTGGCATATAGATGGAAATATTGTCGCAGAGGTAAGATGGAGCAGCTTTATGGATAGATTTATAGCAAAGGGTGTTTAATTTATACTCAATTCTATCTGCGACAGGAAGCCACTTATTTTGATCCATAAGTCATTAGTCATAGTAAGTCATAAGTTTCTTTTTTGGTCATTGGCATTGTACAACGCACCTGGAAACTTGTCTTCCACTGTGTAAAATAAGATAAGGTATATGAAAAATAAAAATATTAAATAAAGACATGAAACATAAATTTACATTAAAACAAATATGTAACTCTCACACCACACCCAATCATTCATCCGCTCTCCGCTATCTTGCTCACTCATCATGCAACCCACCACAACTTCCGCCTTCGTTTTTCCTTCCTTTTTTCCGTATTCCATTCAGGAATATGAAATTTTGTTTACCAATAATTCATAAACAAAATGTGAAAACCTAATTTAGCCCTTTCACTGCCATCCATTTTTGAGCCCAAAATGTCCATTAAACGTACTAGGCTACAGAAAAGGTTTTATCTGTAATATTGTGGGATTTCTTTGTGACACATTTAGAATGCAGTCAATCCTCACTGCTCAAATTCAGGAACACAATATCATTGAATAATAGACCCTGGTTTCAATGGTTTTAATGACATGGGTGTTAAATCATTGTGGTGCAAAAATGCGACGTAGGCGGCGAAAGGGTTAAATTATTTTGCACATAACATTTGGTATAAGCACTGCTAGTCAAAGGCTAAAGGTAAAAAAAAAATTGTTAATATGTTTTTTTCTGTGTTGTCGCAAGTCGTTTCTAAAGTAAGTTGTAAACATGATATTACGTTGCAATAGGAATAGAACTGTCCAGATTTATGACAATTTAGTGTTTTTTTCTTGCATAAATGTTTTGTTCAAAGATCTTTTGAAAGAGGAAGCTTTTCAAAATATTTTGTCATTGCTTGCTTGCTGCTCACTATTAATATGGATGAGATGTGGGTGTTGGGTTACTTTGATGGCAATAGGAATTGTTCGGAAATAATTAAGGGGACTAATTCCATGGTGTGTGGGAGTGATCTTGCCTAATTCAATCGGTCAAACAGGAGAAGTTCCTCTACCATCAGCTCTCGCCTCGTGTGTTTGAGCAGACATACAGCACTTAGAACACTGTGCGTCATTCTAAAATTGATGTCAATTATATTTTTATGTCACATTTTGCAAGTTATATCAGTTTGTGGTCACTCAGCAGACCGGGCCACCCCTCATTTTTCTAAAAAAAATTGTTTGCAAGTTGCTGTCTCGCATCCTGCGGTTTCAAGCTTCAACGTTATTGTTGCATTGTTGCTATGGTATTTGACTGAGTAATGGAGGTAAAAACTCTAGTTTTCACGAAGCGCTCTCCCCTAGTTTTCCCTCACAATCATCTATTGGGTTTTGATCCTTTTCCCCCAGAAATCTTGCATTTGGAATATATATATTTTTATTTTAAAATCAAATTTTGAATGCCAGATGTTTTTAACTGGTTTCATCGTTTGGGGGATATGTTCATTGAAGACGTTTGAATGGCCACGTTCAGTTTCGCAGTTTAAAATTTTGAATTGAATGGAAATCGAGTTTTATTTTGCAAACTTTATTATCATCATTTTCGTCTTTGATCGCTCAAACAGTTACCTGTCAATTATGAGCGCAGATGCGTCATGCTGCCGTTATGCGCCTAACTAAGAAATAGTTAGGCCCAGCAAGTCCGACTTTGGCTGCAGGAAATCTTTTTGAAAGCGTTTCTTGAAAAAAATAGGCAGGAGAATGGACCGGTAAGGCAGAAAGATAGTAGATGACAGTAAGCAAAGGGAAAAGGCAGAGTCAAAGAGAGTGACAGAGTAGAGGAAGTTACAAGCACAGACCTTCCAGAAGGTGGGGGAACTATTTACACAAAAGACCCCCCGGTATCTTCACTGGGGGAATTATCATTATCAGGAAGGAAATGACAGCAGTTAATGTGTGCTGTGGGCAAGTTATATTATCGAATGGGCGTGGTAAGAAGTGAAATTATGAACTGCCATCTATGAGGAGGAATTAGTGGGTGGATAATTTTAAGTGTTTCATTTTTTGTGTGTGTTTTTTGTTGATAATTTAAAGTTGATGAACTGTGAAAGTCAAAATTGGGAATGGCTAGTCTCCAAGCTTAACACTTTTGCCCAATATTTTTTATGACTTCTTCTGATGATGTCACTAATGATGTCATCAAGCGTGCGTTATATCATGGCTGTCGAGGGTTTGAAAGAAATTGCATTCGAGTTACGAGAGATGTGACGTTTCAGAATATAACTTTAACTGGAAAGAAATTGCGTCATAATTAACGTTGAGCTGTGCTGTGTGTGTGTGTGTGTCTTTGACAGACCAACGCTCGTCAAAAGCAGCAAATTGAGGAGCAGAGGAAAGAGATTGTCGACATCACGCAGGACCTGAGACTGACCAGGTGATTGGAGAGAACGAACAAAATAACAAACGAATGTCCGAATGAACGACTCTTTTTTGATGTTGGAAAAGAATAAGCAACAGTACAGGCACGCTTGCCTGCATCTCGCCAAACAACAAAGAAGAAAATAATTATTAGAAAAAAAACAGGAAAAAAAATCAGTTCAACGCTTGAATGACAAATACATGTGAATGCGAATTATCCACACACACACACACACACACACACACATACATATGCACATGCACACGCACACACACACACAGACACGTACACCACTGTACCAAAATTTATCGTGAAAAGACAATCAAAAATAAAGAGAAAGAGAGAGAGAGGGGGGGGGGGGGGGGGGGGGGGGGGGGAAGAAGGGTTTGGATTGTAGGGTAATTTTCGGACTATTATGTGATATTTTGTTCTCCAAATCCTGACCTCCATGCCCAGTGCATGAAGGGCGCCCTATTTGTGGACAAAAGCGTGAGACGAGGGAGGCAAAGATTGCCAAGCACCCGTGCTTTGACGCCACACTAGAAACGGAAAGTGTTTAGGAGTCACCAAGGCTACGGATACTCACTTTACCTCTTCTTCTAGCACCATGGGCGAATACAGTGGATTTCTGATCACTCAAAAAACAGATCACTCAAAAAGAATGGGTAACTCACAATAATTTTCTGGTCCCAGTTTAGAAATCTTTATGCTAAGAGGTCTTTTTATTTCAAACTGGCAGTTTGGTCTGGTTTGCATTTTGTGACCCGTGTTGGCTGGCTGGGTCGAACTCATGATTTCGGTACGCACTTGCATGTGAAGTAGCCTTTTGGTAAGAATGTCTTTTCTGTGTGTGTGTGCGTGTGCATGTCGCACACGCACGTGTGAAACTAGCCCAGCGACTTAATCTCCCTTCTGTGGTGCTGGGTCACATATTTTGGTAATTACCATATTTGTCGGATCATTAAGGCAAATAGGGCAATTTTCAAGAAAAATCTGGGCTAGTTACACACGTGCGTGTGCAACATGCACACGCACACACATACAAAAAAGACATTCTTACCCAAAGGCTACTTTACATTAAAGTAAAAGGCGCCCTCATTTATAAGGCCAGCACCTCGCAAAAGAAAGTCAAACTTTGAAGCCTCTACGCGTCCGGTAAACGCTTGCCGACCGCCATTACTGCTGTCATAAACGAGAGTTGGCTCCCTTCTCAAATAATCGAACTTCCGTTTGTGCTGCTTCCGGTTGTTGTGTTTGGACAACTCTCCACGAAAACTGGTAGAATTATGGCATTTTAAGCTCTACAACGAAGTTTTTTTACATCCAATGTAGGGATTTTGAGTAGAGTATTTTGTTGTATCGGCGACTCGTGACCACTTTCGATGTCTGACTCACAGTAGACTGTACAGAGCACGGCAATCATTGCCTCTCTTCTCACGATTTTGTTCACTAATAGGGCGGCCCTGGTTTATTAGATGCATAGGTCGAAATAGGAATTGTTTGGAAATAATTAAGGGGAGTAATTTCATGGTGTGTAGGAGTTATCTTGCCTAATTCAATCGGTCAAACAGGGGGAGTTACTCTACCTTCAGGTAAATCCCCAGCTCTCGGCTGTGTGTTTGATTAGACTTACATCACTTAGAACACGTGCCCGTCATTTTAAAATTGATGTCATTTATATTTTTACGTCACAGTTTGCAAGTTCTATCACTTTGTAGCAACTGGCCACCCCTTATTTTTCTAAAAAATGTTTGCAAGTCGCTGACTCGCATCCTGCGGTTTCAAGCTTCAACGCCATTTGTTGCATTGTCGCTATGGTATTTGACCATGTAATGGAGGTAAACAACTCTAATTTTCAAGAAGTGCTCTCCCCTAGGTGTTTTTTCCGAAAATCGTCTATTGGAGAGAAAAAAAAGAGCCTTACAGCCCTGAAAGTGGCGAGTGAAAAGAAAAAATTGGCGAGTTTATAATTCACTTCACCCGCCAAGTGCAAGTGGGCAAAAACAATGTTCTTTCTCACGCGATATTCCTTTCCCAATCCATGTTTTCCCATGCACCGGAAATACGATACGCAATTTGCGTGCTCGCCAAAAATATGAAAGGATGTAGCAGTTTGTGGTCTGAAAAAGGAGAGTGAGCAAGCCTGGTTCAAGTATAGACCTGTGGTAAGTTATCTGCCTTATTTTCCATACTGTGGTTTCTTTACAAAAAATGTGTACAGTTAGTTTGGCTGGTAAAAAAAAAAAAGTTACCAGCCAAAGGCTGGTGGACAACATTTTCCACTTTCAGGGCTGCCTTATAACCCGAAAATGATGGTAATTTTCAATTTGTTGGTTAATCTACAGAGAGCAGCATCAAACGGAGCACATGGAGTTCCTCAGCATGCGCCGCGACCTGGCCTCCCAGCGCCGGGAGGTGGAGCGCCTGACCCGAGAGCTGGACGAGCGGGAGATTGCCCGGGCCAGCTCGGCCCAGGACTCGGCCCGCCTCTCCGAGGAGCTGGGGGCCATCCAGGCCCGCTCGGCCCAGGTGGAGGCCCGGCTGTGCGCCCGGGAGAAGCAGCACGAGCGAGAGCTGGCCGATCTGAGGAAGAGGCACAAGGAGGAGGTTGGTTTGGTTTGTTGGAGAGAGAGAGAGAGAGAGAGAGAGAAGCAGCACGAGCGAGAGCTGGCCGATCTGAGGAAGAGGCACAAGGAGGAGGTTGGTTTGGTTGGAGAGAGAGAGAGAGAGAGAGAGAGAAGCAGCACGAGCGAGAGCTGGCCGATCTGAGGAAGAGGCACAAGGAGGAGGTTGGTTTGGTTGGAGAGAGAGAGAGAGAGAGAGAAAGAAGCAGCACGAGCGAGAGCTGGCCGATCTGAGGAAGAGGCACAAGGAGGAGGTTGGTTTGGTTTGTTGGAGAGAGAGAGAGAGAGAAGCAGCACGAGCGAGAGCTGGCCGATCTGAGGAAGAGGCACAAGGAGGAGGTTGGTTTGGTTTGTTGGAGAGAGAGAGAGAGAGAAGCAGCACGAGCGAGAGCTGGCCGATCTGAGGAAGAGGCATAAGGAGGAGGTTGGTTTGGTTTGTTGGGGAGAGAGAGAGGGGGAGAGAGAGAGAGTTGGCTGATTTGAGGAAGAAACATCGGGAGGAGGTGTGGTTAGGTTTGGAGAGAGGGAGAAGCAGCACGAGCGAGAGCTGGCCGATCTGAGGAAGAGGCACAAGGAGGAGGTTGGTTTGGTTTGTTGGAGAGAGAGAGGGGGGGGGAGAGAGAGAGAGAGAGAGAGAGTTGGCTGATTTGAGGAAGAAACATCGGGAGGAGGTGTGGTTAGGTTTGGAGAGAGGGAGAGGGAGATACAGCACGAGTGAGAGCTGGCCGATCTGAGGAAGAGGCATAAGGAGGAGGTGCTGGGGCTGGGGGGTTTGTTGAGAGGGGGAGGAGGATAGGGGAGGGGAGGGAGACATAGAGAGGAAGGGAAGGCAAAGTGTTATTAAAAGCATAGTTACACACAGTTGGGTTGGGGGGTTTTAATAATAAAAACAAAAATAATTAATAATGCTTATATAGCGCATAATCTTGCAAAGCAACTCAATGCGCTTTTCACTCACCATTCGTACAAACATTTCTAACAGACTGGTTCACGTATCCTCACCATACATCTCTATGAAAATGAATACATTAGAGAATGCATTGCATATAATCATAACACAACACACTAACACCCACCTCCCTTCAACCCCCCCCCCCCCCCTACTCCCCACCCCCACCCCATACACACACGCGCACGCGTTAACCTCATACTCAACGTCAATGAGCTGGAAGACAAGAGTGGGGAAAGGATCATAGACTTTACAGAGAGAAAGCTTTCCTGAAGAAGTGGGGTTTTTAGTTGGGACTTGAATGAAGGAATAGTGGACTGTATGTGTGTGTGTGTGTGTGTGTGTCTGCCATCAGATGGATACGGACAGTCGAAACCGGGAGGTAACGCTGGACGAGCAAGAGCAGATGATCGGCAAGCTTCACGCCAAGCTGACGGAGAACGAACTGGCGTACCACCAGCGCCTAGAGGCCGCCCGCTGCGAGCTGGAGTCGCTGCAGAACGAACTGCAGCTGAGACGGGAACTGGTGCGGAGCGCCAATGACACCATTTGCAGCAAGGTGTGATCCTGTGGATCAGGTTTTTATTCATTCTCTTTTCTTTTTTTCCCATTGTTATTGTTTAGAACCCTTTTGCCGCCAGCCACTTTTCAGCAAAAAAAATATCATCGCCACTTGGCACCACAATGATTTAACACCCATGTCACTGAAAGGCATCAAATGAGGGTCTGGTATCCAGTGACCTTATGTTCTGAATTTTGGGAGGTAAAGACAGGCCGTATTTTATGCACGTCACAGAGGAATCCCCAATATTGCAGACTAAATCTTTTCTGTACCGACTTGAATGAGTTAATCCAGGAAATAATTTGTCTGTGTACATATCAAACAGGACCACGAGATAGCCTCCCTGAAGAGCCAGGTGTCACGACTGAAGCGTCAGATGCAGTATCCCTACGCCACCTCGCCCACTGGCTCTGATGCTTTCAACGAAGAGGTGACAGAGCATGGCATTATTATTAGATTGTACAGTGGAGATCTGATAACTCAACAACACTGGATAACTCGCAATGTTTTTTGGGTTCCAGTATAATAATCTCGATGTTGAAAAGTCTTTTTAACTTAAAATATTGGCAAAATAAAATTTCAGTCCCTTCAATTATGACTTAAAGACACACTGACGCACCACGTTTAAGTCCCTTGAGTTTGTCTAGGTACCTGTGACCCACATACATATGTCCCCAACATCAAATTGAGGCTGCTCTTTAAAATGATGTTTCGTTTTGAAATTGGGGGCATTAGTATGGGAGTCAAACCTGGTCAAAACAAGATTTCTTACCAGGTATAAGAGGGGAACCACGTGAAGCCCGTGATTTTGACACATGATCTGGTGGGTCTTTAAGCGATTTTTGCTGTGTATGGATTTAAGAATAATAAAATGCTACAATTTTCCGCTCTTGCTCATTTGTAGACAGGGGTCTGTATTCACATTGAGATAGTATGAGACTTATCGTCATGAAGTCCTGGGCCTGTATTCACATTGAGGTAGTTGAGACTTATCGTCATGATATCTTAGAAGTCCTTCTGAAGCCCTATTAAATCCTACTACTTTAGAAGGGACTTCTACTTTAGAATCTGCAGGCTTTCAGATGAGACGATAAACCAAGGTCCCGTGTGCCCATGCACTTAGCACACGTTAAACCCAGTGGCAACGAAAAAGTTGTTTTTTGGTCAAAATTTACCCCCCCCCCCCACCACCACCACCCTCCCCTTTCCTTCCTCAGTCACACAAAAAATTGCATGCAAACTTTTTTTTTTGGCTGCAACGCGTTCTCCAGGTGGGAGCAACCCGAATTTCACAGACATGACTGTGATTACAGTGGAACCTCCCTTATAAGACCTCCCATAATAAGACTCCCTCCCACATAAGACCTACTTTGCTGAGACATTGACCTTTTTGTAAGTATTAAAATCACCTCCCTTATAAGACCTCATTTTGGATGATTTTGAAGGTCTTATAAGGGAGGTTCCACTGTATAAAGTACCTAATACCTAATACCATGAATTGTGTGTGTGTGTGTTTATCAGGTAGCGAGCAACGCCTTCGCCTTCCACCCCCACTCCGCCTCCTCCCCCTCGTCGCTGTACCGACACGACCTAAACTCAAACAACAACAACAACGACAACAACAGCAACCTCCGACCTTTACCCCACGAACTCCCCATCAAAGACACATGGGACGACAAGGAAGGCGACGGCAAAGAAATCGACGACGAATTCATCTTCACCTTCGAAAAACGCGGAGCAAACGACGGCGGCACCGTCGCAAAACTGACGGGAAAAGGCGAAGAAAAGGCTTCGGGGGTCGCCCAACAGGCGCCGGCGGATACCCGCTTGGCGAAGAGAGACGGGGGTGGTGGTGGTGGTAAGAAGGGTAGCGGCGCGAAGGGCGGCGTGACGTTCAAAACGCAGGTGGCTCACAGTCGGGCTTTGTCGGCGCCCTCGGGGTTGAGAGCGCAGGGGGCGAAGGGGCAGAGGAGAAAAGGGAAAGGTGCCACAACAGCGCCGGTCGTTTCTGCTGCTTCTTCTTCAGCTGCTGCAGCGAAAGCGCCGGGGGAGAAGAAATGGCCTTCGACGGGAGGCAAAGGAGAGAGAGGGGACTTCTCACATCACTATAAAGGTGGGTTGCATTGGTTTCTTGTTTCTATGATTTTTCGGGGTGGGGGTAACGTCTTGTGCACTGCTGCACAGAATCGCTTTAAATTTTTTTACAGTGGTATGAAAGCCCCATCCCTCCCTCTTTGACTCTGTCCCACTCATTCCCCTCCAGTATTCCCCAATCCTACTTCCAACTTGTCCCATCTTTCCCCCCAGCCATTCAAGCCGATCATCTGGGTGGCCAAGGAAATTATTACTGTGGAACCTCCCTTATAAGACTCCCTCCCACATAAGACCTACTTCTCTGAGACATTGCCCTTCTTTGTAAGTATTAAAAGCACCTCCCTTATAAGACCTTCCAAAATCATCCAAAATGAGGTCTTATAAGGGAGGGGTCTTATAAGGGAGGTCCCACTGTACTGTGTACAGATATCTGTTCTACGTGACCGAAGTCCCCAGTTATTGCACACAACAGAACCATGAAAAGGATGATGGTGGTTGTCTACTGCAAGAAGAACCACCATCATATGACAAAGTTGTGTATGAGCGAATCATTGCGGCATGCGCTCTTGTTTTTATTTTTATTTACAGACCCTGAAACCATGGTGAGCACGTATGAAGGAGGAGAATCATCTACGGTGCCTCAAAAAGAGTAAGTCAAGTTTGTCCTTCAAAGTGAAACGAGAAATACCCTATTTTTTTCGGACTATAAGGCACAGAGCTTAATCAAAGCGCTTAGAGCTTAAAGGTGAAGCGCTATATAAATTTTCTTAAATAATAATAGAGCGCGGGATTGGTAAAATCCCCCGAAATATTGTTCCTTCCCGCGATAATCGGCGTGGGGAGCGGGCCGAGTCCCGCACATTTGCAGAACGGCCCGCAGTTTTTACCGATCGAAGACCTTCGTCGTCTGCTAAACCCGTCATCTGGAAAAACTGAAAGTATTGGGCAGGAGTGAAGGATTTCTCGACATTTCATTGGTTCTTGACAAAATGTTAGTGTTAATCAACCAATCGCGTTCTTCTCGTTCTACCGACAGGAAGTTGCGAGAGTTTCGGCCGCCATCTTGAATGTTCTCCAAAATGAAGCGGGCAGGGACCCTGTTTGAAAAGAATGACAACAGTGGCAGTGCAAAGGAACATCGGTTCCAAAATGACTGGTTGAAAAAGTGGCCGTGGCTGACGAAGATTGAGACAGGGATGACTGAGGTGTTAAAGTCTGTGTACGAGGTACTGGTTCTTATGTATGTGATGTGGGGTTGGATAGGGGGGAGGGGGGGACTGCTCCCCCTTTTTCAGAAATCCTAGATTAAGCTCTGTAAGGTGCGCCTTATAGTTATTATAAGGCGCACAACCCCCCCCCCCCAAAAAAAAAATGTGTACACAAAATTCAGATTTTGTGACTACACTTTCTTACTATAATATTATTAGTTATATTATGAGACGCAGGGGTCTCAGTCTGGGGGAAAAAGTATCGCCTTATAGTCCGTGAAATATGCTTTTGGTTGTGTGTTGTGGGGATGGGGGGGGGGGGGGGGATGGAGGGAGTACACTAGTGTCTGATATCCTTATCTGCCCTGTTTATCTGTGAATGTGTGCTTTTAGTTTTATGCGTATCGATAGTTTGTTTGGTGTTTTGTGTGTGTAAGAGAGACCGAGAAAGAGCTTGTTTGTTTCTTGATATTGTGTACAAGAAATAACTATAAGAGTTGCAATGGACTTTGTTCTAAATGGAGCAAATTATTAGCAACACCAAAATGACGGGAAAGAAAGTAATGCTGCCACAAAAAACACACACAGAGAAGAGGGAGGCGCATGAAAAATATGTGAAAGCTTGGGGTAACTTGGAGAGGGTGGGGGTTTGGGGGTAGGGTGGGGGTGAATAAATGAATGCGAGGATAGACATGGTGGGAAAGAGACTATGTTCAATGTTTTGCGAAGCATGATTTGTTATTCATTTTCCCTTAGTTTTGCATACAAATGGGCTTCCTTGCTTGTAGTGTGCTTGTACGAGACCACACTGTAATTTCACCTAACGTGATAATACAGTATCTTTGACTTTGACTTGACACACACAAACCTAAAATCCGACCAAATGGAGATATTTTAGTTTTTGTATCCAAAAAGTTGTGAATGGATTACAACGAAAGTTAGCGAAAGGATACAGTATCATCCAGCCTAGGGAACACTCCATAACGCTAAATTGTGGAGTTTGGGGATGTTGTTTTTACTGTGGAACCATGTGGATGATAGTGATTGTCGGATGGAAGTTCAGTTTAACGTCGCGTATCGGCTTTCGCCATGTACAACGGGCTGAACAAACCAACCAGGGTATAAAGAAAAATTTATGTTCCTGAATCACTGTCTTAGCCAAAAGGCCGAGAAGCGATCAGGAATTGTTAGTGATTGTCATTTTCTGTTTGGTTTTAAGAATGGAGGAGCTACATCAGCAGCTTCAGGTGAACCAACGTCGCCAGCAGGAAATAGAGCGACAGCTTCGGTCCTTGGACAACGACAACAACGACGATAGCGCTGAAAATTCCACCGACGACCGACCACCCCTTGCTGTTTCCGACGACCTCATTGACCTGACTTCTGACCTCCAGTGAAAGGGTTCAAAGGTCGTTGATGACCTTATTTTGACCCGACTTCTGACCCCCCAGTGAAAGGGTTCAAAGGTCGTCGATGACCTCATTGACCCGACTTCTGACCCCTCCAGTGAAAGGGTTCCAAGGTCGTCGATGACCTCGTTGACCCGACTTCTGGCCCCCTAGTGAAAGGGTTCAAAGGTCGTTGATGACCTTGTTGACACGACCTCTGCCCCCCCCCCAGTGAAAGGGTGTGATAAAGTCACCCCTGTCTAAATCGCAGGATGAAAGCCAGAAGGCTCTACAGTGAAACCTCCCTATAAGACCTTGACAAAATTCATCCAAAATAAGGTATTAAAGAGCCGCACGTCACGTGTCACATTCCCTTTTATGCTAGGAAGATTTTTTAAGATTTCTTACCAGCTATAAGAGGGAAAACACGTGAAAACCATGATTTTAACACGTGACATGGTGGGACAGGTCTTTAAAGGGAGGGAGTTGTAATAGAGAGGTAATTTCAATACTTACAAAGAAGGGCAATGTCTTGGAGAAGTAGTTTCCTTCTTTATTCCTTCTGTAGCAGTTGCCTTCTGGGTTTCATCCTGTCTTCTGTCTCAAAACAAGCTGTGATATTGGTTTTGTCTTTGCTGAATATGAAGTGCCAAGATGTACCGTCAGGACTCCCTCACCGACATGTCATGACCAGAACATTTTTGACCGATTTTGTGGTGTTTTTTTTGTGTG
Source organism: Phymorhynchus buccinoides (assembly GCA_017654935.2). NCBI lineage: Eukaryota > Metazoa > Mollusca > Gastropoda > Neogastropoda > Raphitomidae > Phymorhynchus > Phymorhynchus buccinoides. Next base: position 10,657,351 of record CM065705.1, read on the forward strand.
TGTGTTCATAAATCGATTAAATGTCGACTCCGTTAATCAGTGACAGTCCTGTTGTGGCCTTACTAATAATATACAGGGCTTTTAGCCATACGATTTTGTTTTCTTAAAGTTTTATTTATGTTTTTCCCTAGTAATTTTCATAAAGACCCACCAGGTACATGTCAAAATCACGGGTTTCACGTGTTTTCCCTCTTATAGCTGGTAAGAAATTTTGTTTTGACCAGGTTTGACTCCCATACAAATGCCCCCAAATTAAAAAAGAAACATCATTTTAAAGAGCCTCAATTTGAAGTTGGGGACATTTGTATATGGGTCACAGCTACCCAGAAAAAAACAAGGGACTGAATCATGGCACGTCACTGGGTCTTTAAAGCTTTATTTACATTTCCCCCTAGTAATTTTCTTCAGTTTTCCCCTAGTAAAATCGTATTTAGAGAAAATTTTTGTTCTTAAATTTAACATAATATTGTATTTACAAATGTCCCGGTTGTTGCGTTTTATGATTCTGACATTGTATGTGAGGACGGCTGGCTGTTATTTATTTTTGCATTGTATATGTGTGGATGATTGGTTCTTAATTTAGGATTTTTACACATCAATGGACAGTTGGTTGGGTTGTTCCGTTTTCTGTGCGAAGGTATTGATCTGACCATCATTAACTCAGGGTTCCCAGGCGTCTGTTAAGTCCTTGTGAATTGTTTTTTGGTCAACAGGCCTTTTAAGTGCTTTATTTCAGCAAGTAGATGCTTTTAATTCATCAAGAGGTTCTTTTAATTTTTGAAAGGTGGTGTTGAGTCCCGTTTTATCAAGAAAAAAGTGATAAAGAAACTGACTAACATCAACAAAATTTCTCGCAAAAAAACCTGGCAGTATGCAAAGTTGACGGCGTCACAGATCTGAGCAAATTCATTGCAAGCTGTGTGTCTTTCCGCACCAAGACGTAGTGATTCATTCCATGCCGTGATGCGTATTGTAATTGTGCTCTTGGTCAACAATTGGCATTGTATCATGAACATTGTCATACAATCAGGTTGGCGAAGGTCCTTTTACAATCTTTATTGAGGTCCTTTTATCGTTTCATGTTCCAAACTTGGGAACCCTGTTGTTCTCCAATGTGGTGACAGTCTTGCAGTGATTTTTCAATGTCGTGCCTATGTAGTAAGCAGCAACATTTGATTTGAGGACACAAGGCGATTGGAATGGAAAACATTGTTTTATGGAGTTGGGGTATATATATATAGTAAGACAGCGTTTCAAATATGGATTGTTCACACTTTCGTTTTGGTAGAGGGGTGTGTGTGCATGTATGAATGTGTGATTTATGACTACTGTATTTTACGGACTATAAGGCGATACTTTTTTCTTAGACTGAGACCCCTGCGCCTTATAATATAGTAAGAAACTAATAACACAATCCAACTTTTCTGTAATAATTTTGGGGGGGTGCCTTATAATCGGGTGCGCCTTATAGTCCGTAAAATACGGTATGACCTTGAGATAAACGGAGAAGGCAACCAGTATTCTGGCATACCCAGTTCCGACACGCTGAATGCAGCGGGGAGACCAGTGAAAACTGAAAACCGGACACATACATACTTCATCCATTACAGCCATAGAAAAGAAGAAGAATCACTATGGCCCTACAAAATAGAAGTTACAAGACGCATAGAAGTGGTAAATGTAAATAAGAAACCGTAATAATCAGAATTAGCTTTAACCCTTTCAACGCCAGCTATTTCTCAGCCAGAATTTTCCATTAAGCTTACTTGGGTAGAGAAAAGATTTTGTCTGCAATAGTGGGGATTCCTTTGTAACGTGCATAAAATAGGGCCTATCCTTATCTCCCAAAATGAAGAACATAAGGTCACTGGATACCAGACCCTCATTTGATGCCTTTCAGTGACATGGGTGGTAAATCATTGTGGTGCCAAGAGGCGACAGTGGTGATGAAAGGGTTAAGGTCACTGGATACCAGACCCTCATTCGATGCCTTTCAGTGACATGGGTGTTAAATCATTGTGGTGCCAAGAGGCGACAGTGGTGATGAAAGGGTTAAGGTCACTGGATACCAGACCCTCATTTGATGCCTTTCAGTGACATGGGTGGTAAATCATTGTGGTGCCAAGAGGCGACAGTGGTGATGAAAGGGTTAAGGTCACTGGATACCAGACCCTCATTCGATGCCTTTCAGTGACATGGGTGTTAAATCATTGTGGTGCCAAGAGGCGACAGTGGCGATGAAAGGGTTAAGGTCACTGGATACCAGACCCTCATTTGCTGCCTTTCAGTGACATGGGTGTTCAATCATTGTGGTGCCAAGAGGCGACAGTGGCGATGAAAGGGTGAAGAACATAAGGTCACTGGATACCAGACCCTCATTCGATGCCTTTCAGTGACATGGGTGTTCAATCATTGTGGTGCCAAGAGGCGACAGTGGCCATGAAAGGGTTAAATATCCGTCCACCACTCGTTTTTACTGTTGCAGTATTTTACGGACTATATATATAGTATAAGGCAATATTTTTCCCCCAGACTGAGACCCTTGCGCCTTATGACTAATATAGTAAGATAATATAATATCTAAATCTGAATTTATTTTGTAAAATTGGGGGGGGGTTGTCTGTGAAAATAGGGTTTTGCGCCCTCTTCGGCCATTTGTAAATTTATACAAAGATGGTGGGAACAATACTGGAGGCAATGCCCGGAGGCAGTGCTAATCCAGTAAAGTCCCGATTTTTGAATAATACAGATATGTGTAGTAGTAACCACGCCTCGGTTAAACCTCATCGGCTATGGTACCACCACAAGTATAAATTAAAGTGGGGTTGTCTTACAAAAAGGTGCATCAAAAAATCGGGACTTTACAGACTGGTTTTGTACTGCCTCCGGGCATTGCCTCCAGTATTGTTCCCAACATATTTGTATTTACAAATGTCCCATATGTGTCTGATTCAGACCAAGAGGACGTAAAACACCATTTTCGTCATTACAAAAAGGTGCGCCTTTATAGTTAAAAATAGACGGTACTTTAGGGTAGAAAAGTGCCAATGGTGTAAATTGTAAAAATAATGTTGCCATTTTCACGTGTTGAATGTAGAAATGCAATTTAGTACGAAAAAGAAATTACGGTCTACCAAGGAAGGGTTTTGTTGTTTTTTATACAGTGGTGAAGAATGTTCCAGTTTGGTTATTTTATGTGACCCGAATAAAGACGGTCTTTTGCTTAAACTGTCTTTGTGACTCAATTTGTATGTTGCAATGTGTTCCTTGATTGTTCCTTAAACAAGACTTTCTTCTTTAACCCTTTCACTGCCAGCCATATTTCAGCCAAAAATGTCCATTAAATTTACCTGGGTAGAGAACAAAATACGTTTGCAGTATTGAGGATTCTTCTGTGACAGATATAAAATAAGGTCTATCCTTACTTCCCAAAACTGAGACAACAGGGTTTTTGGATAATAGACCCCAATTTGATGCCTTTTAGTGACATAGGTGTTAAATTACTGTGGTGCTGAAATGCGACTTTGGCAGTGAAAGGGTTAAAGACCCACCAGATCACGTGTCAAAATCACGGATTTCACGTGTTTTCCCTCTTATAGCTGGTAAGAAATCTTGTTTGGACCAAGTTTGACTCCCATACAAATGCCCCCAAATTGAAAACGAAACATTTTAAAGAGTAGCCTCAATTTGAAGTTGGGGGCATTTGTATGTGGGTCACAGCTACCCTGAAAAAAACCGGACTTAATCATGGTGGGTCAGTGTGTCTTTAAAGCCACACCAGGGATATAAAAGGAGGGAGGCGAGCTCAAAACGCATTTTCGCCCCGCGCTGCAAGCAAACCCTTCTCTGGTAGATGCGCATGTCTAACAATAGCCACCCGATTCATAGTATCAGGCGTTGTGGCTTTATAGGTGGACCCTGATGGATGAGTTTTTGCAAGGAACACGTTCAGATCACCTAGAAAACACCCATTACAGAGATTCGCAACACTCACTTTGCTCTGGTTTCCTAGAAATCAAACCGTCAAATCAGCGATTCCTCCTTGGCGGAGGTGCTGGAAGTCAGATTCTTTCAGTGAAAGAGAAGGCATGTGCTTTATCTTTTCTAATTGCCGCCTGAGTCGCTTAGACCAAATCACAAAATTTCCACAATACAAGCCTTTTTATTTACAGTTTACCAAAAGTTTTGTTTACAACAAAGGAATTAGTTTTTTTTAAATTTTTTACTGCACTTCAAGGAAGAAAAAGCTTCAACCACTTGTGGCCTCCACCCACCCCTCGGAGCCCTCCAAAATGGCTTCTCTCTCTCCGGCAACTCTGCCAAGGAGGAATCGCCCTTTTGACGGTTTGATTTCTAGGAAACCAGAGCAGTCAGTGTCCCAATCCTTGAAAAGGCTGTCTTTCTGGTGATCTGGACGTGTTTCTTGCAAAAACTCATCAGTCAGGGTGCCCCTTTAAAGCCACACCAGGGATATAAAAGGAGGGAGGCGAGCTCGAAACGCCAGTTTTCGCCCCACGCTGTGAGCAAACCCTTCTTTTTCTCCTCTTGCGGGTACTAGATGCGTGTGTCTTAAAATAGGCACCCGATTCTGTGGCTTTAACTAGTTAAGTTCTTAGCTTTTTTTAAATTTTTTTTATTTCTGGCTGCGACGCGCTCTCCAGGAGGGAGCAACCCGAATTTCAGAGAGACTATAAAGTACCAAAATACCAAATACACCAAACTTACCTGGGAATAGAAAAGTTTTGTTTGCAATGCTGGGGACTCCTTTTTGGCGTGTGCAACATTAGCAAAGACTCTAAAAGGGTAAGATGGACTACTTAAGAGTTACAGCGAGCCGGGCTGATAGAGTTATCGTTAATGGGGTAGTTACACCATTCACAATGGCGGCTATCCAAAGTATAACTGAGTCATGAAAAGATAACTCAGGTTTGAAAAAAAAGCTATGTAACCTAAATGTTTCACGTTTAAAAGGGACATAACCAGTGTTTCTGTCCTCACTACTGATATAGGGAAAAGGGACCGGATGTTAGTCTTTTCTTTTCAGTGTCTTTGACATTAGGCCTATCCTCATCTCCTAACATTAAACAGGAAAAAGTCATTGTACAAGTTAACAGACCCTGATTAAATGCGTTTCATTGACATGGGTGTTAAATCAGTGTGGTGTCCAGCGGCTACACTGGCCATGAAAGGGTTAATCCTGTGAGAGAAAAAATTATTCTTGGGATGGTTGTATATTCCATCCAATTGTATCCTACTCTCCCCCCGTGGGGATACCAGGGGGTCTTTTGTACAAATAGTTCCCCCACCTGGAAGTTTTGTGCTTGTAAAGTCCTCTCATTTGTCACTCTCTTTGACTCTGCCTTTTCCCTTTGCTTTACTGTCATCTACTATCTTTCTGCCTTACTGGTGCATTCTCCTGCCATTTAAAAAAAATAAAAAATTCTTACAAACATTTTCTCCAGCCAAAACATGGACATGCTGGACCTATTTCTTAATTAATCAGGCGCATAACAGCAGCATGACACATCTGCGCTCAAATCACAGGAACTGTCTCAGCGATCGAGGAAGAAGAAGTATACTTTTCCCCTGAAAACTACATGGATGCTCCTTCTTGCAGGATGTCCTGAATTGCAGGATGCTCCTTCTTGCAGGATGTCCTGAATTGCAGGATGCTCCTTCTTGCAGGATGTCCTGAATTGCAGGATGCTCCTTCTTGCAGGATGTCCTGAATTGCAGGATGCTCCTTCTTGCAGGATGTCCTGAATTGCAGGATGCTCCTTCTTGCAGGATGTCCTGAATTGCAGGATGCTCCTTCTTGCAGGATGTCCTGAATTGCAGGATGCTCCTTCTTGCAGGATGTCCTGAATTGCAGGATGCTCCTTCTTGCAGGATGTCCTTCTTGCAGGATGTCCTGAATTGCAGGATGCTCCTTCTTGCAGGATGTCCTTCTTGCAGGATGTCCCGAGTTGCAGGATTTTTAAATTGCCTAGAGCCGGCGTCACCGGATTATGACAATTTGAGAAACGATTTTCTTACACACACACACTTGTACAATAAAAAGGGCCTATATAAGCATTTGCTATATTCAAAGGAATGTAGCACTTGTACTAGTCTAGACGGGTGAAAAAAGAGCAGTAAATATGTGTATGTGTGTGTGTGCTGCCCCTGCACTCCGCCGGGGCCGCCCCCTTGATTTTTTATAATTTCAATGAAATCTTCATGGATGAACTCAGTAAGGAAGACAACGAAGAATCGAGTACTGATTCTAGCAGCGATGTTGACGATGATTTAGATGCAAATGTTGCCGAAAATGAGGAAAACATCACTGTAGCAGACGAAACAAGCATGAGAGAGCACTTTCCGTGACATACCCTGACTTTTCCTGTACACATCTAAAATTACTTGATCCAAGGGGAGGCAATCCGTCCACTAGTGTTAACTCACTCGGGGCGAATGAGCCGGATCCGGCTCATGGCTCGCACAACTGTTTAGGACGAATGGCCCGGATCCGGCTCATAAGTTTTCAAGAGGTTTTGATTTCTGGCGTGTAACCAGCTTTCTGGTGCGAAGTCATAACCTATTTTCAGTTTGCTTTGACCTTGCCTCTCTTGAAATCAACCAATCATTGCAGACTTTACATTCAGCTTTGGTTGTAGAGGGGGGTCAAAGATCGGAATGTGAAATGTTCCTTCTTTCTATGTGTTAGCTGTTTTCGTCAATAGTAGGAGACAAACGACGAAGGTAAGGAATCTGATATTTCACGATCGTTTAGTGCATGGTGTTGCTAATCTTTTCTGAAAATATTGATGCCTAACTCTTCGTAACTTGGTTTGGGTGATTATTCTACGAACCTAGTCGAATGCCCAGTCCCCACAGAACAAGGGGAAATAATTCGGCCAGTCCCGAGTGAGTTAAGACAGTGTACTCCATACTCTCTCTTCCAATCCAATAGTTTACGCAAACTGTGCATTTGACCATTCATTTATTCAGACAAATACTTGACCAAAGTCAAAACTTCCATTGATATCTGACCTCCCCCCCAAAAAAAAACCCACCCACAGTCCCAGTGCCACATTACTTCCACCTACATCATCACAGACCGTCTTTGTATCAGAAAAAACATAGTAATTACTAAATTAGTACTTCATAAAATATGACGGGGAAAAAAAAATCAACTCTGCATGGAACCAGTGATAATATCTGCTACAGTCTTAAACTACAATGAAGGAAAAAAGCGTGAACTTTTTATGATGTAAAAAAAGAAAAAAAATGTGACAGTATGGGAAAACCTGGCTAAAGTCGCTGAGAGACATTCTTAGCAATGCACAAAAACAGGTAGCTTAGTTATACTTGATTCTGTGTATTTTGTCAACTTTAAAAAATTACAGAAAAAAGACTATGCCAGATAGATCAATTCTGTTTTTTGCTTTTCAGTCTGCAGATTATATAAAAACGTCAAGTGATAATTTCCGACTTTAGCCTGGTTTTCCTATACTCTGTCACAAATGGATGTAAAAATGAACTTTTCTTTTCAGGAGGCATGACTTGTTTTTGTGTGTGTGAGAGATGATAAAATGAAAACACTTACTTTTTTGTTAGGAGATGTAAAAATGAATAGATATTTTTTCTGTACTTTTTTTTTTTGTGGGGGGGGGGGGGGAGCGGAAAGGTTGTAGGCAAGGTATGGTAATATTATTTAAAAAAACTCAAACGCACACACTTAAATCTTTTTGAAAAGTTTCCACTCACAAAGAAAGAATTACCCCTCCAAGTCCACCCATGTCCCTTTTTGTTGAATCGAACATCTCCAATGAATCAAATTCTAACAAACTGCTCCACAAATAATTATTGTCAACAAGAAATTTGAGTCTTTTTGATGGAGATGACAAAAGATAATAATGGAGCTGAAAAAACAACAACAACCACCTTAATTCTAAAGAAAAATGAAGAAACAAAATGATCAGTTATGATGAAGACGATGCAAATGATAAATAAACATTTAGCTACGACAACAAAATAAACTGCAGACGAAGACACCTATTTAATCAGTTTATCGTTTGCTGTTGGGGTGGCTGGGCCTCCTCATAGGCATCTTAGATAAATTAGATAATAATAATAATAAAATCTTAGCTACGACAATGAAAGTCGATAATAATAAAAACTTAGCCAAAAAACACTATAAACTGTTACAGACGAAGATGCCTATTTAATCAGTTTATCGTTTGCTGTTGGGGAGGCTGGTTGCCCCTCGTTAGGCGTCTTGAAGTTCACTAAGACAATGATGATGATGACGCGAATAAAAAACCCACTATAAACGGTTACACTTACAGACGAAGATGCCTATTTAATCAGTTTATCAATGCTGTTGGGGTGGCTGGTTGCCCCTCGTTAGGCATCTTGAAGTTCACTAAGACAACAATGAAGGCGATGATGATGATGACGCGAATAATAAAACCTTAGCTACAAATAAAACCCCCACTATAAACGGTTACAGAGGAAGATGCCTATTTTAGTATTTAATCAGTTTATCAATAGCTGTTGGGGTGGCTAGTCCTGGGCATCTTGAAGACGAGGACAATAATAATGAAGGTGATGGAAACAAAATAGATAATGATAAAAACTTTGCCCCCAAACACCATAAATTATTAGACAAAGATGCCTATTTAATCAGTTTATCGTTAGCTGTAGCCAAGTTTATCGTTAGATGCCTCAGGCATCTTGAAGATGGAGACAATAATAATGATGGTGATGAAAAATAAACATGCTAAAGAGATCATAATAATAAAAACTTAGCTACAAAACCACTATAAACTGTTACAGAGGAAGATGCCTATTTAATCAGTTTATCATTAGCTGTTGGGGTGGCTGGTTTCCTCAGTCTATCGTTTGCTGTTGGGGTGGCTGGTCCCCCCCCCCTGGCATCTTGAAGATGAAGACAATAATAATGATGGTGATGAAAAATAAACACGCTAAAACTAAAAGAGATAATAATAATAATAAAAACTTAGCCCCAAAACACAATCAACTGTTCCAGAGGGAGACCACGCCCAATTCCTCAGTCTATCGCTTGCTGTTGGGGTGGCTGGTTCTCCCCCCCCCCCCCCCCCCTAGGCATATTGAAGATGATGACAATAATAATGATGGTGATGAAAAACAAACACGCTAAAAGAGATAATAATAAAAACTTAGCCCCAAAAACACAATAAACTGTTCCAGAGAGAGACCACGCCCATTTCCTCAGCCTATCGCTTGCTGTTGGGGTGGCTGGTTCCTCAGTCTATCGCTTGCTGTTGGGGTGGCTGGTTCCTCAGTCTATCGTTTGCTGTTGGGGTGGCTCGTGCCCCTCATGGGCATCTTGAAGTTTGCAGCCGCCTGGTACTGCAGCTGATAGGCCAGGGGGTGGATCTTGAACCCGTACAGTCTGCGAGACCAGAACAACATTCAAGCCGGTTTAATTCAAAGCCTTCTATAAACTGTGTCGATTCAACTGTATTATTAGTATTAGTATACGTCCCCACTGTCTTCCCAAGTGAAATACTCTGACACGTTCCGTCCACACACACACACTCTCTCTTCCCGCCCAACACCTAGACCCTCCCATTACACACACCCACTAACTCTGTTTTTGTGTTTTTTTGCTGTCCTATCTTCTGGGCCGTACAGTGGCGTTGCTCCCACGCTGCTCATTCCGAATCCCAATTCGCAGCTATACCCCGGCTTGTTCAGGTTGCAGAATCCGAGACCCGGCAGTCCAAGGGGAGCGAATCTACGTTGGGCCGCCAGGAGGCAACCAACCGAGGAGACACTGCACTGCTGCTGAGTCACTTCGGTGGAGTTCGGCGGAGCCTGTTCAGGACCCCACCTACTAAGCCCCCTACTGACGACAGTATTCTCTTAGTCACGGAGCCAGTGTGAGGGCGCCACCACGACCGACCACCGACAGCTCCCCAGAACACACTGCTCCCCATGACTTTGACCCGAACGCACCAAGGCATAGACTGGATTGGAAACCGAAACTGAGGTCACCATGAGAGCAGGGCATGCAAAGCCACAGAATTTGAGACATTTTTTTCTTTTTTTAATGATCGCTGGAAATGAGGCGGATGACAATGACGACGACGATGCTATGGAGTTCCGCGTCAGTCTGAGACTGCATGACAGGGCTGTATTCTACGCTTCTTTCCATAATGATATCCCGGCGTTAACCAGGCCCGAGAACTACAGACCCAGCGACTCTTTACCTGGGCACAAACTGGTCATCTGGAGGTTTAGGCTGGCACTCTGGGTCATCCCTGGACAACAACAAGCATGCACATGCGCGCACAGATGTAAAAAAAAGCATGCTTAACAACAACCACAACCAAAAAGACATTGTACAAGCAGTATCGTGCTCTCTAGGCAGGAGCGGTCCAAGTCGAGGTCTACACGCCTTTCTGTTAGCAGGCATGACAACTACTGTTCCAAAACAAAAGAGGAGATTTTTTCAGCCCAGAAATCCTTCCACTCGGATTTTCAGCTAACGTTAGTTTTGTGGGGGGGGGGGGGACAATTACTCATTTCACATCCTACTTCGCCTTCCAACTGACAACTTTTTGACAAGGTTCACAAAAACATGCGTTCTCGGCGGACGCCATCTTGGAAATGACTACGGCGGAACATCAAAAAGGCGCGAAATGAAGATTGTGCCGTGTAAAGATAATTTTGGTTCGTTGTTTTTTTCCCGTTTTTTTTTCTCGGCGGAGATCGCTCGATTTCGGAAAAAAATTCAGCGGAGATGGCAGAGCTGTTTTCATGCCTGGTTAGTATTACGAAAAACAATACCACACACTCTTCTTCTCTCTCAAACAAAAACCTGGCCACGCACTAGATGTCAGGGCGTTTGGTTCGATATTCCGGGTGCACTATCAACAGTCATTTTATTCTCTTTCTCACTCTCCTCTCTCTCTCTCTCGTCATTTTCATTCTCTCTCACTCTAGTCATTTTCACTCTTCTCTCTAGTCATTTTTACACTTCTCTCTCTCTCTCTCTATAGTAATGTTCACTCCTCTCTCTCTATAGTAATGTTCACTCCTCTCTCTCTATAGTAATTTTCACTCGTCTCTCTCTAGTCATTTTCACTCCTCTCTCTAGTCATTTTCATTTTCTCTCTCTAGTCATTTTCACTCTTCTCTCTCTCTCTTTAGTCATTTTCACTCTTCTCTCTCTCTCTAGTCATTTTCACTCCTCTCTCTAGTCATTTTCATTCTTCTCTCTCTCTCTTTCTCTCTAGTAATTTCCACTCCTCTCTCTCTCTCATTTTCACTCTTCTCTCTCTCTACTAGACTCTAGTGATTTTCACTCCTCTCTCTCTCTCTAATCATTTTCACTCCTCTCTCTCTCTGTCTTGTCATTTTCACTCCTCTCTCTCTCTCTCTAGTCATTTACACTCCTCTCTCTCTCTCTCTAGTCATTTACACTCTTCTCTCTCTCTCTAATCATTTTCACTCCTCTCTCTCTCGTCATTTTCTCTCTCTCTCTCTCTCATTTTCACGCTTCTCTCTCTCTCTCTCTTTTTTCACGCTTCTCTCTCTCTCTCTCTCTCTCTCTCTCTCTCTCATTTTCACGCTTCTCTCTCTCTCTCTCTCGTCATTTTCACCCCTCTCTCTCATTTTCACGCTTCTCTCTCTCTCTCTCTCGTCATTTTCGCTTCCCTCTCTCTCTCATAATACACCAAGGCACAAACTGGTTGGCAGGGTGTTAGGATCGCTGCTCTGAACCACACCATGAACAACACAAGAACCGTGAATATTTGCTTCCTCCCTTAACGCATGTACACACATATGTATATCAAAGGGTTCATGCGTAATATGTGTTCATGTGAACATATTTCTTTTATGTTTGCATTTTTGTGTCATTTCAAACTTGTTTTAGGCCTTTTGTAAGTAGTAGTAGGTATTCCAAAGCCCTGCCTTGCAGCTGTGACAAACTGCCCAGAATGCCGATTTTTGCTTGTTTTCAACTTTCATTTTTTCCTTCCTGAATGAAAATTATGAATAAAAACTCATACCAAATTGTACTTCTGTCTTTTGTGGTTCTATTGGTGTGCTTTTTATTCTTGTGTATGATGTGTTATTATTTTAAAACATTTGTTGAAAATACCAACCGTATTGGAGTTTTGGGCCGCCGACAAGCCTTCTGACTAAGGCCGTCGGCACCCCCCGGCACTTCATGGCTTTGGATGAGCCTGCCCATTTACTCAATATTAACTAAAGTGGTTCTATCTAAAAGGAAATTGAATGCTCTTTAAAACCATGCACTTTTTGAAAGGGTGGGGTAATGTTACGCTGGTTAAAATTTAGTTCAAACTTTTCAAAGTAAAATTTCTGATCGAAAATGACAACATTTTTGCGTGAAAGTTACACCGATCGAAAGCTTGAGGTTTTCTCTTCCCGTGACGACATGTTCTATTTGTATCCGACCAATGGGCACGCTCAACCACTCCGCGAAGCGCGTGACCTCATTCAGCCATTTACAACTGGCCGACAAAAATGGCGCACGCACGACAACGCTAACAGAGGTTCAGTTTCATCGCGAAAATATTGCCCATCTTGAAATTATCTACGATATTGATTCCATGCTAGGTGAGTATTGCTGTTTAAGATTATATTCGTGCATTTTTTATGCATATATGATGTTGTAAAGTTTTGTATTTCCGTAAAACATGACATCGTTCTTGAGTTAGAAATCAAATCTTTGACACGGCGAGCAGTCGAGTACTATCGAAGCCGAGCTAATTTTTTCTCATCATGTAAACCGATCATAACCATTATAGATGTTTTGGAAAAAGCCTATTATTAACGCTTAAAGATGTAATTAGGAATAAAATTGAAAGATTTTAAAGAAATCGATCAAAATGTGAGATCACGTGATGTTGAAAAAATGGTCTGTCTGACTAGTTAGACTGAGTGACTTCCCTTGGCAATATTCGATTCTGTTTTTCGATCGGCCTAGGCCTAGGATCAGAATTATATTTCCTCGTTTTTTGCCCAATACTTATTCAAATCAGTAATTGTTTTGGTTAAAATTATTGCGCTTCTAGACTTCTGCATGTATTTTGCAAAAGATTCAACTGTTTGTTTCTGAATTGAAAACCTTTAGTCAGTAAAGTGAAGCATCTTCAACTTCAAGTTCAACCCAGATTCTGAGATAGAGAGGAATATCATGCTAGGCCTAAGTAAACGTCTTGGCCTAGACCTACGGCTACCAACAAAATCGAAACTAGTTAATGCTAAGCAAAACTACAAAAAACAGTCAATTGTTCTCAATATTGTGTTTCATTAACAATGAACAGATACTGGAGGATGCACACACACTAACAGTAACAATACATTGAATGATTGATAAAGGTCTGCTGTTTCTCATTCACAAACATGAGATTTTGATTTCTGCACGCTTTATTTTACACACACACACACACACACACTACAAGGAACTTAACTCAAGCACCTAGCAACCCAATAATAAACATACAATTAAAGACCCAACTGGGTTATATGCACACACACAACACACAGTGCATGTGGATGTACCTGAATTAAGACAATTTGATGCAGTTTCAAGTTTCAGGCAACTGACTTCCTAAAACTCTCTCTCTCTCTCTCTCTCTCTCTCTGCAGGCATGGGAATTGTCCGCCAACTTCAATTTTTATGATAATATATTTTAATGCTGTAAAAATGGGGGGGGGCTTTTCAAATTTTTTTGTCTCTAACAATTCCCATGCCCGCTCTCTCTCTCGTGCGCACACACACTAAGGGGAGAGAGAGACTAAATTTTATGCGCTTAAAATTTTAAAAACGAAGTTCAACAAAGACATAATATAATTATAATAATTTTATTAATAGCTCACACACATGCAAATATGCATGCACATACGCACATAACCTTTCTCTCGTTCTGTGTGTGCGACTAAATTAATACAATGTTCTATTGCATTGCCTGACCTAGGGCCCAACATCCGTGGTCGTCAACGACTGACAGGTCAACTACCACCTGATGTGATTCATAATCACCGTACTGGGAGTGGGCCAATTAGGAGTTTTCAAATAAATTTTGGAGATTCGTTTTAGATTATTTAAATATTAGCTTCATTTTACTTTGTCTTTGAAAAAAAAGATGGGAAAATTATATTTCAGGTGGGGAAAAAAATTGGACTGTGGATTGAAGTTGTTTTTTCCCCTCAAGTTTAAATTCATGTAAGGACTTCACAACAGAATCTTAGCGCAAAGCACTTGTGGTGTCTTGCTTAGTTGCTAAAAATGAAAATATATGGAAGTATTCATTTCGGAAAATAAAAGTTAAATCAAAGAACTGACGCATATATTCTGTTTTATTATGTTGCAGGTGGCGAAATGGTTCCAAGATCTGATTCCTGGTTCCGGGTTTCCACCTGAACGTGCCAGGAACCTCTCAGGACTGAGGGAAACTCACCTGTCAAAGCATTGCTTGCCAAAGAATGCATTACGGCATAACTCAATCAAGTCTATGTGCATCATGCAAAAATATTTGTTTTTTGTTCCTTGTTGTATGGTTGTCCGCCAGCTAGTGAATGATCACTTGACGTCACGCGCTGCACGCCTTTTTGGCAATTGTTTGAGCATGCCCATTGGTTGGATAAAAATAGAACATGTTGTCACGGGAAGAGGAAACCCCAAGCTGTCGATCGGTGTAACTTTTATGCAAAAATGTTATTTTCAATATTTTGAACAGTTTGAACTAAATTTTAACCAGCTTAACATTGCCCTACCCTTTCAAAAAGTACATGGTTTTAAAGAGCATTCAATTTTCTTTTAGATAGAACCATTTTAGTTAATATTGAGTAAAGGGGCACGCTCATCCAAAGCCATGAAGTGCCGGGGGGTGCCGACGGCCTTAGTCTGAAGGCTCTGGCGGCGGCCAAAATCTCCAATACGGTTGGTATTTTCAACAAATATTTTAAAATAAGCTATCCACAAAAAGTTAAGGATCACTTGCAAACTAATTCATAACTTTCCAAATAAGAAAGCCAATGCGTTGAATTTTGGCCAACATTTAATTCAATGCTTTAGTGATAACGATACACAATTGCCTTCAATTTCGAGCAATCGTTTGGTCTGTACATTTGATCAAAGTGGGTACGTATCGAAATTTGATTTCCCAAAGTCATTGAAATCACAAGACAGGGCATTCTGATGCTCCCAAAAGTTCAGTAATGCGTGTATCCGCCATGGCTGTTCTGGCACTCGACGCAGCGAGTCCTCATGGAGTTGACCAGGGTGGTGAAGATCCTCTGTGGAAGCGCCTGCCACTCAGCCTGCAGCATCTGGTAGAGGTGCTGGGCATCCCTGGGAGGGGGGTGGTTGCTCCTCACTTTGCGATCCAGCTCATCCCAGAGGTTCTCAATCGGGTTGAGATCGGGACTGCATGCTGGCCACTCCATTCTGTTGACTCCAGACTGCTGCAGGAAGTCGTTGACCACCCTTGCCCTGTGGGGGCGAGCGTTGTCATCCTGGTAGACAGCCGGCGGTCCCATCTGCTGCAGTGTAGGCACAGCCAGCGGTCGAAGGATCTCATCCCGGTATCGGAGGCCAGTCAGGTTACCCTGTACATGATACAAGGGTGTTCTGTGGTGAAGGCTGAAGGCCCCCCAGACCATTACAGAACCTCCACCAAAGGCCACCTTTTCTTGGACAGTGGCGTCAATAAAGCGTTCCCCTGGGCGCCTCCAGACCCTCAGTCGGCCGTCGTTGTGGTTCAGGGTGAAGCGTGATTCATCACTGAACAGGACCTGGGACCATTGCTGACGTGTCCACCTCACAGACGTCTGCAGAAGGCGCGGCGTGCTGCCCTATGGGCTGGAGTTAAGCGTGGCCGTACAGCTGGGCGACGAGAACGGAGGTTAAACCCATGAAGGCGGTTCCGTATGGTCTGCTGGCTGATGTTGATGTTAGTAGCCACCCTCAGCTGCCTTCGAATGATGCTGGAAGAGGCTGTTCTTGTCTGCAGGGCTTGTCGTTCAATGAGACGATCTTCACGTGGAGTTGTCTTCTTCGGTCGACCAGATCTGCGTCTTTCATGGACCCTCCCAGTGGCTGTGAAGCGTTGAATCAGTCTGACAATGACCGAGATGGACACCTGAAGTCGCCTGGCCACTTCTCGCTTTGGAACACCATCTTGGAACCATGCAACAGCTCGTCCCCTATCCAACTCGCTCAATTTTCGGCGTGGAGGCATTGTCAAATCAGGCCTAATACTGGTGGTATGTCTTCTTATAAAGCCAAGCAAGAGACAGCATCTCACACATAAACAGCAGTGCTTGCACGTGCATAATGGTTTTTCCATCTGGCTTGTGCAATGTGTTCATGCAGAACGACCAAAACAAGGTCCTTTTTCGCAAGTTTCCGCTTTTTCTTTTGCTGCCAAGCTCAGTAATAGAGAATCACGTGCAATGTTTCCACTAACACAACATCGCCCACTTACAGCTGAACAAGAATTCATAACAATTTGGCTTGACTGAGAAAAAAATAACAGGAGCGAACGGAGTTTATTGCGCACCTGTTTTCTCATAGTGATCCTTAACTTTTTGTGAGTAGTGTAGTAACACATCATACACAAGAATAAAAAGTACACCAATAGAACCACAAAAGACAGAAGTACAATTTGGTATGAGTTTTTATTCATAATTTTCATTCACGAAGAAAAAAAAAGAAAGTTGAAAATGTGAATAAATTAAAAATTTGAATATTTTTGTTAAAAAAAGCATTAAAATTTTAAATGTTTTGTAAATTTAGCACTTTTACTTGTTTTCAGAGTAGAGGACATTAAAAACTTGACAATTTGGTATAAAGTGCAACTCAGTAGCATTAAAAATGACAAAGTTATAGCAATTTGAAAAACCTTCAAAATTGATCCTTTTTGGCCAGGCGCTCAAATTCGATGATGTACCATTTTCATTGGACCAGTATGATGTAACTATCACAAACAGAGTTCTGAAAAAAATTGAGCATAATCTCTTTATCACTATAAAGTTGTAATCAAGATTTTGTAGTTATGGTACTGAAAACAACTGTGTACCAGACCTTTGAAATACCCCCATTGTGTGATTTTGTTCCAAGAATCTGTGGAAATAACTTAATTTTTGACCGAGTTTGGAGATTTGCAACTTTTTTTGTAAAGCATTTGATGTCAACAAATTTTGTGTGTTTAATTATCAGTATATAAAGATTAAAAACCAGAACTTTGAGATCTCTGTGACTTTATGATTTTTTGCTGTGTGCGAGTGAAAATGGCACAAAAATGTTGCCGAAAAACTTTCCAAGTCCAAAAATCACATAAAACGTCATAACTTTTTTATTTTTTACCACACAGACTTGTTTCTGGTATCACATTAATCAGGATCAAAAGATCTATCAAACTGTAGCAACAGACAATGTGTAGCATGTATTATTGAAAACCCCTTTGGAATACCTAGTAGTAGTAGTACAGGGGAACCTCCCTTATAAGGCCTTCAAAAATCATCCAAAATGAGGTCTTATAAGGGAGGCATCTTATAAGGGAGGTAATTTTAATACTTACAAAGAAGAACATTGTCTCAGAGAAGTAGGTCATATGGAAGGGAGTCTTATAATGGGAGGTCTTATAAGGGAGAATCCATTGTAGTAGTAGTAGTAGTTGCTGTTGTTACTGATCGTTATCTGCACTTGCTGATCATGTTACTGATATTGGTTTCATGTTGTTATTCTATTTCGCTATGTGTAAAAGCGCCCTGTAGCCAGCCTCGTAGGATGGGCGCTATATACATTTTCCAGCGACTCTTTACCTGGGCACAAACTGGTCATCTGGAGGTTTAGGCTGGCACTCTGGCTCATCCCTGGACAGCAACAAGCATGCACATGCGCGCACAGATGTAAAAAAAAAAAGCATGCTTAACAACAACAACCACCACAACCAGAAAGACATTGTACAAGCAGTATCGGCGCTCTCTAGGCGGGAGCGGGCCCAAGTGGAGGTCTACACACACCTTTCTGTTAAAGTTACGAAAACCAGTACAAAACAATACCACAGTCATGCACACTCTCTTCTCTCTCAAAACAAAAACCTGGGCCTGTATTCACGTTGAGATAGCATGAGACTTAGCATCATGCTAACTTAGAAGCTCTTCCACAGCTGTTCCACCCCATGCAAAATCAAGCTATTTAGTTAAAAGACTGAATTTATAAATCTTAGATAAAAACTGCACCAAGCTTTTGCTTGTAAAAATATTTGGGCTGTTTGTTCTTCATTGTATTTTTAATATATCGCTTCCATCAGAATTATGGTAAAAACTTATTTTGTTGAGCAGCATCATACAACATATTTAGTAGAAAATGTTCTTGAATAAAACACAAACATAAATAAAATTGCCCATGAGTGAACATCTAGCAATGTCCACTGAATATAAGTAATTTTGACACATACTACAACATATTATTGACTGTAATTTATGAAAAGCAACTTATGGTAAACTAAAGTTGGCTTGAAACAACTTCTGAAAATATAGATAAACTAAATGTTCCTCCCGAAACAGCTGTGCTTCCAAAAGTCCGATTAAATCCTACAGGACATTGGAAGAGCTTCTAAGTCAGCATCATGCTAAGTCTCATGCTATCTCAACGTGAATACAGGCCCTGGCCACAAGCTAGATGGCAGGGCGTTTGGTTCGATATTCTCTCTCTCTAGTCATTTTCACTCCACTCTCATTTTCACTCTTCTCTCTCTAGTTATTTTCACTCTTATCTCTCTCTCTCTCTAGTCATTTTCACTCTTCTCTCTCTCTCTCTCTCTATAGTCATTTTCACTCTTCTCTCTCTCTCTCTCTAGTCATTTTCACTCCACTCTCATTTTCACTCTTCTCTCTCTCTCCAGTTATTTTCACTTTTATATATCTCTCTCTCTCTAGTCATTTTCACTTTTTCTCTCTCTCTCTTTCTAGTCATTTTTACTCTCTCTCTCTCTCTCTCTCTCTCTCTAGTAATTTTCACTCTTCTCTCTCTCTAGTCATTTTCACTCTTCTCTCTCTAGTAATTTTCACACTTTCTCTCTCTCTAGTCATTTTCACTCTTCTCTCTCTAGTAATTTTCACACTTCTCTCTCTCTCTCTAGTCATTTTCACTCTTCTCTCTCTAGTAATTTTCACTCTTCTCTCTCTCTCTCTCCAGTCATTTTCACTCTTCTCTCTCTCTAGTCATTTTCACTCTTCTCCCTCTCTCTCTCTAGTCATTTTCACTTGTCTCTCTCTCTCTAGTCATTTTCACTCTTCTCTCTCTCTCTCTCGTCATTTTCACTCTTCTCTCTCTCTCTCGTCATTTTCACTCTTTCTCTCTCTCTCTCGTCATTTTCACTCTTCTCTCTCTCTCTCTCTAGTCATTTTCACTTGTCTCTCTCTCTCTCTCTCTCTAGTCATTTTCACTCTTGTCTCTCTCTCTCGTCATTTTCACTCTTTCTCTCTCTCTCGTCATTTTCACTCTTTCTCTCTCTCTCTCGTCATTTTCACTCTTCTCTCTCTCTCTCTCTCTCGTCATTTTCACTCCTCTCTCTCTCTCTAGTCATTTTCACTCCTCTCTCTCTCTCTAGTCATTTTCACTCCTCTCTCTCTCTCTAGTCATTTTCATTTTCTCTCTCTAGTCATTTTCACTTCTCTCTCTCTCTCTCGTCATTTTTACTATTCTCTCTCTCTCTCTCTCTCATTTTCACTCCTCTCTCTCTAGTCATTTTCACCCTTCTCCCTCTCATCATTTTCACTCCTCTCTCTCTCTCTAATCATTTTCACTCCTCTCTCTCTCTCTCGTCATTTTTTACTCTTCTCTCTCTCTCTCTCTCGTCATTTTTACTCTTATCTCTCTCTCTCTAGTCATTTTCACTCCTCTCTCTCTCTCTCTCTAGTCATTTTCACCCTTCTCCCTCTCTCTCTCTCATCATTTTCACTCCTCTCTCTCTCTCTAGTCATTTTCACTCTTCTCTCTCTCTCTAGTCATTTTCACTTTTCTCTCTCTCTAGTCATTTTCACTCTTCTCTCTCATTTTCACGCTTCTCTCTCTCTCTCGTCATTTTTTCTCTCTTCACTTTTCTCTCTCTCTCTCTCTCGTCATTTTCGCTTCCCTCTCTCTCTCTCATAATACACCAAGGCACAAACTGGATGGCAGGGTGTTGGGATCGCTACTCTGAACCACACCATGAACACAAGAACCATGAACATTTTTGTTTACCTCCCTTAGCGAACATTTTTTTTTACCTCCCTTAGCGAACATTTTTGTTTACCTCCCTTAGCGAACATTTTTGTTTACCTCCCTTAGCGAACATTTTTGTTTACCTCCCTTAGCGCATGTACACACATATGTATATCAAAGGGTTCATGCGTAATATGACTGTTCTTGCGAACATATAATTTCTTTTATGTTTGCATTTTTGTGTCATTTCAAATTTGTTTTAGGCCTTTTGTAAGTAGTAGTAGTAGTAGTAGATGCTGTTGTTATCTGCCCTTGCTAATCACAAGGGTGCAACTCCACAAAATGAAAAAAACTGAAAGGCTGGGGTCCAGGGACCCATGGCCCCGGAAGGGTACAGGGGCAGAGCCCTGTCGGACGATTCCGGGGGGGCAACTTAAGAGAGAGATATAACGAGACAGACAGACAGCTAAAATGATGCAGAGACAGTCTGAGTCTGATAAGCCTTGTAAAATTATTACATTGCCTTTGTAAACTTCCAAGCTAGAACTAGACTAAGTTCAAAACGCCCCAAATCGCTTGTGGTTATTTAGTTTGGGGATGAATTAAAAACAAAACTGAAGCTCAGTTTCTGGTAAAATTAAAAATCCTGAAATCAGTGTAAAAATGAAAGAGTAGCACCCATGTCACTGATATGTTTCATGTTGTTATTCTATTTTGTTATGCATAAAGCGCCCTGTAGCCTACTTCGTAGGATGGCCGCTATATACATTTTCCCCATTATTATTATTATATGCGGATGTTCCGCACGGAAACCGTAACAATAAGTAATTTAAGAAAGAATGAAAAAAATACACGGAAGCGCTTCCGCGCGGAAACGCGTCCGTATATTTTTTCATTTACGGATTACGCATGGGTGTTTCCCGCGTGTACCGTGTACGTGCGCTTACACACATACTCATGTGTGCAACTCCCCAAAATGAAAAATAACATGAAAAAAACCTGAAAACTGAAAGGCAGGGGTTCAGGGCCCCATGGCCCCGGCAGGGTACAGGGGCAGAGCCCCGTCGGACGATTCAGGGAGGCAACTTAAGAGAGAGATATAACGAGACAGACACGACAGTAAAAATGATAGACAGACAGTTTGAGTCCGATTCAAGCCTTGTAAAATTATTACATTGCCTTTGTAAACTTCCAAGATAAAACAACTAGACTACGTTCAAAACGCCCCAAATCGCTTGTGGTCAAAAAAGACTTCAAGTTCAGTTTCTGGCAAAAATTAAAAATACTGAAATCAGTGTAAAAATGAAAGAGTAGCACCCATGCATGCGCGCTCTTCTCTCTCTCTTTTCCTCCCAGACCTGTTTACCAATATTTTGCAAAGTTGTAATTTCTGAAACAAAAAAACCCCGTAATTTTGAGGAAAAACCCTGTAATCCAACGCGTGACCAATAAACGTCAATATCGTACTGACCCGAGTGTGCAATACTAATGTCCGTCGAGCAGTAGACACAGAACACATGCTCGTCACCTAGTGCTGAACGACGTATTCCTGGAATTTTGAGGTAACTTTCCCGGAATTTCTGTGCCACTTTTGAAGTCTTTTCTTTTGATTTTCGACCAGAAGATACAGAAGCTTCGGAATGCACTCGCTTGGACGCAATTTTGAAACAGAAAAGGAAATGGCGCGAAATGACTTTTCACCGCATTGTTTCAAAAGCTTCGCTTACCGACGCAACTGTAGTTGGGTTTTTTTTACATTTAGGATTTTTTTTCGCCGTATTTTTTTTACGTAGCCGTAATATGACTTTTTTCCCCGTAACAATTACGGCAAAATCGGGATGGTAAACAGGTCTGTCCTCCCCTTCCCCTCTCTCCTCTACGCACCTGGGCACAAACTGGTTGGCGGGACGCTTAGGCCGGTACTCGGGGTGCACCATGAACAGCATGTGGGGGAACCCTGTGCCGAAGTAGGCGCCGTCCGTGTGGTGGTGCCGGGACGACTTGGGCGTGTAGGCATCCTGACATTTGGGGCAGTACAGCTTGACCATGGCCTCCCCGGGAACGTCAGACAGACCTGCCACACACACACACACCAATAGCAAATTATCTCCCCTTGACGCACGATTAAACGAATTATCCCCCTTGATACACGATTAAACGGTGTAGGCATCCTGGCTTTTGGGGCAGTACAACAGCTTCACCAAGGCCTCCCCGGGAACGTCAGACACACCTGCCGCGCACACACCAATAGCAAATCATCTCCCTTGACACATCAGTGCTCCCAGGGACCCCCATTTGGGGGGCCTATGAAGCAATAAAATTCTCAAGAACCCTCTAAAAGAATGTGCAGGAGGTCCCAGGGATGCACTAGAAACATTCTTTTTAGCAATTTGCAATGCCACTGGGACCCTCTATCCTGCCCCTAGGACCCTCTATACTGTAAGTGAAGGAGTCCCTGGGACCCCTTGTTTTGCGGGACGATTGAGAGCCCTGCACATGATTAAACGGTGTAGGCGTCCTGGCATTTGGGGCAGCACAGCTTCACCATGGACTCCCCGGGAACGTCAGACACACCTGCCGCGCACACACCAATAGCAAATTATCTCCCTTACCTGTGCATGCGCTGACATTTGTGACGGTGCGTGGGAAAAACGGACACAAGTCGCTCTGAATGTTTTTGTTTTGAGCAAAACTAAGCCAAAAATAGTCAACAACCCCTGAAACACCAACTTGGTGGTCTTGCTATTTGGGGCATATTCATTATGTAAATTATTTAACTTTCCCTGTTTGACCGAATTTGCATACACGCATTTTACCGCCAGGGGGCAATCAAACCAGCAGGGGCTTAGCGCTTGATATTCTTAGTTGGGCGGAGGGGGGGGGGAGAGAGAGAGAGAGAGAGAGAGAGAGAGAGAGAGAGAGAGAGAGAGAGAGAGAGAGAGAGAGAGAGAGAGAGAGAGAGAGAGAGAGAGAGAGAGAGAGAGAGAGAGAGAGAGAGAGAGAGAGAGAGAGAGAGAGAGAGAGAGAGAGACAGAGACAGAGAGAGAGAGAGAGAGAGAGAGAGAGAGACAGAGACAGAGAGAGAGAGAGAGAGAGAGAGAGGGACTCATCTCCCTCTCTCTGTCTCACTACGCCCAACTAAGAATATCACGCGCTAAGCCCCTACTGGTTAGCGTGTGATATTCTTAGTTGGGCGTAGTGAGTGAGAGAGAGAGAGAGAGAGAGAGAGAGAGAGAGAGAGAGAGAGAGAGAGAGAGAGAGAGAGAGAGGAAGGGACTCATCTGCCTCTCTCTCTCACTACGCCCAAATAAGAATACCACGCGCTAAGCCCCTACTGGTTTGATTGCCCCTTGGCGGTCAAATCAGCGTCCTAAGTTGACCATTGCTACTGCTCTTACCAATGGGCAGCATGGGCTGGTTCTCGCAGTAGACTCGGGGGCAGTAGCCAAAGTCACCTTGCTGCCACTTCTCAATCTGAAAGACCACACAGCATATCAATCATCAATAATAATAATAATAATAATAAACGGACACTTACAGAGCGCTTTTTATCGAGCACAAAGCGCTTTACAATCAGCATTGAAACACTCACATACGCACAACAGACACACACGCAAGTACGTGCAAGCACGCGAGTGAACGCGTTCTTGCACACAGACATACGCACACGGACCCACACACGTTTTATCAAACACACAGAAAACACATGCTCACTGAAACGCACACACAACTTACACTTGTACAAACACGCGTGCACGCACACACACAAACACACGCGCTCACATACACAAAAGCAAAAGTTAAATAAATAAAATGTACCGTATTTTACAGACTATAAGGCGATACTTTTTTTCATAGACTCAGACCCCTGCGCCTTATAATATGACTAATATTAGTAATAAAATAGTAAACACAACTATAATAATAAAATCTGAATTTTGTGTAAGATTTGGGGGGTGTGCCTTATAATCACAGGCATCAGAATAGTCTGACGTCCAATCCTCTGAAAACCACGTTAAAAGGGCCATCAAGGCCCCAGACTGAAGAGGGACAACACTGAAATGAGTTCCCAACACCACCCAAAAGGCTTAATATAGTGATAAATTGCTTTGAAATGCTATTTAACAGAAAATATAACACTGAATAAAAAGGCAAAACCTCTGACAAGAGAAGCCAATCCTCTGTCAGAAATTCTTAATCCTCTGAAATGTGCAGATCCTCTGACAATTCTGATGCCTGTAATCAGGTGTGCCTTGTAGTCCGTAAATTACGGTAAGCTTCGTAAGCAACAAACATTGCTGTCATTATAAGAGTCAAAGTTGTAGTTAGAAAGCTAAAGGGGGGGGGGCGTTATGAAGTGATGTTACGGTAGGAAAATAAATTGTCGACTGCTGATCCAAGTAAGAAAACTGACCTTGGTAGTGGTGGTAGGTTGGATTGTTAGGGAGAAGAAGACAATAAATAAAGCTTTCAAGCTTAGCTCTTTGTCAAAACTGAGGGTTGAAACAAGCCCCGATTAGTCATAATGCATTGAACATGGATCAGGCAAAGGAATACCGTATTTTTCGGATCATTAGGCGCTGCTGTGCATAAGGCGAATAGGACAATTTTCAAGAAAAATCTAAAAGAAATGAAAGCAACAGGCGCCCTTGTTTATAAAGCGATACACACCTTGCAAAAGAAAAGTCGAAGTTTGAAGCCTGTATATGTCCTGTAAACACTTACCGACTGTCATTACTGCTGTCATAAACGAGAGTTGGCTCCCCTTGCAAATAATTGAACTTCCGTTTGTGCTGCTTCTTGTTGATGTGTTTGGACAATTCTTCACGAAAACCGATAGACTTATGACATATTAAGCTCTACAACGATGCTTTTTACATCTAATGAAGGGTTATGCCATCGGTTTGGACGGTATCTCGGACGATAATAGGGATTTTGAAGCATTTTAACGTGAGTATTCGTTGTATCATATGACTCGCAGTAGACTGAACTGAACACAGCCATCGCTGCCTCTATTTTCATGATTTTGTTCACTAATAGGGCGCCCACTCATTTATTAGGTCGAAATTGGAGACACGAATATCGCCTTATAACCTGCAAATTACGGTAATAAGCTAAACACAGCTGGATGAGTGTGATGGCAGCAGTAATGACAAAGGGGAAAAGTAATAGTGGGAGTGATGTTACAGTAGGTACCTACCATCTGGGCTATGCTCCGGTTGTTGTTCTTGTACCCTGGCTTAAAGACTCCAGGGATCATCCCAACAGCTGAAGCACTTGAACACTATGGTACAAATGCACCAGCTAGGGATGACAACATTACTTGTGTGAGTTTTAGATTAACTCGCCACATGGGCAGCCAAATTCCGATTTCGGTAGATTTTGGACCAATGATGTTATGCTAGGAGCTTGCTGTGGCTAAAGACAATCCCTGCATGACTATGCAGAACATAACATTTTGATGTTGCCTTGGTTGTTCTAGCTTATGTGAATTGGTCTGACACAGCCCTATGCCAAGGCGTAACGCCCCGGTTAGTCATAATGCATCATGCATAGACACAGTGAGATATTACCGATACAAAACGATAAAAAGCGGGGACGCCTCACAAACACAGCCGCTGAACGAGTATGGTTGCCACGACGATGATAAGGCAAGGGGGAGGTAATAGCAAACACACAGAAATCGAAAGGAGCAAAAAATCGTTCAGGGGCAAAAGGATGGAATACCCAAAAAAAAGTTAAAACACAGCTGGATGGCACAGCGATAAAGCTAAAGGGGGAGCGGTATGAAGTGATGTTGTGGTACCTACCATCTGGGCTATGGATCAGGAACAATGAGTTCTGGATGAGTGGGATGGCACAGCGATAAAGCTAAAGGGGGAGCGGTATGAAGTGATGTTGTGGTACCTACCATCTGGGCTATGGATCAGGAACAATGAGCCAAGTTCTGGATGAGTGGGATGGCACAGCGATAAAGCTAAAGGGGGAGCGGTATGAAGT
The DNA here is from genome assembly GCA_017654935.2 of Phymorhynchus buccinoides. NCBI lineage: Eukaryota > Metazoa > Mollusca > Gastropoda > Neogastropoda > Raphitomidae > Phymorhynchus > Phymorhynchus buccinoides. Next base: position 10,683,572 of record CM065705.1, read on the forward strand.
GATGTTGTGGTACCTACCATCTGGGCTATGGATCAGGAACAATGAGCTAAGTTCTGGATGAGTGGGATGGCACAGCGATAAAGCTAAAGGGGGAGCGGTATGAAGTGATGTTGTTAGGCGGTACCTACCATCTGGGCTATGCCCCGGTTAGTCATAATCATAATGTATCGTGCATGGATCAGGCAAAGGAACAATGAGCTAAGTTCTGGAAGAGTGGGATGGCACAGCGATAAAGCTAAAGGGGGAGCGGTATGAAGAGATGTGGTTAGGTGGTACCTACCATCTGGGCTATGCTCAGGTTAGTCATAATGCATCGTACATGGATCAGGCAAAGGAACAATGAGCTAAGTTCTGGAAGAGTGGGGTGGCACAGCAATAAAGCTAAAGGGGGAGCGGTACGAAGCGATGTTAGGTGGTACCTACCATCTGGGCTATGCCCTGGTTAGTCATAGTCATAATGTATCGTGCGTGGATGAGGCAAAGGAACAATGAGCTAAGTTCTGGAAGAGTGGGATGGCACAGCGATAAAGCTAAAGGGGGAGCGGTATCAAGTGATGTTGTTAGGTGGTACCTACCATCTGGGCTATGCCCCGGTTAGTCATAATGTATCGTGCGTGGATCAGGCCGTACAGCATCTCCGCTGCCTGCTCAATCAGGTCGCTCTGATTGGGGTTGTCCTCCAGCTCATCATCTACCACCACACAACAACAATAACAACAACCATAACAACTACAACGACAGGCATCAGAACAGTCTCAAGTCCAATCTTCTGAAAACCTGCGGTAAAAATGGCCATCAAGCCTGAAGAGGGACAACACTGAAATGAGTTCCCAACACCACCCGAAAAGGCTTAATAGAGTGAGAAATCATTTCAAAACGCTACGTAACAGAAAATATAACACTGAATAAAGAGGCATAATCTCTGACTGAGAAGCCAATCCTTTGTTAGAAATTCTTAATCCTCCGAAACAAGCAGATCCTCTGACAATAATTCTGAACAGCTACATCCATGACGACAGGCATCGAGTCCAATCTTCTGAAAACCTGCAGTGTAAGTCCAATCAAGGCCGCGAGATTGCAGATCGGAGGGGCAACATTGAACTGAAACCAGTTCCCAACGTGACCAAAAACATCCATGAATCCGGCAAGAAATCACCAGGAAATGCTTAGAGTTGACAGAAATGATTACACTTCATTGAAATAGGCAAAACCTCCGCCACCACAAGAAAATCCTCTGTTAGAAATTCTGAAACCTCTAAAAATTTGCAAATCCTTTTGACAGTGCTGATGCCTGACCAGGGCTCCCAGGGACCCCCATTTGGGGATCTATGAAGAACTCAAATTCTAAAGGACCCTCTAAACGAATGTGCAGGGGGTCCCAGGGATGCACTAGAAAAATTCTTTTTAGCATTCGCTATGCCACTGGGGCCCTCTATCCCGCCTCTAGGACCCTCTATACTGTAAGTGAAGGAGTCCCTGGGACCCCTTGTTTTGCGGGACGATTGGAAGGCCTGCTGACTGAACAACTGCTGGAGAAACTACAACCAGGTCCCAAGTCGGTGCACCAGCAATAACCACCACCACCACCACTCTTATCGTCAAAACCACCACCACAGGCCACCAGAACAGTCGGATTTCTTTCGTTTCCAAAGCCCTGTAGTTTCAGGTAGGAAAACAAGAAGTTTTATAAAGAACCGTGAAATGAGACTGTACCGCTGAGCTTTTTTTAGGAAGGGATACAAGGGGGGGGGGGGGTTGAAATAAGAAAACTTGTACCACTTTTGCTTTTTCAGGAATGAAAACAAGGCAGGGAGAAATCTTTGAAATGAGAAAATCTGTACCGCTTACCTTTTGCCATGAAATCTCTTTCAAAGTCAGAATATGTAAACAAAAATTGTAGCAAAAGTACAAAAAAGAGCCTGTCCAATGCCTTTGATTTCAAAGTAAACAGCATGGGGCTTGAAGAAATTAAAAAAAAACCACAGGAATCTTCAAACCAAAAGAGCTGGCATATCCTTTTCCAGTTCCCAAAGAACTGTCTATTTTAGAGAAACAACTGGCATCTAGGAATGCGAAGAGCCTGTGATAAACTTTCCACATCCTTTATTACAAATTAACGAAAACGTAGAAATAACCGTACCTTTAGAACCATGACTGTCTTCAGGGTAACTAGACAAGAAATTATGCAACGTTCCCCACATAAAAAGAAAGCTGGACAAAAAGAAGTTCTGTAAAAGGTGTACTCATGACCAAAGAAGAACTGACTTGTACAAGCTATCCTGGAATATCTCAACGCTGTGATGACGCCCAAGTGCGAGATGGAGAAAGGGCGACAGAGATGTAAGACATCGCCAAGACTCACACAGAGAGAGAGAAAGCCGAATGGAACAAAAGCTGTGAAAATATTTAGACTCCATATTACACGAACATTACGAGGAGAGATGTGTGGTCAGCAGAAACCTCACAGCACAAACGAAACTCTACGGCAGTCACCTAGAGCTCTGGAAAGATCGACGCTATTTGTTTCAAGAGCTGGTTTGGTCCTGTAGATCCAGGTGCGCGACAAGAAGAAGAATTTAGACCCTAGAAAATTATTTCAGGATGAGATTCTCGGGGCAGCGTGCTTTACAAAAACTAGACTGTAGCAGACTTCCGACAAACAGGCAGCCATGCCCACAAACATCAAAATCCTAAGTCTATTCAATCGCCATGCACAAGATTGTCAAAACAGCACTCTCCTAAGTCCAGACTCGGGTCTAAATTAGAGACAACACAGAGCTAACTGAACTCTCTCTTGCAGCACTCAGCGTGAAGCCAAAACGGACACTACCAATGCGCGGTGCTGGAGATGAAAAGGTGCAGCGACTCGGCACAGTCAGAACAAGCCACACACGAAAGAAGAGACAGAGACAGAGACAGCCACAAAAGAAGGGAAAAAGGCTCCAACTGCATTAGAACACAGAACCATGCTTAGCAACTTGTCCAACACTAGTCGGAAGATACTGAGGGAGAGAGAAAGAGAGAGAGAGAGAGAGAGAGAGAGAGAGAGAGAGAGAGAGAGAGAGAGAGAGAGAGAGAGAGGAGAGAGAGAGAGAGAGAGAGAGAGAGAGATGGCTTAGGCCGTGTACACACATAAGCGGATATTCCGTGCGGAAACCTGTGCGCAATCCATAAATAAGTGAAACAAAGAAGGGAAAAGATTTGCGCACGTGTCCGAATTTCCCCTATATATGTGTAAACTTTTATCCTTCTTTCTTTCACTTATTTAGGGTTTTCCGTACAGAACTTACGCGTCTAATGTGAACCCGGCCTATGAGATGGAAATTCATGGAAGAGATGGGTAGGGAAAGAGATGGGAGTGCGCAGGGGATGGGGGCAGGTAAAGACTGAATTTGTTTTCTTATTCTTTTTTCCCCCTTTGATTTGTTACCTACCATCTTACAAATGCCTGCGTTAGTGAGAATGTATCTAGAGTGAATGAGGCCATACAACATCTCCGCGGCTTGCTCGATCAGGTCGGAGCTGGGGTTCTCTTCCAAGTCTTCCTCTAGGAAAAAACATACACATTAAAGGGGCACCCTGACGGATGAGGTTTTGCAAGAAACACGTCAAGATCACCAGAAAGACAGCCTTTTCAAAGGTCGGAACACTCACTTTGCTCTGGTTTCCTAGAAATCAAACTGTCAAAACGGCGATTCCTCCTTGGCGGAGATGCCGGAGTGAGAAGCCATTTTGGACGGGGTGGGTGGAAGTCACTGAGAGAGGTTGAAGCTTTTTCTTCTTTGTAGTGCAGTAAAAAAAAAAAAAAAAATGGAGCTATTTCCTTTGTTGTGAGCAAAACTCCTTTTGGTAAACTGTAAATAAAAAAGGCTTGTATTGTGGAAATTTCGTGATTTTGTCTAAGCGACTCAGGCGGCCATTAGAAAAGAGAAGGCACGTGCCTTCTCTTTCACTGAAAGAATCTGACTTCCAGCACCTCCGCCATGGAGGAATCGCCGATTTGACGGTTTGATTTCTAGGAAACCAGAACAAAGTGAGTGTTGCGATCTCTGTAAAGGGTGTTTTCCTGGTGATCTCGACGTGTTTCTTGCAAAAACTCATCCGTCAGGATGCCCCTTTAAACAACATGCACATATCACCGATTCTCCTTTCCTATGATCAACAATTTTCTGCTGTGTAAAAATCTTTTGAATACAGGTACTGCAGTTACAAATCAAGCTAAAACACAAAAATATGATCCATTTCATGGGTGTAAAAAGTAAGCATAAAATCATCGACATACTCCATAATGGCAACAAATACTGTCCAGTTTATGTTCATTTGCAGCAATGTTGCTTTCGCTTTTCTTTAAGTTTTAACAATACAGGCATTTCCCTCTGAATTGATAAGATTTAAGTTTGGGAGGATAAATCTCAATATCAATTATCACTACTTTGACGATAAAAACTAAAAAAAAAATCAGATTTTTTTTTTCTTCTCCAGAATCAGTCTGCATAATATGAATATTAATATAATATGAATATTATCTTCCAGCTATTTAAATTAAATATGAGAACAAAAACAACAACTAAACAACCATAAAAACAACAACCGTACAGTAGAACTAGAAAGGGAAATCCATTACTGAACATTTGAAAACCGGACTGTTAATCCAACACTTGTCGTCCATTGAGCCATTGTGTGCAGAACTCCACACACTAATAACGAAGACATTGCCTGACACACTGACATAATTCTATGCATGTGTTTCATGAAATGGGCAAAATGGTTTGCCCAGTTCATGAAATAGCCAATTTATAACTTGCAATTGAGAAAAGCAATATGAATGAAAAATAGCTTTTGTTCATTAGCACACAAGGATCAAGAATTGGTTCAAACGAATGAGAAATCTCATCTGTAGATGAGTTAAAATTATTTTATTCAGACTTAATTTGATAAAACGTTTGATTCAACATGTGGCTCAGGCATGCCCCAGCTTAGCATCTGGTCAAGTTGGAAAGGGGGGGGGGGGGGGGGGGAGCAGGATAGGGGTGCAAAATACAATGTAGAAAAGTGTGATACCATTGAATCAATCTTAATCAATACCTGTGTGAACGGGGATTCAAAAATGTGATATACATTGTCCATTTCATAAATTGGGCAAAGCATTTTGCCCATTTCATGAAATAGGCAATTTCACGGATTGGGCGTAACACATGCACACAGACAGACAGGCGGGCAGACAGGCACATCTGACTGACCAGGCTCCAGGTCCAGGATCATGTCCAGGGCCTGTCTGTAGTGGGGCACCTGTTCGTTGAGCCCCGTCAGGTTGAACTTGTCCTGGATGTAGTCCTCATCCACCTGGACATAGCATTCCAAACAGGCATCAACTCTGTGTGTGTGTGTGTGTGTGTGTGTGTGTAGTGGGGCACCTGCTCGTTGAGCCCCGTCAGGTTGAACTTGTCCTGGATGTAGACCTCATCCACCTGGACATAACATTCCATTTCCAAACACTTGAAACAGGCATCAATTCTGAGTGTGTGTGTGTGTGTGTGTGTGTGTGTGTGCATCACTATGTGTGTGTGTGTGTGTGTGTGTGTGTGTGTGTGTCACTGTGTGTGTGTTTCTGTCATGGGGCACACCTGCTCGTTGAGCCCCGTCAGGTTTAACTTGTCCTGGATGTAGTCCTCATCCACCTGGACATAGCATTCCAAACAGGCATCAACTTTGTGTGTGTGTGAGAGAGAGAGACTGAGAGAGAGAGAGAGAGAGAGAGAGAGAGAGAGAGAGAGAGAGAGTGTGTGTGTGTGTGTGTGTGTGTGTGTACTCTCTGTGTGTGTGTGTGTGTGTGTGTGTGTGTGTACTATCTGTGTGTGTGATCTGTTGTCTGAGTAGAACAAGTCTTAAAAGTTAAATGGCCACATTGTCAAGTGCTTTTTTTTTTAATACTTTAGTCTTTACCAAAACATTTGAAGAAACAAAGATTCAAAGGTAGGACATTTTTTTTAATACCAAAGATACAGCTCATTCATTCAAACTCGCACTGGAACTAAAATATTAAAAAGTAGAATTTT
>CM065705.1:10694627-10732127 GCA_017654935.2 Phymorhynchus buccinoides
AAATGAATGGCTGCCCAGATGGTCAGCTATAAGTCCTAATCCCTTTCCCTACGAAGGCAAAATGTTCCTACATAGTGAACATTTTATTCAGAACATTTGGGGTAGCAAAACTGCACCTTTGCCAGGGCTGAGTAGAATAATTTCAATAAATGACTAGCCTAAGTTCTGTCACTAGTCGTCTAGTGTCAGCGCAAAAATTTGAAGTTCAGAAGCTGGACATTCAAGACAATCATTCCTAAATAAATGTGTACCACCTAGGCAGATACGTACCAATATTCACAATCAAACTATACAACCGAAAATCAAAAGGTTAATATTCACCAAAAACGCACGGAAAACGTATAACTCCTCGTCGGTACCTTGTGCATTCGATTCTACCTGAAGACAACTAGCCAACACATATGTGATGTTTCTGCGCATGCGCACAGTCACGTGTAATTACAAAAGTTAGGTTAGCATTTTGCTGCGAGAAACACTAAAGATGAAAGCTATTTTCTTCATTTATTGAGAGCTTTAAAATACAAAGAAAGTATGCTACAATCTACAAGAAATATCGTGTATTTGTTTTTCGCATAAATATACATAATTTTTTTTATTTTATGTAACTGTTCAAACTTTTGTATTTACCACGCGCCAAAATGGTTGCCAGTAGTCTGCTTTCTTTTGTTTGAAGACTGGTATGTGCCTCAGTCCTAAGGAACTTCTCTTCTTTCCTTACATTATTGATGAATCGTGTTTCCAATCTGAGCTTTTACTTCTTGTTGCTGTTTTCTTTTGCCATATGGCCACGTTAGTTGTCATCTAATGAGGCAATTTTGCTTATCAATGATCATCATCTGGCATCATCATCTGACATCATGACATGATCATACAATGGCAATGCCAATGGACAATGCATCCAAATGATCCATGGTCGTGTCACATGTGTCACTGTCAGACTCAGACCTGGGTAAAAATCGGTCTTGGCTGAGATTGTGAGAGTGGAAGTACATCAGTATCACTCAAATGTGTCAATTTACAAACCATATCCTTCATTTATAAAAAAAAAATTCACAAAGTTACAGTGTTTCCCATAACGCACATATGTGCGTCCCTGAAGCACAAAAATCACAGAGGGACTCTTTGATTTCAGCTCTGGGACGCACACTTTTTTCAACAGACCGAGACAGCAGGGTTCATTCTTGGCATCGGTCACTGACTCATAAACCTTCGATTTTGACGGATAGTTTTAGCAGGCAGGCGGTCATCTTACCGATTGATTTTTCGTCAAAGCAGTCAGCAACTTCAAGCATTCTGTCGTCTGCTAAACTTAGTTCTTCCGGTCTTCCGCGGCCTCGGACCATAATCAGAACTAAAAAGTTGTATCTGGCGAAACGAACGCCGAAACGAAGAAATGGCGGCATTGCACATTCGGTAAAGCTTTTCCGATCCAACTTTTGGAAGACCAAATAAAGTTCCAGCGTGACCTAGTCTTCTAGTGCTAAACAAGATCGTTCTCGGCCTTTTGACAACAATTTGTGCTTAAAACCAGCCATGCCTCCCCAAAAGAAGCCACGAGTAGGAAAGGGGCAGAAGAATATGTTTGCTAGTTTCGGACTCGCTCAGACATCGTCTGCAACTTGTAGGATCGTTGGAATTAGGTCAAGCCACCCCAACTTTTCCATATCAAAACTCTGAACCCGATTTTCGCTTTGTGCCACAGCGGTCAGTCTGTTTGCTTTGGTTTTCCTGGTTGTCAGTCTTGTTTCTGACCATCAGGGGTTTTCCTTTCTAAAGCAAACACATGTCCAGTCATTCCAAAACGATCTTTGTTTACATCTGAATGCTTGTTCGCGAGAGTGAAGTGCTTCAACTTTTAGGTCTGATTTCTTCGTTGACCAAATCTGAACGTTTTTTGCAAGTTCGACAGAGGAAAAAGCAGCAGCATCAAGCCGTTCTTTTAGAGATGTGAATGGCATCATCTCAGAAACATAAGCTACTGCATATGCAAGTGTGTGTGTACGCTTGTGTGTCTGTCTGCCTATCTCTCTGTCCATATCTCGATCTGTTTGTCTCCTCCCCCCCCCCCTCTCTCTCTCTCTCTCTCTGTAGTCAGCCTATTCCATTTCCAGGGGTTATGCACATGTGTTTGCCTGTGTGTTCACTGTGCATGTAGCATGTGTGTTTAGCATGTATTTGCTTTTGTTAAAGCATTTTTTATCATATACTTAGGGGACTCTTAAAAATATGAAAAGGACTCTTAAAATTTTGCACAGTCCCTGGGACTCTCACATTTCACCCCTATGGGAAACACTGAGTTAAAAGTTTATAATATGATATTAGCCTTGGAAAAAATAGATTTGTCAACATGCTTTTATTAGTTTAAATAAGCTGTGTACACTGCTTCATATGACACACTGGCACAGGAACATCATGGTTGGAGATTATAATTTACACCCTCCATGGACATGTGCTGCAGAGTGTCTCCAATGCAAAGTACCTGGGAGTGACCTTAGCCAACAACCTCAAGTGGGACTTTCTTGTGAGCAACATCACCAACGAGACAAATAAGTCCCTGGGCTTTGCTAGGAGGAATTTGAAAAATGTCTGCAGTCACAGGGCAAAGGAAGTGGCATACATGATACAAAGCCCTTGTTCGACCTGTTCTGGAGTACATGCTAGCCCTGTATGGGACCCCACCACAACAGCCTGTATCGACTTCATCGAAAAAGTCCAGAGGCACACATGTGCATAGCAGGGTGGACCATGCAGGACTATGACTACAAGCCCACCTCCAGTGTCGACAACATGCTGGAAGAGCTTGCCTGGCCCTCAGTGCAAGAGAGTTCAAGGAAGAAGACCCGACTCACCACTCTGTATAAATTTAAGAATGGCCCAGGGCTCCCAATCGTCCCGCAAAACAAGGGGTCCCAGGGACTCCTTCACTTATAGTATAGAGGGTCAGGACTAGAACTTGTAGAAGCGGGATAGAGAGTCCCAGTGGCATTGTAAATGCTACAAAGAATTTATCTAGTGCATCCCTGGGACCCCCTGCACATTCTTTTAGAGGGTCCTTTAGAATTTTAGTACTTCATAGACCCCCAAATAGGGGTCCCTGGGAGCCCTGATGGCCTAAAAATTGAGACAAAGTACGCCCCAACAACAACCTGCCAAAAGAAAAGTGGGCGCCAGACCAACTCGCTGGCATTGGACATCAAATTGTGTTGCCGGACTCAGTGTCGACAGGGAACTTTCTTTCCCCGCGCGATCCCAGAATAGAACCATCTTCCAGAAAGTGTGGCAACTGCTCTGACATTGACATCCTTTGAAACCAGACTGCTGCGCCACCTCAACATGACTGACGCCTCAGCCCCTGGAGGAGAGCCTGCAGCTGCAGTGCTCTCATCCACCAAAGACTAAACTAGTAAATACTACCTAGGGAGTCAGGAGCCATGGGTGAAAGTAGTGGTAAATGAAAGGCAGGAGCTGTGCCGGTCGGGGCTTGCCCCCTGTGACCGCTATGGTAGCCGGATTGGCCTTGCCTGATTAGTGCAAAATAAAAGGCCTACGGTTCTCTTCCCCCCTCCCCCTCCTTCTCCCCTCTCCACCCCCATCTTCTCTCTACCTCCACCACCCCCTCCCTCCCCTTCCAGAGCTGTACACAAGAAAGGCTTCACCATCAAGCTGTAAGCGCTTCATCTACAACTTATAGACTGGAATAATTTGTGAACTAACATTAAAGCTGTGCACACCAAACACAAAATCTTTTATTAAAATCTTCTGGACCAATATCCTTTAATGTCAAAAAAACTAAATATTTTCGATGAATAAAAAAAAAGTCCATTCAAATTTTGATAAATAAGTGGCAACCACCAAATTCTAAAGGACCCTCTAAGAAGAATGTGCAGTGGGTTCCAGGGATGCACTAGAAACATTCTTTTTTAGCATTCACAATGCCACTGGGACCCTCTATCCCGCCTCTAGGACCACCTATTCTGTAAGTGGAGTCACTGGGACCCCTTGTTTTGCGGGACGATTGGGAGCCCTGTCTTCGTTCTTTTCAACTAATTCAAGTCTAAAAAAATTTGTTTAAAGTAATTTTAACGAAATGCAGGACAAAACTCGCAATGTCTTGAACACCATATTCGTCATAGTTAATCAATTGTGGTCAACGCGGTTAATTTTTAAAACGTTGTGGTTTTTTTTCCTTTTTTTTCAAAACTACCAAGACGAGGTTTTTGAATTTCACCGACGATATGTTTTTTGGGAAGTGCTCTCCCCAAGTTTTTTGTCGATGATATGTCACAAGATGGCCCTTTCAACTATATGTATACAGATCCAGTATGTGTGAACAATTGCAACATCTGCGCTTGTAGAACTTGTACAACATTGGGTGTTTTTGTGTTTTTTTCTCTTCCATATATCCAGATCGGCAATCAACAAACGCAGCAAAGGACAAAGGACTCGGGTTTCACAACAGACAGCGACAGTCGGTCCATCGCAGCGTCATGGCAGAACGGCCAGAGGACCTGAACCTCCCTAACGCAGTTGTGGGCAGGATTATCAAAGATGCTGTAAGTGTGTGACCTGCATCTGTAGTCAATGAACTAATAGTTGTAGAACCCAGCTTCAGGGCTCCCAGGGACCCCCATTTGGGGGTCTGTGAAGCACTAAAATTCTAAAGGACCCTCTAAAAGAACGTGCACTAGAAAAATTATTTTTAGCATTCGCTATGCCACTGGGACCCTCTATCCTGTCTCTAGGACCCCCTATGCTGCAAGTGAAGGAGTCCCTGGGACCCCTTGTTTTGCGGGACGATTGGGAGTCCCTGGGATCCCTTGTTTTGCAAGACGATTGGGAGCCCTGGTGACCTGTATCTGTAGTCAATGAACTTATGGTTGTTAGAACCCAGCTTGCAGTTTTATACAATGGAAATGTAGTGCAAGCCACTGCGAGCCATTTAGAATTGGGATTAACTCATTCCATGCTGGCCAGTTGCTTCCCTTTGCAAGCGTTCTGTACTGGCCGATTTGCATAGGTTGCCCAAAATTTTTTTTCTAAATAATGGTAACAGATACAAACGTGACATTTTGGCAATATGTACACAATATACAGTACTAACACCTGCAACAGTTTCAAAGCATCCACGTGATTAGTTTTGATTTGTGATATATTAAAATAAATGCATGTTTTGTCAAGCCAGGCACACTCATAATAGCGAAAATATAATTTTAATGTCCCATCCGAAAGGCCAAAGAGGGCGTAAAACATTATTTTCTCTTTAAGGTCCCAAAATAACCGGCAGCCAGCCAGTCGGTGTCAGAGGCATGAATGAAACGTAGTAGTAGCCCTCTGAACCACTTTGAAGCACGCATGACTGTTAACCTATGAACTATGAATTTTTAAAGTTCACATGCGATATCCCGTTACCTTAGTAACGAGGCGTTGTGCGCATGCCCTGCGACGAGAGCGCAGGTTAGTATAGAAAGAGTTAAAGGTGGGTGAGAGAAGGTACTTTAATCCAACGTAATAGGGGTGACAAAATGTATTGTACACTACAGGTGTGCAAAGAAATTAAGAAAACATCATCGTCATCAACTTTGTCAATTCTATGTTTCTTCTAAGAAGACACTACGCATGATCAAGAGTATCACTTTCATTGGTGTGTTTCATTTTAAAGACGCACCACGATTAAGTCCCTTGTTTTTTTCTGGGTAGCTGTGACCCACATACAAATGTCCCCAACTTCAAATTGAGGCTGCTCTTTAAAATGATGTTTCGTTTTGAATTTAGGGGCATTTGTATGGGAATCAAACCTGCTCAAAACTAAATTTCATACCAGCTATAAGAGGTGAAACCCGTGATTTTGACACGTGACCTAGTGGGTCTTTAAGAAAAGAAAATAGTCACTTGAGCTGCACAATTTTCTTTTGGCTTGAAATTGAATCCAAGGGAGATTAACTAGTCTTTGTCTATCACACTTATTATAGGGGTTCTTTCCCCTCGACCGTGCATAAAGAAACTGATGCAGTAGCTTATGACCTGGAGGCTTTCCTGTCAAACTGAGAGATTTGTGTTGATTGATATTGATAAGACTAAAGAGTAAAATCAGAGACCAATAAACTGTCTCTGAATGTGATCCAGAATGAAAACACATCAATGGTCAACTTAGGATGATGATTTGACCGCCAGGGGGCAGTCAAACCAGTAGGGGCTTAGCGCGCAATATTCTTAGCTGTATGAGAGTCCCCTCTCTCTCACTACGCCCAACTAAGAATATCGCGCGCTAAGCCCCTACTGGTTTGACTGCCCCCTGGCGGTCAAATCATCGTCCTTAGTTGACCATTGACCAAAGCAGTGATGTCCCGAGGCCCCAGCCATAGGACATGTTAAAACTGTGTTTTCCACTGTTAGGACAAAATGTCCTGTTGAATTTTTAACACTGGCCCACTTTCTCCTATTGATTTCTGCAAGAGCCAGGACGTTGTCCCAGGGATTATTCTTAGCACCGGTCATCAGTCATTGACTGAGAACATTTTGAAATGACATTGTTTTTGGAGGCAAGAGGTCATGTGACTTATTATGTTTACTCTGTGTCTGTTTAGTGTTAGCAACTTTAACCCTTTCTCTGCCAGCCATTTTTCTGCCCAAAAATACCATTAAACTTAACTGGGTAGAGAAAATAAAATATCTGCAATATTGCAAATTCTTTTGTGACATATATAACATTAGGCCTATCCTTACCTCCCGAAAATAAGAAAATAGGATCTTTGGATAACAGGTACTGATTTGATGCCTGTTACTAGTGTGACATGGGTGTTAAACAATTGTGGTGCTAAAATGCGACATAGGCAGTGAAAGAGTTAAGGATTTTGAGGTGCACTGCAACTGCAAGTGATCAGATTGACTTAGGTGAAACAATAGACTAATTTAATAATTGTTCTATTATTACTTTACATTGCATAGTAGTAATAGTACTGTACTAGCTTTTCTCATGCGAAAAAAAAAAAAAATTAAAATAAAAATGTTAAAAAAAATTCTCATGTCATTCTTTGAGCATGCAGTCTGTGAAACTATGTGATTGGTTGCAACAGTGTCCTAGAAAACATTTTTTGTTGCGCTCAAATTATATTTCCTTTCATTTAAAAAAAATTACATCATGACTTATCATTTTATAAAAATGACCTATTATATTATTTTCTTTGAACTGGTCAAATGACCTATGATGTCCTGTGACAAGATTGATCCCTGTTGTCCTATTTATTGATTTTGTTGTCAGGACAGTTTGTCCTTTCACTTCTCGATTTTCAGTGCATCACTGCCAAAGGAATGAAAGTGGAGTTTTACGTTTGACAAAAGACCAATCCTACTGGTGTTTTGAATTGTCACTTTTATTTGTGTTGCCTGAAAAAAACAACCAAAAACAGTGGAACCTCCCTTATAAGACCTCCCATTATAAGACTCCCTCCCACATAAGACCTACTTCTCCGAGACATTGCCCTTCTTTGTAACTGTAAGTATTAAAATTACCTCCCTTAAAAGACCCCTCCCTTATAAGACCTCATTTGGGATGATTTTTGAAGGTCTTATAAGGAAGGTTCCACTGTATACAAAACATGTTGAATGATGTTAGTTTATTTACGAGAAAAAAAAGAAAAGTAATATTTCAGCAAAATTGCCTTTGTCAAACATAACAACACAGTGATGCACACCGAGGATCGAAAAGTGATAGGACAAATTGTCCTGAGACAAGAGAAATCAATAGGACAATGTCCTGACTCTTGCAGAAATCAATAAGACAAAGCGTGCCAGTGTTAAAAATTTAATCAGACATTTGTCCTGACAGGGGAGAACACAGTAGGACATTTTCAATTTTAATAGGTCATTGTCCTATGACCGGGGCCTCAGGACATCACTGCAGTTCAACAAAACAATTCTTCCCCTATTCACTGTTCACAAGCAGTCTCCAGCTTAAAGACCCACCAGGTCACGTGTCAAAATCACGGGTTTCACATGTTTTCCCTCTTATAGCTGGTAAGAATTCTTGTTTTGACCAGGTTTGACTCCCATACAAAATGCCCCTAAATTCAAAGCGAAACATTTTAAAGAGCAGTGTCAATCTGAAGTTGGGGACATCTGTATGTGGGTCACAGCTACCCAGAAAAAAACCAAGGGACTTAATCGTGGTGCGTCAGTGTGTCTTTATAGCTTGACTTTGTCAACAAGTTTAGTCATTCTCATTCTCAAACTCAAAGCGTTGTTCTTTGTTCAAAGTGTTTTGTTATTATTGACGTTGCCAGGGCCCTTTGTCTTTGATTGCAAAATGTGTACTGATCCCAAGGTGGTTTTCATTATAGCAGGGATTGTCGCAGTCAAAAAAAGTCGCTCAGTCAAATAAATCGCCCGCTACTATGAGAGTGTGTATTTGCGACAACCAGAAATTTCACTTTTTCTGTACTTGAACCATTTACCTAACCCTAACCCTAACCCTAGAAAAAAGTGAAATTTGTGGTTCATGCTCAATGTCGCAAAATGTCGCAAATACACACTCTCATAGTAGCCGGGCGATTTATTTGACTGAGCGACTTTTTTGGCTGTGACAGGGATGTCCCAAGGCCCCGGTTGTAGGCTATTGACTTATTATTAGTTTAACATTGAACATGTCCTATTGTGTTATCCCCTGTCAGGACAAATGTCTGATGAAATTTTTAGCACTGGCACGCCTTGTCTTACTAATTTCTGCAACAGTCAGGACATTGTCCTATTGATTTCTCTTATCTCAGGACAGTTTGTCCAATCACTTTTCGATCCTCAGTACATCACTGTTATAGGTAGAAGTATATTTCATTATGATGATGAATTGTGTGTGTATGTGCATGCGTGCGTGTGTGTGTGCGTGCGTGCGTGTGTGTGTGTGACAGAAGACTTGGAATACCCCATGAAGAACGATTATGTAGAGACTGCAATCAGAATGACCTTGGTGACGAGTTTCATTTTGTAATGAAATGTCCCAAATACAATATCAGATGTCAGTTTATTTCCAGAAAATTTACATGTGTGTGGTAAAAAGGTGTTATTAAATTTAGCTAAATATTTACGGTTTAGTAAAGTTGTGTGACATTTTGGTGTGTTAATTACATTAGAGTTATCTTTTGTAACCGTTTTCAATTGTTGCATTAATTTTGTATTTGCTTGATTTGCTTCAAAAGGGGTCAAAGGATTAAACAATCTTTGTGTGTGTATGTGCATGTGTGTGTGCGTGCGTGCGCGTGTGTGTGTGTGTGTGTGTGTGTGTGTGTGTGTATGTGCAGATCCCTGAAGGCGTGAATGTGTCGAAAGAAGCTCGTCTGGCCATCTCCAAAGCCGCCAGTGTGTTTGTCCTGTACGCCACCTCATGGTAAACCATCTTGACGTATAATTTATGTACATATTCATGGGTGCAACTCTTTCCTTTTCACAGCAATTTCACTTTTTTTAAAAACAAAAAAACATTTACCTGTAAAGGAAGTTCCTTTTTTTTTTTAATTCATCAAAAAAAGTCTGAACATAAAAAAGGCTATAATGCTTTTGTATATTCAATGTTTGTTGAATTCTGTAAAATGAAAAAAAAATGTTCAATAAAAGTTTTCAAAAGGCAACGACAGATTGACTTCAAGCGATAAGGGGTGTTTCGAAGGTGGTCTTCCTTCATTTCTTCCGCTGAGTGACCACAGTCACACGTGACTATTCTGTCGCTTGAAACGGGGGGGGGGGGGATTTGCAGAAGAAGCGCCTTTAATAAAAAAAAAATAAAAAAGTGCTCTCTTTCAGGGAGTCTCTAGAGAGAAAAGCAGATTCAGAGATTGTTTTCAAACGCGACATAGACTACCGTAATTTTTGGGTTATAAGGCGATATGTTTTTCTCAAAATTTCGACCTATGCGCCTAATAAACGAGGGCGCCACATTAGTGAACAAAATCGTGAGAAGAGGCAACGATTGCCGTGTTCCGTTCAACCTACTGTGAGTCAGACATCGAAAGTGGTAACGAGTCGCCAATTAAATATGACGAATACTCACGTTAAAATGCTTCAAAATCCCTATTAGTATTATCGTCCGAGATACCGTCCAACAGATGCCATAACCCTTCATTGGATGTAAAAAGCATCGTTGTAGAGCTTAAAATGCCATAATTCTATCAGTTTTCGCGAAGAATTATCCAAACACAACAACAGGAAATATCACAAACCGAAGTTCGATTATTTGAAAGGGGAGCCAACTCTCGTTTATGACAGCAGTAATGGCGGTTGGTAAGTGTTTACAGGACGTGTACGGGCTTCAAAGTTTGTCCTTCTTTTGCGAGGTGCCTTATAAACAAGGGCGACTTGGGGTTTAATTTGTTTAGATTTTTCTTGAAAATTGCTCTATTTGCCTAGTGATCCGAAAAATACGGTTCTCATTTTACAGGTTTTATCGGACGCATTGCCCTCCTGACCCCCCCTCCCCCCCACCCCCTAACAGGGCTCTGCCCCTGTACCTCTGGACCCTGGCCTTTCAGTTTTCATAATTTTGGGGGAGTTACACCCATGTGTATCGTTTCATGGATATAAAGTCTTGTGAATGCGATCGATTGAAATCTCTTTAACCCTTTCACCGCCAAAGTCGCATTTTAGGACCACAGTGATTTAACACCTATATCACTAAAAAGGCATCAAATTGGGGTCAATTATCCAAAGACCCTATTGTCTTAGTTTTGGGAAGTAAGGGTAGACCTTATTTTATATATGTCACAGAAGAATCCCCAATACCACAGTGATTTAACACCTATATCACTAAAAAGGCATCAAATTGGGGTCAATTATCCAAAGACCCTATTGTCTTAGTTTTGGGAAGTAAGGATAGACCTTATTTTATATCGGTCACAGAAGAATCCATGATACTGCAGATGGATTTTGTTCTCTACCCAGGTAAATTTGATGGAAATTTTTGTCTGAAATATGTCTGGCAGTGAAAGGGTTAATAAAACGTGCAAAAATTCAGGAAATATGCCTTGCTATTGCTGTATATTGGAAGAATAACAGGTTTTGAAAGATTTTTAAAAAAAACCATGGTACAGTGGAACCTCCCCGCTAAGACCTCAAAGTCGGCCAATAAAAGAGGTCTTAATAAGGAGGTGGATGCTCCGTAGTCCGGATATATATGAGGATGTGAAGCATTTTGAGTCTTATCTTAGAGGTAGTCTTAATAGGGAGGATCTACTGTATATCCGTATGACACAAATTTTCATGTTCTTTACTACAATTGAAGCCGGACTGGTCTTGCCTGGATACTGTGAAAAGGTCTATGGCCCACCCCCACCCCTTCCACACTCACACAACATATGCACACACTTTCTTTTTTTTAAAGATAGCTTTCTAGTTATTTTATTTTTTCGCATTGCGCAACCTCTTAAGTCGCTGGAATGTCTACTGAGACGGCGTGACTAAGAAATATTGAAGAATCGGATGCTTATGGGAACCTTTTCGGATGAGACGATAAACCGAGGTCCCGTGTGCCCATGCACTTAGCATACGTTAAACACAGTGGCAATGAAAAAGTTGTCATTTGGTCAAAATGTAGCAACACCCCCCACCCATCAGTGACAAAAATCGCATGCAAAAAATAATAAATTGGGTGGTGCGCCTCTGGCTACGACGCGCTCTCCAGGTGGGAGCAACCCAAAATTTCACAGAGACGCCCTGTGACTATAAAGTACCTAATACCTTATACCTATGCCAGAAACATTTTGACTGTTGGCTCGCGCTTGTTCTCCTCTGTGCCTCTACTGTTTCTGTTGTGTTTCTCCAGTTCCAACAACTACGCCCTGAAGGCCAAGAGGAAGACGATCAGCGCCCAGGACGTGCTGTCAGCCATGGAGGAGATGGAGTTTGAGCAGTTTGTGGAGCCCCTGGCCGACGCCCTGGAAGGTCAGACACTGCTGAAATAACACTTTGTCATGCAGGGCTCCCAATCATCCTGGAAAACAAGGGGTCCCAGGGACTCCTTCACTTACATTATAGAGGGTCCTAGAGGCGGGATAGAGGGTCCCAGTGGCACAGCGAATAGCTAAAAAGAATTTTTCTACCCTTGCACATTCTTTTAGAGGGTCCTGTAGAATTTTAGTGCTTCAAATGGGGGTCCCTGGGAGCCCTGTCATGGGTGCAACTTTTCCTAGTATTATTTTACAGACCTGTTAACTCTACTCTTTTCGAGTAGTAGTCTACTCAATTTGGATCTCTACTACTCTTCAAAATTGAAAATAATGCTAGTTTCTACTCATTTTCAGTGAACATTGTTTGATGGTTTAACCCTTTCGCCGCCAGACATTTTTCAGCCCAAAAATACCTTTAAGCTTAACTGGGTAGAGAATGGTTTTTTTTAGCAATATTGGGAATTCCTCTGTGACATGTATAACATTAGGCCTATCCTTACCTCCCAAAATTAAGAAAATAAGGATAACAAGATCCTGGTTTGATGCCTTTTAGTGACATGGGTGTTAAGCCATTGTGGTGCATAAATGCAACATTGGCGGTGAAAGGGTTAATGAATAAAACTACACATTTTGCAGCAAAACTACTCATTTCAGCTATCCAGACTACTCGAGAATTGTGTAGGGGGTAAACAGATCTGTACGGTATGCAATGATTTCCTGTTTTTGATTTTTACCACAAAAGGAAGGTTCCTTTTCTTTTAAATTTGTCAAACAAGAACTTTGTGTGTCTGCTGTATTTTCCAAACACTTTAAAATAAGCATAATTTGTATAAATTGTGGAAAAAGCAAACTAAACTACTTTCATCAAAAAAAATTTCTGCTTCAGCTGCAGGGGGGGACATTACCCCTGGACCCCGGCCTTTCAGGGTTTTTTTAATTTTGTGTAGTTGCACCCACGCTTCATGCTTGCATGGGTGCAACTATGTTCATTTTACACGGATTTAATTTCTCTTTTTTTTCTAGAAACATAAATTCTGTTGATGGGGCTCTGCCCCTGCAGGGCTCCCAGGGACCCCCCTTTGGGGGTCTATGAAGTACTAGAATTCTAGAGGACATTCCCTCTTATGCTTAGATTTCTTAAGATTTCTTACCAGCCATAAGAGAGAAAACATGTGAAAACCGTGATTTTGTCACGTGACGTGCTGGGTCTTTAAAAGAATGTGCAGGGGGTCCCAGGGATGCACTAGATCAAATCTTTTTATCATTCGCAATGCCACTGGGACCCTCTATCCCGCCTCTAGGCCCCTGTATACTGTAAGTGAAGGAGTTCCCGGGACCCCTTGTTTTGAGGGACGATTGGGAGCCCTTCCCTGCACCCTGACAGCGCCTCAGCAGCCCCTGGACCCCTGCCTTTAGCGTGGATGCAACCTTGCTTCGGCTACAAGGCAGCGCCTGTTTTTCAAAATTTTGACCACCCCCCAAAAAATTGATTCAAAGTTCAAGGGGAAAAAAAGTGTTGAATTATTACTTTACAAGCCTGGAATAAGCTTCAAATTGAGTATGATTTTGCTTTTTCTTCAGCTTCGGGGGGTCCTGCCAGGGAACTAAGTGGCCCCTGGACCCCTGCCTTGCCTGTTTTTTGTTTTTCTCCAGTTGCATCCATGCTTTAGTTTTTGTTTGTGGCTCAAGCCACAAACCTATAACTCACTCTGTCGGTCGGTCGGTCGGTCCAAAATTGTCGCACATATTGACAAAATTGTCGCACTTCAAATCGAGGCTGCACTTCAATTGAGTCCGCTCTTTAAAATGATGTATTTTAAAGCGTACAAAATAATAAACATACGTAATACAGACACTACAACAGACACGACGAGTATGCAGTGCTTCTTTCGATGAGTATAAGTAGGATACATAGTTTTAAATGTTTTCCAAAAGATGTAAAAAGTTACGAAATGGTGCACAGATAATTCTCTGGTTTACAGATTAAAATTATTGAAAAGCCAGGGGAGGTAACTCATGATTGGAGTGGTAAAAATAGACCGCATGCCACAAACTATTGCGATTTCGCGCTTGTTTTTCTCCATTTTCAGGAGTTGAACCCATGCGCTTGTTTTTCTCCATTTTCAGGAGTTGAACCCATGCACTTGTTTTTCTCCATTTTCAGGAGTTGAACCCATGCGCTTGTTTTTCTCCATTTTCAGGAGTTGAACCCATGCGCTTGTTTTTCTCCATTTTCAGGAGTTGAACCCATGCGCTTGTTTTTCTCCATTTTCAGGAGTTGAACCCATGCACTTGTTTTTCTCCATTTTCAGGAGTTGAACCCATGCGCTTGTTTTTCTCCATTTTCAGGAGTTGAACCCATGCGCTTGTGATGTAGTCTCGTTTTGTGAAATACTGCCAGGGCTCCCAATTGTCCCGCAAAACAAGGGGTCCCAGGGACTCCTTCACTTACAGTATCGAGGGTCCTAGAGGCAGGATAGAGGGTCCCAGTGGCATTGCGAATGCTAAAAATAATGTTTCTAGTGCATCCCTGGGACCCCCTGCACATTCTTTTAGAGGGTCCTTTAGAATTGTAGTACTTCATAGACCCCCAAATGGGGGTCCCTGGGAGCCCTGACTACTTGCTTCGTTATTATTTGGGCCATTGGTCTGAATCCCATTCAGCTGGGTGTTGTGTCCTTTGTGAAAAAAAAGCGCTTTACTAAATTTGTTCTCCCGCATTCGACGTCGTAGATGCAGTGATGTACCGAGGATCAAAAAGTGACAGGACAAATTGTCCTGAGATGAGAGAAGTCAATAAAACAATGTCCTGGCTCTTGCAGAAATCAATAAGACAAAGCGTGCCAGTGTTAAAACATTTAATCAGACATTTGTCCTGACAGGGGAGAGAACACAATAGGGCATTTTCAATTTTAATAGGTCAATGGCCTATGACCGGGGTCTCGGGACATCATTGTTAAAATGTAATAGAAATTTGGCGGCAAGATATCTTGGAACATTTTCACGGACATGCACACACGCAAGTTCAGATAACACACACACACACACACACACACACACACACACACATGCATCATCATGACAAGGAACATCACTACAGTGGTACCTCCCTTATAAGACCTTCAAAGATCATCCCAAATGAGGTCTTAAAAGGGAGGGGTCTTCTAAGGGAGGTCATTTTAATACTTACAAAGAAGGGCAATGTCTGAGAGAAGTAGGTCTTATGTGGGAGGGAGTCTTATACAGTGGAACCTCCCTTATAAGACCTTCAAAAATCATCCAAAGTTTGTCACAGGGTGAGGAGGGGGTGTGGACACACTTGGGAAACCTAGCTATCAATTTGGTCATACCAGGCAGCGGGATTTCTCCCTGCTCTTACCGACTTTCAGCTGCCGTGGGATTTTTACGTGCGTAAAGCGCACGGGCCAGACTAGCTTTAAGTCCCCATCCAAAGGTCTGGACGTTCAGTTCGATTTTCCTGTCAAACTAGAAAGAAAGGGCGAGGAGGTCGGGGTTTGAATCCGGGTCACACACGCTGCAGTCACTGCATTACATTTGGCAGGCGAACGTCTTAACCACTCTGCCACCTTTCTCCCTGTTAACCCGTTTCTTTTTCTTTTTTTTCAACAGCCTTCCGAAGCCAGCAGCAAGGAAAAAAGAAAGACCGCAAGAAAGAGAAAGACAGTCCCAACGCCTCCGCTGACGTCGATAACGCCCTTGAGGAAAACGTCGACGAAAACGACGACAACAAAGGCCCCAGCGATGAAGACGACGTCACTTACCAGGGGGAGGAGAAAGAGGATTACATCATCACCGTCAATGAAGATGTCGGTGATGATGATGATGGCGATGATGATGGCGACAATGACAACAATGATGGTGATGGTGGTGGTGGTGGTGATGAGGATAAGGGTGGGGGTGGTGAGGGGGTGGAGGAGATGGAGGAAGGGAATGAATGAGGAGTGTGGGTAGGGTTTGTGTGGGATGAGGGTGGTGGTGGTGTGTGAGTGAGTGTGTGACTCAGTGAGTGTGTGACTGTCAGTCTGCGTGACTGTGGGTAGCTGTGACCCACATACAGATGTTTCCAACTTCAAATTGAGGCTGCTCTTTAAAATGATGTTTCAGTTTGAATTTGGGGGCATTTGTGTGGGAGTGAGACCTGGTCAAAACAAGATTTCTTTGACTCATCATTTCCTGTAATCTAGGGTCATATGACCGATTAAAGTTTGAAAACAATCTGAAGCTTTGTATTTTACAAAGAAAATAACTGTAATTATTAACAAGAGGCAAAGCCTTCAAGACTCACTCGGGGGGGAGGGTGCAAAACACAATGACTTTGAGATGGAGGGTCGTAAACATGAGGGGGGTGTTTAAAGTACAAATGAAACTATCGTTAATGGATACAACTAAAAAATATAAAAAATATCTTGGCCGGGAATCAAACCTGGAACCATTGGCATGAGAGACAGGCACTCTACCAATGAGCTATCGAGGCTTTCAGTGTTGATGAGTTTCTTAACTCATGTGGACTATTGAGTACTCTCTAACCCACTAATCTCAAATGTTATCTGTTTGTTATATGTTTGCAGTGTTGTTTTAAGTATTTAATTATTCAAATCATTATTGTTTGAAAGCTTGCATAAACATCTATGTGTATGCAAAGTTTGAACAATGTACGCCTTCTATTTCCCGAGAAAATGCCAACGTTAAAGTTTGGAGATTGGACCACGGACGCAATTCACATAGACACACAACCGAACAAGTATGAGTCTAATGTGTTGTGAAGATCTTTTAGATCTTGAAAGATTTTTGCCTCATCTTTCTAGAAAAACCCCAACACGTTTGGATTCAACTTTATCCAATCTTTCTTTTTTCTTTCTAAGCTATCCCAACACAACTTTGTTGTGAAAAACATAAGAAATATTAGTGTAGGTTTGCAATAGATTTTTAAGTACAGTTTGATTTGCAAATGGAAATGCCGTGTATACGGTATGCGAATGTGCAGATGTGCATCATCTTGTAAGAATCTGGTAAAGCTAAAATTGACGGTGTGTGTGAATATGTGCTGAATACAGAGACGAGAGAATAAAGTTCTGGATTATGCTTTTTTTCCTGGTTTTATTATTTTTCGTTCACGTTTTTATTTTTTATTTTTGTGTGGGTTTTTGTGTGTCTTTTTCTGTCTTGTCTCTGTCTTCATTTTTAGTTTCTTTTTTATTGTTTCTTTTTTCCTTGTCTATTTCTGTCTGTCTCTTGTCTCTTTTTTTCTCCCTTTAATGGAACAAAGAATAAACAAGAACAACAAAGCTCTGTATGTATCTGAATGACAGCTTAAAATCATTCAAAAGCTAAAAAAAAGAATGATCTGCATTATTTCTTAGAACGACACCCTTAACTGTCCCACATTCTTATCATCAAAATCAGTTTCAACAGATCTCTTTTGCACCCACAAGTACTTGTGGCGGTACCATAGCCGATGAGGTTTAACCGAGGCGTGGTTACCGCTACACCTATCTGTATTCTTTAAAAAATCGGGAATTTACTGGAGTTGCACTGCCTCCGGGCATTGCCTCCAGTATTGTTCCCACCATCTTTGTATTTACAAATGTCCCATATGTGTCTGTTCTAGACCGAGGACGGTAAAGCACCATTTTTCATTCATTCTTTTCAGCACCATGGGCGAACTCCGTATTTTGCAGACTATAAAGCGATACTTTTTTCCCCAGACTGAGAACCCTGCGCCTTATAATGTGACTGATAATATAGTAAGGAAATACAGTGGAACCTCCCTTATAAGACCTCCCATTATAAGACTCCCTCCCATATGCGACCTACGAGTGACTGGCCTGTCACTCCGTTGCCGTGGTGGGGGTGCTCACATGTACAGACACTCCTATTAGGGTGTTTGCATTTTATTGTGTTTTTGTTTTTTGGTATTGATCGATTGCAAGACAAATTTCCTTCTTTTTTTTTTCCTTCCTTCTTGAATATAAAAAAAGTTATTAATTTTTTAGGAATAAATTTAACTTCTAAATTGAGCTGGAACCACCATTTAGAAAGTGTTCTCACAAAAGCCAGAAAAGCTTTAGATTTACTTAAAAATGATGTCATCAGCCATGAGGAAAAGATAATAAAGTACTTGCAGATTTAGCAACTGCGCTAGTGAGATCAAAATTATGTTACGCTCATGGAGGGTTTTTTTAGCCCCCAAATATTTAATCGAAAAGTTGCAGAATATTGACAGTAAAGCTTACAAGATAGCTCTTGGTGTCCCAGTTCATAAAATTGAAGCATGAATTGTGTGTGTGAGGGTGAGATTTCCGTCCAATTGACCGTAGGTCCTTATGGACGTTCTGCTTGAAGGCTGGATAGTCTTCTCGTTGGATGATGATGATGGGGGGCCGTAGAATGTTGAAAGTGGAGTTCGTGACGTGGCATACGTCGTCTTTCGATGACTCGAACACGTTGCGCATCCTGGAATCGCGGATAACGCTGTTGGTTGCGGGAACATCTCGGACGGGATCCGAGTCTGGAACTGTTGCGTGATGCTGATGTTAGCATCGTTGAATTTGGTGCATAGATGCGAGCATCTGATGAAGCTTGTCGCTGCCGTTGTATCGAATAAGGTTAGTTTATCTAGGCTTATTGGTGGCATTTGAAAGGTCGCACTGAGCTAAAAACAACACAACAGTTTATATATTTCAAATCGGATAATAGACAGGGAGAGAGGGATAGGGGGGCTATGGGGAGGGGGGGGGGGGCGGTAGGATTAAAATTATTTATGATAATGAACCTTTATTTTACAATGGTAAAGTATTGTGGCGTGACGCACGTAAAAAGCGTGCGTTGTCTTGTTGCACGAAGTTCTCGAGTGAGCTGTCGTCATACGGCCTGCACTCGTAGTGGCCGGAGTTAGGAATAGCAGTCAGACTGGATCGCACCCGATACAGATAGGTCCTGTTTCCAGCCCGTCTCCCGCCGGCAGTGCAAGGGGCTGTGTAGTGTTTAGTGGGGCTTAGTCTACTGAGTGCTGGGGGTAAGATTATTGAACATTTCAATTAATAAGTGCATATTCAATAATAATTCAAAAAGCTGGATAGGACTTTTGCCACGTGAGGGCTGTCGCATGAAAATAGGTAGCTCGTAAAAATAAAAAGCTCGCTATTATGAGAGTCTGTATTTGCGACAACCACAAATTTCACTTTTTCTGTACTTTAACCATTTAACTAACCCTAACCCTATCCCTAACCCTAGAAAAAAGTGAAATTTGTGGTTCATGCTCAATGTCGCAAATACACACTGTCATAGGTAGCGAGCTACTTATTTTTACGATCTACCTATTTTCATGCGACAAGGGCGAACTTGAATTTCACCAAGTTGAATTAGAAAGGTCAGCGTAACTCGGGCAGAACGAGTGCGGGCAAATTAGTAGTCTAGCATAGAGAGCGAACACACGTGGCAAATGCCCTATTGTATGGTTTTCATTCTTTTACTTATACTTATAGTCTTGTTATTTGTAATATTTAAAAAAAACCACACAAAACAAACACCACGATTAGACTTTAAAAAGGTCAAATGAAATTTGAATATTGATGCAACATTGACTCAATATGCCATCAGCTTGATACAATTCAAAAAGGTTCCTATCAATTATGAACGCAGATGCCGTGCGGAGCATGGGTTTATCTAGTGTAGTTATAATAGTAAACGACGCCCTTGCATTGCAATATAAAATCTAGTGATTGGGGCTTTCTATTGAGGTTTAATGCCCAGTCAACGTAAGTATCATCCGCTATCAAACCGCTTGGTTTGGGTTAGAAATGCACGCGCTTGTGAAATAAAGAAACAATACGGACAAAACGCATAACTGGTAAACATCTCCATGCATTCAGCTAGTGCATTGTGCGTTTTCATGCTCATTTTCGAAGAAACGGTATTTTTTCTGTTTTTTATTCGGAATTATAACACATTTTCACAAATTCCAGTCACACATCCATAAACTCATTTTTGGTTAATTGTAAATCAGTTGCTGATAGAATAAACTTCATGGGATGGTGTTCTGCCTCTCAACAACATAACTGCGTGGATAATTTTTTGATGTTAGTGCGTTTTTCTGGAAATCGTGAGCGTTAAAAGCGAGAAACTATGCATTGGTCACGTTTTGGGGGATATTTTTTATTATATCTTGGAAACAAACTTATAATGAACCAAAACATTGTGTGTCAGGGTAGGCCCTCATGCCATCTAACCTTACAAAAATGATTAATTCGGTTTCTATTGAATGTCCCCTGCAAGAAAGGGAGGCAAGCTGTTTTTTTACCCTCTGACTCCCATTACGTAGAATGGGTGACTTACCTTTTATTTTGGGTATATTGTTGTCCATTCAGAGATGGATTTTATCTTTGATGTCCTGCCAACAATTATCAACACTCATGTCACACAAGTGATCCCAACTGCGGTCTATAAAATCATGTCTCATTTGTGCATAATTACCTTTTTTCATATTATATGTTACTGTTTGTTCTGAATTTTCTGTACACTTGCGAACATGGAACAAGTTAGGACTTGGTGGTCACTCTTGCCCAGGGGACTAGAATGTGTGATGTCGGATATCATTTGAGTATCGTTTACTAAGATCAAGTCGATAATATTTTCCTTTTGTCCTTCCCTTGTTCTTGAGGGCTTATTCACCATTTGCAACAACAAAAACATCTATCAAAATTTCAATAAAATCATTATCTTGATCATGTGTCCACTGTCCATCCCTTATGATATTAGGGAAATTAAAATCACCCATGAAAAAAACCTTATCATATTTCTTTACTTCTGCATCTCTTAACATTTCATACAGATTATGTAAGTTTTCTTCAGTGGTATTGGGATTTTTATAAATACATCCAACTAAAATGTTCTCTTTATCCTGTGTTTGGAATTGGCACCAGCCTGCATCTTGGAACGTGTTACTGTTTAAGGTAGCGTATTCTTGTACATGTAAGGTTTTGTCTAAGAACAAGGCTACTCCACGACTAGGAATTTCGTTATGGAACATGTTACATTTTTCTAAGCTGTATTCTGATAGTACAAACGTTTTTTTACATTTACAAGCTGTATTCTAATGGCACAAACTTTTTTTTACATTTACCAGCTGTATTCTGATAGTACAAACTCTTTTACATTTGCACTGTGTAGATAAAGCTAATTTAATTTGAGGCCTATCCCTCTGTTCATTTTGACACATCAACAACTCAAAGTAGCCAATTTTCTCATTTTTGACAGGGTACAAAACGAGCTAAAACTTTTAACACCTGCAAAAAACACATTTATTATGAAATTCAAAAAATGTAAAATGCATTTTCTTCAGCTCAGTGCGATCTTTCATAATAAACCTAGATAAACTAAACACTATATTTTACCTTATACCCCCACCACCACCACCACCGTAGTCCCCCCCTTCTTATTTATTTTCCGATTTGAAAATATATATTAAAAAAAAAATATTTTTAAACAAAATACTGATCGCTTCTCGGCCTTTTGGCTAAGACAGTGATTCAGGAACACATAAATTTTTGTTTATACCGTGGTTGGTTTGTTCAGCCCGTCGTACATGGCGAAAGCCGATACGCGACGTTAAACTGAACTTCCATCCGAAAATATATAAATGTTTTTTCTTCAGCTCGGTGAAATGACACCAATAAACCTAGATAATACTAAACATCAGATGTTACCCTCAGCCCCCCCCCCCCCCTCCCCCCCCCCCCCCCCCCCACACTATTTGTTATCCGATTTAGAACATGTTAATGGTATTTTCTTCAGCTCAGTGAAACCTTTCAAATGACAGCAATAAACCTAGATATATTAAACATCAGATCTCGATCTCTCTCTCTCTCTCTCTCTCTCTCTCTCTCCCTCTCTCATCTCTCCCACCTCTCTCTCCATATATCTTTCTCTCCATACTATCTTTCTCTCCCCCCCCCCCCCCCCCCCCCCCCCCCCCCCCCCGTTCTCTGTCTCTTCCTCTCTATCTCTGCACCTCTGTCTTCTGTCTTTTTCTTCTCCCCCCTCTCTCTTTCCCACCACCCTCTCTCTCTCTCTCCCCCCCCCCCCCCCCCCCCCCCCCCCCCCCCCCCCCCACCCCCCCCCCCTCTCTCTCAATTTTTGAGTTAGTCGCCTACTACAAGCTGTCGGAGGTACTTAGCTAGCCATTGTTTGCATAGCCCGCCCTAATATCGATTCTTATTCTGCATCAAAACTGCAGCGCATTATGCAAGTGATAATTGAAAGACGAACGAACTGGATGGGACGGGACAAACGAACACACTCGCAAAACTGCAGCGCATTATGCAAGTGATAATTGAAAGACGAACGAACTGGATGGGACGGGACAAACGAACACACTCGCAAAACTGCAGCACATTATGCAAGTGATAATTGAAAGACGAACGAACTGGATGGGACGGGACAAACGAACACACTCGCAAAACTGCAGCGCATTATGCAAGTGTTAATTGAAAGACGAACGAACTGGATGGGACGGGACAAACGAACACACTCGCAAAACTGCAGCGCATTATGCTAGTGATAATTGAAAGACGAACGAACTGGATGGGACGGGACAAACGAACACACTCGCAAAACTGCAGCGCATTATGCAAGTGTTAATTGAAAGACGAACGAACTGGATGGGACGGGACAAACGAACACACTCGCAAAACTGCAGCGCATTATGCTAGTGATAATTGAAAGACGAACGAACTGGATGGGACGGGACAAACGAACACACTCGCAAAACTGCAGCGCATTATGCAAGTGTTAATTGAAAGACGAACGAACTGGATGGGACGGGACAAACGAACACACTCGCAAAACTGCAGCGCATTATGCTAGTGATAATTGAAAGACGAACGAACTGGATGGGACGGGACAAACGAACACACTCGCAAAACTGCAGCGCATTATGCAAGTGATAATTGAAAGACGAACGAACTGGATGGGACGGGACAAACAAAAGCAACCATAGAAGTTTCTAATTCTAGGTGCAGTGAGTTAAGCCTAGCCTCGGCTTGTTGTTATCACACGCACAGTTGAAAAATTAACCGTTTTTAGCAGACGACACATTCTGCTACTCAGGCTATTGCAGCATCGTGTTTGCCCCCCCTCGGTATGTACGAAGGGGCCCGATAAAGGATTAATCCACTATTGTTTTTGAAAACATTTTGGCAGTTTGAGTGTTTTTACCTGGTGATTGTTGTTGGGGGCCTCCGACATAAAGGTCATACAGGGATCACGGCTGTTCCCTCAAGCACACAAAATCTAAGTTTCGCTTATTCGCCTATTTCACGGCTATTCCACTGTCACGGCTATTCCATGAAACTGTCCTTCTTGAAAATCACTCCCTCCGTTAAGCAAATTTTATGTGAAATCCCGGCTTTAAACGACGACTTGGCGAATTTCACGGCTTGGAAGAACTGTTAAGCACCTACACGTGCCCCTATATTTCACAGTTGAAGACAAAAATCGCCGCGACTTAGGAGAAAATAGAGATTAAATATTCTTATCGGCATGCGTATTATAATATAGATAAAAATGGACCTATCGAGATTAAAAACAAACATGAACAGAAATATAAGCAAAGTTTAAATGACGACTTACGACTGAAGCAAACAGATAATGTGGCTAGTTTGCAGAATAGTTTGCTTTGATAAAACTTTTCTGTGTCAAATGTCCCCCCCAAAAAATATATATTATATAAATTGTGTGAAAGTTGATTTTGAAGGCAAAATGTTGCTCGCGTGTCAGTTGGCATTATTTTGAAGCTGCGTCATGAAGCTACCTTCGGAAAACACGAAGTTTGCCGAAGTTATTCAGGTCACATTTCAAGTTGGCTATAAGTATACATCCAAAATTACGGTCGTCTGCTTCGCCCGAAAATTGTCGAAGCTACCTTCGGAAGAAGATTGCCGAAGTTACGCAGGTCATATTTCCAGTTGGCTATACAGAGACCGTCAACTTTACTGCAATCTGTAAACTTAATTTTCAGTTTTTTTCTCTCCGTGGTAATGGTTATTTGAATGAACGAACTTTGATAATCGAAGGCAATATCATGATGGAAATTGCTAAAATCCATCGTAAAACTGGTGAGTTAAACTGTCTAATTTGGGGTGGACGGTCTGTTGGAAGCCATTTGCATTTTGAAAACGGTTCATTTTTAGACACGTGCGTGTGTTAACAGAAAGCCGAGGCTAACTCACTGCACCTAGAAACTTTTATGGTTGCTTTGGTTAGAAGAAGGGAGAGGGGTAGGGGGAGGGGTGGCTAGGAAGGAGAAGAGGGAGGCGAGTAGGGCTTTTGTACAAATAGTTCCTCTACCTTCTGGAAGTTTTGTGTTTGGTCTAACCATATTTGTTTTGAAAGGTGCATAACGGAGAATAACGCATCTGCGCTCATGAATTGACAGGAAACCGAGCAAGCAATGATTAAGTGTGTGCTGTCTACTACAGTGTGTGTGTGTGTGTGTGTGTGTGCGTGTGTGTGTGTGTGTGTGTCTGTGTGTGTGTGTGTGTGTGTGTGTGTGTGTGTGTGTGTGTGTGTGTGTGTGTGTGTTCACAACATTTAGGCACCTACTTTTCTCAAAGTGACAAAACCTAAGTCTGTGCGGAGCTTACAATTGCTTTCATGACATCACGGGTTTTGCTATTTTCAATAATGTACAGCTAGCCAGTTCTTCTTCTTCTTCTTCGGACAGGTTCCTATCAATTATGAACGCAGATGCTTCATGCTGCCGTGCCGTGCCGTGCAGGTTGGCATTATTTTGAAGCTGCGTTAATGAGAGACTTAGTGCGATTTTTCTCACGCCAGAGGGCATGACGCTCGTGTGGGGCTAATCCTCTCTATATTATTAGTTGGGGATAAAGAAAGAGAGAGAGACAGTGAATGGTCCTACCATCACTCTCTCTCTCACTACGCCCAAGTAAGAAAATCGCGTGATAAGCCCCTAGTGCATTGACTGCCCTCTGGCGTGAAAAATATCGCCATAGGTTGACCATTGGTCCGACTTGACTGCTTTCCCTTCTTCCTCTTATAATGAATTTTTTACAGCTCGATAGGTTAGGACGCTGTGTCGCAAATCCGTAGGTCCTTCACGGGTTCGAGTCTGGCCCTCGCCCCATTTTTTTCTTCTTCTTTTTTGTTGTTGGGGGGAGGCTTTTCATCATTTTTTTAAAGGAGAGGGGAGTGGGTGGAAGGGAGGGGGGCGCAGCCCAGGGAGGGGGAAAGCTGGGGGTGGGCGGAGGGGGGGGGGGCACGGGGAGGGGGAAAGCAGGATAGGGGAAACCCCAAGCGAAGCTAGGAAGGAGAAGAGGGAGGTGAGTACCTTCTGGAAGTTTGGAAAGCTGGGGGTGGGCGGAGGGGGGGGGGACACGGGGAGGGGGAAAGCAGGATAGGGGAAACCCCAAGCGAAGCTAGGAAGCGCAGATGCTTCATGCTGTCGTGCGGAGCACGGGTGAGTGGGCGGAAGGGAGGGGTGCTGCCGTGCGGAGCACGGGTTTATCTAGTAGAAGTTAAATTTCACATTTATTTGTAGCATCTTGAACAAGCATTAAGTACATCTTAAGGGACTAAGGACTCTGTGCTAAGGAACACAAATGATCACTGTAGATCTGGAAACAGTATCTGTTCTTGACAATGATAACAATTTCAATGCATGTGCACGGTACACAAATCGTCAAATGTATTATTTGCCAATTTATCACATATTTTCTTTTCAAAAGTACTGCCAATTTTACTTCTCTTTCTTTGTCCTCTGGAAAACGAAAAAATTACGTTTTCTTACTATTTTTAATTTTTGTATCGCTTGTGCAACCTAATCTGAGCACTCTCCTTTCTATCCCTCTTCTGCTCAAGTCTACCACGTTTTGCTACATTCATGAAAAGACAACTCTTTCAGGCTGTTTCGCATTGAACACTTGAGTTGCCCTTGATGGTTTTTTGCTCCTTCTGTTGCCTACTTTTTGCTCCTTTTGCTATATTTGATGTTTGCTGTTTAATTGTTTGTCTGTGTTGATAAAGGCGCATTCGCCGAAATATCCAGTAGTTTTGTTTTGTCTCTTGTGAATAAAATAACGTCACTTTGCACTTGTCGTGTAGTTGTTTGTTTGTTGTATGTTCCAGTGACGTTGCAGTCTGTTTCATTTTTTTCCCCTCCTTACTTACAGGTTCACACCTTCAGGAAAAGTTGACCACTTCTCCTCTTGGCCTCACTTCTCCTAATAGCGAAAAGAGTTAAGTTCCCACTCTCTATATATAAGCTTTCTGATCAGGGTGGATTACCTTAGGCAAAATATTCTTAAGTCTGTTGGCTACACAGGCAGAAGCAGTTTTATAAGAAGTGTTAAGTTCCTTAGTAAATGTTTCGGTTTCCCTACTTTGGTAATACATGTGATAATTCCTTGCCTTGGGGTAGTTGACAGTTGACCAGTCTCAAATGCATAATTAATGGAACGTACTAAAAAAAAATTCCGATCTCTTTAAAGAAAAAAATATAGAATTCTGCTGTATAGCCATCAGACCCAAGACTTTTATCATTTTTCATTTTTCTCAATGCATCACATGCTTCTGTGTAGGTACTTGGGCCTTCAAGGCCATTTTGATGATGATCATCATCATCATCCAGGACTTTTATCATTTTTCATTTTTTTCAATGCATCACATGCTTCTGTGTAGGTACTTGGGCCTTCAAGGCCATTTTGATCATCATCATCATCAAGGCTTGGCACATCAAGTGTTATCAAGGTCAAGTCAATATCAGAGACCTCCCTCTCACACTAGGGCCTTTATTTCTTTTAAAAGTGTATTCGCTAGCTTTGTTTCTTTTTGTCCTTGTAAGTAGAGTATGCTATCGTTTAGACTCATCATTGTTTGCATATTTTATGGGATGGGAAACCCGGCAAAATTAGAAAAAAGGTTGTTTTTGGTGATTATATGTCTGGTGGTTTAAAGATGCTAAATGTTTTTAACTTTCTAAGCACACTAAAAATTAGCTGGCTAAAGAAATGTTCATTGGTGAATGTACAAAGAGGAATTTGTGTTTAATCTTTATCCTGAACTTGCGAAATTGAACAAAGTGGGTGTTGACTATGTAGAGATAGTTTTAAAAATAATGCATAATCCATTTTGGAAAGATTATACTAAACACTACCGTAAACTCTGTAGAAAAAGCATCCCTAAAAACATTTATGAATTTAATGCAGAATTCATTTTTCATCATGCTAAAATAAAAAGAGGTAATCACACAGTGTTTATGAAAAACTGGTTTGAAAACGACATTTACTATGTTTTTCATTTGCTTAATGAAGAAGGAAACTTTCTAAGCTTTCAAAACTTCAAAAACAAATTCCCAAACATAAACACAGACTTTCTTACCTTTAACGGAATAATTCAAACAAATAAGAAATATCAAGTAAGTAGGAATGTTCAATCCATTGCCCGTTATAAATTACAGGAAAATTTAACATGGCTTTGTTTTTATAAAGATAACACAGAAGTTTAAACGATAGTGACTGCACTGCCACAGGCATTACAAAATGAAACCAGAAGTATGATAATTAGGATTGGAACAAACATTTTCAGAATTTCTGTGCAAACCAGCTCGGACGTTCAATTAAGATGGCTACAGACCCGCATTATCCACCGAATTTTACCCACAAATCGTTATTTGTGTCTACGTAAAGGTATTGATTCACCAATGTGTTCTTTGTGTGAAGATGAAGAGGAAACAATTACTCATCTACTATGGAATTGTTCATTTACTTCTTCCTTTGGGCTAAATCTGGAAAGAACGATGAAAAGTGCATGCACGAATTGTGATAACCTAATCTTTTCCGAGCAGTTTATTCTGTTTGGTGTGTAGCAAAATGTACATTCGGACAAAGTCATTGACTTCATTGTGATGATGGGAAAGTTCTATATTTACAAGTGCAAGTGGAATGGTTCTGTTCCACTTGTAACAGTGTTTTTAGCGTTCTTAAAAAATAGGTATGCTACAGAACGATACATTAATACAATAGCAGGCAAATCAGAAACAATCCAGGTATACTGTTTTCCATATGAGAATCTTGTCCATTAATCTCCCCATTCCTCTGTGTGTGTGTGTGTGTGTGTGTGTGTCGGGGGGGGGGGGGGGGGGGGGGTCGTCTTTACTGTTTATTGAAACTGCCTTTGATGTTCCTTTCATACGTTTCCAAGACATATAAATAATGTTTTTGATGGGTTTGTTTGTAATGTATGCTTGTTTCATATGTTGTATTCTTATTTCTTGTTCCTGTATGCAAAAAGACATGTTGGTTTGATATATGAAAGTGTGAGAGAATGAAGGAACTGCTCAGTGGAAGGATGACAGAGGAGTTAATTAAACATTCTATAATACAAAAAAAACCAATTCTTAGTCAATGTACACGAAACAGAATTGAGTTATCTTGTCTAGTTTTATTTTTATAACCTTCTGAAGTTTGACATTCAATATAAAATCATATGCAGAAATTAGATGTTAAAGGCAGAATTTTGCCTCTTTGTTTCTATCTGTTACCAAATCTTTACAATTTAAAAACGAATAAAAAACTATCTGTATTCTTGATCAAAATCTTCTTTTTTCCAGGATCTTTATAATTTCAAGTGCCCCAAATGGCCTTTTGGTCCAGAAGGCGTTAAATCTCTATTTTTTTCTCTCTCTCTTGTTTCTATCTGCTTGATTTTTAAAAAAAACCCACCAAAACAATAAAATAAGCAAAGAAATCATCCCAAAATTCTCCTTCTTGTTGTGGATGCTGGTAGAATACATACAAACAGACATAAATATGGCCCAAGTAGAAAATTGGTATTTGGTGGGTTGTGGATTATTTTTTGCTTTTGCTCACAAACATTCTGAGCGACTTATGTCTGTTTTTCCCATGCACAATCACATAATATTATACTGTTTCGCCTCAATCACGGTAATGTATGAGATGATTAACACCCAAACGATATTTGAAAGATGGGGTTTGAGCCAATGTGAGTCATAGTTTACTGATTTGCATCAAAGACTGTATAGGGGAAGATAAACATCCGGTCTCTTTTCCCTATATGAGTAGTGAGGACAGAAACACTGGTTATGTCCCTTTTAAACAGGACACATTTTACACGTCGATAGGCCAGTTGAATTCTCCGTTCAAGTTCCAGTCTGAGTTTTTGGATAGCCTCCACTGTGAATGGTGTGCTGGCCCCACTAACTATAACTCTATCAGCCGGTAGAGGATGAGATTTCCGTCCAATTGATCGTAGGTCCTTATGGACGTTCTGCTTGAAGGCTGGATAGTCTTCTCGTTGGGTGGTGATGATGATGATGGGGGCCGTAGAATGTTGAAAAATGGAGTTCGTGACGTGGCATACGTCGTCTTTCGATGACTCGAACACGTTGCGCATCCTGGAATCGCGGATAACGCTGTTGGTTGCGGGAACATCTCGGACGGGATCCGAGTCTGGAACTGTTGCGTGATGCTGATGTTAGCATCGTTGAATGTTGATGCATAGATGCAAGCATCTGATGAAGCTTGTCGCTGCCGTTGGCGTTGGCGTAAAAACTGCTCCTGCTGTAGATGGTCTTCTTCCTCCTAAGGCCGTCGTCAGGACCACAGGGCGACCTGCTCCGTACCGGGGAGTCGATGTCGTTGCGGGCGGGCTGGTAGATACGCAGCCAAGTCGAGCCCTCTCTGCAGGCGGATGTGAAAACTCCCAGTAGACAGGCGGTAGCTGCCCGAGGTCTCCCGCCCTTCACGTCCACTGGGCATCGGCATACTGCAGAGACGGTCCAAGTTGCTGCCCGTCGATCCATCCCGTCCGCAAATCGTTCAACTCCCATGGTGAGGGAGGAGAACCTGCGTCGCCCCTCTCGCTGGCTGCCACTCAGCAAGACTTCGATGCAACTGCCACCATTGCATCGGTGTCATCGCGTAGCGAGAGAGAGATCCTCTCGCCACGGACCCCCGGTTGGGAGCCGGGTTCGCCGAGCTCTTAAGTAGTCCATCTGACCCTTTTAGAATATCTTTGTGTGCATACGGCCAATAAGGAGCAGGCAGGGCATATAACAGCTCGTCAGTGAGCTGGTGTTTCAGTTGACAAGGAGAAAGGTGGACACTCCACTGGCGGATTCTGCTGTGAACTCTTCGAGCAACAGCCACAGTCAGCAAGGTAGGAAGCCATCCCTCTGTCTCTTTCACTGCACACCTCCGTTTCTTGGCTGGTCTTGGTGTGTCAGACGTGTTAAAAAAAATTTGGATTGCATTATTTTGTTTACTTCTCCTTTTTACTTTGCTTGGTGCAAAGGAAGCTGTTTTGTTATTGTTATTTAATTGAATTTTTGTTTTTATTTTACTTTTGTATTCCTTTACCTGTTATGGTGTGTTGTAAGTCAGATATTTCGCTTATTGTATTCCCCCCCCCCCCCCCCCTTTTTTCTCTTTTTGTTGGTCTGTTGTAATGTATTTCTTTTCGTGCTACTTTTTAACATTTTTGCTTTACTGTAAACTAGTCCGTTGTAGGGGAAGACGGGGTAAAAAGCGCATGGGCGGGTAAGAAGCCCACCCCAAATATCTCATGAAATAAAGAAAATTTCAGTCAAATTTGCCCATGAGACGAATGCTAGACATTAACGCTCGTCTCATGGGCAAAATGAGACTGAAATTTGCTTCATTTCATGAGATAATTGGGGTGGGCTTCTTACCCGCCCATGCGCTTTTTGCCCCGTCTTCCCCTAATTCAGACATATCATATTTTATTGGACTTTATTTGTTGTCCACTCTTCCTTTTCGGTTTTCTTGGTCTGTTGCAAGTCGTTTTTATGTTTCAGATTCAACCTTTGCTTCATTCTACTTGTTTTGCCTAACCATGGCTTGTCTGTTGTGCTACTTTTTAACATTTTTGCTTTACTGTAAACTAGTCCGTTGTAATTCAGACATATCATATTTTATTGGACTTTATTTTTTGTCCACTCTTCCTTTTCGGTTTTCTGGGTCTGTTGCAAGTCGTTTTTATGTTTCAGATTCAACCGTTGCTTTATTTTACTTGTTTTGCCTAACCATTGCTTGTCTGTTGTATGTCAAACATTCCATTCCCTCAATGTATCTTTTTCTTTCCTTTTTTCATCTTTGTCCGCCCATTATAGTTTTATTAAACACTGGTGGTTTGGGATGTTTTTGCTGCTGTATGTGTGTGTGTGTGTGAGCGCAATTTTTTAAAACTAGATTATGGTACACTATGACATTTGTGTGTTTCTTTGGCCAGTTTGTGTATGCGTCTCTGTCTGTCTGTCTCTCTTTATGTCTCTGTCTCTCTCTCTCTCTTTGTGTCTCGTTCTCTCTCTCCTCTCGCTCTCTGTCTGTCTGTCTGTTTCTCTCTCTCTGTCTGACTGTGTGCCTGTTTCTTTCTCTTTCTGTTTCTCTCTCTCTCTGTCTCTCTCTTTGTCAAATAAAGTTTTCCAGTGTCCAGTCTCTCTGTCTCTCTCTGGGTTGTGAAATTTCTTTTATCTCCTTGTTTAAACAGAGAATGACAGATCACGTTTTGCAGGACTGGTACAGCTCAGTGATGAATAATGATACTTACTCGACATATTGTGTGTTTAAAATATAATTTGAGCCTGAACAATACTTTCATTTTCTAGACTATAGATGTTTTCGAGACTGGTAAAATTGCGTGTTGGTGTTCTACCTATTAATGGACCGTTATTTAGAAGAACATTCAGTGACAATCTGAACAAATTATGCCCTGTATGCAATGTTATCGAAGACGAAAGTCACTTTATTTATGTATGCCCTTTGTACTGTGATATCAGAAGCAAATATCTAAGTGGAGCAACTGGTCAGTACACCAATGTTTTAAAACATGGATCTGTAGCGACAGTCAGGAAACTCTCTTTGTTCCTGTTTTATGCTATTCGCAAAAGAAAAAATAATAATGATAAAACATAATGTCAAATTGCTCTAGGACATCAAGCCCCATTGCGTGTCTTCAAACTTTATGGATATCTGTGGTTCCATTGATGTTCGAATGTGCCAGTACTTTGTGTATATGCGTGTCTATGTATGACTTTGGCCTTTCTAAGGGCCAGTGGCCTATAGAT
This sequence comes from Phymorhynchus buccinoides, assembly GCA_017654935.2. Taxonomy (NCBI): domain Eukaryota; kingdom Metazoa; phylum Mollusca; class Gastropoda; order Neogastropoda; family Raphitomidae; genus Phymorhynchus; species Phymorhynchus buccinoides. The sequence continues at coordinate 10,726,698 of CM065705.1, forward strand.
ATTAAAAATATTGTTTCTTGTTCTTGTTCTTGTTGTTCTGTCTCTCTCTCTCCCCCTCCACCCCCCCCCCCCCCCCCCGCCCCCCCCCCCCCCCCCCCCACTCTCTCTGTCATGCACCGACATGCACACACGAACGTGCCCACACACACTCACACTCACACAATCATACACACACACGCGCGCGCGCGCGTGATTCATGTAAACACAATCTTAGTAACCTTCCGTACTGTGTAAGGGAAAAAACAACAGACAGTGATAAATGTTTCTTTTTCTCCTTCCCTCCCTCTCTCTCAGGCACACACACGTGCTCTCTCTCTCTCTCTCTCTCTCTCTCTCTCTCTCTCTCTCTCTCTCTCTCTCTCTCTCTCTCTCTCTCTCTCTCTCTCTCTCTCTCTTCTTTTCCTCACTCGAACGACGTTTTGACAATGATGTCCACAGTGAACCTTTACTCAGGATTGATATGGCTTTCTCTGTGTGTTTGTGTCATGCATTTACACACACACACACACGCACACGCCACGCGTGACCGCACACACACACACACACACAACACATTCTACACTCGCGTCCACACACAAACACACACATGCGCGCGCCCGCACGCACGTACGCACACACAAAATTGTTGTAACATATTCGTTAAAAATAAGTTAAGGACCATGCACTTGGTGCAAACATTTTAGACACCGTTGTGAGTACTTAAACTGACATGCATAAACCTTCTGAGGCTGTAATATTATAGTTCAAGGTCCGAACACTTATGCAAATGTAAAACTATTCTGCACAACATTACAAATGCGCCGATGGGAGCCCGTTTAAGACGGTACCTTAAATGGTCCAATGGTATTCATTTGCACACAGTGCTGATAACATTTAAAGCATATCAGTGTTCACACATGACCAATGGATAAAACTACTACCTCATTTTTCTTATCACCCTTGTCATTAGCGAGTAAAAACCAAAAAATCCAAATACATGTACTTAGCCCCAAACTTGCCCTTTAACCTATCAGAGGCCAATGATGACGTCACAGAGATTAAAAATGTAATAAAAGACATCACTGTCATTATATTCAATGCTAACAAAGTTTCAGGCAAATTAGTGGGGCAGTTCCTTAGGCAGAAGCAGTTACGTCTTGCATCACTAAAGCGGGGCTAAACCGCCATATTGAACAGTCGTGTGAATTCTGCCTGGCCTCCATGAAGCTATAGATATGTCTGAAGACCCTTAGCATGTTTGCACATTTATCTGCCAACGACCCTTTCAAGAATGATACTGAGAACGTCTGCCATATTTTGTAAGACCAGGTTTTGTGTGTGTTTTTTATTTGTTTTTAACCATGTCTTACCCATTATAGTCATACAGCATGGGAATGCAGAAGAAGAAGAAGAAGAAGAAGAAGAAGAACTATAAAGAAGTTCAAAACTCACTTTCAGATTCCAGCCATTCCTGGCATAGCAAGACAGCTGATTATGCCGGGCCCTTTCTGTGTACTTTGTGTTTGTCTTTTTTTTCTGTCTTTTTTTATAATCTTTTTCTTTTGAATTTTGTTTCTTTTCCATTCATTTTCTTCCAAGTTTTCGTTTTTATTCCATGTACCCCCAAGGGGCTTTCGGAAATAAACCTTGAAACCTTAGCCAAAATTATTCAATGAACTTACATAGGTAAAGAACAGATTTCGTCTGAAATATTCGGGATGTCTTTACATGTCTGTAAAAGATGTATATAAAAATAAAGGCCTATCCTTAATTCCCAAAATCAAGAACACAAAAATAATTAGATAACAGACCTTGAAATCAAGGTTTTTAATAACAAGGGTGTTAAATCATTGTGGTGCAAAAATGCGACGTTGGCGGCGAAAGGACTAAGAACTAAACTCTATGTCCTGCGATATAAATTGTGAATACAGCTGGCCTACGTCAGTTTCTTGTCATTAATTCAGTAATAATATTTCTTGCAGAAATTCCACGTGGAGAAGTCATCATCGTTCAGGATGTTCCGTCTGACCTTGACCTTCTGTGCCCTGCTTCTGGTCTTCAGTCTGAACCTGGTGAGAGAGAGAGAGAGAGAGAGAGAGAGAGAGAGAGAGAGAGAGAGAGATGAGAGAGAGAGAGAGAGAGAGAGAGACTTGAAACATGCAATGTTTACTAAGGATAACTGAAGAAGTAACGATTAAGAGAGATAGAGAGGCAGAGAGAGAGAGGCAGGCAGACAGAGAGAGAGGGAGAGAGAGAGAGAGAGAGAGAGAGAGAGAGAGAGAGAGAGAGAGAGAGAGAGAGAAAACTTGAAACATGTAATGTTTATAAAAACTCATTCTTGACAAGTTCTCATTTTTAAAAAATCTTTGTTAAATAAAATGAATAACAAGCTGACCACTAACACTGGTCACTCTGGCCTAATTTTACCGTTTGAATGCTAATTAGTGTATTAGGAGATCATATGAACAATTGTTGATGTGGTTGACCAGTGGTCAGTGTCACTGACCAGTGGTCACTTTGGCCTATTTTCACTGTTTGACTGCAAATTAGTGTATTAGTTCAAATGAACAATTTTTTTATGTCGTTGACCAGTGGTCAGTGTCACTGACCAGTTGTCACTTTGGCCTAATTTTACTATTTGACTGTTCAGTAATTTTGTATGTGGTTGACCAGTGGTCAGTGTCACTGACCAGTGGTCATCAACATTTTGAAATACTTCAAAGCACACACATACACACACGCACACGCACACACACAGTCACACACACACACACACACACACACACACACACACACACACACACACACACACACACACACACACACACACACACACACACACGCTATAGAGATATACGCACAAATGGAAATTTAGAGATCCGAAGATTAGATCCAGAGAACTAGACTAAAAGGGGCAGCGAAGGACACACATAGGGGAAGACGGGGTAAAAAGCGCATGGGCGGGTAAGAAGCCCACCCCAATTATCTCATGAAATAAAAGAAAATTTCAGTCAAATTTGCCCATGAGACGAATGCTAGACATTAACGCTCGTCTCATGGGCAAAATGAGACTGAAATTTGCTTCATTTCATGAGATAATTGGGGTGGGCGTCTTACCCGCCCATGCGCTTTTTACCCCGTCTTCCCCTAGATCTACATTTCCCGGTGGCAGAGAAGGGAGGGAGGGAGGGAAACAGTGAGGGGGGGGGGGGGGGGGGGGGGGGGAGAGAGAGAGAAGAAGAAGGAGGGCAGGAATGGACAAGAATTGGCCTGGGCAAGAACGTTTTCACCGTTTGAAAGCGAATTACTCGATAGCCATTTTGCAATGAAGATAAGCAGAACATAATAATGAAATAACGGCAAAAATTGAACATTCAGAGAAATGACAAGTGAATGAATATACACAACACGAACAAACAACAACAGTAACAACAACAAAATAATAGATAACTCTCACAAAACTGTAACATAGAATTTGAATCTGAAGGGGTGGGGGGGGGGGGGGGGGGGGGACCATAAATTAATTATAAAAAGTACAAAACCGCTTACGACTCAGCATCAAGACAACTGATAGTTTAAAGCATATTTCCAACATATTGTCAGCCGGGGTCACATATCCACATAAATACAGATGACTTAAAAGAACTGTAAGTTGATAAAAGGGAAGCAATTAATCAATATCAAACCTCAAACCTCTTTGATAACTGAATGAATTTACAAACTGTAGAGAGTATTTGCGTATTTTCTATTTGGTTTTTGCTTTGACTGCCAAACAGTAACACTCTAACATCTGTTTTTACATCTTCAGGTAATAATAACTGTATTGTCTGGGTACGATCTAGTTGATAAAGGGGACAGTTTAGAAGAAAATGGTTTGCGTTCCTAATACATTAACGAACATTGAAACAGCAACACTAGGTCAAAGTCAGCATTGGTCAGTGACACTGACCAGTGGTCACTTTGGCCTTTAAAAAAAAATGTGGTTGACCAGTCACAACCACATAAAAAATTGTTCATTTGAACTCCTAATACACTAATTTGCAGTCAAACAGTGAAAATAGGCCAAAGTGACCACTGGTCAGTGACACTGACCACTGGTCAACCACATCAACAATTGTTCATTTGAACTCCTAATACACTAATTTGCAGTCAAACAGTGAAAATAGGCCAAAGTGACCACTGGTCAGTGACACTGACCACTGGTCAACCACATCAACAATTGTTCATATGATCTCCTAATACACTAATTAGCATTCAAACGGTAAAATTAGGCCAGAGTGATCAGTGTCAGTGGTCAGCTTGTTATTAATTTTATTTAACAAATATTTAAAAAAACAAGCGCGAAAATCGCAATAGTTTGTGGCACGCGGTCTAGTTTTACCACTCCAATCATGAGTTACCTCCCCTGGCTTTTCGATAATTTTAATCTGTAAACCAGAATGTTATCTCTGCACCATTTCGTAACTTTTTATATCTTTTGGAAAACATTTAAAACTATGTATCGTACTTATACTCATCAAAAGAAGCACCGCATACTCGTCGTGTCTGTTGTAGTGTCTGTATTACGTATGTTTATTATTTTGTACGCTTTTGAAATACATCATTTTAAAGAGCGGCCTCAATTAATTTTGAAGCGTAGCCTCGATTTGAAGTGCGACATTTTGTCAAAATGTGCGACAATTTTGGAACGACAGACCAACCGACAGACCGACAAAGTTAGTTATAACAACAACAAAACACTGAAACAGTCTGCAACGTCACTGGAACATACAACAAACAAACAACTACACGACAAGTGTAAAGTGAAGTTATTTTATTCACAAGAGACAAAACAAAACTACTGGATATTTCGGCGAATGCGCCTTTATCAACACAGACAAACAATTAAACAGCAAACATCAAATATAGCAAAAGGAGCCAAAAGCAGGCAACAGAAGGAGCAAAAAAAACATCAAGATCAAAATGAAAAACAATACTTCCCCTCTACAGTCCAACGCGTAAATGATACAACAAAGTTGAAACCAAAGAGCAAGGCTGTGAACACAACTGACCCTTGTTTCCAACTTCTACCATCTATGATTGCGTACTCACTGTCCCCAACCTCTCTCACTTCATTTTTTATTTTTCCCCCCCTTGATTTGTGTTCACAGCCTTGCTCTTTGGTTTCAACTTTGTTGTATCATTTACGCGTTGGACTGTAGAGGGGAAGTATTGGTTTCATTTTGATCTTGATGTTTTTTTTGCTCCTTCTGTTGCCTGCTTTTTGCTCCTTTTGCTATATTTGCTGTAGTAAGTAGATGTTACAATGACTTTATAAAAAAAACACCGAACTGCTCTTGGAATGGATGTCCAGAAGTTCCCGAATCTCGATCGTCACAACACCAGAATAATCCTAGAAAAAACACGATGCATACTTGAAGATAGTAAAGTAAAGTCGTCGAGTACATTTAG
>CM065705.1:10734627-10747127 GCA_017654935.2 Phymorhynchus buccinoides
CAAAGCGCACACACACGTTAGCATTCATAACGCATTCAAACAAAAAATGCAATACAAAGCGAGCACACACGTTTGACATAAACGGTATACAGCAGAAACAGACCTAAAGGCAAGAGAGAGAGAAGAGAAAGAGAGTGGAGCCTCAATCACGGGGGAACAGGTGGGTTTTGAGGTTAGATTTGAAGGCTGAGAGGGTCGGTCGCTGACGGAGGGAAAGAGGAAGTTTGTTCCAAGATGTCGGTCCTGAGACAGCAAAAGAGCGCCGACCAACAGTTGAAAGCTTATACCTAGGGATCTGGAGAGAAAGCGGGTCAGAAACTGAACGTAAAGTGCGAGCTGGCGTATAGATGGAAATATTGTCGCAGAGGTAAGATGGAGCAGCTTTATGGATAGATTTATAGCAAAGGGTGTTTAATTTATACTCAATTCTGTCTGCGACAGGAAGCCAGTGCAAAGAACGGAGAAGAGGGCTAACGTGATCGAACTTTTTCTTCCTAAGGACAAGACGAGCAGCTGTGTTTTGAATACGCTGGAGACAAGATAGAGAAGAGACTGATAGGCCAGAAAGGAGAGCATTACAGTAGTCAAGACGAGATAGGATGAGGGAAGTAACAAGTTTTGCTGTGGCTTCATCTGAGAGATATTTACGAATATATCCGAAGCGACGAATTTGATAGTAGCAGGACTGACAGGTCTGAGTCAGGAAACTCTGCATGGAAAGGGTATTGTCCAAAGTGACACCTAAGTTTTTGACAGAGTCTGAGAGGGGAATGATATTGTTACCCAGTGGGATTAATAATAATAATAATGAAAATTTATGACGCACTTACCTCCCGATAAAACCAGGAGCCCAAGGCGTTTACAATGACAAATAGTTAAAAGTTAAAAGTAGTAATAAAAGACTTCATATAAGCGTCATAAAATATTTACATAGCACTCAATTCATAAATCGACACATGCACACGCACACACAAACATAACCAAATGTCTACGCATCCTCCCATTTGTACAGAGAAAACCACACCTATAAACACCTAATACATGCGCACGCGCATACGCGCAAATACATCACACACACACAAGCGTAGTCCCTCATTCCCCTCACCCCTCGTCTCACCCCCCCCCCCCCCCCCCCATACCACTCACGCCCCGCCACCCCCCCCCCCCCCCCATATACCACTCACGCCCCGCCACCCCCCCCCCCCCCCACACACACACAACCCCTCCTCTTTCCCCCACACACAACACAACACACTCACACACAATTCACACACATAATTCACACACACACTACACGCACGCACACACACACACACACACACACACACACACACACACACACACATACACATACACACACACACACACACAGACGCACACACACTGGCGTGAACACACACACACATACACAAGTCATGCAAGGTGCCCAGTCATTCACAAAAATAAGAAAGGAGCCAACGCCAATAGGAGCATACTTTTCAGGGATTTCAGTTACACTAGAAGGTAGTTGTGATAAGCTTTTCTGAAAAGATGTGTTTTTAAAGAGGATTTGAATTCTGAGATGGTGGGAGCATGACGGATTGAATAGGGAAGACTGTTCCAGACAGTAGGACCTTGGAAGGAAAACGATCGTTCTCCCCATTGTTTTGTTCTAGATTTAGGAATTATAAAGATGCGACTGTCAGAAGAGGAGCGAAGAGATCGTGATGGTTTGTACAGATGAAGCAGTTCAGAAAGATAACGTGGAGCAGAGTCAGAGAGAATGCTATAGCAGGTCACAGCTATTGTGTACTCTATTCTTTGGGAGATAGGAAGCCAGTGAAGTTTAATGAGCAGAGGAGTAACATGGGATTGTTTTGATGTTTTGTAAATAAGTCCAGCTGCGCAATTTTGAACCCTCTGCAGTTTTTCAATGTGTGTTTTTGGAAGACCTGCAAGGAGAATGTTACAATAATCTAGATGAGAAAGAACAAGAGAAGAAACTAGGGTTTTAGTAGCATGCAAAGTTAGGTCATGACGGATATGGCCGATCTTACGAAGTTCTAAGTACGCACGCTGACAGACTTTTGTAACCAGGTGTGACGAGGTAATGGGTTAAAAGGCTAAGTCCCTAGGGAAGACTTTAGAAAATTTGCCTTTAGCCCACTTCTCTAGGGTATGGGAGATGAGCAACTTTCCCGGCCCCTTTTCATCTAATACATTTTTATTTGTGCCCGGGTTCTGGCTCGTATGGTTGTAAGAAATACAAGTGGTTGAATTGCTCTACATGGCAGACAGAGAGAAGTAGGGATTTACATGAAATTACAAGACTCCCACTCTCATCAGTCTGACCAAAGGGTTCAGGATTATTTGACACTTGTATTTTATTTACTCCCAAAATCTGCATAAGATTATGCAACAATAATAATAAAGCAGCTCACATAGAGACGAGGACATGTAATACTACTACTACTACTACTACTACTACTACTACTACTACTACTACTACTACTACTACTAATATTAATAATAGTAGTAATAATAATAATAATAATAGTAATAATAATAATAATAATAATAATAATAATATTAATAATAACAATAATACAAATGGAAATTTATATAGCACTCTTTCTCACATGAGCTCAGTGCGCTTTACATTGATAACAAGAACATTAAAGAGTAAAATAAACACGATGATTGCACGCAACGTTCTCTTACTTCCTCACACACACACACACACACATGCACGCACGCACGCTTGTATGCGCGCAGGCACACACACACACATACATACACAAACACACACACACATGAACGCACGCACGCACACATACACGCACGCACATAATTATACAAGAGTAAAATAGATACAATATGAACATTCTAAGAAGAAACATAGACCACATTCACATTCTCAATCAAGTTTGGGTACAAAGCTGTAACTTGAAATAAAATCATACTGCCAGCGACATACCAGTCACATGACTATAATAGACAAATTGTGCAAGAACAAAGATACCCTTCTATCTCATTTACAAGCGTTTACAGTTTACAAGACAGACATTCTACATACAACTTGCGAAATATAAAATAATTGTAAATAAAAAATGTTACAAGATTTCTGCAATGAAACGGACCCCCCACCCCCACCTCACACACAAACACTAATCAATCATATTATGTCCGAAACAAGTGAGTTTTAAGTGCAGAGCGAAAGGCGGAGATAGAGTCAGATGAGCGGACATGTCGTGGGGGAGCATTCCATACATGAATTGCTAAATAGTAGAAGGATCGTTCACCAAAAGATTTCGTGTGGACCCGAGGAACCTTGAGTGTGCAGCAGTCAGGGGAAGAACATAGGGAGCGAGCAGGTGTGCAGACAGTTACTAGTTCGGAGAGATAAACAGGACCAGAAGAGTGAACAGCACCGAAACAAAGGCAAGCTATTTTATACTTGATTCTAGCCTCTACTGGAAACCAGTGCAAGTTACGAAGATGAGGTGTTAGAGGATCAGAGCGTGGAATCTTGAGAGTGAGGCGTGCTGCACTGTTTTGCAGTTTTTGAACACGTTGCAGGAGATATATAGAGAGAGATGGGGACACGCAGAGACGGGGACATATAGAGACGGGGACATGCAGAGACGGGGACACATAGAGACGTCACATATAGACACCGGGACACACAGAGACGAGGACACATAGGGACGGGTACACAGAGACGGGGACACATAGAGACAGTCACATATAGACACCGGGACACACAGAGACGAGGACACATAGGGACGGGGACACAGAGACGGGGACACATAGAGACAGTCACATATAGACACCGGGACACACAGAGACGAGGACACATAGGGACAGGGACACAATGACAGGGACACATAGAGACGTGGACATATAGACACGGGCACACACATAGACGAGGACACATAGGGACGGGGACACAGAGAGACGGGGACACATAAACACGGGCACGCATAGAAACGGGGACACATGGAGACGGGGACACATAAACACAGGGACACATAGAGACGGGCACACATAGACACGGGCACACATAGAAACGGGGACACATAGAGACGGGGACACATAAACACGGGGACACATAGAGACGGGGACATATAGACACGGGCACACATAGAAACGGGGACACATAGAGACGGGGACACATAAACACAGGGACACATAGAGATGGGGACATAGAGACACGGGCACACCTATAAACGGGGACACATAGAGACGGGGGCACAATGCTACGTGACCGAAGGAAGGAAGGCGGCAGAGTGGTTAAGAAGTTCGCCTAGCAAAAAAATAAAATAATGCGTGGACTGGCAGCGTGAGTGACCCGGGTTCGAATCGCGGCCTCACCCTTTTTTCTTTCAAATTCGACAGGACAGGAAAATCGAACTGAACGTCGAATCCTTCGGATAGGGACTTAATGCTAGTCTGACCCGTACCGCTTTACGCACGTAATTAAAACTCCCACGGAAGTTAAAAGTCGGTAGGAACAGGGAGAAATCCCGCTGCCTGATATGAACACATTGATAGCTAGGTTTTCCACGTTTTCTGTATTTCTGTACCCCCCCCTCCCCCCTTCTATCTCTACTTTCTCCATGTGTGTCTCTGTCTGTTTCTCCCCCCTTTCTGTGTCTCCCCCCTCTCTGTCTCCCTCTCCCTCTCTCTCTCTCTCTTTATCTCTGTGTCTCCCCCTCTCTTTATGTCTCCCTCCCTCTCCCTCTCTCTCTCTGTGTCACCTCTCCACCCCCTCTCTCTCTATGTATGTCTCCCCCACCCTCACTGTATCCAGCTCTCTCTTTTTATCTGTCTCCCTCCTTTTCTCTCTCTCTCTCTCTCTCTCTCTCTCTCTCTCTCTCTCTCTCCACCCCCTCTCTCTCTATGTATGTCTCCCCCACCCTCTCTGTATGCCAGCTCTCTCTTTTTATCTCTGTGTCCCCCCCTCTCTTTCTGTCTCCCTCCCTCTCTCTCTGTCTCCGTCTAAAATCTTTATCCTTGTCAAATAAAGTTTATTGGTGTCCAGTGTCCAGTGTCCTCTCTCCCCTTCTCTCTGTGAGCATATCTCCCCTACCCTCTCTGTCTCCCTCTCTCTGTGTCTCCCTACCCACTCTCTCTGTGTCCCTCCCTCTCTCTGTCTTCCACTCCATCTCTCTTTCTCACTCTCTCTCTCTCTCTCTCTCTCTCTCTCTCTCTCTCTCTCTCTCTCTCTCTCTCTCTCTGTATCCCTCCTCTCTCTTTCTCTGTCTCCCCCCCTATGTTTCTCTGACTCCACCCCCACCCCCCACCCTCCCACTCTCTCCGTAGTGACAGACACACACAGTACTAATGGTTCTGCAAATGACTATTGACAAAATAATGATCACACTAATTGTTTTCAGCCTGTCTATTCTTCTATCTGTCTCTTTCTCCGTGCTTCCCCCCCCCCCCCCACCCCCCACTCTACTGTCTCCCCATGTATCTCTGTCTGTCTCTCTCTCATAATGTATTATTGTTTTCAATATAATTTGCCATGTGACATAAACTTCCTGCATAATATATTATTTTTCATTGCTGTATTGTATTTCAAAGTGAGTGTTAAATAGGAAAATTAAATACAATTGTTGGTTTCAAAATAAACTTTTGTTTAGTTTAGTGAAAAGACGCTTGTTAAGTCCTCTCGCAGACTTGTTGTCCTTAAATGCATATTAGTCTAAAATCTACAAATGGCACTGTTTCTGCTTTTTTGCATTTATTGCAAGCATTTATTTCATTACTCGCCATGCTACATTACCACACAAAATGTGAAGCCATTCTACCCACTGGTTCATGAGATACAGCTCGGACATGAAGGAAGAAAATTTCGGTTTGGTGAGTCTTCCTTGGCGGAGGTTTGCACTGGCGGTTCAAAATTCAGGATCTGAATAGGCTGTGACGTGCTGATCAAGAATATATATGGCTATGGGAGACCCTAGGCTTATTGTAGATCATGGTATCCGCGAGAGGACAAATGTTCGCGAAAGGATTTAACAGACGCTATTATAGGATCATATCTGTGTGTGATTCCAACCACTTCAACAAGTTTGATTCATTGATTTTCCTGCGTTTTTCTGCCAAAGTATTCAACGTGTACATAAAGGGATTGAGAGCAGAGTTCAATGGCAAGACAAACATCGCCAAGGCAATGTTCACTTCTCCAGAAATAGCAACACCAGCCAATGCCAACATTCCACACAATCCAATGGGAAACCAGCACATGAAATCTGTCACAGCAATGGTGATCAAACGGTGAGCAAGAGACACGTTTCTTGATGTTTGGTTTGTGTTCACTTTTAAGCTGTTTTTCTGCACTGACCAGTACACAAAGCCCTGACCAACAGAGACGAATAAGAATATGACAAAGTTTAAAACAATGAAAATACAAAAAGAATACGTCTTTCCTTTGAACTGTTGCCTTGTAACTGGCAACGGAACACATATACCCGTCTGTCCATAAAACTGCCAGTGTGATGCCATCGGAAGTAAAGGCAGCAAGGCCAGGAACCAGCCAACCAGCCAAATCAACAGACAAGCTATCCAGGCTGATGTTCTTTGAAATCTAAAGGTACTGAAAGGAAAGCACAAAACAATGAAACGGTCCAAAGTGATCAGGCAGATGCTCAGAGCTGACACCTCACTGGACAGTAAAGACAGACAGCCAGCCATCTTGCAGATCACACTTCTCCTCCATGCATCATCGTGATGGAGGTATCTGCCCCTGAACTGTTCATCAGCCACTCCAATGATAGTCATGTAAACACCCATTAATAAGTCTGCCATGGTGAGGCTGGTGACGAACACACTGAACCCATTGGAGGAGGCCATGCTCTTCGCCAACAAACGGGCAGAGAAACAGAGCACGTTACCAGACAGCGCCAGACAGGCCATCAGCCAGAGAAACCCACGGTATGTCCACGACTGCAATAAATCTTTACAAGGTGAAATATCAGTTTTAGGGGCTAAGCATCGCGAAGTCTTGAAATTATAAGGGAGTATCTGGTCACAGCATAGCTTATTATTTTCTGTTGAGATGAAGCGCAGCTGGAAAAGTTCTTTGAAAATGTCAGGTTGGAACACAGACACAGGACTATCAGCTAAATACAGTTCAGTCAACAGAGGTGTAAGCTCAGTGCTAGTTCGACTGATTGTTTGGATGGAAGTGAAGGATAAATTCAATGTGTGCAGGTGAACAAACTGCTCCAAGACTTTGAAATCAAACGTAGTTAACATCGTATATGATAGATCAATCACCGTTACAACACTGTTTTGGAATTTAGCAGAATACACGTGGCTAATTACGGTTAAAGGGTTTTTAGACAAGAACACAAATATTAGATTTTCCAGATAACGAAAAGAAGTCATGTTGACATGTTGCAGCTTGTTTTGACTAAGGTCAAGAACCTTCAAATTCAATAACTCTACTTCAGGCAGGTTCACCACAGAACACTTGGCAAGAACCAGATATACAAGGTAGACATTGTTACCTACATCAGTCAGTGTCAAACCAGAGCCTGTGCCATCTAAACATCTGATGTAGGGGAACATTTCCGCTTGGAAACTGTAAGGACAAAAAGCACTGTAGCCCTGACACAGACAGCTTGCAGGACAAGTGATGCACCATAATTCATCATCATGCGATGGACAGTGGGACCAGCCGTCACACACGTGGTCAACATGTACACAGATCGTTGATCTCCTGCAATGATAAAGCCCTGGACATGTTATCTCCTCACACCCCTGTTCATCACTGTGGTCTATGCAGTCGTGCATCTCATTGCACCGTGTGTACACCGGCAGACAGTCATTGTACTCGCTGGGACAATGATAGTGACTGTCAGGACATGACGAATTGGAAGCCATTTGTGTCACGATAAACTGTCTATTTCCATCGAAATTGATAATGGCGGGAGATGGAAAACGTTTCGTAAAAATAAAGTTTTTGTAATTAATTAACGAAGAACACCATCTATAATCTTCATCGGATTCGTCATAGCAATGGGATACGCGATCACACACATTGTCAAAGAGGATGCACTGACCATTTGTGCATGTGAAAATTTTGGCACATACAGGGTGGTGACAAAACGATTCGTCACTAAAATCCTGGCAATCGTGCATAAAATTACATACTAGACTGTACGATATATTTACATCATTACTGCACGTAAATATGGGGAACAACACGGTGACAGGCTTACTGGAGCCCAAGAAATTCGATGAGGATTTTTTATGGGAATAATAACAGAGAGGTGTGTGCTCTTGATCACAAATATTATGTTTTATTGAACCGCATAAAAGAAACGCGTACGTTGCATGGCCATCTTTGCACACGGTCATACCAAGGCTGTGTGGATCAGGAATAGATGTATTGGCTAAGTGAAGTCCCTTATAGTTATTAGAGTTGTCTTCACTTTTGTTTAGCCGAAATTCACAGACAGGGTTCTGACTTACATCAAAACGTTTCTTGTCTGTCACAGACATTCTTTCAAGATCTAGATACACAAAAAAGGACAGTATGGGTGCATGTACATGTTTAACTGCTTGATGAAAGGCATGATGGAAAACTGCATTCCTTTGACATACACTGTACCGATACATTTGCGGCACTCTGTAATCAAATAAATACAAAGCAGTGTACAACTGATTCATTTTTGTCCAACGTCTGTTTGATATGTTTACCATCACACCATAAGGAGAGTAAAAACAATCAGGAAAACCCAAAGTAGTCCCTAACCTGTTACACGAATAAGCCCTTAAATTTGACTCAAACCCATAGAATTTGTAACAGCGTCCACACAGAGCCAGCAACCCTCCACAATCAGGACTGCTGAAGGGACAGTGTTCTGTCTCATCTCGTCCATCTTCACACTCGCTCATTAGATTGCAGTCCAGGTGGTGCTGAAAGATGGAGTAGTTTGAAACCGAGCAGTTTAGGAATCCGGTTGACAATTTTTCAGGTGCCGTACTAGCAGGGACGAACGTGTAGAAAAGTTGAAAGCAAGCGGACACGCTGTGCTTGCCACGTGCTGTACATTTGCCAGTGAGGGACACGGAGAATTTATTGGACTGGAACTTGTGGACACACGAATTGTGTTCGCCAGACGACCAGACGTACTTTTCAGGGAGACCGATCTTAACTATAATATCGTCAGTATATCGTGTTAAGGTCTTTAAACTGCACATGAGTGTGGACCCAGCTGGCATGGACACAGAGGTACTTAGGTGGCCAACGTCGTCACTATCATTTCCTCTTGTTGTTATGTATCCAGTGGTCAGTGATTTTATCACACGAATAAGACTTCTGGGTGTTTCTTATAACATAATGTTTACTCCATGTCAATCACAGACAGACCAATGCAACATTCTTATACAATACCCCGTTTCTAATGTTATAAACTAATGCGTGCCAAATGGGTGACAAGTAAAATGAAAAGAAGTTGTCTTAATTCACAACTGGCATATTACATGGAAGAAGTTATATTGAATTACAATGAGTATACTGAATGGAAGAAAAGAGAAGCATTGATGCACAGATGCATTGGTAAGATCAGAAAGCATACCCAGTGCATTGAGGGAAATGAACACATAAACGTGAAGTTATCATCTAGCATTGTTAATTACAAACCTGATATTGTATTAATTTTTGACAGTAACTGTGGCTTGGATATAATTATCATGGCAAAGATCTGAGAAGCAGCATTCAGTTATTTTAGGGAAAGGGATATGGTTAGGAACAGCATACGATTATTTTCGTAAAACTGAAAGATGCAGATGAACAAATAAATTGTTGACTGCTGATCCAAGTAACAAAACTGACCTTGGTAGAAGTGATAGGTTGGACCGTAGGGGAGAAGAAGTCAGTTAAGCTTTCGAGCTGAGCTCTTTATCAAAACAGAGGCTTGAAAAGGCTGCACTGAGAGGTCTCTTGTTGTTGATAACAGCTCACATCAGTTCAGTTGAAGGGGAGAGAGTGAACAGTTTTCAAGGTAAAGATATGATGAGAAAATTGTAGGGTGAAAGGGTGGGGGAGGGGGAAAGGAGATACAGTGGTCGAGTAGTAAATAGATTGCAGCAAGGAATGAAAAATAGCAAGCTATGTGTGTGTGCTGCGACCATTGTTGTGAAAATGAATGGGTATTTAGGTGTTTTTAAAAGTCGAATAACTTTTGCTTTTTTAGTGTGTGGAGATTATGAGACCAATATTAGCAGGAATATAGAACACTAGATCAACCCATACTCCACACGGCAGCATGAAGCATCTGCGTTCATAATTGATAGGAACCTGTCCGAAGAAGAAGAAGAAAAAGAAGAAACTGGCTAGATGTACATTATTGAATATAGCAAAACCCGTGCTCCGCACGGGATGTCATGAAAACAATTGTAAGCTCCGCACAGACTTAGGTTTTGTCACTTTGAGAAAAGTAGGTGCCTAAATGTTGTGAAAATACACACACACACACACACACACACACACATACACACACACACATACACACACACACACACACACTGTACTAGACAGCACACACTTAATCATTGCTTGCTCGGTTTCCTGTCAATTCATGAGCGCAGATGCGTTATTCTCCGTTATGCACCTTTCAAAACAAATATGGTTAGACCAAACACAAAACTTCCAGAAGGTAGAGGAACTATTTGTACAAAAGCCCTACTCGCCTCCCTCTTCTCCTTCCTAGCCACCCCTCCTCCTCCCCCTCTACCTTCTTCTAACCAAAGGAACCATAGAAGTTTCTAGGTGCAGTGAGTTAGCCTGGGCGTTCTGTTAGCACACGCACGTGTCTAAAAATGAACCTTTTTGAAAATGCAAATGGCTTCCAACAGACCGTCCCCCCCAAATTAGACAGTTTAACTCACCAGTTTTACGACGGATTTGAGCAATTTGCATCATGATATTGCCTTCAATTGTCAAAGTGGTTCGTTCATTCAAATAACCATTACCACGGAGAAAAAAAAAGAATATAAATATTAAGTTTTGCAGTAAAGTTGACGGTCTCTGTATAGCCAACTTGAAATGTGACCTGAATAACTTCGGCAATCTTCGTGTTTTCCGAAAGTAGCTTCGGTAATTTTCGGGCGAAGCAGACGACCCAAATTTTGGATGTATATAGCCAACTTCAAATGTGACCTGAATAACTTCGGCAAACTTCGTGTTTTCCGAAGGTAGCTTCATGACGCAGCTTCAAAATAATGCCAATTGACACGCGAGCAACATTTTGCCTTCAAAATGAACTTTCAAAAGCAAAATTTTCAATAGGACCTAGCGGAATAAATAGACGATGCGCGTATCTTGACCCACATCGCGAGCGAAAGTCCGTCATTTACGCGATACTCGAGTTTTTAGGGTCCCCTCCTCGGATCCTTAGCGCATTATAATATATATATATTTGTATTCTCTAGTGTCGCATTATTTATTTTGAAGCTTTTACAAATTTATTTTGCGTCTGGACATTTGGGACCATTACCAAAGACCTTCTTTGCCCTTGCCACACCATAGGTGATCACGTACCTATCTCCTATACACTCACGATAAACGGCCATACGGGATACATAGCGGGCCGTACTATGGGATAAGCAACCGCGGAGGTCAAACTTTCGACTGAAAAAGACACTTAAAGGAAACAGACGGCCTCTTGTTGCTGAAAAATCGTTTCAATTCGGCTATCAGGGGAAAATACGCTTTTGTTTACTACTATGGTTTAAAGAATATGGTGCTCTCCCCATTTTTGGCTACATCTTTTTCGTTTCCAAGTCACCTGAAGCCGCAAGTGAAAGTTTTGTTTGTTTTGTTTTTGTTTTTAAATTTGAAGTGCGGGGTTTGATGTCGTCTCTCTCAAGTCCCAATGTATTCAAGAAAGTTTTTGACTTGTTACTTGTGACGTAGAAGACAAAAACTCTGACGTTAACTCAGACACAGAGAGACAGAAAAACAAACTAAATAAAAAGACGACACGCAGAGAGGCAGAGAGAGAGGGATGGTGAGAGAAGTAGGTCTCAGCAGTAGGCTACTTGGCGTGTAATCATGAGCGCGTCTTAGACAGTCAACGCGGGTAGTATTACGTAATTTAGACTAAACTCCACAAAACGATTGGCTGTTTGGCCTATTTTACATCCTACTGCCCGTGTTGACTGTCTAAGACGTACTCATGATTACTCGCCCGGGACAATTGTCTGTCGTAAATCTTGGAATCTCCTTGTAGACCTTGATTGATGATGCGGGTAGAGTTGAAAGTTTAAAACAAATAATCATTAATCGTCCCAACTAGTTTTACACGAATTGCTGTTCATGAATTGAATTGAGCACACGTACGCAAGCACACACACGCACGCACGCACGCACGCGCGCACACGCACACGCACACAGCACACACACACACACACACACACACACACACACACACGCACACGCACGCACGCACGCACACATACACAGGCACACACACACACGCACACATACACAGGCACACACA
>CM065705.1:10749543-10771970 GCA_017654935.2 Phymorhynchus buccinoides
CCTTATAACAACATGTCGAAGGTGACAATAACTCAGCTAAGTTGGCATTCATCAACCTATATGGTCCATAGGTTAATCAATTGTTGTTGGTGGTCAATACGCTGGTTATTAATTTTTTATTTCATTAAAAGTATGTCCGGTTTTTTTTTTTTTTTTTTTTTTTTATCTTTTTTTTCAAAACTACAAGACGAGGTTTTTGAATTTCACCGACGAATGTTTTTTGGGAAGTGCTCTCCCCAAGTTTTTTGCTCGATGATATGTCACCAAGATGGCCCTCTTCAAATATATGTATACAGATCCAGTATGTGTGTGAACAATTGCAACCATCTCGCGCTGTGAACTTGCTACAAAATTGGTTTTTTGGGTTTTTTTCTCTTCTATATGATCCCGATCGGCAAAACAAACGGCAGCAAGGGGACAAAGGACTCGGGTTTCACAACAGACAGGACAGTCGGGTCCATCGCAGCGTTGGCAGATACGGTCAGAGGACTGCAACCTCCCTAACGCAGTTGTCGGGGCAGGATTATCAAAGATGACTGTAAGTGTGTGACCTGCATCTTTAGGTCAATCGAACTAATAGTGTAGAAACCCAGCTTCAGGGCTCCGGGACCCCATTGGGGGTCTGTGAAGAAATAAAATTCTAAAGGACCCTCTAAAAGAACGTGTACTAGAAAAAGCTATTTTTAGATATTCGCTTATGCACTGGGACCCTCTATCCTGTCTCTAGGACCCCTATGCTGCAAGTGAAGGGGTCCTGGGACCCCTGTGTTTTGCGGGACGATTTGGGAGTCCTGGGATCCCTTGATTTCGAAAGCACGAGTTAATTGGAGCCCTAGGTTGACACTGATATCTGTAGTTCAGATGAAACTTATAGGTTGTAGAACCCAGCTGTGCACAGTTGACCTTACTGATATCAATGGAAATGTTTACGTGCAAGACACTGCGAGCCATTTTGAGAATTGGGATAACTCATTCCATGCTGGCCAGTTGTTCCCTTTCGCAAGGCGTTCTGTACTGGGCCGCTTTGCATAGGTTGCCAAAATTTTTTTTCTAAATAATGGTAACAGATACCAAAACGTGACATCTTCTGGCAGATGATGTGACACAATAAATATACAGTTACTTAACACCTGCAACAGTTTCACAGGGCACTCCACCCCACATGTGATTAGTTTTGGATTTGTGAGTACTAATTATAAAAAAATGCATGTGTGGGTCAAGCCATAGGCACACTAATAATAGCGAAAATATAATTTTAATGTTTGTCCCTATGTTCGAAAGGCCAAAGAGGAGCGTATTTTAAACCAGGATTTATTTGCCTCTTTAAAGGTTCCCAAAATAACCGGCAGCAGCCAGTCGGTTGTTCAGAGGTATAGCGGAAAATGAGAATGAAAGTCGTGAAGCACGCATGACTGTTAACCTATGAACTATGATTTTTTAAAGTTCACATGCGATATCCCGTTACCTTAGTAACGAGGCGTTGTGCGCATGCCCTGCGACGAGAGCGCAGGTTAGTATAGAAAGAGTTAAAGGTGGGTGAGAGAAGGTACTTTAATCCAACGTAATAGGGGTGACAAAATGTATTGTACACTACAGGTGTGCAAAGAAATTAAGAAAACATCATCGTCATCAACTTTGTCAATTCTATGTTTCTTCTAAGAAGACACTACGCATGATCAAGAGTATCACTTTCATTGGTGTGTTTCATTTTAAAGACGCACCACGATTAAGTCCTTTGGTTGTTTTCTGGGTTGTTGTGACCCGCATACAAATTGTCCCCAACTTCAAATTCAGGCTGCTCTTTAAAATGATGTTCCTTTTTCAATTTGGGGACATTTGTATGATAGTCAAACCTGGTCAAAACAAGATTTCTTACCACTATAAGAGGGAAACCGCCGTGTGCATACCCTTGATTTGACCACATGATCTGGTGGATCTTTAACGACCAACCACGTCAGTGTTGAAATTGAATCCATGGGAGATTCACTAGTATTTGTCCCTTATAGCTGGTATAGAAATTCTTAAGAAAATTTCCTAGCATAAGAGGGGAATGATGACACGTGACACGTGACGTGGGGGGTTTCCTGTCAAACTGAGACATTTGTTTTGATTCATGCTCACTTGACTAAAGAGTAAAATCAGACATCAGTAAACTGTCTCTGACTGGTGAGTAATAGTGATCACACCCCAATGGTCAACTGCCGATGATGATGTGACACCAGTCATTGGTGATGTCATAACTTTTGATGCCATAGCACTGGATATGGTTAGTTGGGCGTAGTCCCTCTAGACAAAGTAAGCCCAACGGATAATCTAGCGACCATTACCTCAGAGTGCGTTATTTTTTTAACGGGCGGTCTTTTAAATTTTATAAGTAAAAAAATAAATAATTTTTGTTTTCCTCTGGCCCCAGTGATAGGGGTTAGTTAACACTGATGATTTTGCACTGACCTTTGACAAAATGTCCTGAGGACCTTTGACCCCATCATCACTTTCTCCAATTGTCACCAGCAACATGGAAGGAAAATATTGTCCCAGGTGAAGAAACACAGCGCAGGTCAGCAGTGTGTGTGTGTGTTTGGATGTGTGTATGTGTATCTATGTGTGTGTGTTTGTTTGTGCATGTGTGTGTGTGTGTGTTAGGATGTTTAAACTCCTTGGTTGGGTCCACCCCCCCCCCCTTGGTCTTATTTGTTAGTGTGTATGCTCTTTCTAATTAACTCTCTGCTACCAAGGTTGATTACGATCAAAGTGGATTTAAAGTTAACTGGGTAGAGAAGAGAAAATATCCCCAATATGGCAAATTCAACTTTGTTATCTCCTCTCATCAGGCCTATAGTTACTTCAATTTTTTAAGAAACTAGAATGTGTGGTTAGGATGTCTGATGTGTAGGCCCCCTGTTACTGAGTGTGGACATGTGTGTTAAACAATTGTGGTGCTAAAATGGCGACATAGGCAGTGAAAGAGTTAAGGATTTTGAGGTTGCACTGCAACTGCACAGTGATCAGATTGACTTAGGATGAAACAATAGACGGAATTTAATAATTGTTCTATTATTACGTTACATTGCATAGTAGTAATAGTACTGTTACTGAGGATTTTTCTCATGTGCGAAAAAAAAAAAAAAAAAAAAATATTAAAATAAAAAATGTTACAAAAAAAATTCTGATGTCATTCTTTGAGCATGCAGTCTGTGAAACTATGTGATTGGTTGCAACAGTGTCCTAGAAAACATTTTTTGTTGCGCTCAAATTATATTTCCTTTCATTTAAAAAAAATTACATCATGACTTATCATTTTATAAAAATGACCTATTATATTATTTTCTTTGAACTGGTCAAATGACCTAGGATGTCCTGTGACAAAGGATTGATCCCTGTTGTCCTATTTATTTCTTTTGTTGTCAGGACAGTTTGTCCTTTCACTTCTCGATTTTCAGTGCATCACTGCCAAAGGAATGAAAGTGGAGTTTTACGTTTGACAAAAGACCAATCCTACTGGTGTTTTGAATTGTCACTTTTATTTGTGTTGCTTGAAAAAAGGACAATCCAAAACAGTGGAACATCCATTATAAGACCCACCATTATTTTATAAGACTCCCTCCCACATAAAAAAGACCTACTTCTCCTGAGACATTACCATTCTGTGCAACTGTACGTATTCAAATTACCTCCCTTCACAAGACTACCTCCCTTATAAGACCTTCATTTTGGGATGATTTTGGAAGATCTTATAAGGGAGGTTCCACGCCTGTATACAACAAAACATGTTGAATGATGTTAATTTTAGAGCCACTAAAAAAAAAAAAAAAGAAAAAGTAATATTTTCAGCAAAATTGCCTTTGTCAAACATAACAACACAGTGATGCACACCGAGGATCGAAAAGTGATAGGACAAATTAATCCTGAGACAAGATAAAATCAATAGGACAATGTCCTGGATCTTACCAGAAATCAATAAGACAAAGCGTGCCAATACAATTTTTGATCAGATACCACCCTGTCCAGGGGAGAACACAGTCAAAAGACATTTTCAATTTTGAGTAGGTCAATGTCTTATGACCGGGGCCTCAGGACATCACTGCAGTTCAACAAAACAATTCTTCCCCTATTCACTGTTCACAAGCAGTCTCCAGCTTAAAGACCCACCAGGTCACGTGTCAAAATCACGTGTTTTCACATGTTTTCGTTCTTAAAGCTGGAAATAAGTCTTGTTTTGACCAGGTCTGACTCCCATACAAATGCCCGTCAAATTCGAAACCGTAACATTTTATAGAGCAGTGTCAATCTGAAGTTGGGGGACATCTGTATGTGGGTCACAGCTACCCCAGAAAAAAACCAAGGGACTTAATCGTGTGGGTGCTGGTCAGTGTGTCTTTATAGCTTGACTTTGTCAACAAGTTTAGTCATTCTCATTCTCAAACTCAAAGCGTTGTTCTTTGTTCAAAGTGTTTTGTTATTATTGACGTTGCCAGGGCCCTTTGTCTTTGATTGCAAAATGTGTACTGATCCCAAGGTGGTTTTCATTATAGCAGGGATTGTCGCAGTCAAAAAAAGTCGCTCAGTCAAATAAATCGCCCGCTACTATGAGAGTGTGTATTTGCGACAAACAGAAAATTCACTTTTTTCTGTACTTTAACCATTTACCTAACCCTAACCCTATCCTTACTCTAGAAAAAAGTGAAATTTGTGGTTCATGCTCAATGTCGCAAAAATGTCGCAAATACACACTCTCATAGTAGCCGGGCGATTTATTTGACTGAGCGACTTTTTTGGCTGTGACAGGGATGTCCCAAGGCCCCGGTTGTAGGCTATTGACTTATTATTAGTTTTTAACATTGAACATGTCCTATTTGTGTTATCCCCTGTCAGGACAAATGTCTGATGAAATTTTTAGCACTGGCACGCTTTGTCTTTTTAATTTCTGCAAGAGTCAGGACATTGTCCTATTGATTTCTCTTATCTCAGGACAGTTTGTCCTGAATCACTTTTCGATCCTCAGTACATCACTGTTATAGGTAGAAGTATATTTCCATTATGATGATGAATTGTGTGTGTATGTGCATGCGTGCGTGTGTGTGTGCGTGCGTGCGTGTGTGTGTGTGTGACAGAAGACTTGGAATACCCCATGAAGAACGATTATGTAGAGACTGCAATCATGAGATGACCTTGGTGACGAGTTTTCATTTTGTAATGAAATGTCCCAAATACAAATATCAGATGTCAGTTTATTTCCAGAAAATTTACTAAATGTGTGTGGTGGTAAAAAGGTGTTATTAAATTTAGGGCTAAATATTTACGGTTTAGTAAAGTTGTGTGACATTTTGGTGTGTTAATTACATTAGAGTTATCTTTTGTAACCGTTTTCAATTGTTGCATTAATATTTGTATTTGCTTGATTTGCTTCAAAAGGGGTCAAAGGATTAAACAATCTGTTGTGTGTGTATGTGCATGGTGTGTGTGCGTGTGTGCGCGTGTGGTAGTGTGTGTGTGTTGTGTGCAGTGGTCGTGTGTATGTGCAGATCCCTGTCAAGGCGTGAATGTGTCGAAAGAAGCTCGTCTGGCCATCTCCAAAGCCGCCAGTGTGTTTGTCCTGTACGCCACCTCATGGTAAACCATCTTGACGTATAATTTATGTACATATTCATGGGTGCAACTCTTTCCTTTTCACAGCAATTTCACTTTTTTTAAAAACAAAAAAACATTTACCTGTAAAGGAAGTTCCTTTTTTTTTTTAATTCATCAAAAAAAGTCTGAACATAAAAAAGGCTATAATGCTTTTGTATATTCAATGTTTGTTGAATTCTGTAAAATGAAAAAAATTTTCAATAAAAGTTTTCAAAAGGCAACGACAGATTGACTTCAAGCGATAAGGGGTGTTTCGAAGGTGGTCTTCCTTCATTTCTTCCGCTGAGTGACCACAGTCACACGTGACTATTCTGTCGCTTGAAACGGGGGGGGGGGGTGGATTTGCAGGAAGAAGCGCCTTTAAATAAAAAAAAAAATAAAAAAGTGCTCTCTTTCAGGGAGTCTCTAGAGAGAAAAGCAGATTCAGAGATTGTTTTCAAACGCGACATAGACTACCGTAATTTTTGGGTTATAAGGCGATATGTTTTTCTCAAAATTTCGACCTATGCGCCTAATAAACGAGGGCGCCCTATTAGTGAACAAAATCGTGAGAAGAGAGGCAACGATTGCCGTGTTCCGTTCAGTCTACTGTGAGTCAGACATCGAAAGTGGTAACGAGTCGCCGATAAATATGACGAATACTCACGTTAAAATGCTTCAAAATCCCTATTAAAAATATTATCGTCCGAGATACCGTCCAACAGATGCCATAACCCTTCATTGGATGTAAAAAGCATCGTTGTAGAGCTTAAAATGCCATAATTCTATCAGTTTTCGCGAAGAATTGTCCAAACACAACAACAGGAAATATCACAAACCGAAGTTCGATTATTTGAAAGGGGAGCCAACTCTCGTTTATGACAGCAGTAATGGCGGTCGGTAAGTGTTTTACAGGACGTGTACGGGCTTCAAAGTTTGTCCTTCTTTTGCGAGGTGCCTTATAAACAAGGGCGACTTGGGGTTTAATTTGTTTAGATTTTTCTTGAAAATTGCTCTATTTGCCTAGTGATCCGAAAAATACGGTTCTCATTTTACAGGTTTTATCGGACGCATTGCCCTCCTGACCCCCCCTCCCCCCCACCCCCCTAACAGGGCTCTGCCCCTGTACCTCTGGACCCTGGCCTTTCAGTTTTCATAATTTTGGGGGAGTTACACCCATGTGTATCGTTTCATGGATATAAAGTCTTGTGAATGCGATCGATTGAAATCTCTTTAACCCTTTCACCGCCAAAGTCGCATTTTAGGACCACAGTGATTTAACACCTATATCACTAAAAAGGCATCAAATTGGGGTCAATTATCCAAAGACCCTATTGTCTTAGTTTTGGGAAGTAGGGTAGACCTTATTTTATATATGTCACAGAAGAATCCCCAATACCACAGTGATTTAACACCTATATCACTAAAAAGGCATCAAATTGGGGTCAATTATCCAAAGACCCTATTGTCTTAGTTTTGGGAAGTAAGGATAGACCTTATTTTATATCGGTCACAGAAGAATCCTTGATACTGCAGATGGATTTTGTTCTCTACACAGGTAAATTTAATGGAAATTTTTGTTTTTGTCTGAAATATGTCTGGCAGTGAAAGGGTTAATAAAACGTGCAAAAATTCAGGAAATATGCCTTGCTATTGCTGTATATTGGAAGAATAACAGGTTTTGAAAGATTTTTAAAAAAAACCATGGTACAGTGGAACCTCCCCGCTAAGACCTCAAAGTCGGCCAATAAAAGAGGTCTTAATAAGGAGGTGGATGCTCCGTAGTCCGGATATATATGAGGATGTGAAGCATTTTGAGTCTTATCTTAGAGGTAGTCTTAATAGGGAGGATCTACTGTATATCCGTATGACACAAATTTTCATGTTCTTTACTACAATTGAAGCCGGACTGGTCTTGCCTGGATACTGTGAAAAGGTCTATGGCCCACCCCCACCCCTTTCCACACTCACACAACATATGCACACACTTTCTTTTTTTTAAAGATAGCTTTCTAGTTATTTTATTTTTCGCATTGCGCAACCTCTTAAGTCGCTGGAATGTCTACTGAGACGGCGTGACTAAGAAATATTGAAGAATCGGATGCTTATGGGAACCTTTTCGGATGAGACGATAAACCGAGGTCCCGTGTGCCCATGCACTTAGCATACGTTAAACCCAGTGGCAATGAAAAAGTTGTCATTTGGTCAAAATGTAGCAACACCCCCCACCCATCAGTGACAAAAATCGCATGCAAAAAATAATAAATTGGGTGGTGCGCCTCTGGCTACGACGCGCTCTCCAGGTGGGAGCAACCCAAATTTCACAGAGACGCCCCTGTGACTATAAAGTACCTAATACCTTATACCTATGCCAGAAACATTTTGACTGTTGGCTCGCGCTTGTTCTCCTCTGTGCCTCTACTGTTTCTGTTGTGTTTCTCCAGTTCCAACAACTACGCCCTGAAGGCCAAGAGGAAGACGATCAGCGCCCAGGACGTGCTGTCAGCCATGGAGGAGATGGAGTTTGAGCAGTTTGTGGAGCCCCTGGCCGACGCCCTGGAAGGTCAGACACTGCTGAAATAACACTTTGTCATGCAGGGCTCCCAATCATCCTGGAAAACAAGGGGTCCCAGGGACTCCTTCACTTACATTATAGAGGGTCCTAGAGGCGGGATAGAGGGTCCCAGTGGCACAGCGAATAGCTAAAAAGAATTTTTCTACCCTTGCACATTCTTTTAGAGGGTCCTGTAGAATTTTAGTGCTTCAAATGGGGGTCCCTGGGAGCCCTGTCATGGGTGCAACTTTTCCTAGTATTATTTTACAGACCTGTTTTAACTCTACTAACTTTTCGAGTAGTAGTCTACTCAATTTGGATCTCTACTACTCTTCAAAATTGAAAATAATGCTAGTTTCTACTCATTTTCAGTGAACATTGTTGATGGTTTAACCCTTTTTCGCCGCCAGACATTTTTCAGCCCAAAAATACCTTTAAGCTTAACTGGGTAGAGAATGGTTTTTTTATAGCAATATTGGGAATTCCTCTGTGACATGTATATACATTAGGCCTATCCTTACCTCCCAAAATTAAGAAAATAGGGTCTTTGATAACAGACCCTGGTTTGATGCCTTTTAGTGACATGGGTGTTAAGCCATTGTGGTGCATAAATGCGACATTGGCGGTGAAAGGGTTAATGAATAAAACTACACATTTTGCACCAAAACTACTCATTTCAGCTATCCAGACTACTCGAGAATTGTGTAGGGGGTAAACAGATCTGTACGGTATGCAATGATTTCCTGTTTTTGATTTTTACCACAAAAGGAAGGTTCCTTT
The DNA here is from genome assembly GCA_017654935.2 of Phymorhynchus buccinoides. Lineage (NCBI taxonomy): Eukaryota > Metazoa > Mollusca > Gastropoda > Neogastropoda > Raphitomidae > Phymorhynchus > Phymorhynchus buccinoides. The sequence goes on from CM065705.1 coordinate 10,758,485, forward strand.
TCTTTTAAATTTGTCAAACAAGATCTTTGTGTGTCTGCTGTATTTTTCAAACACTTTAAAATAAGCATAATTTGTATAAATTGTGGAAAAAGCAAACTAAAATACCTTCATAAATCAATTTTTTGCTTCAGCTGCAGGGGGGGACATTACCCCTGGACCCCGGCCTTTCAGGGTTTTTTTTTAATTTTGTGTAGTTGCACCCACGCTTCATGCTTGCATGGGTGCAACTATGTTCATTTTACACGGATTTAATTTCTCTTTTTTTTCTAGAAACATAAATTCTGTTGATGGGGCTCTGCCCCTGCAGGGCTCCCAGGGACCCCCCTTTGGGGGTCTATGAAGTACTAGAATTCTAGAGGACCATTCCCTCTTATGCTTAGATTTCTTAAGATTTCTTACCAGCCATAAGAGAGAAAACATGTGAAAACCATGATTTTGTCACGTGACGTGCTGGGTCTTTAAAAGAATGTGCAGGGGGTCCCAGGGATGCACTAGATAAAAATCTTTTTAGCATTCGCAATGCCACTGGGACCCTCTATCCCGCCTCTAGGCCCCTGTTATACTGTAAGTGAAGGAGTCCCTGGGACCCCTTGTTTTGCGGGACGATTGGGAGCCCTTCCCTGCACCCTGACAGCGCCTCAGCAGCCCCTGGACCCCTGCCTTTAGCGTGGATGCAACCTTGCTTCGGCTACAAGGCAGCGCCTGTTTTTCAAAATTTTGACCACCCACCCAAAAAATTTGATTCAAAGTTCAAGGGGAAAAAAGTGTTGAATTCTCACTTTACAAGCCTGGAATAAGCTTCAAATTGTATGATTTTGCTTTTTCTTCAGCTTCGGGAGGGGGTCCTGCCAGGGAACTAAGTGGCCCCTGGACCCCTGCCTTGCCTGTTTTTTTTTTTTCTCCAGTTGCATCCATGCTTTAGTTTTTTCTGTTTGTGGCTCAACCTGCCACAAACCTATAACTCACTCTGTCGGTCGGTCGGTCGGTCGGCTCAAAATTGTCGCACATATTGACAAAATTTTTTTTTTTTTTTTTTTGTCGCACTTTCAATCGAGGCTGCACTTCAATTGAGTCCGCTCTTTAAAATGATGTATTTTAAAGCGTACAAAATAATAAACATACGTAATACAGACACTACAACAGACACGACGAGTATGCGGTGCTGCTTTCGATGAGTATAAGTAGGATACATAGTTTTAAATGTTTTCCAAAAGATGTAAAAAGTTACGAAATGGTGCACAGATAATTCTCTGGTTTACAGATTAAAATTATTGAAAAGCCAGGGGAGGTAACTCATGATTGGAGTGGTTAAAAATAGACCGTGCATCTGCCACAAACTATTGCGATTTCGCGCTTGTTTTTCTCCATTTTCAGGAGTTGAACCCATGCGCTTGTTTTTCTCCATTTTCAGGAGTTGAACCCATGCACTTGTTTTTCTCCATTTTCAGGAGTTGAACCCATGCGCTTGTTTTTCTCCATTTTCAGGAGTTGAACCCATGCGCTTGTTTTTCTCCATTTTCAGGAGTTGAACCCATGCGCTTGTTTTTCTCCATTTTCAGGAGTTGAACCCATGCACTTGTTTTTCTCCATTTTCAGGAGTTGAACCCATGCGCTTGTTTTTCTCCATTTTCAGGAGTTGAACCCATGCGCTTGTGATGTAGTCTCGTTGTGTGAAATACTGCCAGGGCTCCCATTTGTCCCGCAAAACAAGGGGTCCCCTGGGACTCCTTCACTTACAGTATCGAGGGTCCTAGAGGCAGGATAGAGGGTCCCAGTGGCATTGCGAATGCTAAAAATAATGTTTCTATTGCATCCCTGGGACCCCCTGCACATTCTTTTAGAGGGTCCTTTAGAATTGTAGTACTTCATAGACCCCCAAATGGGGTCTCTGGGAGCCCTGACTACTTGCTTCGTTATTATTTGGGCCATTGGTCTGAATCCCATTCAGCTGGGTGTTGTGTCCTTTGTGAAAAAAAAGCGCTTTACTAAATTTGTTCTCCCGCATTCGACGTCGTAGATGCAGTGATGTACCGAGGATCAAAAAGTGACAGGACAAATTGTCCTGAGATGAGATAAATCAATAGGACAATGTCCTGGCTCTTGCAGAAATCATATAAGACAAAAGCGTGCCAGTGTTAAAAATTTAATCAGACATTTGTCCTGACAGGGGAGAACACGAATAGGACATTTTCAATTTTAATAGGTCAATGGCCTATGACCGGGGGGGCTCGGGACATCATTGTTAAAATGTAATAGAAATTTGGCGGCAAGATATCTTGGAACATTTTCACGGGACATGCACACACGCAAGTTCAGATAACACACACACACACACGCACACTCCACACACAGCGACCTCACGACACCGATGCATCATCATATGACAAGAGGAATTCACAATACAATGGAATCCGGCTCCTTTATAAGAACTTCGAAAAGATCATCCCACAATGAGGTCTTAAAGTGGAGGGGTCTGCTAGAGGGAGGTTCATTTCAATACGTATAAAGAAGGGCAATGTTCTGAGAGAATTAGGTTCGCTTACTGTGGTAGGGTGAGGTCTTATACAGTGGAGGTTCCACATTATTAAGCCTTTCAAAAATCATCCCAAGTTTGTCACAGGGTGAGGATGGGGGGTGTGGGCACGCCCACCTTTGGCGGAAAACCTAGCTGATGAATTTGGTTCATAGAACCGGGTCAGTCCGGGATTTCTCCCTGCTCTAGCCGACTCGTTTCAGCCGCTGGCCGTGCGGGGATTTTTTTACACGCATAAAGCACACAGGTCAGACTAGCTTTAAGTCACCATCCAAAATGACTCGACGATCAATTTGATTTTCCCATCAAACAAGAAAGAAATGGCGAGGAGTCCGGGATTCGAACCCGGGTCACACACGCTGCAGTCACTTGCATTACATTTGGCAGTCACACGTCTTAACCACTCTGCCACCTTTGCTCCCGTTTAACACCCGTATTCTTTTTTCTTTTTTTTCAACAGCCTTCCGAAGCCAGCAGCAAGGAAAGAAGAAAGACCGCAAGAAAGAGAAAGACAGTCCCAACGCCTCCGCTGACGTCGATAACGCCCTTGAGGAAAACGTCGACGAAAACGACGACAACAAAGGCCCCAGCGATGAAGACGACGTCACTTACCAGGGGGAGGAGAAAGAGGATTACATCATCACCGTCAATGAAGATGTCGGTGATGATGATGATGGCGATGATGAGTTGGGGAGAAGCCCCGACAAACAAAAATGGTGATGGTGGTGGGGTGGGGTGATTGATGAGATAAGGGTGTGGGGGGTGGGTGAGGGGGGTGGAGGAGATGGACTGGAACGGGAATGAATGAGGAGTGTGGGTAGGGTTTGTGTGGGATGAGGGTGGTGGTGGTGTGTGAACATAAATGTGAGTGTGTGACTCAGTGACGTGTGTGACTGTCAGTCTGCGTGACTGTGGGTAGCTGTGTACCCACATACAGATGTTTGTCCAACTTCAAATTGAGGCTGGCTCTTTAAAATTGCGATGTGTTTCAGTTTGAATTTTTGGGGGCATTTGTGTGGGAGTGAGACCTGGTCAAAACAAGATTTCCTTTGACTTCATCATTTCCTGTAATCTAGGGTCATATGACCGATTAAAGTTTGAAAACAATCTGAAGCTTTGTATTTTACAAAGAAAATAACTGTAATTATTAACAAGAGGCAAAGCCTTCAAGACTCACTCGGGGGGGAGGGTGCAAAACACAAAGACTTTGTAGATGGAGGGTCGTAAACATGAGGGGGGTGTTTAAAGTACAAATGAAACTATCGTTAATGGATACAACTAACAAATTAAAAAATATCTTGGCCGGGAATCAAACCTGGAAACCATTGGCATGAGAGACAGGAGACAGGCTCTACCAATGAGCTATCGAGGCTTTCAGTGTTGATGAGTTTCTTAACTCATGTTGCCTATTGAATACTCTCTAACCCAACTAATCTCTCTAAATGTTATCTGTTTGTTATCTGTTTACAGTGTTGTTTTAAGTATTTAATTATTCAAATCATTATTGTTTGAAAGCTTGCATAAACATCTATGTGTATGCAAAGTTTGAACAATGTACGCCTTCTATTTCCCGAGAAAATGCCAACGTTAAAGTTTGGAGATTGGACCACGGACGCAATTCACATAGACACACAACCGAACAAGTATGAGTCTAATGTGTTGTGAAGATCTTTTAGATCTTGAAAGATTTTTGCCTCATCTTTCTAGAAAAACCCCAACACGTTTGGATTCAACTTTATCCAATCTTTCTTTTTTCTTTCTAAGCTATCCCAACACAACTTTGTTGTGAAAAACATAAGAAATATTAGTGTAGGTTTGCAATAGATTTTTAAGTACAGTTTGATTTGCAAATGGAAATGCCGTGTATACGGTATGCGAATGTGCAGATGTGCATCATCTTGTAAGAATCTGGTAAAGCTAAAATTGACGGTGTGTGTGAATATGTGCTGAATACAGAGACGAGAGAATAAAGTTCTGGATTATGCTTTTTTTCCTGGTTTTATTATTTTTCGTTCACGTTTTTATTTTTTATTTTTGTGTGGGTTTTTGTGTGTCTTTTTCTGTCTTGTCTCTGTCTTCATTTTTAGTTTCTTTTTTATTGTTTCTTTTTTCCTTGTCTATTTCTGTCTGTCTCTTGTCTCTTTTTTTCTCCCTTTAATGGAACAAAGAATAAACAAGAACAACAAAGCTCTGTATGTATCTGAATGACAGCTTAAAATCATTCAAAAGCTAAAAAAAAGAATGATCTGCATTATTTCTTAGAACGACACCCTTAACTGTCCCACATTCTTATCATCAAAATCAGTTTCAACAGATCTCTTTTGCACCCACAAGTACTTGTGCCGAATGGTACCATAGCCGATTAGGTTTAAACCGAGGCTTGGTTACCGCTACACCTATCTGTATTCTTTAAAAAAAAAAAAAAAATCGGGAATTTACTGGAGTTGCACTGCCTCCGGGCATTCCCTCCAGTATTTTTCCCACCATCTTTGTATTTACAAATTGTCCCAAATGTGTCTGTCTATCTTAGACCGAGTGACTGTAACACACCATTTTTCATTCATTCTTTCAGCAACCAAATGGCGAAAACTCCGTATTTTGCAGAATATAAAGCGATACTTTTTTCCCCAGGACTGAGAACCCGTGCGCCTTAATAATGTGATTGATAATATAGTACGGAAATACAGTGGAACCTCCCTTATAAAGACCTCCAGATTATACAGACTCCCTCCAATATGCGACCCCCGAGTGACTGGCCTGTCACTCCGTTGCCGTGGTGGGGGTGCTCAAATGTACAGACACCAGCTATTAGTGTGTTCGCATTTATTGCATTTTATTGTTTTTTTGTATGATTGACTTGCAAGACAAATTTCCTTCTTTTTTTTTTCCTTCCTTCTTGAATATAAAAAAAGTTATTAATTTTTTAGGAATAAATTTAACTTCTAAATTGAGCTGGAACCACCATTTAGAAAGTGTTCTCACAAAAGCCAGAAAAGCTTTAGATTTACTTAAAAATGATGTCATCAGCCATGAGGAAAAGATAATAAAGTACTTGCAGATTTAGCAACTGCGCTAGTGAGATCAAAATTATGTTACGCTCATGGAGGGTTTTTTTAGCCCCCAAATATTTAATCGAAAAGTTGCAGAATATTGACAGTAAAGCTTACAAGATAGCTCTTGGTGTCCCAGTTCATAAAATTGAAGCATGAATTGTGTGTGTGAGGGTGAGATTTCCGTCCAATTGACCGTAGATCCTTATGGACGTTCTGCTTGAAGGCTCCTTAGTCTTCTCGTTGGATGATGATGATCTTGGGGGCCGTTGAATGCTGAAAGGTGGAGTTCCATGACGTGGCATACGACGTCTTTCGATGACCCAGAACACATTGCAGCACCCTGGAATCGCCCACCCTGGAATCGCAGATAACGCTGTCGGTTGCGGGAACATCTCGGACGGGATCCAAGTCTTGGAAAACTGTTGCATGATGCTGATGATAGCATCGTTGAATTTTGGTGCATAAATGCGAGCATCTGATGAAACTTGTCGCTGCCGTTTGGTATATCGAATAAGCGTTAGTTTATCTAGGCTTATTGGTGGCCTTTGAAAGGTCGCATGAGCTAAACAAACAACACAAACAGTTATTATATTTCAAATCGGAGAATAGAAAGGGAGAGAGGGATAGGGGGGACTATGGGGAGGGGGTGGGGACCCGGTAGGGATTTTAAAATTATTTTATGATAATGAACCTTTATTTTACAATGGCTAAAGTATTGTGGCGTGACCGCACGAAAAAAGCGTCCGTTGTCTTTGTTGCACGAAGTTCTCATGTGAGCTGTTGTCATACGGCCTGCACTCGTAGTGGCCGGAGTTAGGAATAGCAGTCAGACTGGATCGCACCCGATACAGATAGGTCCTGTTTCCAGCCCGTCTCCCGCCGGCAATGCAAGGGGCTGTGTAGTGTTTAGTGGGGCTTAGTCTACTGAGTGCTGGGGGGGGAGATTATTGAACATTTCAATTACTAAGTGCATATCCTGCCATTCCCCATACCGCTCGATAGGACTTTTGCCACGTGAGGGCTGTCGCATGAAAATAGGTAGCTCGTAAAAATAAAAAGATCGAGATTATGAGAGTCTGGATTTGCGACAACCCCAAATTTCACTTTTCTGTACTTTAACCATTTAACTAAACCTAACCCTATCCCTAACCCTAGAAAAAAAGTGACTATTTGTGGTTCATACTCAATGTCGCAAATACACACTGTCATAGGTAGCGAGCTACTTATTTATACGAACTACCTATTTTCATGCGACAGGTTGCGACTTGAATTCACTGAGTTGAATTAGAAATGTCAGCGTAAACTCGGGCAGAACGAGTACGGGCAAATTAGTAGTCTAGCATAGAGAGTAAACACACGTGGCAAATCCCCTATTGTATGGTTTTCATTCTTTTACTTATACTTATAGTCTTGTTATTTGTAATATTTAAAAAAAACCACACAAAACAAACACCACGCTTAGACTTTAAAAAGGTCAAATGAAATTTGAATATTGATGCAACATTGACTCAATATGCCATCAGCTTGATACAATTCAAAAAGGTTCCTATCAATTATGAACGCAGATGCCGTGCGGAGCATGGGTTTATCTAGTGTAGTTATAATAGTAAACGACGCCCTTGCATTGCAATATAAAATCTAGTGATTGGGGCTTTCTATTGAGGTTTAATGCCCAGTCAACGTAAGTAGAATCCGCTATCAAACCGCTTGGTTAAGGTTAGATATGTTCTTAGAAGAAGAAAAAAAGTTATTTATTTATAACATATAACCCCCCGCTGGCAAGGCTCTATGCTCCCCTATCCCCTTCTTCTCCGTACACCCTTCTACCTACAAGTCGTAAGTTTTTTTGTAGAAGCGTACCTGCAAATTAATTTATTTTTATTCCTATGGAACCCGGCTCATAAACTCATTTTTGGTTAATTGTAAATCAGTTGCTGATAGAATAAACTTCATGGGATGGTGTTCTGCCTCTCAACAACATAACTGCGTGGATAATTTTTTGATGTTAGTGCGTTTTTCTGGAAATCGTGAGCGTTAAAAGCGAGAAACTATGCATTGGTCACGTTTTGGGGGATATTTTTTATTATATCTTGGAAACAAACTTATAATGAACCAAAACATTGTGTGTCAGGGTAGGCCCTCATGCCATCTAACCTTACAAAAATGATTAATTCGGTTTTTATTGAATGTCCCGTGCAAGAAAGGGAGGCAAGCTGTTTTTTTACCCTCTGACTCCCATTACGTAGAATGGGTGACTTACCTTTTATTTTGGGTATATTGTTGTCCATTCAGAGATGGATTTTATCTTTGATGTCCTGCCAACAATTATCAACACTCATGTCACACAAGTGATCCCAACTGCGGTCTATAAAATCATGTCTCATTTGTGCATAATTACCTTTTTTCATATTATATGTTACTGTTTGTTCTGAATTTTCTGTACACTTGCGAACATGGAACAAGTTAGGACTTGGTGGTCACTCTTGCCCAGGGGACTAGAATGTGTGATGTCGGATATCATTTGAGTATCGTTTACTAAGATCAAGTCGATAATATTTTCCTTTTGTCCTTCCCTTGTTCTTGAGGGCTTATTCACCATTTGCAACAACAAAAACATCTATCAAAATTTCAATAAAATCATTATCTTGATCATGTGTCCACTGTCCATCCCTTATGATATTAGGGAAATTAAAATCACCCATGAAAAAAACCTTATCATATTTCTTTACTTCTGCATCTCTTAACATTTCATACAGATTATGTAAGTTTTCTTCAGTGGTATTGGGATTTTTATAAATACATCCAACTAAAATGTTCTCTTTATCCTGTGTTTGGAATTGGCACCAGCCTGCATCTTGGAACGTGTTACTGTTTAAGGTAGCGTATTCTTGTACATGTAAGGTTTTGTCTAAGAACAAGGCTACTCCACGACTAGGAATTTCGTTATGGAACATGTTACATTTTTCTAAGCTGTATTCTGATAGTACAAACGTTTTTTTACATTTACAAGCTGTATTCTAATGGCACAAACTTTTTTTTACATTTACCAGCTGTATTCTGATAGTACAAACTCTTTTACATTTGCACTGTGTAGATAAAGCTAATTTAATTTGAGGCCTATACCTTTGTTCATTTTGACACTCCAACAACTCAAAGTAGCCAATTTTCTCATTTTTGACAGGGTACAAAACGAGCTAAAACTTTTAACACCTGCAAAAAACACATTTATTATGAAATTCAAAAAATGTAAAATGCATTTTCTTCAGCTCAGTGCGATCTTTCATAATAAACCTAGATAAACTAAACACTATATTTTACCTTATACCCCCACCACCCCACCCCGTATGTCCCCCCCTTCTTATTTATTTTCCGATTTGAAAATATATATTAAAAAAAAATATTTTTAAACAAAATACTGATCGCTTCTCGGCCTTTTGGCTAATATAAGACAGTGATTCAGGAACATAAATTTTGTTTATACCGTGGTTGGTTTGTTCAGCCCGTCGTACATGGCGAAAGCCGATACGCGACGTTAAACTGAACTTCCAATCCGAATAAAATAATATAATAAATCGTAAAAATGTTTTCTTCTTCAGCTCGGTGAAATGACACCAATAAACCTAGATAATCTCCCACTAAACATCAGATGTTTACCCTCACCCCCCCCCCCCCCCTCCCCCATCCACACTATTTAGTTATTCCTATTTAGAACATAGTTAATGGTCTTTTCCTTTAGCTCAGTGAATACATTTCAAATGACAGCAATAAACCTAGATATATTTAACATCAGAATTCGATCTCTCTCTCTCCTCTCTCTCTCTCTTTCTCCCTCTCTCCTCTCCCCACCTCTATCTCCATTATAATCTTTCTCGCCACCCTCTACCCCCCCCCCCCCCCCCCCCGATTCTCTGTCCTTCCTCTATCTCTTTCACCTCTGTTTTCTTTTTCTCCCCCCTCTCTCTCCCACCCCCCCTCTCTTCTCCCCCCCCCCACTCTCTCTCAATTTTGAGTTAGTCGCCTACTACAAGCTGTCGGCAGGTATTAGCTAGCCATTGTTGCTATAGCCCGCCCAATTATCGATTCTATTTCTGCCATCAAAACTGCAGCGCATTATGCAAGTGATATGAAAGACGAACGAACGGAGGGGACGGCAACAAACGAACACACTCGCAAAACTGCCAGGCATTAGCAAGGATAAATGAAAGACAAGACTGGAATGGGACGGGACAACGAACACACTCGCACAACTGCAGAACATTATGCAAGTGATAATTGAAAGACGAACGAAACTGGCTTGAGACGGACAAACGAACACACTCGCAAACTGCCAGGCATTATGCTAACGTGTTAATTGAAGACGAACGAAACTGGATGGGACGGGACAAAGAAACACATCTCGCAAAACTGCACAGCGCATTATGCTAGTGATAATTGAAAGACGAACGAACTGATGGACGGGACAAACGAAACACCCTCGCAAAACTGCAGCGCATATGCAAGTGTAATTGAAAGACGAAACGAACTGGATGGGACGGACAAACGAAAACACTCGCACAAACTGCAGCTCATTATGCTAGTGATAATGAAAGACGAAACGAAATGGATGGCGAGGGACAAAACGAACACACTCGCAAAACTGCAGCGCATTATGCAAGGTGTTAAGAAAGACGAACGTACACTGGATGTTTTTTTTTTTTTTTTTTTTATTTTTTTTTATTTTTTTTTTTTTTTTTTTTTTTTTTTTTTTAATAATTTTTTTTTTTTTTTTTTTTTTTTTTTTTTTTTTTTTTTTTTTTCGAAAATTTTTTTTTTTTTTTTTTTTTTTTTTTTCTTTCTTTTTTTGTTTCTTTTTTTTTGTTCGGACGGTGACAAACGAACACACTCGCAAACCGCAGCGCATTTGCTAGTTGATAATTGACAGACGAACGAACTGGATGAGGAGGACAAACAACCACACTCGCCAAAAACTGCCAGCGCATTATGCCAAGTGAATATTGAAAGACGAACGAACTGGTGGGCACGTGGCCACAAACTAAAAGGCAATCATAGAAGTTTCTCAATTCTAGGTGCAGTGAGTAAGCTAGCCTCGCTGGGTTGTTTATCACACGCACAGTTGAAAAATTAACCGTTTTTTAGCATGACGACACATTCTGTACTCAGGCTATTGCAGCATTCTTGTTCTGCCCCCCCTCGGTATGTACGAAGTGAGCCGCAAAGGATTACATCCACTATTGGGTTTTGATAAAACATTTTGCAGTTCTGAGTGTTTTTACCTGGTGATTGTTTTTGGGGGCCTCGACAAAAGGTCATCAGGGATCACGCTGTTCCTCAACGCACATAAAATCTAAGTTTCCGCTATTCGACCTATTTCCGGCTATTCCACTGTCACGGCTATCCATGAAACGGTCCTCTTGAAAAATCACTCCCTCCGTTAGCAAATTTATGTGACAAAAAACCAAAAAATCCGGCTTTTAACGAAGACTGGCGAAGTTCACGCTTGGAAGAACTGTAAGCACTACACGTGCTCCTATGATTTCACAGTTGAAGACAAAATCGCGCGATTAGGAGAAAAGAGACGGATTAAATATTCTTATCGCATGCGTCTTATAATATCAGAAAAAAATGGACCTATCGAGATTAAAAACAAACATGAACAGAAATATAGACAAAGTTTAAATGACGGACTTACGACTGAAGCAAACAGATAATGTGGCTAGTTTGCAGAATAGTTGCTTATGAGAAAACTTTTCTGTGTCAAAGGTCCCCCAAAAAATATATATTATATAAATTGTGTGCAAAGTGTGATTTTGAAAGCAAAATGTTGCTCGCTGTGTCAGTTGCATTATTTTGAGCTGCGTCATTGAAGCTACCTTAGGAGAAGACACGAAGTTTGCGAAGTATCAGCGTAAATTTCAAGTTGGCATAAGTATACATCCAAAATTACGGTCGTCTGCTTCGCCCGAAATTGTCGAGCTACCCTTCGGAAGAAGATTGCCGCAAGTTACGCAAGGTCATATTCCAGTTGGCTATACAGAGACCGTCAACTTATGCATCTGTCAAAACTTAATTTCAGTTTTTCTCTCGGGCTAATGGTTATTGAATGAACGAACTTTGAAATGAAGGCAATATTCATGATGGGAAATTGCTAAAATCCATCGTAAAACTGGTGAGTTAAAACTAATCTGTCTAATTTGGGGTGGACGGTCTGCTGGAACCATTTGCATTTTAATAACTGTTAATTTTAGACACGTGCGTGTGTTAAAGAACAGCCGAGGCTAACTCCTGCAACTAGAAACTTTTTCATGGTGCTTTGGTTAGAGAAGGGAAGCGGGTAGGGGGAGGGGTGGCTAGGGAAGGAGAAGAGGGGGTAGGCCGAGTAGGTTTTGTACAATTAGTTCCTCTACCTTCTCGGAGTTTCTGTGTGTGTTTCTAACCATATTGGGTTTGAAAGGTGCCCATAACGGTAGAATAAAGCTTATCCTGCGCACTCATCGAATGGACAGGAAAAAACCGAGCAAAGCAATGATTAAGTGTGTGCTGTCTACTACAGTGTGGTGTGTGATTGTCGTGTGCGGTGTGTGTGTTGGTGTCTGGTGTGTGTGAATGTGTTGTTGTGTGTGTGTGCTTGGGTAGTGTGTGTGTGTGTGTGTGTGTTCAACAATCATTTAGGCAATACTTTTCTCAAAGTGAAAAACCTAAAGTCTTGTGCGGATGCTTACAATTGCTTTCATGACATCACTGGGTTTTGCTACTTTACAATAATGTACAGCTAAGCCAGTTCGTCTTCTTCTTCTTCGGACGGTCCTTAGCAATTATGAACGCGATGCTTCATTGTGCCGTGCCCGTGCCGTGAGGTTGGCATTATTGAACTGCGGTTAATGAGACGACGTAGTGCGATTTTTCTCACAAGAGGGCATGACGCTCGTGTGGGGCTAATCCTATCTATATTATTAGTTGGGGATAAAGGAAGAGAGAGAGACAGTGAGTGGTCCTACAATCAATCTCTCTCTCTCACTAAAACGCCCAATGTAAGAAAAATCGCGTGATAAGCCTAGTGCATGACGCCTCTGGCGTGAAAAATAGCGCCCATAAGGTTGGACCAGTGTCCGACTTGACGGCTTTCCTCTTCCTCTTATAATGAATTTTATTACAAGATCGTATAGGTTAGGACGCATCGTGGTCGCCAAATCCCGTAGGTCCTTCACGGTTCGAGTCTGGCCTCTCACATTTTTTCTTCTTTCTTTTTTGTTGTTGGGGGGGAGCCTTTTCATCATTTTTTAAAGGAGAGGGGAGTGGGCGGAAGGGAGGGGGACGCAGCCCAGGGAGGGGGAAAGCTGGGGGTGGGCGGAGGGGGGAGGGTAACACGGGGAGGGGGGAAGCAGGATAGGGGAAACCCCAATGCGAAGCTAGGACGGAGAAGAGGGAGGTGAGTATCCTCTGGAAGTTTGGAAAGCTGGAGGGTGGCGGAGGGTGGGCGGGGGACACGTGAGAGGGGGAAAGCAGGATAGGGAAACCCAAGCGAAGCTAGGAAGCGCAGATGCTCATGCTGTCGTGCGGAGCACGGGTGCAGTGGGCGGAAGGTGAGGGGTGACTGCGTGCGGAGCACGGGTTGGATTTAGTGAAAGTTATAAATTTCACATTTATTGTAGCATTCTTGAACAAGCATTAAGTACATCTTAAGGATTAAGGACTCTGTTGCTAAAGGAACACAAATGATCACTGTAGATACTGGAAAATCAGTATATGTTCTTGACAATGATAACAATTTCAATGCATGGGCACGGACACAAATCGTCAATGTATTATTGCCAATTTTATCACATATTTTCTTTTCAAAAGTTACTGCAAAGTTTACTTATCTTTCTTTGTCCTCTGGAAAAACGAAAAAATACGTTTTCTT
>CM065705.1:10772470-10796868 GCA_017654935.2 Phymorhynchus buccinoides
AGGATGTAAGATAGGCCCAAATCAGCCAATCGTTTGTGGAGTTTTAGTCTAAAGACGTAATACTACCCGCGTTGACTGTCTAAGACGCGCTCATGATTACCAAGCAAGTAGCCTAAATGCGAGCCTACTCTCTCACATCCTCTCTATCTGAATCTCTGCGGTGTCTTTTTATTAGTTTGTTTTCTGTCTCTCTGTGTCTGAGTTAATCTCAGAGTTCTTTGTCTTCTACGTCACAAGTAACAAGTCAACACTTTCTTGAAAATAAAAAAAATTTTTGGGACTTGAGGAGAGCCGACATCAAACCCCGCAGTTCAAATTTAGAAACAAAAACAAACAAAAAAAACTTTCACTGCGGCTTCAGGTGGACTTGGAAACGAAAAAGATAGCCAAAATGGGGAGAAGCACCATATTCTTTAAAACCATAGTAGTAAACAAAAAGCGTATTTTCCCTGATAGCGATTTGAAACGATTTTTTCAGCAACAAGAGGCCGTCTGTCTTTTTCAGTCGAAAGTTGGCAACTCCCGCGGTGCTGATCCCATAGTACGGCCCGCTATGTATCCGTTATGGCGTGTATCGTGAGTGTATAGGAGATAGGTACGTGATCACCTATGAGTGTGGCGGGCACAGGAGGGGTCTTTGGTAATGGTCCCAAAGTTCCGAGGGGAGCATATTGAAAACGCAAAATAAAATTTGTTAAAAGCTCACATAAATAAATGCGACAACCACTAGAGACTACATATATATATATTATAATGCACTAAGGATCCTAGGAGGGGACCCTAAAAACCCGAGTATCGCGTAAATGACGGACTTTCGCTCGCGATGTGGGTCAAGATACGCGCTTCGTCTATTTATTCCGCTAGGTCCTATTGAAATTTTTTGCTTTTGAAAGTTCATTTTGAAGGCAAAATGTTGCTCGCGTGTCAATTGGCATCATTTTCTTTTGAAGCTGCGTCATGAATCTACCTTCGAAAACACGAAGTTTGCCGAAGTTATTCAGGTCACATTTGAAGTTGGCTATATACATCCAAAATTTGGGTCGTCTGCTTCGCCCGAAAATTACCGAAGCTACTTTCGGAAAACACGAAGTTTGCCGAAGTTATTCAGGTCACATTTCAAGTTCGCTATACAGAGACCGTCAACATACTACACTGTAAACTGTAAACTTAATATTCTTTTTTTGGGCTTTCTCCGTGGTAATGGTTATTTGAATGAACGAACCACTTTGACAATTGAAGGCAATATCATGATGCAAATTGCTCAAATCCGTCGTAAAACTGGTGAGTTAAACTGTCTAATTTTTGGTGGACTGTCTGTTGGAAGCCATTTGCATTTTCAAAAAGGTTCATTTTTAGACACGTGCGTGTGCTAACAGAAAGCCGAGGCTAACTCACTGCACCTAGAAACTTCTATGGTTCCTTTGGTTAGAAGAAGGTAGAGGGGGAGGAGGAGGGGTGGCTAGGAAGGAGAAGAGGAGGCGAGTAGGGCTTTTGTACAAATAGTTCCTCTACCTTCTGGAAGTTTTGTGTTTGGTCTAACCATATTTGTTTTGAAAGGTGCATAACGGAGAATAACGCATCTGCGCTCATGAATTGACAGGACGGGAAACCGAGCAAGCAATGATTAAGTGTGTGCTGTCCAGTACAGAGTGTGGTGTGTGTGTGATGTGTGTGTGTGTATGGGTGTGTGTATGTGTGTGTGTGGTGTGTGTGTATGTGTATTTCACAACATTTAGGCACCTACTTTCTCAAAGTGACAAAAACCTAAGTCTGTGCGGAGCTTACAATTGTTTCATGACATCCCGTGCGGAGCACGGGTTTTGCTATATTCAATAATGTACATCTAGCCAGTTCTTCTTTTTCTTCTTCTTCTTCGGACAGGTTCCTATCAATTATGAACGCAGATGCTTCATGCTGCCGTGTGGAGTATGGGTTGATCTAGTGTTCTATATTCCTGCTAATATGGTCTCATAATCTCTCACACACTAAAAAAGCAAAAGTTATTCGACTTTTAAAAACACCTAAATACCCCATTCATTTTTCACAACAATGGTCGCAGCACACACACATAGCTTGCTATTTTTCATTCCTTGCTGCAATCTATTTACTACTCGACCACTGTATCTCCTTTCCCCCTCCCCCACCCTTTCACCCTACAATTTTCTCATCATATCTTTACCTTGAAAACTGTTCACCCTCTCCCCTTCAACTGAACTGATGTGAGCTGTTATCAACAACAAGACACCTCTCAGTGCAGCCTTCTCAAGCCTCTGTTTTGATAAAGAGCTCAGCTCGAAAGCTTAACTGACTTCTTCTCCCCTACGGTCCAACCTATCACTTCTACCAAGGTCAGTTTTGTTACTTGGATCAGCAGTCAACAATTTATTTGTTCATCTGCATCTTTCAGTTTTACGAAAATAATCGTATGCTGTTCCTAACCATATCCCTTTCCCTAAAATAACTGAATGCTGCTTCTCAGATCTTTGCCATGATAATTATATCCAAGCCACAGTTACTGTCAAAAATTAATACAATATCAGGTTTGTAATTAACAATGCTAGATGATAACTTCACGTTTATGTGTTCATTTCCCTCAATGCACTGGGTATGCTTTCTGATCTTACCAATGCATCTGTGCATCAATGCTTCTCTTTTCTTCCATTCAGTATACTCATTGTAATTCAATATAACTTCTTCCATGTAATATGCCAGTTGTGAATTAAGACAACTTCTTTTCATTTTACTTGTCACCCATTTGGCACGCATTAGTTTATAACATTAGAAACGGGGTATTGTATAAGAATGTTGCATTGGTCTGTCTGTGATTGACATGGAGTAAACATTATGTTATAAGAAACACCCAGAAGTCTTATTCGTGTGATAAAATCACTGACCACTGGATACATAACAACAAGAGGAAATGATAGTGACGACGTTGGCCACCTAAGTACCTCTGTGTCCATGCCAGCTGGGTCCACACTCATGTGCAGTTTAAAGACCTTAACACGATATACTGACGATATTATAGTTAAGATCGGTCTCCCTGAAAAGTACGTCTGGTCGTCTGGCGAACACAATTCGTGTGTCCACAAGTTCCAGTCCAATAAATTCTCCGTGTCCCTCACTGGCAAATGTACAGCACGTGGCAAGCACAGCGTGTCCGCTTGCTTTCAACTTTTCTACACGTTCGTCCCTGCTAGTACGGCACCTGAAAAATTGTCAACCGGATTCCTAAACTGCTCGGTTTCAAACTACTCCATCTTTCAGCACCACCTGGACTGCAATCTAATGAGCGAGTGTGAAGATGGACGAGATGAGACAGAACACTGTCCCTTCAGCAGTCCTGATTGTGGAGGGTTGCTGGCTCTGTGTGGACGCTGTTACAAATTCTATGGGTTTGAGTCAAATTTAAGGGCTTATTCGTGTAACAGGTTAGGGACTACTTTGGGTTTTCCTGATTGTTTTTACTCTCCTTATGGTGTGATGGTAAACATATCAAACAGACGTTGGACAAAAATGAATCAGTTGTACACTGCTTTGTATTTATTTGATTACAGAGTGCCGCAAATGTATCGGTACAGTGTATGTCAAAGGAATGCAGTTTTCCATCATGCCTTTCATCAAGCAGTTAAACATGTACATGCACCCATACTGTCCTTTTTTGTGTATCTAGATCTTGAAAGAATGTCTGTGACAGACAAGAAACGTTTTGATGTAAGTCAGAACCCTGTCTGTGAATTTCGGCTAAACAAAAGTGAAGACAACTCTAATAACTATAAGGGACTTCACTTAGCCAATACATCTATTCCTGATCCACACAGCCTTGGTATGACCGTGTGCAAAGATGGCCATGCAACGTACGCGTTTCTTTTATGCGGTTCAATAAAACATAATATTTGTGATCAAGAGCACACACCTCTCTGTTATTATTCCCATAAAAAATCCTCATCGAATTTCTTGGGCTCCAGTAAGCCTGTCACCGTGTTGTTCCCCATATTTACGTGCAGTAATGATGTAAATATATCGTACAGTCTAGTATGTAATTTTATGCACGATTGCCAGGATTTTAGTGACGAATCGTTTTGTCACCACCCTGTATGTGCCAAAATTTTCACATGCACAAATGGTCAGTGCATCCTCTTTGACAATGTGTGTGATCGCGTATCCCATTGCTATGACGAATCCGATGAAGATTATAGATGGTGTTCTTCGTTAATTAATTACAAAAACTTTATTTTTACGAAACGTTTTCCATCTCCCGCCATTATCAATTTCGATGGAAATAGACAGTTTATCGTGACACAAATGGCTTCCAATTCGTCATGTCCTGACAGTCACTATCATTGTCCCAGCGAGTACAATGACTGTCTGCCGGTGTACACACGGTGCAATGAGATGCACGACTGCATAGACCACAGTGATGAACAGGGGTGTGAGGAGATAACATGTCCAGGGCTTTATCATTGCAGGAGATCAACGATCTGTGTACATGTTGACCACGTGTGTGACGGCTGGTCCCACTGTCCATCGCATGATGATGAATTATGGTGCATCACTTGTCCTGCAAGCTGTCTGTGTCAGGGCTACAGTGCTTTTTGTCCTTACAGTTTCCAAGCGGAAATGTTCCCCTACATCAGATGTTTAGATGGCACAGGCTCTGGTTTGACACTGACTGATGTAGGTAACAATGTCTACCTTGTATATCTGGTTCTTGCCAAGTGTTCTGTGGTGAACCTGCCTGAAGTAGAGTTATTGAATTTGAAGGTTCTTGACCTTAGTCAAAACAAGCTGCAACATGTCAACATGACTTCTTTTCGTTATCTGGAAAATCTAATATTTGTGTTCTTGTCTAAAAACCCTTTAACCGTAATTAGCCACGTGTATTCTGCTAAATTCCAAAACAGTGTTGTAACGGTGATTGATCTATCATATACGATGTTAACTACGTTTGATTTCAAAGTCTTGGAGCAGTTTGTTCACCTGCACACATTGAATTTATCCTTCACTTCCATCCAAACAATCAGTCGAACTAGCACTGAGCTTACACCTCTGTTGACTGAACTGTATTTAGCTGATAGTCCTGTGTCTGTGTTCCAACCTGACATTTTCAAAGAACTTTTCCAGCTGCGCTTCATCTCAACAGAAAATAATAAGCTATGCTGTGACCAGATACTCCCTTATAATTTCAAGACTTCGCGATGCTTAGCCCCTAAAACTGATATTTCACCTTGTAAAGATTTATTGCAGTCGTGGACATACCGTGGGTTTCTCTGGCTGATGGCCTGTCTGGCGCTGTCTGGTAACGTGCTCTGTTTCTCTGCCCGTTTGTTGGCGAAGAGCATGGCCTCCTCCAATGGGTTCAGTGTGTTCGTCACCAGCCTCACCATGGCAGACTTATTAATGGGTGTTTACATGACTATCATTGGAGTGGCTGATGAACAGTTCAGGGGCAGATACCTCCATCACGATGATGCATGGAGGAGAAGTGTGATCTGCAAGATGGCTGGCTGTCTGTCTTTACTGTCCAGTGAGGTGTCAGCTCTGAGCATCTGCCTGATCACTTTGGACCGTTTCATTGTTTTGTGCTTTCCTTTCAGTACCTTTAGATTTCAAAGAACATCAGCCTGGATAGCTTGTCTGTTGATTTGGCTGGTTGGCTGGTTCCTGGCCTTGCTGCCTTTACTTCCGATGGCATCACACTGGCAGTTTTATGGACAGACGGGTATATGTGTTCCGTTGCCAGTTACAAGGCAACAGTTCAAAGGAAAGACGTATTCTTTTTGTATTTTCATTGTTTTAAACTTTGTCATATTCTTATTCGTCTCTGTTGGTCAGGGCTTTGTGTACTGGTCAGTGCAGAAAAACAGCTTAAAAGTGAACACAAACCAAACATCAAGAAACGTGTCTCTTGCTCACCGTTTGATCACCATTGCTGTGACAGATTTCATGTGCTGGTTTCCCATTGGATTGTGTGGAATGTTGGCATTGGCTGGTGTTGCTATTTCTGGAGAAGTGAACATTGCCTTGGCGATGTTTGTCTTGCCATTGAACTCTGCTCTCAATCCCTTTATGTACACGTTGAATACTTTGGCAGAAAAACGCAGGAAAATCAATGAATCAAACTTGTTGAAGTGGTTGGAATCACACACAGATATGATCCTATAATAGCGTCTGTTAAGTCCTTTCGCGAACATTTGTCCTCTCGCGGATACCATGATCTACAATAAGCTTAGGGTCTCCCATAGCCATTCTTGATCAGCACGTCACAGCCTATTCAGATCCTGAATTTTGAACCGCCAGTGCAAACCTCCGCCAAGGAAGACTCACAAAACCGAAATTTCCTTCCTTCATGTCCCGAGCTGTATCTCATGAACCAGTGGGTAGAATGGCTTCAAATTTTGTGTGGTAATGTAGCATGGCGAGTAATGAAATAAATGCTTGCAATAAATGCAAAAAAGCAGAAACAGTGCCATTTGTAGATTTTAGACTAATATGCATTTAAGGACAACAAGTCTGCGAGAGGACTTAACAAGCGTCTTTTCACTAAACTAAACAAAAGTTTATTTTGAAACCAACAATTGTATTTAATTTTCCTATTTAACACTCACTTTGAAATACAATACAGCAATGAAAAATAATATATTATGCAGGAAGTTTATGTCACATGGCAAATTATATTGAAAACAATAATACATTATGAGAGAGAGACAGACAGAGATACATGGGGAGACAGTAGAGTGGGGGTGGGGGGGGGGGGGGGAAGCACGGAGAAAGAGACAGATAGAAGAATAGACAGACTGAAAACAATTACTGTGTGATCATTATTTTGTCAATAGTCATTTGCAGAACCATTAGTACTGTGTGTGTCTGTCACTACGGAGAGAGTGGGAGGGTGGGGGGTGGGGGTGGAGTCAGAGAAACATAGGGGGGGGAGACAGAGAAAGAGAGAGGAGGGATACAAGAGAGAGAGAGAGAGAGAGAGAGAGAGAGAGAGAGAGAGAGAGAGAGAGAGAGAGAGAGAGTGAGAAAGAGAGATGGAGTGGAAGACAGAGAGAGGGAGGGACACAGAGAGAGTGGGTAGGGAGACACAGAGAGAGGGAGACAGAGAGGGTAGGGGAGATATGCTCACAGAGAGAAGGGGAGAGAGGACACTGGACACTGGACACCAATAAACTTTATTTGACAAGGATAAAGATTTTAGACGGAGACAGAGAGAGAGGGAGGGAGACAGAAAGAGAGGGGGGGACACAGAGATAAAAAGAGAGAGCTGCATACAGAGAGGGTGGGGGAGACATACATAGAGAGAGAGGGGGTGGAGAGAGAGAGAGAGAGAGAGAGAGAGAGAGAGAGAGAGAGAGAGAGAAAAGGAGGGAGACAGATAAAAAGAGAGAGCTGGATACAGTGAGGGTGGGGGAGACATACATAGAGAGAGAGGGGGTGGAGAGGTGACACAGAGAGAGAGAGGGAGAGGGAGGGAGACATAAAGAGAGGGGGAGACACACAGAGAAAAGAGAGAGAGAGAGAGGGAGAGGGAGACAGAGAGGGGGGAGACACAGAAAGGGGGGAGAAACAGACAGAGACACACATGGAGAAAGTAGAGATAGAAGGGGGGAGGGGGGGGTACAGAAATACAGAAAACGTGGAAAACCTAGCTATCAATGTGTTCATATCAGGCAGCAGGATTTCTCCCTGTTCCTACCGACTTTTAACTTCCGTGGGAGTTTTAATTACGTGCGTAAAGCGGTACGGGTCAGACTAGCATTAAGTCCCTATCCGAAGGACTCGACGTTCAGTTCGATTTTCCTGTCCTGTCGAATTTGAAAGAAAAAAGGGTGAGGCCGCGATTCGAACCCGGGTCACTCACGCTGCCGTCCACGCATTATTTTATTTTTTTGCTAGGCGAACTTCTTAACCACTCTGCCGCCTTCCTTCCTTCGGTCACGTAGCATTGTGCCCCCGTCTCTATGTGTCCCCGTTTATATGTGTGCCCGTGTCTCTATGTCCCCATCTCTATGTGTCCCCGTGTTTATGTGTCCCCGTCTCTATGTGTCCCCGTCTCTATGTGTGCCCGTGTCTATATGTCCCCGTCTCTATGTGTCCCGTCGTCTATATGTGTCCCCGTCTCTATGTGTCCCCGTTTCTATGTGTGCCCGTGTCTATGTGTGCCCGTCTCTATGTGTCCCTGTGTTTATGTGTCCCCGTCTCCATGTGTCCCCGTCTCTATGTGTCCCCGTGTCTATGTGTCCCCGTCTCTCTGTGTCCCCGTCCCTATGTGTCCTCGTCTATGTGTGTGCCCGTGTCTATATGTCCACGTCTCTATGTGTCCCTGTCATTGTGTCCCTGTCTCTATGTGTCCTCGTCTCTGTGTGTCCCGGTGTCTATATGTGACTGTCTCTATGTGTCCCCGTCTCTGTGTCCCCGTCCCTATGTGTCCTCGTCTCTGTGTGTCCCGGTGTCTATATGTGACTGTCTCTATGTGTCCCCGTCTCTGTGTACCCGTCCCTATGTGTCCTCGTCTCTGTGTGTCCCGGTGTCTATATGTGACTGTCTCTATGTGTCCCCGTCTCTGCATGTCCCCGTCTCTATATGTCCCCGTCTCTGCGTGTCCCCATCTCTCTCTATATATCTCCTGCAACGTGTTCAAAAACTGCAAAACAGTGCAGCACGCCTCACTCTCAAGATTCCACGCTCTGATCATATAACACCTCATCTTCGTAACTTGCACTGGTTTCCAGTAGAGGCTAGAATCAAGTATAAAATAGCTTGCCTTTGTTTCGGTGCTGTTCACTCTTCTGGTCCTGTTTATCTCTCCGAACTAGTAACTGTCTGCACACCTGCTCGCTCCCTATGTTCTTCCCCTGACTGCTGCACACTCAAGGTTCCTCGGGTCCACACGAAATCTTTTGGTGAACGATCCTTCTACTATTTAGCACCTCACTTATGGAATTCCCTCCCACAACATGTCCGCTCATCTGACTCTATCTCCGCCTTTCGCTCTGCACTTAAAACTCACTTGTTTCGGACATAATATGATTGATTAGTGTTTGTGTGTGAGGTGGGGGTGGGGGGTCCGTTTCATTGCAGAAATCTTGTAACATTTTTTATTTACAATTATTTTATATTTCGCAAGTTGTATGTAGAATGTCTGTCTTGTAAACTGTAAACGCTTGTAAATGAGATAGAAGGGTATCTTTGTTCTTGCACAATTTGTCTATTATAGTCATGTGACTGGTATGTCGCTGGCAGTATGATTTTATTTCAAGTTACAGCTTTGTACCCAAACTTGATTGAGAATGTGAATGTGGTCTATGTTTCTTCTTAGAATGTTCATATTGTATCTATTTTACTCTTGTATAATTATGTGCGTGCGTGTATGTGTGCGTGCGTGCGTTCATGTGTGTGTGTGTTTGTGTATGTATGTGTGTGTGTGTGCCTGCGCGCATACAAGCGTGCGTGCGTGCATGTGTGTGTGTGTGTGAGGAAGTAAGAGAACGTTGCGTGCAATCATCGTGTTTATTTTACTCTTTAATGTTCTTGTTATCAATGTAAAGCGCACTGAGCTCATGTGAGAAAGAGTGCTATATAAATTTCCATTTGTATTATTAGTTATTATTATTATTATTATTATTATTATTATTATTATTATTACTATTATTATTATTATTATTACTACTATTATTAATATTAGTAGTAGTAGTAGTAGTAGTAGTAGTAGTAGTAGTAGTAGTAGTAGTAGTAGTATTACATGTCCTCGTCTCTATGTGAGCTGCTTTATTATTATTGTTGCATAATCTCATGCAGATTTTGGGAGTAAATAAAATACAAGTGTCAAATAATCCTGAACCCTTTGGTCAGACTGATGAGAGTGGGAGTCTTGTAATTTCATGTAAATCCCTACTTCTCTCTGTCTGCCATGTAGAGCAATTCAACCACTTGTATTTCTTACAACCATACGAGCCAGAACCCGGGCACAAATATAAATTTATTAGATGAAAAGGGGCCGGGAAAGTTGCTCATCTCCCATACCCTAGAGAAGTGGGCTAAAGGCAAATTTTCTAAAGTCTTCCCTAGGGACTTAGCCTTTTAACCCATTACCTCGTCACACCTGGTTACAAAAGTCTGTCAGCGTGCGTACTTAGAACTTCGTAAGATCGGCCATACCCGTCATGACCTAACTTTGCATGCTACTAAAACCCTAGTTTCTTCTCTTCTTCTTTCTCATCTAGATTATTGTAACATTCTCCTTGCAGGTCTTCCAAAAACACACATTGAAAAACTGCAGAGGGTTCAAAATTGCGCAGCTGGACTTATTTACAAAACATCAAAACAATCCCATGTTACTCCTCTGCTCATTAAACTTCACTGGCTTCCTATCTCCCAAAGAATAGAGTACACAATAGCTGTGACCTGCTATAGCATTCTCTCTGACTCTGCTCCACGTTATCTTTCTGAACTGCTTCATCTGTACAAACCATCACGATCTCTTCGCTCCTCTTCTGACAGTCGCATCTTTATAATTCCTAAATCTAGAACAAAACAATGGGGAGAACGATCGTTTTCCTTCCAAGGTCCTACTGTCTGGAACAGTCTTCCCTATTCAATCCGTCATGCTCCCACCATCTCAGAATTCAAATCCTCTTTAAAAACACATCTTTTCAGAAAAGCTTATCACAACTACCTTCTAGTGTAACTGAAATCCCTGAAAAGTATGCTCCTATTGGCGTTGGCTCCTTTCTTATTTTTGTGAATGACTGGGCACCTTGCATGACTTGTGTATGTGTGTGTGTGTTCACGCCAGTGTGTGTGCGTCTGTGTGTGTGTGTGTATGTGTATGTGTGTGTGTGTGTATGTGTGTGTGTGTGTGTGTGTGTGTGTGCGTGCGTGTAGTGTGTGTGTGAATTATGTGTGTGAATGTGTGTGAGTGTGTTGTTGTGTGTGGGGGGAAAGAGGAGGGTTGTGTGTGTGTGGGGGTGGGGGGGGTGGTGGGTGGTGTGTGGGGGGGGGGGGGGGGTGGCGGGGCGTGAGTGGTATGGGGGGGGGGGGGTGAGACGAGGGGTGAGGGGAGACGGGAATGAGGGACTACGTTTGTGTGTGTGTGATGTATTTGCGCGTATGCGCGTGCGCATGTATTAGGTGTTTATAGGTGTGGTTTTCTCTGTACAAATGGGAGGATGCGTAGACATTTGGTTATGTTTGTGTGTGCGTGTGCATGTGTCGATTTATGAATTGAGTGCTATGTAAATATTTTATGACGCTTATATGAAGTCTTTTATTACTACTTTTAACTTTTAACTATTTGTCATTGTAAACGCCTTGGGCTCCTGGTTTTATCGGGAGGTAAGTGCGTCATAAATTTTCATTATTATTATTATTATCCCAACTGGGTAACAATATCATTCCCCTCTCAGACTCTGTCAAAAACTTAGGTGTCACTTTGGACAATACTCTTTCCATGCAGAGTTTCCTGACTCAGACCTGTCAGTCCTGCTACTATCAAATTCGTCGCATTGGCTATATTCGTAAATATCTCTCAGATGAAGCCACAGCAAAGCTTGTTACTTCCCTCATCCTATCTCGTCTTGACTACTGTAATGCTCTCCTTTCTGGCCTATCAGTCTCTTCTCTATCTTGTCTCCAGCGTATTCAAAACACAGCTGCTCGTCTTGTCCTTAGGAAGAAAAAGTTCGATCACGTTAGCCCTCTTCTCCGTTCTTTGCACTGGCTTCCTGTCGCAGACAGAATTGAGTATAAATTAAACACCCTTTGCTATAAATCTATCCATAAAGCTGCTCCATCTTACCTCTGCGACAATATTTCCATCTATACGCCAGCTCGCACTTTACGTTCAGTTTCTGACCCTCTTTCTCTCCAGATCCCTAGGTATAAGCTTTCAACTGTTGGTCGGCGATCTTTTGCTGTCTCAGGACCGACATCTTGGAACAAACTTCCTCTTTCCCTCCGTCAGCGACCGACCCTCTCAGCCTTCAAATCTAACCTCAAAAACCCACCTGTTCCCCCGTCATTGAGGCTCCACTCTCTTTCTCTTCTCTCTCTCTTGCCTTTAGGTCTGTTTCTGCTGTATACCGTTTATGTCAAACGTGTGTGCTCGCTTTGTATTGCATTTTTGTTTGAATGCGTTATGAATGCTAACGTGTGTGTGCGCTTTGATTTGATTTATATCAAGATTCAGCGCCGTATAAATACCGTATGTTGTTGTTGTTGTTGTGTGTGTGTAAGAGACACTTTTTAAGATGTGTATGTGTGTGCTTGTGCGCACTTGTGTGTTTGTGTATGTGTTTATGTGGGGTGGGGGGGTGGGGGGGGGGGTAGGGGGGGGGGGTGGGTAGGCGGACGGGTAGTGGGGTGCAAAACTGGTGTGGTAATGAATAATTGAAGTACAATTAGATATTTGAATTGTTAACATTTGTCATCACACCCCGTTGAGGAGGCACAGTGGTGACTGACACATGCTGGACCTGGAGAATGTTATTATTGTACTAGTGTGTTATTGTCAGTAAAGGGGAATGTGGAGATCGTTATTATTGTATTAGTGTGTTATTGTCAGTAAAGGAATGTGGAGATCGTTATTATTGTACTAGTGTGTTATTGTCAGTAAAGGGGAATGTGGAGAACGTTATTATTGTACTAGTGTGTTATTGTCAGTAAAGGGGAATGTGGAGATCGTTATTATTGTACTAGTGTGTTATTGTCAGTAAAGGAATGTGGAGATCGTTATTATTGTACTAGTGTGTTATTGTCAGTAAAGGGGAATGTGGAGAACGTTATTATTGTACTAGTGTGTTATTGTCAGTAAAGGAAATGTGGAGAACGTTATTATTGTATTAGTGTGTTATTGTCAGTAAAGGAATGTGGAGAACGTTATTATTGTACTAGTGTGTTATTGTCAGTAAAGGAATGTGGAGAACGTTAAAAAAGGTGTAAAAAAACCGGGAGTTGATGGGTGTTCTTTCTCATGTTTCTTGTATCCTTCGTGTCTATTTCGATGTTATTGTCTCTTTGTTTATTTCTTTGTTCTTTTTATTATTTGAGGACTGGCTGAAAAACCCTCATTATTTTTGCTTAATCTACTATCCTCATTAAAGAAAATTATTCAATTCAATTCAATTCTCTTGCTTAGTGTACTTTGATAATTATACCTGTAAGAGATACGATATTATTATTGTCATTATTACTATTAAGATTATTATTACTATTACACATGTTGAAAATAATGCACTTTACAAATTCAAAAAAAATATATAAAAAAAAAAAAATCGTGTTTTTTTAAATGCGTTTTCTATTAAAAATCTAAAGTTGTGGTATCCACAAAAACGTGTGAGTTTAGCTTCATTGATAAGCATGATAGACTATCACAGCTTCTAGCCTACTAGCAAGCGCTTTTTTGTGTTCATAATAACTCGACGTTATGGACAGATAATTCATATCTTGTGTACTCACCGAGAGGCTGACAGGTTTTTCTGAGAGGGTCAGAGCTGGGGTATAACATTTATAACCTTCACAGCAGGGTGTATCCACACAATCTTCGTTATGACCGGCACAATTGTTTACTCCTATCTGAAAACGGAACAAAACACCTTCACTTCACGTTATGTTTGTATATATATCAAAGATAAATATCATTGTTGCCGTCGTCAACATCGTCGTCGTTGTTGTGATCGCCACCGCCGTTGGCATTCAGTTTTCATCACCATCATCATCAGCAGCAGCAGGCAGCAGCTTCGTCGTCGTCGTCAACAACAGCAACAACAATCATCATCATCATCATCATCATCATCGTCGTCGTCATCATCAACAACAACAACAACAATCATCATCATCATCATCATCATCGTCGTCGTCGTCGTCGTCGCTCTCTGTGCCTCTCTCTCTCTCTCTCTCTCTCTCTCTCTCTTTCTCTCTCTCTCTCTCTCTCTCTCTCTCTCTCTCTCTCTCTCTCTCTTTCTCTCTTAATTGTTACCTCTTCAGTTATCCTTAGTAAACATTACATGTTTCAAGTCTCTCTCTCTCTCTCTCTCTATCTCCTCTCTCTCTCTCTCTCTCTCTCTCTCTCTCTCTCTCTCTCTCTCTCTTTCTCTCTTAATTGTTACCTCTTCAGTTATCCTTAGTAAACATTACATGTTTCGAAAGTTTCTCTCTCTCTCTCTCTCTCTCTCTCCTGTCTCTCTCTCTCTCTCTCTCTCTCTCTGTATTCTCTCTCTCTCTCTCTCTGTTAATGTCTACAAATCATATTTGTACTATTTCTCAATGTAAAGTCGATCCGCTGTATCTTTAATCTGTTCGAATAGAATTCCCTCATCTCTTTGGTATCTTGCGTCACAGCGAAACTCCGTGTGACGTGGATTATGTCAATGACGCTTTATTCTAAACTGTTTGTGTGTAGGGGAAAGACGGGGTAGTAAAAAGCGCATGGGCGCATGGGCGGGTAAGAAGCCCACCCCAATTATCTCATGAAATAAAAGAAAATTTCAGTCAAATTTGCCCCATGAGACGAATGCTAGACATTAACGCTCGTCTCATGGGCAAAATGAGACTGAAATTTGCTTCATTTCATGAGATAATTGGGGTGGGCTTCTTACCCGCCCATGCGCTTTTTACCCCGTCTTGCCCCTAAAATGCGACATTGGCGGTCAAAGGGTTAATATCATAACCCTTTTGATACTAAATGTACTCGACGACTTTACTTTACTATCTTCAAGTATGCATCGTGTTTTTTCTAGGATTATTCTGGTGTTGTGACGATCGAGATTCGGGAACTTCTGGACATCCATTCCAAGAGCAGTTCGGTTTTTTTTTTATAAAGTCATTGTAACATCTACTTACTACAGCAAATATAGCAAAAGGAGCAAAAAGACAGGCAACAGAAGGAGCAAAAAAACATCAAGATCAAAATAAAAACAATACTTCCCCTCTACAGTCCAACGCGTAAATGATACAACAAAGTTGAAACCAAAGAGCAAGGCTGTGAACACAAATCAAGCGGGGGGAAAAAATAAAAAATGAAGTGAGAGAGGTTGGGGACAGTGAGTACGCAATCACAGATGGTAGAAGTTGGAAACAAGGGTCAGTTGTGTTCACAGCCTTGCTCTTTGGTTTCAACTTTGTTGTATCATTTACGCGTTGGACTGTAGAGGGGAAGTATTGGTTTCATTTTGATCTTGATGTTTTTTTGCTCCTCCTGTTGCCTGCTTTTTGCTCCTTTTGCTATATTTGATGTTTGCTGTTTATTTGTTTGTCTGTGTTGATCAACGCGCATTCGCCGAAATATCCCGTAGTTTTTGTTTTGTCTCTTGTGAATAAAATAACTTCACTTTGCACTTGTCGTGTAGTTTTTTGTTTGCTGTATGTTCCAGTGACGTTTTGCAGACCTGTTTCAGGGTTTTGTTGTTTGTCTATAGCTCACTTTGTCGGTCTGTCGGTCGGTCTGTCGTTCCTAAATTGTCGCACATTTTGACAAAAATTGTCGCACTTCAAATCGAGGCTTCACGCTTCAAAATTAATTGAGGCAGCTCTTTAAAATGATGTATTTTAAAAGCGTACAAAAATAATAAACATACGTAATACAGACACTACAACAGACACGGCGAGTATGCGGTGCTTATTTTGATGAGTATAAGTACGATACATAGTTTTAAATGTTTTCCAAAAGATATTAAAAAGTTACGAAATGTGGCAGAGATAACATTCTGGTTTACAGATTAAAATTATTGAAAAGCCAGGGGAGGTAACTCATGATTTGGAGTAGTAAAAATAGACCGCGTGCCACAAATTATTGCGATTTTCGCGCTTGTTGTTTCTTTAAATATTTGTTAAATAAAATTAATAACAATCTGACCCACTTGGACACTGATCACTCTGGCCTAATTTAACCGTTTGAGAATGCTTAAATAGTGTTTTGGAAGATCATATGAACAATTGTTGATGTGGTTGACCCAGTGTCTCAGTGTCCCACTTGACCAGTGGTCAGTGTGACTGGCCTATTTTCACTGTTTGACTGGAAATTGGTGTATTAGGAGTTCAAAATGAACAATTGTTGATGCGGTTGACCAGTGGTCATTGTCACTGACCAATGGTCACTTTGGACTATTTTCACTGTTTGACTGCAAAATAGGTGTATTAGGAGTTCAAATTAACAATTTTTTATATTGGTTTTGTACTGGTCCAACCACATTTTTTTGTAAAGGCACAAGTAGACCACTGGTCATTGTCACTGACCAGTGCTGACTTTGACCTAGTGTTGCTGTTTCAGTGTTCGTTAATGTATTAGGAACGCAAGCCATTTTCTTCTAAACTGTCCCCTTTATCAACTAGATCGTACCCAGACAATACAGTTATTACCTGAAGATGTAAAAACAGATGTTAGAGTGTTACTGTTTGGCAGTCAAAGCAAAAACCAAATAGAAAATACGCAAATACTCTCTACAGTTTGTAAATTCATTCAGTTATCAAAGAGGTTTGAGGTTTGATATTGATTAATTGCTTCCCTTTTATCAACTTACAGTTCTTTTAAGTCATCTGTATTTATGTGGATATGTGACCCCGGCTGACAATATGTTGGAAATATGCTTTAAACTATCAGTTGTCTTGATGCTGAGTCGTAAGCGGTTTTGTACTTTTTTTTATCATTTATGGTATTTATGGTCCCCCCCCCCCCCCCCACTCAACCACCCCAACACACCCCCCCCCCCCCCCCCCCCCCCCCCCCCCCACCCCCCCCTCCAGCACCCTTCAGATTCAAATGCTCTAACTAGTTACAGTTACATGTTCAGACGAGGCTATAGGCTATATAAAAAATTTATGGATGGTGCCCTTGTTGGTTACCTGTCACGTTGTATGCTTCGTGTATGTGTATATTCATTCAATTGAACACTTATCCTCACCTGTATCATGTTCAATTTTATAGCTCCGTGCGCGCTTTATTCCCATCACGATTAATGTTCTGCTTAGTCTTCATAGCCTAAAGTATAGGCTATCGACGTACATACGACGTCTCCAGTAGAGAAATCGCTGGAAACTACGTTCT
The DNA here is from genome assembly GCA_017654935.2 of Phymorhynchus buccinoides. Lineage (NCBI taxonomy): Eukaryota > Metazoa > Mollusca > Gastropoda > Neogastropoda > Raphitomidae > Phymorhynchus > Phymorhynchus buccinoides. The sequence goes on from CM065705.1 coordinate 10,789,512, forward strand.
CTGCCCAGGCCCAATTCTTGACGTTCATGCCTCCCCTTCAATTTTCTCTCCCCACTTCCTCCCCCCCCCCACCCGCCCCCCTCACTGGTATGCTCCCTCCGCTCCCTCCTTCTCTGCCACCGGAAATGTAGATCTGGGAAGACGGGGTAAAAGCGCATGTGCGGGTAAGAAGCCCCACCCCAATTATCTCATGAAATGAAGCAAATTTTAGTCTCGTTTTGCCCATGAGACGAGCGTTAATTTTTAGCATTCGTCTCATGGGCAAATTTTTGACTGAAATTTTCTTTATTTCATGTTTTAATTGGGGTGGGCTTCTTACACGCCCATGCGCTTTTTAACCCCGTCTAACCTATGTGTGTCCTTGCTGCCCCTTTTAGTCTAGTTCATGGCTCTAATCTTAGGATCTCTAAATTTCATTTGTGCGTATATCTTATAGCGTGTGTGTGGTGTGTGTGTGTGTGTGTGTGTGTTGTGTGTGTGTGGGTGTGTGTGTGTGGGTTGTGTGTGTGGGTGTGGACTGTTCTGGTGTGTGCGTGTTGCGGATGTAGTATGTGTGTGCTTTGAAGTATTTCAAAAAGGTTGATGACCACTGGTCAGTGACAACTGACCACTGGTCAACCAAATACAAAAATTACTGAACGTCATAATAGTAAAAATTAGGCCAACAGTGACAACTGGTCAGTGACACTGGAACACTGGTCAACGACATAAAAAAATTGTCATTTGAAATAATACACTAATTTTGCAGTCAAACAGCGAAAATCGGCCAAATTGACCACTGGTCAGCGACATGACCACTGAGTCCAACCACATCAACAATTGTTCATATGATCTCCGAAACACTAATAGCATTCAAACGGTAAACATTAGGCCAGAGGGACCAGTGTTAGTGTCAAGTTGTTATTCATTTTATTTAACAAAGATTTTTTAAAAAATGAGAACTTGTCAAGAATGAGTTTTATAAACATTACATGTTTCAAGTTTCTCTCTCTCTCTCTCTCTCTCTCTCTCTCCCTCTCTCTCTCTCTCTCCTCCATCTCTCTCTGTCTGCCTGCCTCTCTCTCTCTGCCTCTCTATCTCTCTTAATCGTACTTCTTCACGTACTTAGTAAAAATTGCATGTTTCAAGTCTCGCTCTCTCTCTCTCTATCTCTCTCTCTTCCTCTATCCTCTCTCTCTCTCTCTCTCTCTTCTCACCAGGTCAGAATGAAGACCAGAAGGAGGGGCACAGAAGTCAAGGTCAGACGGAAACATACTGAACGATGAGACTTCTCACGTGGAACTTTCTGAAAGAAATATTATTACTGAATTAATGACAAGAAAACTGACGTAGGCCCAGCGTATTCACCAATTTATATAGCAGGACATAGAGTTGAGTTCTTATTCCTTTCGCTACACAAACGTCGCATTTTTGCCACCACAATGATTTAAACACCCTTGTATTAAAAACCTTGATTTCAAGGTCTGTTATCCAATTATTTTTGTGTTCTGGACTTTGGGAAATTAAGGCTAGGCCTTATTTTTATATACATCTGTTACAGACAGTAAAGACATCCGAATATTTCAAGCACGAAATCTGTTATTTACCATTAAGTTTCATTTGAATAATTTTGGCTAAGTTTCAGGTTTATTTCCGAAAGCCCTTGGGGGGTACATGGAATAAAAACGAAAACTGGGAAGCAAATACGAATGGAAAAGAAACAAATTCAAAAGAAAAAAGATTATAAAAAAGGAAAGAAAAAAAGACAAACACAAATACACAGAAAGGGGCCCGGCATAATAAGCTTCTTGCATGCCAGAATGGCTGGAATCGGAAAGGAGTTTGAACTTCTTTATGTTTCTTCTTCTTCTCTTCTTCTTCTTCTCTGCTATTCCCATGTCTGTATGACTATAAGGTAAGATGGTTAAAAAACAAATAAAAAAACACACACAAACATGTCTTACAAAAATATGGCAGACGTTCTCAGTATCAGTCTTGAAAGGGTCTTGGCAGATACATGTGCAAACATGCTAAGGGTTTCAGACATATCTATAGTTCATGGAGGCAGCAGAATTCACACGACGTTCAATATGGCGGTTTAGCCCCGCTTTAGTGATGCAAGAGTAAAGATTATGTCCTAAGGGAACTGCCCAATAATTTGCCTGAAACTTGTGAGCATTTGAATATAATGACAGTGATGTCTTTATTACATTTTAAACTGTGACCGTATCATTCGAGCCTCTGGATAGTTTTAAAGGCAAGTTGGGGCTAAGTAATGTATTTGGATTTTTGGTTTTTACTCGACTAATGACAAGGGTGATAAGAAAAATGAGGTAGTAGTTTTAGCCATTGGCATGTTTGAAAACTGAATGCTTTAAATGTTATCCAAAGCACTTGTGTGCAATGAATACAATTGGACCATTTAAGGTACCGTCTAACGGGCTCCCATCGGCGCATTCGTAATGTTGTGCAGAATAGTTTTACATTGCATAAGTGTTCGGGACCTTGAACTATCAATATTACAGCTCAGAAGGGGTTATGCATGTCAGTTTAGTATCACAACGGGCTAAAATGTTTGCACAGCTGCATGGGTCTTAACTTATTTTTAACGAATATGTTACAACAATTTTGTGTGTGCGTACGTGCGTGCGGGCGCGCGCATGTGGGGTTGTGTGTGGACGCAGTGTAGAATGTGTTGTGTGTGTGTGGTGTGTGCGGCAAGCGTGGCTCAGTGTGTGCGTGTGTGTGTGTGTGTAAATGCATGACACAAACACACAGAGGAAAGCCATATTCAATCCTGAGTAAAGGTTCATGTGGACATCATGTCAAACACGTTAGTTCGAGTGAGGGAAAAGAGGAGAGAGAGAGAGAGAGAGAGAGAGAGAGAGAGAGATGAGAGAGAACCTGGAGAGAGAGAGAAGAGAGAGGAGAGAGGGAGAGACGAGAGCAAGTGTGTGTGACTGAGAGAGAGGGAGCGGAAGGAGAAAAAGAAACCTTTATCACTGTCTTTTGTTTTTCCTACACAGTACGGAAGCGTTATAAGATTGTGTTACATGAATCACGCGGCGCGCGGGTGTAGTGTGTGTATGATTGTGTGAGTGGAGTGTGGGTGGGCACGTTCGTGTGTGCATGTGCGGTGCATGACAGAGAGAGGGGGGGGTGGGGGGAGAGAGAGACAGAAAAAGAAGAACAAAACAAGAACAATATTTTAATATCTATAGGCCACTGGCCCTTAGAAAGGCCAAAGTCATACATAGGACACGCATATACACAAAGTATTGCACAGTCGAACATCATGGAACCACAGATATCCATTAAAGTTTGAAGAAACGCAATGGGGCTTGAGTCTAGGCAATTTGACATATGTTTTTATCATTATATTTTTTCTTTTGCGAATAGAATAAAACAGGAACCAAAGAGAGTTTCCTGACTGGCTACAGATCCATGTTTTTAAAAGATTGGGTATCTGACCAGTTGCTCACTAGATATTGCATCTGATATCACAGTACAAATAGGCATATCATAAATAAAGTGACTTCGTCTTCGATAACACTGGCATACAAGGCATAATGTGTTCAGATTAGTCACTGAAGGTTCTTCTAAATAAAGGTCCATTATATAGGTAGAACACCAAAAACGCAATTTTACCAGTCTCGAAACATCTATAGTCTAGAAAATGAAAGTATTGGTCAGGCTCAAATTATATTGTAAACACACCAAATATGTCGAGTAAGTTCATATTTCATCACTGGCTGTACCAGTCCTGCCAAAACGTGAGCTGTAATTCTCTGTTTAATACCAGGAGATACAAGAAATTCCACAACCCAGAGAGAGAGTGACAGAGAGACGGACACTGGAAACTTTATTGACAAAGAGAGAGACAGAGAGAGAGAGAAACAGAAAGAGAAAGAAACAGGCACACGTCAGACAGAGAGAGAGAAACAGGACAGACAGAAGAGAGCGAGGAGGACAAGGGAGGTAAAGAACGAAAAAAAACGAGGGGACCCCAAACCCAAAAAAAAAAAAAGGAAGGGGGGGGGGGGGGGAAAGGACGAGAGAGCAGAGACATCAGAGGACAGACAGACAGAGACGCATACACAAATAGGCCAAAGAAACACACAAATGTCATAGTGTACCATAATCTAGTTTTAAAAAATTGCGCTCACACACACACACACATACAGCAGCAAAAACATCCCAAACCACCAGTGTTTAATAAAACTATAATGGCGGACAAAGATGAAAAAAAGGAAAGAAAAAGATCGATTGAGGGAATGGAATGTTTGACATACAACAGACAAGCCATGGTTAGTCAAAACAAGTAAAATAAGGCAAGTTGAATCTAAAACCTAAAAACACTTGGCACAGAAGCTCGCAGAAAACCGAAAAGGAAGAGGTGGGACCAAAAATAAGTCCAATAAAGATATTGATATGTCGAATTACAAACGGACTAGTTTAAACCAGTAAAGCAAAAATGTTAAAAGTAGCACAACAGACAAGCCATGTTAAGGCAAAACAAGTATAATGAAGCAAAGGTTTGAATCTGAAACATAAAAACACGACCTTGCCAACAGACCAAGAAAACCCGAAAAGGAAGAGTGGCAACAAATAATCCAATAAAAATAATGATATGTCCTGAATTAGGGGAAGACGGAGACGGTGCAAAAAGCGCATGCATGGGCGTGTAAGAAGCCCACCCCAATTATCTCATAAATGAAGCAAATTTTCCAGGCCAGTCTTATTTTGTGGCCCTTGAGAACGAGCGTTAATGTCTATCATTCGTCTCATGGGCAAATTTGACTGAGAAATTTTCTTTTATTTCATGAGATATTTGGGGTGGGCTTCCTACCCGCCCATGCGCTTTTTTCCCCCGTCTTCCCCTACAACGGAGCTCGTTTACAGTAAAGCAAAATGTTAAAAGTAGCACGAAAAGAAATACATATAACAACAGCCAAAACGAAAACGAAAGGATGGGGGGGGGGGGGGGGGGGGGGGGGGGGTGGGGGGGGGGGGGGTGGGGGGCGGAATTAACAATAAAGCGAATATCTGACTTACAACACACCATAACAGGTAAAGGAATACAAAAGTAAAATAAAAACAAAAATTCACTGAAATAACAATAACAAAACAGGCTTCCTTGCACCAAGCAAAGTAAAAAATGACACAAGTAACAAAATAATGCAATCCAAAAACTTTTTAACAGTCTGACACAAACCAAGACCCGCAAGAAACGGAGGTGTGCAGTGAGAAGACAGAGGGGGGCTGGCTTCCTTACCTTGCCTGACTGTGTCTGCTGCTTTTCGAAAGTTCACACAGAATCCTGCCAGTAGTGTGTCCACCTTTCTTTTCTTCTTGTCGACTGAAACACCATCTCACTGACGAGCTGTTTATATTCCCTGCCTGCTCCTTACAAGATATTTTCTAAAAGGGTCAGATGACTACTTAAGAGCTCGGCGACCCGGCTCCCCAACCGGGGGTCCGTGGCGAGAGGATCTCTGCTCTCGCGACGCGATGACATCGATGCAATGGTGGCAGTTGCATCGAAGTCTTGCTGAGTGGCAGTAGCGAGAGGGCTACGCAGGTTCTCCTCCCTCACCATGGGAGTTGAACGACTTGCGGACGGGATGGATCGATCGACGGGCAGCAACTTGGACCGCGTCCTCTGCAGTCTGCCGATGCCCATTGGACGTGAAGGGCGGGAGATCCTCGGGCACTACCGCCTGTCTTACTGGGAGTTTTCACATCGCCTGCAGAGAGGGCTCGACTTGCCAGGCTGCGTATCTACCAGCCCGCCCCAACACAATCGACTTCCCCGTACGGAGCAGGTCGCCTGTGGTCCTGACGACGGCCTTAGGAGGAAAAAGACCATCTCAGCAGAGCAGTTTTTTACGCCAACGCCACGGCAGCGACAATGCTTGCATCATATGCTTGCATCTATGCACCAAAATTCAACGATTGCTAACATCAGCATCACGCCCGTTCCCAGACTCGGATCCCGTCCCTAGATGTTCCCGCACCAACCAGCGTTACCGCGATTCCGGTGCGCAACGTGTTTCGAGTCATCGAAAGACGACGTATGCCATGGGGGGTGGGAGGGTGGTCACGAACTCCATTTTCCACATGTACGAGCCCATCATCATCATCACCACCCAACGAGAAGACTATCCAGCCTGCAAAGCAGAACGTCCATAAGGACCTAAATCAATTGGAGCGGAAATCTCATCCTCTACCGGCTGATAGAGTATATTATGGGGCCAGCACACCTTCACGGAGTGGAGGCTATCCAAAAACTCGACTGGACTTGAACGGAGAATTCAACTGGCCTATCGACGTGTAAAATGTGTCCTGTTTAAAAGGGAACATACCCAGTGGTTTTTCTGTCCTCACTAATCATATATGGAAATAGACCGGATGTTTATCTTCCCCTATACAGTCTTTGGATGCAAATCATAAACTATGACTCACTTGCCACATCTTGCTCAAACCCCATCTTCAAATATCGTTTGGGTGTTATCATCTCATACCTTACCGTGAATGAGGCCAACGTATAATATTATGTGATTGTGGCATGGGAAAAACAGACATAAGTCGCTCAGAATGTTTTTGTGAGCAAAAGCAAAAAAATAATCCACAACCACCAAATACCAAGTTTTTCTACTTGGGCCATATTTATTGTCTGTTTTTGTATTCTACGCAGCATCCCCAAAAGAAGTGAGCAGTTTGGGGGATGATTTCTTTTGCTTATTTTTGTTTTTGGTGGGTTTTTTTTTTTTATCACCTCAGAACGTCTTCTGTGACAGATAGAAACAGAGAGAGAGAAAAAAAATAGAGATTTAACGCCTTCTGGGGAATCCAAAGGCCATTTGGGGGTCACTTGAAAATTTATAAAGATCCTGGAAAAAGAAAGATTTTGATCAAGAATACAGATAGTTTTTTTTATTCGTTTTTTAAATTGTAACGATTTTGTAACAGATAGACACCAAGAGGCAAAATTCTGCCTTTAACCTCTATTTCTGCATATGATTTTATATTGAATGTCAAACTTCGAAGGTTATACACCAAAAATAAACTAGACAAGATAACTCAATTCTGTTTCGTGTACATTGACTAAGAATTGGTTTTTTTTTTGTATTATAGAATGTTTATAACTCCTCTGTCATCCTTCCACTGAGCAGTTCCTTCATTCTCTCACACTTTCATATATCAAACCAACATGTCCCTTTTTGCATACGGAACAGAACTAAGAATAACAACATATGAAACAGTATACATTATAAAAAAAAAAAACCCTCAAAAAACATTATATGTCTTGGAAACGTATGAAAGGAACATCATAGGGCTAGTTTCAACAAACAGTAAAGACGGGGGAGACGGGGGG
>CM065705.1:10797368-10802368 GCA_017654935.2 Phymorhynchus buccinoides
TGCTATCAAGTGCCGCGGGATATATACGGTAATGTTTTGTTGTTTGTGCTGCTTTACTGTAAAAGAAATCCTCTGTCAGGCTCTTTTCCCCTTCATGCCTGCCGCGTGTCCCCACAGGCTGTTTGCACCACGCTGTAAGCACTAACCGTCTCCCCAGGGCTGTTTGCACTACGCTGTACGCTTATAGCCGTGTCTACTACGGGGCTTTTACACTATGATGTACGCCTATAACCGTGTCTACCACAGGGGCTGTTTGCACTACGCTGTACGCCTATAACCGTGTCTACCACAGGGGCTGTTTGCACTGTGCTGTACGCCTATAACCGTGTCCACCACAGGGGCTGTTTGCACCACGCTGTACGCCTATAACCGTGTCCACCACAGGGGCTGTTTGCACTACGCTGTACGCCTATAACCGTGTCCACCACAGGGGCTGTTTGCACTACGCTGTACGCCTATAACCGTGTCTACCACGGGGCTGTTTGCACTACGCTGTACGCCTATAACCGTGTCCACCACAGGGGCTGTTTGCACTACGCTGTACGCCTATAACCGTGTCTACTACGGGGTTGTTTGCACTATGCTGTACGCCTATAACCGTGTCTACCACGGGGCTGTTTGCACTATGCTGTACGCCTATAACCGTGTCTACCACAGGGGCTGTTTGCACTATGCTGTACGCCTATAACCGTGTCTACCACGGGGCTGTTTGCACTATGCTGTACGCCTATAACCGTGTCTACCACGGGGCTGTTTGCACTAATCTGTACGCCTATAACCGTGTCCACCACAGGGGCTGTTTGCAACACGCTGTACGCCTATAACCGTGTCTACCACGGGGCTGTTTGCACTAACGCTGTACGCCTATAACCGTGTCTACCACAGGGGCTGTTTGCACTATGCTGTACGCCTATAACCGTGTCCACCACAGGGGCTGTTTGCACTATGCTGTACGCCTATAACCGTGTCTACCACAGGGGCTGTTTGCACTACGCTGTACGCCTATAACCGTGTCTACCACGGGGCTGTTTGCACTACGCTGTACGCCTATAACCGTGTCTACTACGGGTCTGTTTGCACTATGCTGTACGCCTATAACGGTGTTTACTACGGGGCTGTTTGCACTATGCTGTATGCCTATAACCATGTCTACTAAAGGGCTGTTTGCACTATGCTGTACGCATATAACCGTGTCTACTACTGGGCTGTTTGCACTGTGCTGTACGCCTATAACCGTTTCTACTACGTGATGGCTGTATTGCAAATAAATCTTGTACGTCACTATAACCGTAAAATACCACGAAGCTGTTTGCACTATGCTGAACGCCTATTAACCGTGTCTACCACGGGGCTGTTTGCACTATGATGTACGCCTAAAACCGTGTCTATTACGGGGCTGTTTGCACCATGCTGTACGCCTATAACCGTGTCTACTACGGGGCGTATTGCACTATGCTGTAACGCCTATAAACCGTTGTCTACTACTTGCTTGTATTGCTACTTACTCTGTCTGTAAAGCCTTATAACCAAGTGTTCTACTACGGGGCTGTTATGCACTAATCACTTGTACAGCCTTATAAACCGGTCTAAGTCTAACTATCGGGGTTGGTTTAGCACTATGCTGTACGCCTATAGACAGTGTCTACTACCGGGCTGTTTTGCACACTGCTGTACGCCTATAACCGTGTCTACTACATGGCTGTTTGCACTAGTGCTGTACGCCTAAAACCGTGTTATTAACATTATCGGGGCTGTTTGCACTATGAGCTGTTACGCGGTATAACCGTGTCTTACTACGGTAGGCTGTTATGCACTATGCTGTGACGCCTATAACCGTGTTTACTACTGGGCTGTTTGAACTTTCGTACGCCTATAACCGTCTTTACTAGCGGGGCTGTTTGCACTATAGCTGTACGCGCTATAAACTCGTGTCTACTACGTACTGTTTGGCACTATGCTGTACACCTTATAACCGTGTCTACTACGGGCTGTTTGCACTAAGCTGTAAGCCTATAACCGTGTTTACTACGGGGCTGTTTTGCACTTATTGACTGTACGCCTATAACCGTGTCTACTACATGGCTGTTTGCACTATGCTGTACGCCTATAACCGTGTCTACCACTGGGCTGTTGCACTATGCTGTACGCCTTCATAACCGTTATCTTAAACCTAACTGGGTGTCTGTTATGACACTATGCTGTACGCACGTGATATACCGTGTCTAATACTTACGGGGCTGTTTGCACATATGCTGTGTATAGAACCGTGTTACTACAGGGCTGTTTGCACTATGCTCTACGCCTATAACCGTGTCTACTACGGGGCTGTGATTGCACTATGCTGTACGCCTATAACAGTGTCTAAGACCGGGCTGTTTTGCACTATGCTGTACGCCTATAACCGTGCATACCACGGGGCTGTTTGCACTAATCTGTACGCCTATAACCGTGTACGCCTATAACCGTGTAGTACCACGTGAGGCTGTTTGCAAACTATGCATGTACGCCTGATAACCGTGTAATCCATCAGCGGGGCTGTTTTGACACTATTTTGCTTGTACGCCTATTAAACCGTGTGTACTATCCCGGGGCTTGTTTAGCACTAATGACGTTTGAACGCAGTATAACCGTGTCTCCTACGGGGGGGGGGCTTTTTTTGTTTGAATATTTTTGTTTTTTTGCACTAGGCTGATACGCCTTAACCGTACCTACTACGGGGCTGTTTGCACTACGCTGTACGTTGTTTAACCGTGTCTACCACTGGGCTGTTTGCACTATGCTGATGTACGCCTATAACAGTGTCTACTACCGGGGCTGTTTGCACTATGCTGTACGCCTATAACCGTGTCTACTAAGGGGCTGTTTGCACTTTGGGCCCCCCCCCTTTTTGTGGGGTTTACGCATGTAACCGTGTCTACTACGGGGCTGTTTGTTTGCTGTACACATATAACCGTGTCTACTACGGGGCTGTTTGCATGCTGTACGCCTATAACCGTGTTTACTACGGGGCTGTTTGCACTATGCTGTAACGCCTATAACCGTGTCTACTACTGGGGCTGTTTGCACTATGCTGTACGACTATAACCGTGTCTACCACGGGGCTGTTTGCACTATGCTGTACGCCTATAACCGTGTCTACTACAGGGTTGTTTGCACTGTGCTGTACGCCTATAACCGTGTCTACCACAGGGGCTGTTTGCACTACGCTGTACGCCTATAACCAGTGTTTACTACGGGGCTGTTTGCACTTTGTTGTACGCCTATAACCGTGTCTACCACGGGGTGTTTGCACTATGCTGTACGCCTATAAACAGTGTGTCTACCACGGGGCTGTTTGCACTATGCTGTACGCCTATAACCGTGTCTACTACTGGGGCTGTTTGCACTATGCTGTACGCCTATAACTGTGTTTACTACGGGGCTGTTTGCACTATGCTGTACGCCTATAACCGTGTCTACTACTGGGCTGTTTGCACTATGCTGTACGCCTGTAACCGTGTTTACTACGGGGCTGTTTGCACTATGCTTTGTACGCATATAACCAGTGTCTACTACAGGGGCTGTTTGCACTATGCTGTACGCCTATAACCGTGTCTACTACGGGGCTGTTTGCACTATGCTGTACGCATATAACCGTGTTTACTACGGGGCTGTTCGCACTATGCTGTACGCCTATAACCGTGTCTACCACGGGGCTGTTTGCACTATGATGTACGCCTATAACCGTGTACGCCTATAACCGTGTTCTACTGGAGGGGCTGTTTGCACTATGCTGTACGCCTATAACCGTGTCTAATACGGGGTTGTTTGCACTATGCTGTTGACGCCTAAAAACCGTGTTTACTACGGGGCTGTTTGCACTATGCTGTACGCCGAAACCGTGTCCTACTACGGGGCTGTTTGTTCACTAATCTGTAACGCCTATAACAGCAGTGTTTTACTACGGGGCTGTTTGCACTATGCTGTACGCCTATAACCGTGTCTACTACTTGGTTGTTTGCACTATGCTGTACGCCTATAACCGTGTCTACTACGTGGCTGTTTGCACTTTGCTGTACGCCTATAACCGTGTCTACTACGGGGCTGTTTGCACACTTTGCTGTACGCTCTATAACCGTGTCTACTACGGGGCTGTTTTGCACTATGCTGTACGCCTATTAACCGTGTTTACTACGGGGCTGTTTGCACTATGCTGTAGGCCTATAACCGTGTCTTACTACAAGGGGCTGTTTGCACTATGCTGTACGCCTATAACCGTGTCTACTACGGGGATGTTTGCACTATGCTGAACGCCTATAACCGTGTCTACTACGGGGCTGTTTGCACTATGCTGTACGCCTATAACCGTGTCTCACCACGGGGCTGTTTGCACTTATGCTGTACGCCTATAACCGTGTCTACCACGGGGCTGTTTGCACTAATCTGTACGCCTATAACCGCTGTACCCCTATAACCGTGTCTACTACGGGGCTGTTTTGCACTAATCTGTACGCCTATAACCGTGTCTACCAAGGGGCTGTTTGCACTATGCTGTACACCTATAACCGTGTGTACTACGGGGCTGTTTGCACTAATGCTGTACGCCTATAACCAGTGTCTACTACGGGGCTGTTTGCACTAATCTGTACGCCTATAACCGTGTTATACTACGGGGCTGTTTGCACTACGCTGTATGCCTATAACCGTGTCTACCACGGGGCTGTTTGCACTATGCTGTACGCCTATAACCGTGTCTACTACGGGGCTGTTTGCACTATGCATGTATGTCCTATAACCTGTGTCTACTACGGGGCTGTTTGTGACTATGCTGTACGCCTATAACCGTGTATTACTACGGTGGCTGTTTGCACTATGCTGTACGCCTATAACCGTGTTTACTACGGGGCTGTTTGCACTATGCTGTACGCCTATAACCGTGTTTACCACGGGGCTGTTTGGGCACTATGCTGTACGCCTATAACCGTGTCTTACTTACGGGGCTGTTTGCACACACACCCCAC
>CM065705.1:10807368-10809868 GCA_017654935.2 Phymorhynchus buccinoides
TTTTAAGTTTCTTTATAAAGGCAGGAGAATGGGGCCAATAAGTCAGAAAGATAGTAGATGACAGAAAGCGAAGGGAAAAGGCAGAGTGAAAGAGAGTGGCAGATTAGAGGAAGTTACAAGCACAGAACATCCAGAAGGCGGGGGAACTATTTTTTACGAAAGACACCCCCCAGTATCCCCACGGGGAGCTATGTCTATATGAAATAACAACAGAAGGTTACCAATACCTCCTTTATGTCCCATGTGTGCCCTGCCGGGTCGAGAGGACGTAAAACACTATTTTTCATTCACCAATACCTCCTGTACAACACCCCTGAATTTGCTTTCCTTCTCGGGATTTTGTGTCTTGATTTTAATAGTTGCTTCGTTCTTCTGCGTTGAAGAAGACATTCTGTTTAACCCTTTCACCGCCAAAGTCGCATTTTAGCACCACAGTGATTCAACAGCTATGTCACTAAAAGGCATCAAATTGGGGTCTATTATCCAAAGACCCTGCTGTCTTAGTTTTGGGAAGTAAGGATAGACCTTATTTTATATATGTCACAGAAGAATCCCCAGTACTGCAGATGGATTTTGTTCTCTCTACCTGGCAGGTAAACTTAATGGACAATTTTGGCTGAAATATGTCTGGCGGTGAAAGGGTTAACGTCCTCCGGTCTGGAACAGACGCATATATTATGGGACATTAATACATATAATGATGGTGGAAACGATCCTGGAGGCAAATGCCCGGAGGCAGTGCAACACCATTAAAGTCCCGAATATTTAACAATACAGGTGTAGTTTTGTTGCAATTTGATACTTGGTAGTGATGATGATAGTTCGTTTAACGTCCTCTGGCCTGGCACATGCACACATATGGGACATTAATACATATAATGATGTGTGGAAACGATCCTGGGAAGCAATGTCCGGAGGCAGTGCAACACCATTAAAGTCCCGAATATTTAACAATACAGGTGTAGTTTTGTTGCAATTTGATACTTGGTAGTGATGATGATAGTTCGCTTAACGTCCTCTGGCCTGGCACACACACATATGCGACATTAATACATATAATGATGGTGGAAACGATCCTGGGAAGCAATGCCCGGAGGCAGTGCAACACCAGGAAAGTCCCGAATATTTAACAATACAGGTGTAGTTTTGTTGCAATTTGATACTTGGTAGTGATGATGATAGTTCGTTTAACGTCCTCTGGCCTGGCACACACACATATGCGACATTAATACATATAATGATGGTGGAAACGATCCTGGGAAGCAATGCCCGGAGGCAGTGCAACACCAGGAAAGTCCCGATTTTTAAAAAAAAAACAATACAGATAGGTTTGTTGTTGACCTTCTGTGTCGAACATGGAGTACGCTTAATATGGCGATACCGTCCTGTTCTCCATTCATGTTTCCAGCGCAACATAATATATAGGGTGAGAAAATGAAAAGAGGTGGGGATTCATTTTCGTGGCAACCTTTTCTCTCTCTCCCCCCCTAATAATGGCTATACGAACAGCCGTCCATACATTCATCTATGCTGTTTTTCAAAAACAGAGGGTGTGTGTGTGTGTGTGTGTGTGTGTGTGTGTGTGTGTGTGTGTGCTGCATGTGTGTGTGTGTGTGGGTGTGTGTGTGTGTGTGTGTGTGTGTGTGCTTTGTGTGTGTGTGTGCATTTGTGTGTCGTGTGTGTGTGTGTGTGAATTTGTGTGTGTGTGTGTGTGTGTGTGTGTGTGTGTGTGTGTGTTGTGTGTGGTGTGTGTGTGTGTGTGTGTGTGTGTTTCATTTAACGTCTATCCACTTCTCGTGATATTAGACGTAAATGTGTGTGTATGTGTGTGTGTATGTGTGTGTGTAGTGTGCGTGCGCGCTCGCGCATGTGTGTGGTATGTGAATGTTTTCTATGAGGACTATGTGCGCGCTTGTGTGTGTGTGTGTGTGTGTGTGTGTGTGTGTGGTGTGTGTGTGTGTGTGTGTGTGTCAGTCAAGTCAAGTCAAGTCAAAATGATCTTTATTGACGATAAAAGAATAAGCTTGATAAAGCTTTTTTACATCCTGTCGTCATAAATAAATAAGAAAAAATAATTAACGCAAATACATATAACATATACTGGAGAAAATCAACCACAATCAAAAATCATGGGGAAAATACATACACTTCATACAAGCACAATACAAAGATTATAATATACATATGTACAAATGTAATCATAGTGGTAGAATAAAAGGAAAGCGGAAGATGGAGTTGGGGAAAATATTAATGACTGAGACAAAGAGACAGAGAAACAAACAAGAGACACCAGAATCGAGAGATAAGAACAGAGAGACGAGAGAGAGATGAGAGAGAGAGACGAGAGAGAGAGAGAGAGAGAGAGAGAGAGAGAGAGAGAACGAGAGATGAGCGAGAGAGAGAGTGTCATAGTTTATTCGGACATGAGAAAGAAGAAAAATATCCGAACAAAAGCACAACTCAGAGGGAAACAAAAACAGAAAACGAACACCGCTTACAT
>CM065705.1:10814868-10823020 GCA_017654935.2 Phymorhynchus buccinoides
CGCCGAAAAAAAAAAAAAGGCGGCTGTTGTCCTAAATCGTTTCGAAAGATCTCACCCGTGTCCATTCTGCAACCCGAGAATGGAGAAAACCGGTTCATTTTCATGCTACGCTCATTCACTTTGGCTTTTCACTGTGCTAGAAGTTGTTAACGATGATGTCACGCGACATTAATTTAAGACGATTGCGCCTCGACTTCCTCCTCCCTCTTTTTTTTTTGTACACAAATCTTGAACCTGTTGGTCGGATTCCCGTCGTAAATTTTATTATTCTTAGGATTCTCCCCTTTGATGGGAGAATACGATCTATTTTTTTCCAGAGCTAATAATACTATTGTTTATTGTAGGGAAAATTGCCTAACTTCTTCCTTCCCACCTCTTCTTCTTTTCTTATTCTTCTTGTGGGCTCTTTTTTTCTTTTTCTTGTTCTTGCTTCTTGTTCTTCTTCTTGTTCACCTCTTTTTTGTCGATTGGTATCCTCTGTGAAATGTTCAGAACGTGCAGGGTGCTAGGGTATTTCAGGGATAGCCAAATTGGCCATATGAACTTGATGATGATATTACGCCGAAACATAGGCAGGTATAACTATTGCCCCGAACAACCGCGAAATCAGCGAATTTTTCATCTTGAATATCTCGAAAACGCGCTAAGACCGAATGCATTCATATTTTCATAATTCAGCTAGGAATACGCTAGCCTCCTACCCTCCTTCCTTTAATAGAGTGTAGGTTCAAGTAGCTTAATCTTCTTCGTAATAGTAAGACATGTAATATGGTCTTATACGCCTTAAGTAATGTAATGGCTTTTCTTTGTAGCTTCTCTAGCTGTAAGGGGAATATCGGGGGGGAAGACGGGTGTAAAAAGCGCTATATGGTGTGCGTGGTTAGGAAGCCCTCACGCACCATTATTATCTCATGAAATAAAGAAATATGTGCAGTCAAATTTGCCCATGAGGACGAATGCTTCGACATTAACGCTCCGTCTCATGGGGGGCAAAACTGAGACTTGACACATTTGCTTCATATTCATGAGATAATTCTGGAATTGAGGGACTTTCTTCTTAACCCGCACCATAAGCGCGCATTATTTAACCCGCGTCTTCATTCCCAACTAGAAATAAAAATTTATAAGAAATATACAGACCATAGTAACACAACCAATTACATTCTGATGTTGTCAAATGATAAAACAAAATGTACTATCTTTAGATGAGTCTATTGGGCGGGGGTATTAGAACGTATCACGAAACACAGTGAATAACTTGCATAAAAAAAAGACTACAGAAATACTTGGAGCAACACAAGCAAAACCCCCACTTTATATACATATCTGCAGTCATTTTTTATACAAGTTATTAGTTTTTGTAAAAAAAACACATAATACGTCAATGGACTATAGTGGTTAGATAGTCCGTTTTTGACTCCAAGCCATCGATTTATTATCAAAGGTCCTTGGCTATTCACTGTGTCGAGTACATGTGGTGTAAGAGGTGGTTGACCGATGACCAATGGTTAAAATGACACGGCTGTGCCCAAAATGGAAGCTGTCTTTACCAGTGCGGGACGTTAGAGACCACACGCCGGTAAAGGACATTGTTGGTTTTTGTCACTCCACGGGTGGAGAGAACGTGAGGGTGGCTTTCCATGAATGGAGCTTTGAAGTGACCCCTGTGTCGGCTGACAGAGTATGGCCGCCCATACAGTAGACGGGGCTTATTGGTAACAAGCAGCCATACACACCGGTTAACATCGTTACCCACCACTAAGGGCCAATGTGCAAATGTTCCACATGGCACTTGGGTGTGCTTTGTGAGTGTGGGGTTGTGTGCCGGGCCCAAAGCGAAAACAACAAGCAACAAACAACAACACAATACACAAACAAACGCAACAAAAAGCGTTAAAGGCGTTAGTCACCTTGATTACAAACACAGACTAAGGAAGTTGATAAAATTACCATCTCTGAAATATCAGAAGAACAGATCAGGGGAATCATCCCTGGGGGTTAAACAAGGATTAGGGAGACCAAATTTGTTCCCCACAGTGAGAACATTACTACATAAATTTTTGACCAGAGCTAGACAGAGATGAACCCCCCCGAAGACAGGTGATTTAAAAATAGATAACCCATTATAGCCGAGACTAATATTAAAAAAAACCAATTCTTTTCTAACAGGTAGTAACAAAGTTTTGAGAATACACTTCCTGCACATATTAAACGAGCACAAAAAACCCTAACACAATTCAAAAACCTCCTTGTAAATACAGGAGAGAGTCTCAAAACACTGCAATATATGAGCAGAGACAAAAATGAGCAGATTAGAGAAAACAATAATAATATAAAAGACCTCTTCAGCTGGAGACGTAGGAAAGTTTCAAACAAAACATGAAAGGAAAATGACAGAGGCCCGCGAGGCCTAATGTCCTAGCCTACCTGAGTCAGAACTGACCTGAGCAACAACGCAAAACCACTCAATGGTCAACCTATTGGCGATATTTTTAAAGCCAGAGGGCAGTTCAATGCACTAGGGGCTTATCAGCGATTTTCTTACTTGGGCGTAGTGAGAGAGAGAGAGAGTGATGGTAGGACCACTCACTGTCTCTTTCTATCTTTCTTTATCCCCAACTAATAATATATAGAGGATTAGCCCCAAACGAGCGTCATGCCCTCTGGCGTGAAAAAAACGCCACAAAGTCTCTCATTAGGTTCGCATTTATGAACACAAGTGAGTGTGAGAGACCTAAATTCCAATAAAGAGAGAACAGAGGGAGGGGAGAAACGACTGGAACATTTTACCCACTACGCGAGACCACCTTTAGAGTTTCTGAATCTAACGAGAGAAGCCCCTCCCCCCCCCCCCCCCCACAACAAACCCACACTTCACTCCTACGACCAGACCATTCTTTCCCCCTTTGTAGCCTTTCTTAACTCCCTCCCCCCCCCCCCCCCAATCCTATACTGTCTCTCTCTCTCTCTCTGTCTCTCTGTTTGTCTCTCTCTCTCTCTCTCTCTCTCTACTCTCTCTCTGTGCCTGTCTCTCATGTCTCTCTCTCTCTCTTTCCTCTGTCTGCAGAAATCTCTCTCTCTCTCATCTCTCCTCTCTCAATCTCTCTCTCTCTCATCTCCTCTCTCTCTCTCTCTCTCTCTCTCTCTCTCTCTCTCCTCTTCTCTCTCTCTCCCTATCGCTCTCTATCTACTCTCACTCGTCTCTCTCTCTCTCTCTTCTCTCTCTCTCTCTCTCTCTCTCTCTCTCTTACACAAGGACAGAATGGAAGACTAGGCCCAGCCTCCGATTCTCATCCTTGTGAAAAATAAAGCTATAGTGAAGTTTAGAAGTTCTTAGCTGTCCTGTCCTTCTCCTCTCTGTCTCTGTCTCAGGCAGTTTCTGTGTCTAGGGAGTCTCTATCTCTTTATCGTCTATCTCTCTCTATATATATCTCTCTCCCTAATCTCTCTCCCTCTCTCTCACTGACTATTTAAACAGTTCCCTAGACGTCTCTCTCTCTATCTCTCTGTCTCTGAGTAACAAAGGACTATCACTGTTTTTCTTTCGCCTTTTTTTCCTTTTTTATTCTGTTTCTGTTCTATTACGCCCTCTGTTTCTTTATATTATTTTGTTTTTATGGTATTATTGTTATTGTTGTTGTTGTTTTGTTGTTGGACGTTTATTATTATCATTATTATTATTAATTTAATCTGTCCCATCTCATTTCCCTGTGTCCGTTTGGGGTCGTCTCTCTGATTAATGGATCTACACCAGCGGATTAAGTTAGGACGGGATATAGATTAGATCAAAGAGGAACACATACAAAAAATAAAGCAAAGATAAGAGAGAGATAAAAACAGAGAGTAGTGTAGAGGAGCGGTAGATATAGGTGTGAGATACGTTTACTAGATCAGAGAAAGAAAAGCAGAGACGATAGAAAGACGAACGAGTAGAAAGAGAGAGAGTGAAAGAAAGAGTGATGATGAGTGGGGTGAGAGGAAGTAGATAGTAAGTTTGAGAGAGTGAGGAAAACACACATGAGAGAACGAAGAGAGAGAAAATAGGAAAAGAGAGGAACAGGAGACGAGGTGACAGAGAGATAATGTGAGTAGAGAGAGGATCAGAAAGCGAGATAGAAAGTCGTATGAGTAACGATAGAGACGAACTTTTTTTATACAGGGTTAATAGAGATAGTGATACTGACTGTTTTTTACACCCCAGTATAATCTCCTGAGAGAGAGGACGAGTAGAGTAGGAGTTGAGAGAATCAGATGTAGTAAGTATAGACCAGAGAGAGAGAGAGTGATCATAGAGAAAGAGAGAGAGCGAGAGGACACAGAGTAGAGCACTAGGAGGAGCGAGAGAGGAGAGGAGAGTGAGAGAGAGAGATATATGATAGAGAGAATAGTAAACAGAGAGCAGAGGAAATAACGGTCACATGATAGTAAGACCCCTACAACAAACCAGATAAGTGGTGAACACAAGAGAGGGGGGGGAGTGCTCAATCCAGACAACAGACGTGAGCGCGACACATCCCTTAGTTTTACAGAGCCACCCCGGTATCCCCACGGGGAGTCAGACTGTTGAAAGACAGAGCAAACAAAGAGAACGAACAGACAATGCATAGGAGAGATGATGTTGCCTGCATGTTTTGACACTGAAAATAGACAAAAAGTAGACATATAAGAGATTGGCAGAACAGAGAGAGAGATGAACTGAGACACAGAGCCTGGACATCCAACGCTGGAGAGAGTCACTACTTTCTCGAAAAGACGATTTGGTCGATTAGAGCACCCCTTATGACAAACAAGTTCCCCCCCGTACGAGAGAGGGAGAGAGAGAGACAGAGAGAGAGAGAGAGAGAGAGAGGGAGAGAGAGGGAGAGAAAGAGAGAGAGAGACAGAGGAGAGAGAGGGAGAGAGAGAGAGATATATAGAGAGAGAGAGTTAGAGAGAGATTGTGAGAGAGAGAGAGGGTGAGAGAGTGGGGGAGAGACAGAGAGGAGAGAGAGAGGAGAGAGAGGGAGAGCGAGAGGCGATAGAGTGACGAGAGAGAGAGAGAGAGAGAGGAGAAGGAGAGAGAGAGAGAGACAGACAGACAGTCAGAGGAGAGACAGGGAAGAGACGACAGTTGAGAGAGAGAGCAGGACAGAGAGAGAGAACAGACAGACAGGGGGGGGGTCGGAGAGGACGTGCGAGGCAGAGAGACGTGACAGACAGATGTGAGACGAGAGCGCGAGTACAGACAGAAACAGTAAATTCGACAGACAGACAGACAGAGAGAGAGAGTGAGTGAGAGAGAGAGGAGAGGGAGAGAGAGTGAGAGAGAGGGAGAGGGAGATAGAGAGAGACAGAGACAGAGAGAGAGAGAGAGAGCGACAGAAAGACAGACAGACAGAGACAGACAGAACAGAGAGACTTCAAACGTCAAAAAATTCAAAATAGTTTATTTTACAAGGATAAGAATTTAGGCTGGGCCTAGTCTTCCCTTCTGTCCTTGGTTCTAAAAATGCAGCATGTAACTAATACTTATATAATCGAACATTGAGACACAGAAAGATGAGAGAGAGAAGACAGAGAGACGAGAGAGAGAGAGAGAGTGAGGAAGAGAGAGGAGAGAGAGAGAGAGAGAGGAGAGAGAGAGAGCGAAGAGAGAGAGAGAGAGGGAGAGGAGGGAGAGAGGAAGAGAGAGAGAGAGAGAGAGAGGAGGGAGAGGGGAGAGAGAGGGAGAGAGAGGAGAGAAGAGAGAAAGAGAGAGAGAGAAAACAGAGAGAGAGACAGAGAGAGAGGAGAGAGAGAGAGAGAAAAGAAGAGAGAGAGAAAGAGAGGAGAGAGAGAGAGAGAGAGACCAGAGAGGAGAGAGAAAGAGAGAGAGAGAGAAAGAGAGAGAGAGAGAGAGGGAGAGAGAGAATGAGAGAGGGAGAGAGAGAGGAGAGAGAGAAGAGAGAGAAAGAAAGAGAGAGAAAGAGAGGGAGATAGAGAGAGAGCGAGAGAGAGACGAGAGAGAGACGAGAAGAGGAGATGAGAGAGAGAGAGAGAGAGAGAGTACAGACATACAGACAGGACAGGAACAGTTACAGACATTTGAAAGAAGATATAGACTAGTCAATAGACGGACATGTAACGCAAACATGTTAGTGTCTGTTTTGCGTGCCGCTACACAAAATGAAAAAACCCTGAAAGCCGGGTGTCCAGGGGTAAGTTCCCCCCGCGCTGAAGCCAAAGCAAAAAATGTTTTATGAAGGTATTTTAGTTTGCGTTTTCACACAATTTATACAAATGCTATTTTAAAGTGTGTTTGAAAAATACAGCAGACACACAAAGATCTTGTTTTGACAAACTTTTTAAAAAAAAGGAACTTCCTTTTTTTCCGGTAAAATTCAAAAACAGGAAATCCTTGGTATACCAGGAAAAGTTGCACCCATGTATGTGTATATAGCGAAGGTAGAGAGAAGAGAGAGAGAGAGAAGAGAAGAGAGAGAGAAGAGTGTTTTGTGTGTGTGTGTGTGTGTGTGTGTGTGTGTGCGTGTCTGTGTGTGTGTGTGTGTGTGGTGTGTATGTGGGTATGTGCTATCTAGAGAGAGAAAAAGAGATGAGAGAGAGAGAGAGAGAGGAGAGAGAGAGGAAGACGATGTATGTGTGTGTTTGTATGTGTGTTCTCCTCTTTGTGTATTTTAAGAGAGTGACGAGAGCGAGAGTGTGTGTGTTGGGTGTGCTGTGTGTGTGTGTGTGTATGGTTTGTTGTGTCGTGTGGTGTGTGTGTGTGTGCTTGAGGCATGAGCGGGCATGTCTGCTTGTGTGCGTATGTTTGAGTGTGCAGGTGGGGGTGGGGGAGTGGGGGAGATGGGTGGTGGGTGGGGGTGCCTACGCGCGTTTGTGTGTGCGTGAGTGTGTGATTATAATACATGATACGGGTTTTTTTAAGTGGGCGTATGTATGCATGTACGTGTGTGTATGTGTGCGTGCGTGCCGGCGTATGCCACGTGTGTGCTTTGTTTTTGTGTGTGTGTGTTGGGTTGTGTGGTGTGTGTGTGTGTGTGTGTGTGTGTATGTGCGTGTTACGTGCGTGTGCTGTGCGTGTGTCCAGTGAGTCGTGCGTGGTGTGCGTGCTGTGGCGCGGCGTTTGCGTGTGCGTGTGTGTGCGTGCGTGCGAGCTACGCTCGCGCAACCGTGCCTCTGTATAAGAGTGTATCTGCAAACACCTAGACGATTGTTTGCAATTGCGAAATGCTTGTGAGTTTCGGGAAAATATAATTATAATGCCACTGTGAAGACAAGGGTGCTCTCTGTCTGACTTGATTAGGTGTGTGTTTTTTATCCACTTATATTAGTTTTTAGGCTACAGCTGTTTTATGACTGGATGTGGTGGTGTGTGGGTAGTGTTGTGAGTGGTGTGGATTTGTGTGTGTGTGTGTGTGTTGTGGTGTTGTGTGTGTGTGGTTGTGTGCGAGTGTGGGTGTGCGTGTGTGTGGTGTGTGTGTGTGTTGTGTGTGTGGTTGGTGAAATTTGTGTGTGTGTAGGGGTGTTGTTAGTAGGTTGCGTGTGCGTGTGCGGGTGCGTTGTGTGTTCTGTGGTGCGTGTGGGGTGGGGGTTGTGGGAGTGACCGTGGGTGCGTAGTGTGTTGGTGTGTGTTGTGTCTTGTCTGTCTGTCTATATGCCAGTCTATCTGTTAGCTCTCAGGTCTCTGTTACATGCGAGCCTGTCTAGAGTGGTCTCTCGGGGGGGCAACAGGTAACTGTATGAGTTTGTGGATGTAGCACTATTTCCTCAGCCCCCCCCACCGCCCATCTCCCCACCCGCCAACCATCAACAAACCAACCCCCACCCCCCACCCAGCCCAAGGCCCCAATTCCTTATGATCTGAGTTATGATCCCCACAGACTTGCTTCAGATGTATGACAATTTTCAAAGAAGAGAGAGAGACTGAGCAGGAGAGAGAGACGAGAGAGAGAGAGATGAAGAGAGAGAGGAAGAAGAGAGAGAGAGAGAGAGACCGAGAGGGAGAGAGAGAGAGAGAGAGAGAGAAAGGAAAAGACGAGAGAGAGTAGAGAGAGAGCGAGAGAGACGTGATAAACATAACAGAGACGACAGTGAATACAGAGAGATAAAGAGAGACTTGCCAACAGTAAAGGATAGACATATACAGAGACAGGACAGACAGACACAGAAAGAG
>CM065705.1:10823520-10852638 GCA_017654935.2 Phymorhynchus buccinoides
CACACTGAGTTTTTAAGTCACTCAGACAAATTGTAGAGTCAATGACGTTTATGGAGACTTCAATGTTTAGTCAGTTCGTCTCTGGCTTTTCGAGAGAGAAGATTTGCTTGCAGGGAAAAATAGCATAATTATCATCGCAGACTGCTATTTGGACTTCGGTGTCCCATTCTCACCGAAGTCCCATCCTAGGCGAAACAAGTTTCGCTACGTGCTTGAAATGGAAAGGAAAAGCCGGTTGAAGGACCTTCACAGGACCTTGACAGAGGGTAACCGGGGAAGACGTTTAGCCGAGGCGTGACTCCTCATCTGGGCCTGCTCGTACCTAGAAACAGCCACGCTGTTGCTTCACCAGGAGGTTGTCCTGACGTTTATGAGCAGTCTACCCAGTCTTCTTCTTCTTCTGCGTTCCCGGGCCATAAGGCCACAATGGGTACGTATGTGTCCGTTTTCCAGTTTTCACTGGTGTCCTTGCTGCACTCAGGCGACACATTCCGATTTTGGAGGAGCTCTAAGGAGAACATTATATTGAAGATTTTTTTTTTAAAGGTAGGAGAATGGGCCAAAAGTCAGAAAGATAGTAGATGACACAAAGCAAGGAAAAAGGCAGAGTAAAAAAGAGAGACAGATTAGAGGAAGTTAAAACACAGAACTTCCAGAAGGTGGGTGAACTATTTGCACGGAAGAACCCCCCCCCCCCCCCCAGGATCCCCATGGGGGGAGTCTACCCAGTGAGTTTCACTGGCCAGTTGGGAACATGAGGGTCCATCCAGACCCTGATCAACGGATGAACCGACAGTGCTTGTGGTCCAGGACTTTGACGACACCCCGCTGCATCGGAGCCCTACACTTGAATCATCTGTGAGCCGCGGCTGAAGTCGTGTCTGCGTTCCAGAAGGCCTGACTGGACAAGAACATCGTTGAGACACCGGGCCCCTCTCGGGCCAAATTCTGCATGGGCCAGCAATTCCACGAGATCTACCTGAACTCTATGCGCGCGATGCCATTGTGTGGCGTGGGGTTTGTCTGATGGAGGCTTTTTGTGTGCTGATGCAACGCCCATCCTGTGACCCGGAAGGACTGAGTCTCTGCCATGCACATGTGTTTAGATAAGTACAAGAGAGAGAGTGTGTGTGTGAACGAGGGCAGTGACTGTCTTTAGTCTTCATTTTGATGTATTGATAGCTCAGGGGTTACAGTCACTTGCAGTATGCATGGCAAATTCAACTTGGTGATAGGATTTTAAAACAAACACTCTTTCTTGTCCTATATTCCATTTCCCGATGTTCTTTTGTCCCGCTGAAGGTAATCTAACCAAAGGTATCCAACCAGCAGTCCAAGACTTCAACAACCGAAGCATTTTATACATATGTTAGCTGCAGAAATACCATTTCGTGGGTATTGTTAGCAAAGTATTCAGATGTTTCGCCACACATCAGTGCCTAATGCAGTTATCTTATATAGTTTCGTTTATGATTTGGCTTTACGTAGCGAATGAAGCCGTGATTTCATCACATTTAGTAACTTTTCTTCCCGTACCTTTACCCTCTTTTGCGATGACACAGTAAATAAATACAACAGTGGGTTGAGTGCTGAACTGAGTGGTGTCATGAAAACAACTGTGGCGTCGTATGACTTGGTGAAAAAAGTAGCACCAGTGGACGAAGCTATTGTCCAAATACCCAGCGAGCACCAGCAAAAGACATATGCGACCGTCAGAGTCCTGACCAGATGGATCGACGAAAAGAGTGGCCTGTGTACAGGGTTCAACAACATTCTGTACTTTGGCAGGCGGACGTATAAATATATTTGACAAAGTGCAACCTGTGAACAGATTATGCAGTTTATTGCTATGATTCCCTTGAACCATTTGAATCCTTGACTGGATTTGTAATTCTGAAACAAAGCCAGGCGACACAGGCCAGACTGCTCAGACAGGCCCCAGTGGGACAGCCCAGGCAGATAGGGTATGGCAGATAAAACTAGCCCACCGATCCAAATGACTGTACAAATGATATCAGTCGAATTTGTAAGGCGCCCCCACAGTTTGATAGGGGCACATAGGAAGATTGTGTGGTTCACTGTGGCAAAGAAAAGGATAAACGCTGATACCTCGGTGGATAGTACGAACAACAAACCACTCAGCTTACAAATAATATGTTTTGTCCACGTCTCTTCAATCATTACATAGTCTCCGTGGAGTGCCAGGTTTGCTGTTAAAGTGATCCCAGTGTGAATGCCCATACATAGGTCAGCAAAATACAAATGAACAAAAATCTTTAAAAACTTGTCACCAAATATTTCTTTTACATTGAAAATCAAGAAAACTGACCAATATATGAGTGTATTTAGAAATGTGGCAGATGCAAAGGTACAGAAAAAATAAACCTTGTGGTGTCCAGTTGGTATCAAAGTATTGCACGAAGGTAGTGCAGCTTGACTTGCTAGACAATTTCTTTTACTCGACTGTTCAGGAAATATTTGATTGCAACATAATCTATAGTTTGACGAAAACATTTGTTGTAAATTATTGGACTTTGAAAATAAATCTAAGGGGAATTTCTTAATTGAGTTTCCTCTTAAGTCCAACTCAGACAACTCAGGCAAATTTGTGAGCCCTTTTCTTCCAATGATTTCTGTGTTAGAAAACGATAAGTTTAAGTACTTTAACTTGGGGAAATATAGTGACACTTCGTCACCAAGAATATTGGAATATGTACTTGATTGATCCAATCGTTTCAGAACATAAAACACAAACTTCTTATGCTTTTTTACGATTTTGTGCAAAGGGTTGTTTGAAAGGAGAATAGATTTTACATTTGGCATAACCATCAACACAGTCAAATCAATGTTGTTGAGACTGTTAAATGTGAGGTCAAGAAACTGAAGGTTGTTAAACTGTATAGTTGGAATATGATTGATAGAACAATGGGACATAATCAGATAGTTGATATAATAATTTCTCTTTAACCGGGTCATTGAAATTCCTGAATCTGATGCGTCTAGATACCGGAGACGTGGGTAGAAATCAGCAGCGAACTGTGTCTTGCATCTAAAAGCACGGCCTTGACACAGACAGCTTTTAGGACAACTGAAGTCGCACAGAAGTTCATCATCTCTGAGAGGGCACTGAAACATTCCATCACAGAGATGATCTTCATGCATACACACTGTGGAATCTCTACACTGGTAATATTGTAGGCACGCAACGTGTTCACAGTTTTGCTCATCTTCGCCGTAGACACAGTCAGATATTCCGTTACATCGAGTGTAGACAGGAAGACAGTACAGCCATTCAGTCGTGCATCTGTAATGACTGTCGGGACAGAGGTCGTCGCTTTTCATCACCCGCGGGGTGAAGTAACCACTACCATCTAAGTTCATGTAAAACAGTTCTTTCATAACGTTTTCTTGCCATACAAAATGTACACCCTTTCCTTCCACACAACTTACTTCATCAGAATCGTCCAAACAATCTGAAAACTCGTTACAGTGCTGACTTTGCAGCACGCATTGAGTGTTCGAGCACAAAAACCCATGACACGGAGAGTGCTGACAAAATGACTCATCGCTGTCATCCGGGCAGTCCTGTCTGAAATCACAAACAAAGGTGTGGTGGATTGAAGTGATGGCATCGTCACATTTGAACATAGTGTATCTATCTACTGTCAGTGTAACATGGGGAGTTTCACGAGATGTCACACCACTGGAGTTGCTAATCATCTGGAATTGTAACAACGATATTGTTTTACAATTTCTCTTCAAATTAGAGAACAAAACTCCATGGGTCACTTGCTGTTTCAAACATACAGTTACGGATTGGCGCGTGCCAGTGAAGACAAACGAGGAAATTTGAAAGCGAGTAACTTGTACTTGGACAGGAATAATTGTTGGTGGACGATATACAACTTCACAAAGTAAAGTCTCTGGCGAGAATGCGTATGGATATTTCCCAGTAGAAAGTACCATTGACTCTAATTCCCCGATTGTCTTCTGCTTTGAGGGAAGATACTGAGTTTTTAAACGGAAGTGGTTCATGTTATAGATGACAGTGTTGTCTGACCAAAAGCGAAACTTGCTGTATATAAATGGCTGTATATACCAGCCTGAAAAATAACCAAAACGAAGGAAGAAAATGGTGTATGCCTTCAGCATAAAAAGTATGTCATCCTGTTCATTGCTTGATTTTAATGAAGCAAATTTCCCATCAAGAACTTTGCATTTATGATCAATAAACTGGGCGTGGAATGCGTACCCTATGATCATCAATTTCAAACATTTATTGTGTGATGCAACCAGGCCTTTGCAAGAAGGGCTGCTGAATGGACAGTGTTCTGTCTCGTCTCTTCCGTCTGCACACTCATCCTTCAGGTTGCAGTGTAGATGATCCTGGAAACTTGAATAGTATTTTACAGAACAATTGAACAAGCCATTGGGTAACTTATAAGGTTGATTGTTGTTAGCAATTGCAGACACATACAGTCTGATGTTCATGCTAAGTGGCGAATGGGCATCGACTTCAATTTGTAGACGAAATGATGGAAATACTTTTGCTGGGGTTAAGTTTGAGGCACAAAAGTTCACAACCATTTGCTGGCTCCATGGTGTTTCTTCATACCTAAGCCTGAAAATGTCGTCTCCTCGAATACAAATACCTGGTTTGATGACTTGTTGAAAACTAATCATAGTGACATATCCAGCTGACCATTTTAAGTGAGAAATAAACTCCCTACCTTTAGAAAAAGGAACGATGACATAGCAAGACATGTTTGACGTTCCCTTTAAGCCAAAGCGTCCATCTATAACATAAGCAAACTCGATTTCGGTTAAAGGAGTGTTGCGATGTGATACGTGCATGTGGTTTTCAGAGAGATAGTAATTTTCATCAGAACTATGGCAGCCGCATGCTACGATACCTATGTAGTCAAGCTGATCTGAGAATTTCACTTCTGTTTTCCAGTTCATTCCATCACACCAATATGCCAAACGCCTGAGAATCACGCTTACTTGCATGTTTTGTGAACTGGTTACGTGTATGTTACAGAAGGTGGATGAATTGCTGCATACTCCATACAACAACCCAGGACGGGCTGTGTGCTTTGTCAAGTACATGTCACAGTTGGAAGCATTGGCTTGCATTATTGTATAGTGTGTTTCGTTCTGACCCGCGAAGTACTCAATGCCTGGACATATTGCTTTCATGCCAATGGTAGTAATGTTGGTCATCCCGCTCATGCTTAGTTCTGGGATCGAAATAACACGAATTAAGAGCTTTTCGTTAATGCTGAATCGGTTGCTTGGACTTTCAAACTTCTCAGAAGTTCGCGCACGCACGCACGCACGCACGCACGCACGCACGCACGCACACGCACGCACGCGCACACGCGCACACGCACACACACACACACACACACACACACACACACACACACCTTAATATCATCATCATCATTGTCGTTATCATAATCATTTCCAGAATTCCATTATATATCCTTATTATATCCATGCATGGATGCTACTTTCCTTTACTATTTATTAAGGTCGTTCAAACAGTAAGTCTTTTGTCATTTAAAACACAAATAGTTATACAAATCCAACACAGTGCTTCCAGAGTAACATGGGAATGAGTCATACGACTAGCATCAAGAAATAGGCAAACAGGGTCGGAGGTCCAGAGGTTGAATGTTCAGTCAATTAGATTTCAACTGTCACGTGTATTTGAACCACTAGTTATTCATACAGTACCACTGGTACCATTCACCAGACTAATGGTTGTGCAAAACACGTGACTGTAAAGCTATCTACATCACAATGCTGTCCAGTTAGCTTTTCTTTTCTTCTTCTTCTTCTTCTTGTTCCCGCCATGCTAAATGTTTAGTTCGGTCCTGTACACGAAGGTGGCCGTGGACTGCAGCGCTGCTACAGGACCCCCCACAGCTTGTCTTCGAGCATCGCAGCCCTGGGTGACTTATTAATTAGATGTTGTCCTGGTTAGATGACTAATAGAGACAAACATTGATTGTTGGTGTGTGTGTGTGTGTGGGGGGGGCGGGGGTGTTAAAATTGTATTATCTTATCTTATTGTCTTATCTATGTAAAATTGTCTTCCTAAACATTATTTGTGTCGTGCCATAATTATTTATAAAATGTGCATGCCAGGCAGCGAATTTCGTTTTGCTTTTTGTGACGACAGTAAAATGATTGAAATAAATTGTAATTGTAATAGATGATTCAATAGAATGCCTATGATAAAGGAAAAGCTCATAAGTGAAAAATCCAAATGTTGAGGATGTAAATATAATACCCTGTTGCTTTCAAATCTCACAGTTCAAGTGGCCCTCATTTTTCTTCAAATAACCATAATATTTTCATGTAATGTGGAGTTGGTATGTAAGCAGGGATGTCCAGTAGCAAACATTTGTTCAGCATGTAACAAGAATGTACAAACTCCAATTGCTTATTTTGACTAATTTTCCTTTTAAACGTTTTTCACCATACTTGTAATGACGATTATAAACCCTTCTCTGATTTTCATTTTTCATGAACTTTGTGTACATTGTAATGTAAGAAAGATATATACAATAATTATTTCAAATGAGGAGTTCTTAAAATGGCTGTTTTGGAGTTACATGGTTGTTGCTCTAAGCATACGAATGGGTGGTTCAAGTCAAATTCAGACCAACCTTGACGTTTCAATATTCTCAATAGGCTTATTGATGTTCTCAGTAGAAAATAAATCATATGTTTTGGTTAGGGATAGTGGGGATCCCGGGTGGAAATATGGAGGAAGAGTAGATCAGAGGAAGCATGAATTGTCTTTCTTCTTGGTCTCTCTGTGCTCTCTCAGTCTCCCCGTTTTAGACTCAAATGTCTCAACAATTATCGGAGACACGCATTTCAAAACATTTTTTTAAGAGGCATAGTAGTAACATGATGACTTTTGTTTATCAAAGCATATATTCAAGAGGTATGGTAGTAACATGATGACTTTATCAAAACAAATTTTCAAGAGGCATAGTAGTAATATTGTGATTTTTTTAATAAACGAGCCAAGTTTTGCTTAAAAAACATTGTGTCAGTCGCCTAAGAGTGAACGCTTGAGCAAGAAAGAGAATTATGTGTCAAAGCAGTAGCGTAGGAAAGATGTTGCAGCCAGGGCTCCCTGTTCCTACGCCATTGCAAAGTAAGCATACACACAGTTTTCAAACAACTTACGATGCTTGAATTCTCCTGACTTCTTTTCAGAACTTTTTATCATTTGGAAAATGTTTTATTTTGTAAAATGGTAATTTATCTGTGAAATTCGGGTTCCTTCCACCTGGAGAGGGCGTCGCAGCTATTGCTGAACCACCCATTTTATTTTTACGAAAACAGTATTAGAAGACAAGCTTACAGTCACTGTCAACAATCACTGGATATCTGATTAGAATTTTCTTGGCTAAACTTTCTTCAGTTGGAAATAATGCGTATGCATACACGTGAAAGTGTTATGCCCGTATGTTATAATCTGCTGTAAAGGAAGATAAAAGATATATTAATCTGGGTGCAGTTGCCAGCAGCTTATGATAGGGCGACCATTAACTTTCCCCCATGTGTAAGTTTGTACGTTTCTCGGCCGTATGTTCACGTGCATTTCAGGCTGTTAGATATTAAGCCTTTGCGTTTTAGTGTACCAGCAACACAACGTGCGTTTCCTTTAATACAAAAGTGTCTTGAAAAGACCATTGCTGTTGACGGGACTATATAAACACAACGTTCCCTTTAATACAGAAGTGTCTTGAAAAGACCATTGCTGTTGAAGGGACTATAAAACACAACGTTCCCTTTAATACAGAAGTGTCTTGAAAAGACCATGGCTGTTGAAGGGACTATAAAACACAACGTTCCCTTTAATACAGAAGTGTCTTGAAAATACCATCGCTGTTGAAGGGACTATAAAACACAACGTTCCCTTTAATACAGAAGTGTCTTGAAAAGACCATGGCTGTTGACGGGACTATATAAACACAACGTTCCCTTTAATACAGAAGTGTCTTGAAAAGATTATGGCTGTTGACGGGACTATGTAAACACAACGTTCCCTTTAATACAGAAGTGTCTTGAAAAGACCATGGCTGTTGACGGGACTATGAAAAAATGTAAAATAAATAAACAAAATAAAAACTTTAGGCTACTTGCGCGCGCGCGCACATGTGTGTGTGTGTGTGTGTGTGTGTGTGTGTGTGTGTGTGTGTGTGTGTGTGTGTGTGTGTGTGTGTGTGTGTGTGTGTGTGTGTGTGTGTGCATGCATGCGGCCTACCACCTTGTTAGATCAAATAGGAACAACATCCACGTTCTTGGAATTTCAGCCAGTTGCTGCCTTTGAATTGAAGAAGATCATTCTAAAAGCTAAACCCACTTCCTGTCCTCTTGACCCTATACCGACGCCACTTTTCATAGAGTATCTTGATGAACTACTCCCTACTCTCACCCATATTGTCAACAACTCTCTAACATCTGGCTCCTTTCCACCTGTGTTCAAAACTGCCATTGTCAAACCACTTCTAAAGAAATCATCCCTTGACCCAAACACTCTCAAGAACTATAGGCCTATATCCAACCTCTCTTTCATATAAAAAATCATTGAGAAATTAGTTCTTCATCAACTCCTAGGCTATCTCAATGAACATCAACTCATCAGTCGTTCACAATCAGCGTACAGGCCATTTCACAGCACTGAAACGGCACTGTTGAAAGTAACTAATGACATTCTCTTAGCTCTTGACTCTGGTGACGCATCTATATTAACTCTTTTGGATCTTTCAGCTGCTTTTGATACTATTGACCACCATATACTCCTTAAGAGGCTTCAAATCACCTATGGAATATCAAGCACTGCTCTGTCATGGTTCTCGTCTTACCTTTCTGGTCGAACTCAGTCTGTCTCCATCAATGACTCATCTTCTGCAATGGTTGGCCTCACATGTGGGGTTTCCTCAAGGCTCAGTACTTGGACCAGTCCTCTTCATCATGTACACTAAACCCCTGTCCGAGTTGATCACTTCTCATTCAGTTGATTCTCAGTCTTTTGCTGATGATACACAACTCCACAAGCCTGTATCCCCATCTACCATTCTTCCTTCTATATCTTCACTTGAATTCTGCATTCGCAACATCAAATCATGGATGCTACAAAACAAACTGAAGCTGAATGACGACAAAACGGAAGCCTTGTTCATCCACTCTCCATCTAGAAAACTTTCGTACCCAAAGCCTGATTCCATCTCTGTCTGTGACACTCGAATACCTTTTTCTCCTTCTGCTAGAAATCTTGGCTTCCACATCTCTCAAGATATTAGTGTTGACTCACAAGTTCAAACTATCTGTCGGTCAGCATACTGTGAGCTGCGTCGCATTGGTACGATTCGCCATCTCCTGTCTATAGATACTACTAAAATACTAGTCTGTGCTTTTGTTCTCTCTAAACTAGATTATTGTAATTCACTCTTGTCTGGCTGCCCCCAACACCTCATTGACAAGCTTCAAAAAGTCCAGAACTCTGCTGTCAGACTTGTCTTCAAGGTCTCTAAGTATCATCATGTACAACCACTCCTGATATCCCTTCATTGGCTTTCCATCAAAGCACGTATTGACTACAACATTTCCACTCTATGTCATTCTTATTTCTCTGGAAATGCCCCTAGCTACATTTCTGACATGCTTTCTGTCTATACTCCATCAAGGCAATTGCGGTCATCTTCAGATTCCAAAATTCTCTGTGTTCCTAGTACACGAACAAAAATGTTTGGTGAGCGCTCCTTTTCCTTTTCGGCCCCATCAGTTTGGAACTCCTTACCACGCGAAATCCGCCATATCCAGTCCTTGCAATGTTTCAAATCAGCTCTCAAGACCCACCTGTTCAAGCTACATCACAACCTTTAGGCCACATTACTTCTGGACTCTATTCTCACACACACACTCCCCTCCCCCCATATTAGTTTCACTGTGTGTTGACTGCAATGTGTACGTCAGCTTTGTTGCGAGAGAGAGAGAGAGAGAGAGAGAGAGAGAGAGAGAGAGAGAGAGAGAGAGAGAGAGAGAGAGAGAGAGAGAGAGAGAGAGTGTGTGTTGATGCTTTGTTCAACTGATTGTAGTTTGTATTGTTTTTTGGGTGGGGTGAGTGGTGGTGATGGTAACGGTGTGTGTGTGTGTGTGTGTGTGTGTGTGTGCGTGTGCGTGTGCGCGTGCGCGTGTGTGCGTGTGTGCGCGCGCGCGCGCGTGTGTGTGTGTGTGTGTGTGTGTGTGTGTGTATGTGCGTACGTGCGTGTATGTGTGGGTGGGGTGTGTATGTGTATGCCTATTTGCATGTGCGTGAGCGATTATTTCGTTTTGTTGTTGAATTTGTTGCTTTTTCATTTTTGTTGTTGTTAAGCGCATAGAGCTCCACATTGGTGGAGGAATGCGCTATATAAATGATTCACTATTATTATTATTATTATTATTATTATGATAGGCCTGTGCATATGGGGACATGTAGTTCACTACGAGCGTTACTGTCTGTGCATTATACATGTCTGTATGCGCGTGCGACTTTATATGTCTTGGTGCGTGTGTCAACTCGTCTGCATCCGTGCTTTAGTGTGTGTGTGTGTGTGTGTGTGTGCATGTGTGTGTGTGTGTGTGTGTGCGTGCGTGTGCGTGTGCGTGCGTGTGTGTGTTTGCGCGTGCACATGTGTGTGTGTGTGTGTGTGTGTGTGTGTGCGTGTGCGTGTGCGTGTACGTGCGCGTGTGC
Source organism: Phymorhynchus buccinoides (assembly GCA_017654935.2). Lineage (NCBI taxonomy): Eukaryota > Metazoa > Mollusca > Gastropoda > Neogastropoda > Raphitomidae > Phymorhynchus > Phymorhynchus buccinoides. Next base: position 10,834,289 of record CM065705.1, read on the forward strand.
TCCATTCAATTCATGAACAGCAGTTCGTGTAAAACTAGTTGGAATGATTAATGATTATTTGTTTTCAACTTTCAACTCTACCCGCCTCATCAATCAAGGTCTACAAGGAGATTCCAAGATTTACGACAGACAATTGTCCCGGGCGAGTACGTCTTAGACAGTCAACTCTCTCTCTCTCTCTCTCTCTCTCTCTCTCTCTCTCTCTCTCTCTGTGTTTTTCGCATCGTTTTCTTGCTGTAAGAAGCTGTAAGCTTAATCAGTTAATGGCAATAGATTCGTTCATTGTTCATTGTTGTTCTCTCTCTCTCTCTCTCTCTCTCTCTCTCTCTCTCTCTCTCTCTCTCTCTCTCTCTCTCTCTCTCTCCCCCTCTCTCTCCACTGACTGGCTTGCCGAGACCACCAGTGCGTTGTACTGACCTATTGTAAACAAAATGGACGTTCCGTTATCAGCCGTTAAGAGTCCGTTACTGGTTGATAAAGACGAGGCGCACCGAGGCATTTCTCTTAAAAAAATGTAATGTGCGTTTTTACATCGGAAAATAATGCTTTACGTCCTCCCGGCCGTAGCCATGTGGGACATTACTTTTTATTTTACATCGACTTTCGACGAAGCCTTAATAGCTCGATAGATAGAACCGGCGTCTGGAAATCCGTAGGTCGCGGGTTTCAGTCTGCCCCTCGCGACATTTTTTTAAATTATGTTTTGGGGGTGGGGGTGCTTTTCATCATTTTTTTTTAAAAGGAGAGAGGAGTGGGCGGAAGGGAGGGACCACCACATATTTTTCGTCACTTTTCTTCATTAGTGTTTTTAAAAAGAGGAGCGGGATGGGCGAAAAGGGGGGGCGCAGCCCAGGGAGAGGGTAAGCTGGGGGAGTGCAAAAGGGGGAGGGGGGGGCATGGGGGACTCATGGTATATATGGATAGGAGAAACCCCAAGCGACACTGGGAAGGAGAAGAGGGAGATGAGTAGGGCTTTTGTAGAAACAGTTCCTCTACCTTCTGGAGGTTTTGCATTTGGTCTAACCATCATATATTAATATTCTTTTGAAAGGTGCTTTACGGAGAATAATGCATCTGCGCTCATGAATTCACAGGAAACCGAGCAAGCAATAATGAAGTGTGTGTGTGTGTGTGTGTGTGTGTGTGTGTGTGTGTGTGTGTGTGTGTGTGACATACTACTATCAAGTAAAATAAATGCTCCTCCCACTTTTCACAACATTTGGGCCCCTACTTTTCTCAATGACAAAACCCAAGTCTGTGCGAAGCTTACAATTGCTGTCATGACATCCCGAGCGGAGCACGGGTTTTGCTATATTCAATAATGTACATCTATTCAGTTCTTCTTCTTCGATCGCTCGGACAGGTTCCTATCAATTATGAACGCAGATGCTTCATGCTGCCGTGCGGATCGCGGGTTTATCTAGTATAAATAAGGAATATTACCCCATCCCTTATACATCTGTACCGCTAAAACTTCGGGACTTTCCTGGAGTTGCACTACCTCCAGGCATTGCCTCCAGGATCGTTCCCACCATCTTTATATCTACTAATGTCCCATATGTGCCTGTTTCAGACCGGAGGACGTTAAACGGATTTTCATTCATACCCCATCCCTGTCCAAAATCAATATTTTGAGTACCATCAGAAACTAAAGTCATCATAAATCCATTACAAGTAGCGACCTGCTACTTTGCGGGAATAATGTTTAGTAGTAGTAGTAGTAGTAGATTTTACGCCCTCTGAGTCAAAAGACTATTTGAGGCATTTTAATTTATAAAGATCCTAGAAAAAAAGATGGATTTTAAGTTTTATGAGATGAAATTTAAAAAAGAAGAAGTTATTTATTTTATTTTATCAGAGTTTATAAAGAATTTTTTATTTATTTTAATAGCGCAAGTTGAAGAATATAAAATTTAAGTTTGTGATAAAATATTTAATTTTTAAAAGATATTTAGCTGTTTGCTTTTTAAATCTGACAGATTGGAGGAGGTCTGATTAAAAAACCCCAGGGCTACAGTTAAAATTCATGCATTTTAGGCTCAACTGAGCAATTGGATAAAAACAATCCGTGTTTATGCTCGGCAAGAGCTTTTAATATTAAAATTCCTGTCAGGCAAAAGCCTGTTTTCAAGATAATATACAGTTAAAAAATAGATAAGAGTTATTCTTTTATTTCTTTTTTCTATATGTACATTTATTTGATATAAGGTTATCCTATTAGGTTTTGGTCCCTTGGGACCAAATACAACTAATAGTTACCTAAAGGTTTTCAATTATAAATTTATTTGGTACAAAGGCAAACTATCAAAAATTTACTTGGCCACAAGGCTATTAGTATGTACATTGTTATTATGTACACAACTTTTACAAACAAACTGTTTAAACTTTTTACAAGTAACATTATTGTTTTTAAGATTTAATTTATAACTAAGTTGCGTATTTAATCTATATGAAAGTTTTAACAAGTATTTAATTGGTTTTAATCTTGTCCATAGGACAAAGTATAATATTATTTTCACATGTGTGAATTTATAAAACTTATGTTAAAATTTTATGTACTACTCTAGTCAAGCTATGGGACTCAACCCCATAGCTTTAAGATTGTTTTATTAAAATCTATGTCTTTAAAATGGTTTAGTAAGTAAAATAAGTTAAAATTTGATAAAAAGGACGAGTTTATAACTGTTGAGGTTTCATAGTTATATTAAAAGTTACTATTAAAATCTAGTTTGTTATATGTATATTTTGGTCTAATCTGACCATATGTGATTTTAGTTATTTAACTAGGTGAAATCTAGTGAAAAATCAGTATTTTATATAAAGTTATTTATGAATAGGGGAACATACCGCCAGAGGCCACCAATGTTATAAATAGTATTATGTGTTCCATCTGATCCCAGGGGGGGGTAGCAACAAAGACTCCCCCGCCCCTGATGTCACGGTGGACTGTGAGATAAATGAGATTAATGAAAGTTATTATTTGTAGTTGACTAGTTTTTAGGAGGATAATATAAGAGTTGAGGGTGGGGATGGTTAACGATTCCTGTATGCTCGGGACGGAGGGAGGGAGGGGAAGGGACCCCTCCTCTCCGCCCCGAGCAGTGACAGGGCACCGCATGGGCAATCCCAAAAAGGGGGGGGAGCACGAGCGTAAAACGCGACGGTTTACGAGAGATACCCCCGTTGTGTGAGCCGGACACCCATCTGCATAGGAGAAGGGTATTTAAAAAATAGTGGGCTCAAAAGAGTCACTTCAGCCCACAGGCGCACATTTTAGATAAAAAGGGAAATGAGGGTGAAGGGGGCAGGAATGCAGACAGGTATACGGCCCACACACCAGAGGGACTCTATTCCCACCAGTAAAAAGAGTTCAAATTTAAACAAGGTGTTTGAATGACACCTGGCCAATTGCCTCAGCGAGCCAAACCATTGGTGACCAGCCTAATTTGTGGTGTTTATTTAGGATATTCTTTTCATTATATATCAAATTGTTTTGTTTGCATTTATTTATAACAGGTTGTAATTCCTTTTTTATCTGACTACAAGGGTCAAACATGTGCTTCAGACTAAATATTTGTCCACATTTACATGGGGTATTCCTAAATTTACATCGAATCGAGTTAGTATAGAATCTATTGATTCTACCTTGGATATTATGGGGAACGGGCAGGTGAAGACCACCACTGATAAATTTCCTGTACCGGAGTTGGGCTTCTAAATAGGAATCCAATTCCTCCGCCCACCTCCGGTACACACAACGTTTTAAATGGTTTTTAATCTCTGACAGAGACAATTTAATGTTTATAGGCTGACCCTCAGTGTGTTCAGCTGCCTTTTTGGCTGCTGTATCAGCAAGGTCATTCCCTGTAAGTCCCAAATGGGAGGGAATCCACATAATAGTTAAATCAGTACCTTTAGTTCTTATTTGGTGAATAAGGTTTTGTATCTCTTGTATAATTTTTCTTCTGTTTTTTGTATTATTTTGCAATGCTTGTATCGAAGATAAGGAATCTGTAAGGATTGTCACTTGATACAATGATTTTGGAAACTCATTTATGAAAAAGCAGGCCTCAAGAATTGCCCAGAGTTCTGCGCTAAATATTGAGATTTTGGAATTTAATTGAAAGGATTTAGTAATCTTGAGGGCTGGAATAGTAAAAGCGCACCCTATCTGTGAATCGGAGATCTTAGAACCGTCTGTGTATATTAATAGTTGATGTTTAATTTCGGAAACTTTTTCTTTGGCCGCAACTGAAAGTAAATTTGGCTGATTTGATTTTGAGTACATTTGATGTAAAACAGTATCAAAATGTGCCGATTCCCATTCCCAATGTGGGATAGGGAATTTTGGATGAGTTTCAATATCATCTATTTCCAGGCCCGCCATAGAGAGCATTTCCTGGGAATAGTCTAGAGGGTTGCAAACTTTTTGTGCAATAGTTGGTTTTTGTTGTTGAAAAGATGGATGGTTATAAAAAGGGTCTTCAAATTCTTCTTTAAAGCTTTCTATAGTAAAATGATTTGTTGCATATAGTCTTGTGAGAAAAGTGGAGGTGTTTAGTTTCATAAGATGTTTTATTGGAATCCAACCTATTATTCCATAGATCATGTTATTGTTTGCAAACTTTGGAACGTTAAGGGCAGCTTTTAGAGCTTTTAGCTCTATTGATTGTAGTTTGTTTACTAGATTATCTGTAATGTTATGGAATGCTTCCATCCCATATGTTAAGCGACTGCGGACTAGAGCTTGTGTTAAAAGAACGAGGAATTTAGAATTTTGAGCCCATATCTGGGAAGAAATGATTCGAATAAAGTTGGTGCCTTTTATAGCTTTTCGGCAAAGATGATCAATATGTGGGCTCCAGTTAAGACGTGGAGTGAGAATCACCCCTAGAAACTTGACTTTATTTGTCATTGATTTTGGTTGACCTAAAATGTTGATATTGATGTTTTTTTGGATTAAATTATGGCGAAAGCACATGAACTCGCACTTGTCCGGGGACAAGGAGAATCCATTTTTCTGTAAGTAGTCAATGATAAGACTAGTATTTGTTTGATGGTTTTGTAGATATATAGATAGAGCTTTTGAACTTTTTGTGAATGCTGACGACCAGATGGCTATGTCGTCAGCATACATAGAAATTTGACAATTTTTAAGTTTTAATTTGGAAATATCATGAATCATGATATTGAAGAGAGTTGGGGCTATAATGCTGCCTTGGGGGACCCCCATGTCAATTCGATGTATTTTTGACATAGAGGACCCCACTTTGACTCTTAAAGCACGGTTATTTATAAAGTTTTGTATGAAATTAAACATATTCCCGTGAATACCGAGACTGCTGACTTTATCTAGAAGCCTCCCATGCCAAACGGAGTCGTACGCCCCTTTGATATCAAAGAAGGTGGCGAGGACTTTCCTGCGTCTTGCAAAGGCTTTTTTGACATAGGAGGTTAATCTTATAACTTGTTCCATGCAGCATCTGTGTTTTCGAAAACCTGCCTGGAATTTGGGAAGAACGTTATTTTTTTCTAAGTAGAAATCAAGTCTGCATTTTACGATACGCTCGTAAATTTTACCCAGATGTGGGGTGAGGGAAATGGGGCGGTAGCTTGCGGGGTCCCTAGCCGGTTTTCCAGGCTTAGGGATCCCAACTACCTGTGCCTCCTTCCATGCATTTGGGATTTCGCCCTCATCCCAACATCCGGAATAAAAGTGGTGCAAGACTTTAAGAAAAGATGGGGGCAATTTCTTTATAATTGTATAGGAGATAGGATCATCTCCTGTTGCTTTATTTGTCTTCCTAATCATATTTATGGCGGCAGCAAGCTCGGTAATCTTTAGGGGAGCATTGATGGTGTGTGAATTGTCATTAGACTTTTCAAAACAATAATTAACTTTTCGTTTGTCCCGTTGAAAAACAGGCAAATGTTTTGTTTGACTCGCCTGGGCAAATTGGCTGGCCAAGACATCAGCAGTATCTGAATCAGTAGTTGTCAATTTGTCACCGTCTAGGACGCGTGTGTTAATGTTATAGCCTTTGTTCTGGATCCTCTTTAAGCGTTTCCACGCCTTGCCTAGATCCTTAAAGTCAATAATGTCTTCTTTGTTGAAATAATTTTGTTTAGCTTCGTTTATCAAATCGTCGCATTCTTTTTCTGCTTGTGATTTTTCATCAAAGTTTGGTCTAGTGGGATGTAAGTCGAAAAAATTATATTTACGTTTTTTGTTTTTTATTGCTTTTTTGATTTCCTCGTTCCACCAAGGCTTACTATGAGGTTTTGAGGGTGGAATTATTGTAGGGATAGCTAAATTTGCAGCTGTTAGGATCTTTTTTCTGATGTTATCATAATAGACTTCTCTATTTAAGTCATTTAGATCTTCAATTGTATGTTTAGAAAGCAAGGATTGGAATAAGGGCCAATTAGCTTTTTCGAAATTAAATTTAGGTTCAGGTGGTGGATTGGTGTTGTTTACTGTTAAGTTCAGTTGTATAGAAATAGGTTTGTGGTCAGAGTGAAGAGGGTCCGAAAAAGTATACCACTCATGGTTTATCAATAAGTTGGGACTAGCTAAAGAGAGGTCGATAGCTTTTGGATAAAAGTGAGTAGAGGCATCTGGATAATATGTGGAAGAGCCATCATTTAGTAGAATTAATTGTGAATCGTTGATTTCGTTGTAAAGGGAAGTATCAGAATATGTTTTTGTGCAGAAAGGTTCCCAGCTGATGTGGTGAGCGTTGAAATCACCAACAATCAGCCAGGACCTATCTGCAGACAGATTTGAAAGCCAGTTGGAGGTAGGCACTTTGGAATATCCCTTGGGATAATAGATATTTAAAATGTTGATAAATTCATTATTAACTTTGGTTTGTATCATTGTGGAGTAACGCAGACCTATCAGGTTCTCCTCTGGAGTTGGAACTTCAATGTAATTTAGGGATTTATGAATGTAGGTGGCTGTAGAGATCTTATCTACTTTGTTACTAACTGTTGGTGGATAATAATATCCAGTAATGTTGGGAAGTTTTCCATAAGTTAAACGAGTGGATTGTAGACAGAGTATTTGATAAGAAATTTGTGAATTAGCTAAAAATTGTATCAGATAATCTTGTGTCGTATTTAGGGCACGACAGTTCCACTGTAGTACGTTAAGTGCTGCGTGTGGGGTTGTGAAAGGAAGAGGATTTTAAAACTAGTCAATTATAGGAATTAAGGAGGAACTTTGGTTTTTGTTTTCTGCGAGCCTAACCTAAGTCTTGTTGTCTGTGGTGCTGGTGAGGCACCACAGGCAATCTCTGCCAGTTGCATCATATTTATCGCATTTCTTGGATCTATGGGATGGTCGTCAGAATCTGTGATTAAAGAGGATAAATCCTCAATTAAGGTCTTTGGCTGATTTGAAGTTCTGGCTTGTGCCAGACTACGTAGAATACGTGTTATGAAAGATTCTTTGATGGATTTGTTGTCTTCTTTAGGAATGTTCAGATTAACTAATTGCGAAGTTGCTGTATGAGTTTGTTTAGTCAGTGTGTTGTCAATGTGCTTAGTTATAGTAGTCATTATGGTCTCAGTCATTTTTGTCAGTTGTTTTGTTATCATTTCTTCAACTTGTTCTTCAGTAATTTGTTCAGTGTTTCTGTGTGATTTTTTTCTTTTTTTCTTTTTTTTACGTTTCAGGGTTGTGGGTGAAGAGGTGATCACCTCCGCCTCCTCCATGACCTCCACCTGTGACTGGTCAAGGGGAGCCGGAAGAGGCTGATCTTTGGGCTTTGTTATGAGTTTGCTGTTTTTGACCCTACTGGCGTATGAGTCAACCGACCCCCCAAGTGGGATCGGCTGAACTCTCCAGCTAGGGTCCACTATGGGGGTGTTTATTTTAGGTAGTTTTTCTTTTTGTTCTTTCTCTATTTGTAAGTTGTTTTTTGCCCTCCTGATGGCCTCACTGTAGGGCAAGAAAGCTTCTCCTCTGATTTTGTTGGCCCTCAGTCTCAGCTGATACTGAGGGCATCCTTGATAGGCGGCAGAATGTCCGCCGCCACAGTTTACACACTTATGAATTTGGTTGCACGATTGTGCTGAATGTCCAGGGGCAGAGCACCTGGTGCAAGTTTCCACTTTCGCTCTGCATTGGTTGGGACCGTGCCCATATCGAGCGCACCTGCGGCACCGTCGCACCGGGGCCACGTATGGCGCCACAGGGAACTCCTGGGCATCGATCTTCACCAATGCAGGCAGTATTGGATTTGTGAAGATAATTTTGATGGCACGAGATTCTGTGCCGTCTCTGTTGTTTAATCTTTGAATGGACTTGGCATTTGGTATATAAGTCTTGAGGTCTTCGAGATCTTCTTCGAAGGGGATCGGCTTAATTACCCCCTCAGTGGTGGCCTCAGGAACGGTACATTTGATATTTATGGCTGAAATGGAGGTTAATTTTGATAGTTTATATTGCTGAGAGGCTGACTTACAGCCAATCAGCCATCTGTTTCCATTTAGTGGCCTCTGGCTAAGGATGTCCCCCACGTTGTTTCGGAAAATTTTCAGGTTTGTTGTGGGACCCAGTGCCCTGAAGGTGGCCGTGCCTGTGCACAGATCCTCCAGGATCACTGGGAACTCCAAAAAAATGGGTGGCACTGTGTTCTGTTGACGAGGGGGGGGGCGTCTTCGCTGTTGGCGAACTTCGACGAAGTCCCCACCCTCATCTGAATCAGAGTCTGAATCTGTCTCTTTATCCTTTTGAATTTGTTCTTTGGGGCCCCAGATCGAAATGGGCTCCTCTATCAAGGAGGGAGCCTTGGGTGAACCCCGTTTCTTATCACCCCGGGGAGCCTCAGAGGTCATCTCCGGGGTTGAGCTTGTGTCTATTTCAATAGTGGGAGACAAGGGACTATCAGTTTCTGTGTCCTCCATTGTCCCCAAATCTTCTTTGTTTTTTTTGTCTTTTGGACCCGTCGTTTCAGGGCTACTTGGTTCATCATCAGAATGCCTTGATTTTCTTTTTGATTTCCTTGTTGAAGTTTGTTTTAAAACTTCATTTGTAATCTTTGTCACAGGTCCTGCTGTGAAAATTGATTCTTCTTCAGTGCTGGTGTCCAGAAAGTTGGACAGTACTTCAGGGTTAGCCATATTCATAAATCTTGTTAATATTAATTTACAACTATATTTTACCACTATAATCTAAGTTAATCTAAGTTAATTTTATTACGAGACAAGCCTAGTGTCCTTCAGAAAAGACCAGGAGGGAACCAAAGTCTCCCCGTGGCCGTATCGAAAAAAAAACCAGACGTTTTTACATTTTACCTGTTTTGTTTCCCGCGGGAACCAATCAAAATGTTTCGGCCCCCGCGAGAACCAATCAAATGTTTACAATTGTTTAGCTGACTGGTGTCATAATCTTGTCCTGGCTATGACCAAAAATCACTCCCGGCACACTTAATAACAAGCTCCGGGAGTAAACAGATGGCCACCACCGTGGTTAGTCCAGTTTATTAATTAACTTTGATATAAGAAAAATATCTATTTCAGTTATTAGTTTTATAATGCCCTAAGTCAATAGAACTCCCAAGGGCTCAATATTGCCTAGACTTTTGTCAGATTAATTTGGATTTTAAATGTTATAAAAAATTTATCAAACAAGTGTTTTTTTATAAAATCTTTTATAGTATTATTTCTTAGCCTTTAAGCTTAGTTTGAAAGTTAGAATTTATTTTATCCAATTTTTACTTTCTTTTATCAAATTTATACTTTATATTATTACATTTTACATTGTTTCTATCTCTTTTGAGGAGGAAGGGTAGATTGTTTTAAAGATAGAAGCACCTAGATTCCTATGTTTTTTAGAAAGACTTACTCTGAACTATTTTAGTTGTTAGGCTTGCACACAAGCTCCTCCAACAATTTAGGAGGCTGGCAAAAACAAAACAACCTAAAGAAGATGGAACTACCCTACAGAAGCTATTCTATGAAGACCGTACCCACCGGCAAAAAGCCTACGAGTGGGGGGCTCTGACAGACCGGCAAGAACGACTTGAAAGCCGAAAAAAAAGATAGTGAGGAAAGAGGTAAATGTAAAAATCAGTGAAAAACTAGCTAGCTAGAGTCCTAGTCCCTACTACCTGGGAGAGCTGCTGTGCAAGGGCTCGGGTGGCCAGCGCAGTCCTCCCAGGGATACCACTTTTGTGGCACGTCCTACAACCCTAACATCTATGCAGACGAATAAAACATCGAACTGCAAAAACAAATGAAAAAAACAAAACCTTAGTGCCCTATTTATGCTTACGAGAGAATCAAATCCAACGACGTGAAGAGGTGACAGGAAAAGACGTCGTTGGTGGAGGCAGAGGTGGAAGACAGTCCTCGAAGAAAGTGGTCCTGATCCTCCTCAGAGACCTGGGTTCGGAGCAAGCTCAACGAATTGATGATCCAACGTTGGACAGCCGCATGGAATGTGACGTCACGCTGGGAAAAGCTATCGTTGTCGTGCGGCGGTGCTGGCAGAAGGGGTCCAAGAATGTTGAGATGTCCTCTCTTCTGCTCAGACGGCCGCCGTACTGTGGTAAGAGATTAGAGTTGAAAAATCGTCCTCTGCATAAGTCTCTCTCAAAGGTGACCCTCTCTGCTCGGTGGTCGAAGTGTGTATGACTAACTAATTACTTCACCTGGTAATCTGTCTCTTGTAATTTTTGTAAAAAAAAAAAATTGCTACCAGGCCATTTTTACAGTGGGGAAACTGGTGGGGAAACTGGTGAAAGGTGTAATTCGATTCAACTCTGTGTTGTTTAGAACATCCAACTGAAGCACAATATCGAGGCATTTTCTTTGATGGACCCCTAACGCGTTCTTTTGTTTTCATCATTTCCTGTTTCAACGCAGGTCTATTTTTACATTGAAGCCTTCGTTCAGAGCCCAGGGGTGTCACAGCTGCCGGAAAGTTTAAGTTTTGCTACATTGACTTTATTAAAATATAAAGACAATTCTATAAAATCTTAATTTCTGCTTAATTTATAGCAATTTTTTGTGTTCATCAATACAACACAATCAAAGTCCAGTGTATCTCATCATGTTTGCAACATGCTTACCACAGGGTTTTCATATCCTTTAAGTGGAGTAATGTCATGGTGTGTGGGAGTGATCTTGCCTAATTCAGTCGGCCAAACAGGGGGAGTTACTCTACTTTCAGGTAGATCCCCAGCCGTCGCATCGTGTTCTTGAGGAGACACACAGCATGTAGAACGCAGTGCGTCATTCTAAATTTGATGCAATTTATATTTTTAGGTCACACTTTGCAAGTTCCATCACTTTGTAGGAACTGATCACCCCTTATTTTTCTAAAAAAGAATTTGCAAGTCGCTGACTGGCATCCTGCGGTTTCAAGCTTCGACGCCATGCCACCATGGTTATTGTGGTTTTGACTGAGTAATTCGAGGTAATCAACTCTAATTTTCACGAAGTGCTCTCCCCTATTTTTTTCCCCGAAAATCGTCTGTTAATAGGCCTACATTAAACCCCCCAGTTCAGCCGGAAGGGCCCAGGCCCCACTTCCAGAAGCAAGCAACAACAAAAAAACAACCCTAATGTTTAGTGGTCAGTGGACGCAGGCTCAGATGGTGATCAGGTCAGCGCTGATGTGAATGCGCTGACGGAGCCTGCGGTGACAGTAGCCTCACTCAGTTGGTTCCACTCCGTGGCAGTCCTGATGAAGAAGGAGCTACGATACTGCTCCGTTCTCCCTTCTGGGACACAAAATCCACGGAAATAGTTTACGGCCTGTCTTTCCAAGATGTTAGTGGTTTGGAACCCCTTGCATCTGGTCGGCTTGATCCTGCGACGATTAGTGGAGACCGGGGTAAGGAACTTGTCTGCTGGGAGAGCTGGAACAAGGCCCTCAGCAATCTTATAGAAGAGGCTGAGGCTTTGGTGTTTGCGTCTTTCCTCCAGGGGAGGTAGGTCTAGTGTCCTGAGTATGCCACTCACGCAGCCTGGTTTCATGGACTTGTAGTCCCTGGCTACAAAGCGTGCTGCTTGGCGCTGAACTCTCTCCAACCTTTCAATATCCTGTTTATGATATTAAAGATAGTGGGACGATCCTGGAGGTACTGTAATACCAGGTACGTCCTGTTTAAGAGTATCCGCCTCCTCCTTAACGTGTCTTTTGTATTCTAGTGCGGCCAATAGGCGACAAGCAATAACAACCTTCAAATACACTTGGCTTTGTTTGCGTTGTTTAAATGAACACACATAAATGCTATAAATGAAGTGAAAAGGCGAATTTTAAGGATTATTGTTTAGTTTAAAAAAAAAATATAACAATGCTCAGAAATGGAAATAAAATCGTCTGCTAAACGAGGCTTTGAACTGAGTAGAACTAGGAAATGACGACATAGACCTTAAAGTACAATCTCATGATGCAAATGTCAATGCACTTATGTCTAGCACATGAACTGCACACACATATGTCAAACTGTACCTTTCATTGATTTCCTCTGCAAGACTCCGTATACTTTATATTGGCTGCAAAAAGTCACAAATGGCTGCAGGAAGGTGTGGCTGTGCGGGAACCGCTGGGACAGCTAAATAATGACTGGCTGTGAATACTTGACGGTGGTGACCACCTTCCTGCACAGTCACCCCCTCCTGCGGCTATGCCAAGGGTGTCCCAAGTTCCAAAACACTCAACCTTCGCTGCACGACTCATAAAAATGCGAATAATTTCACTATCTCTTCTGTTAAGAAAGGATCTTTTCGTGAGTTGTGCTCATTTTTTAACCTCTCTGCTATCATGTGCTGAGCATCATTTTGCGCAAATCACTATGGAGAAAACGCTGATGTACTAAATTTGTTACAGATGTTTTTAGGCGTCTTAAAACTCACATTACCATAGCAAGCAATGACGATCGTGACAGAACAAATATGTCACTGTAAGGGCAGGTCTCTTGTGTATGTGACTGCCAAGTTTTAAGTTCCAGACGCAAAGCGTTTTGAAGCTATGAGCAAATAACTGAACCATGTGTATTTTGAAAGTGTTCTCTAACTTTTTGGTGGGCAGCTTATATTGCACTTACAAATAATTAATTTTATTGTCTAATATTCAGTTTGATTTTTGCCCCTACCATCAACTTCGTTCAGTTTACTGCAAATGCACGTGTTAGAAATGTTATTCCAGTTCGAAGATGTTTTTAGTTTGCTTGCCATGTTAAAGTTAAGCATGTCAATATAATGGCAAAGATGCTCTTTAGTCACACACATACACACACTCGTGTTTACGATGCTCAATCTCAAAGTCTGCATCAGTGGTCTCAACATCCACCAGTGACACCCTTCCCTCTGTCCCCCTCCCCCTCCTGTTTCCCACCCCCTTTTGACACCCACTGCCCCTCCCCCTTGCTATTTTTCATTCCCTTGCTGCAATCTCTTTACTACTCAACCACTGTATCTCCCTTCCCCCTCCCATACCCTTTCACCCGACTAATTTCCTCATCATATCTTCACCTTGAAAACTGTTCACCCTCTCCCCTTCAACTGAACTGATGTGAGCTGTTATCAATAACAAGACACCTTTCAGTGCAGCCTTTTCAAGCCTTAGTTTTGACAAAGAGCTCAGCTCGAAAGCTTAACTGTCTCCTTCTCCCCTACGATCCAACCTATCACTTCTACCAAGGTCAGTTTTGTTACTTGGATCAGCAGTCAACAATTTATTTGTTCATCTGCATCTTTCAGTTTTACGAACATAATCGTATGCTATTCCTAACCCTATCCCTTTCCCTAAAATAACAGAATGCTGCTTCTCAGATATTTGCCATGGTAATTATTTCCAAGCCACACGTTCTGTCAAAAAGTAATACAATATCAGGTTTGTAATTAACAATACTAGATGATGACTTCACGTTTATGTGTTCATTTCCCTCAATGTACTGGGTATGCTTTCTGATCTGACCAATGTATCTGTGCACCAAAGCGTATCTTTTCTTCCATTCAGCATACTCATTGTAATTCAAGATAACTTCTTCCATTTAATATGCCAGTTGTGAATTAAGATATCTTCTTTTCATTTTACTTGTCACCCATTTGGCACGCATTAGTTTATGCTATTAGAAACGGGGCATTGTATAAGAATGTTGCGTGGTCTGTCTGTGATTGACATGGAGTAAACGTTATATTATAAGAAGCACCCAGAAGTCTTATTCGTGTGATAAAATCACTGACCACTGGATACATAACAACAAGAGGAAATGATAGTGACGACGTTGGCCACCTAAGTACCCCTGTGTCCATGCCAGCTGGGTCCACACTCGTGTGCAGTTTAAAGACGTTAACACGATATACTGACGATATTATAGTTAAGATCAGTCTCACTGAAAAGTACGTCTGGTCGTCCGGCAAACACAATTCGTGTGTCCACAAGTTCCAGTCCAATAAATTCTCTGTGTCCCTCACTGGCAAGTGTACAGTGCGTGGCAAGCACAGCGTGTCCGCTTGCTTTCAACTTTTCTACACGTTCATCCCTGCTAGTACGGCACCTGAAAGACTGTCCACCGGATTCCTAAACTGCTCGGTTTCAAACTACTCCATCTTTCAGCACCACCTGGACTGCAATCTAATGAGCGAGTGTGAAGATGGACGGGATGAGACAGAACACTGTCCCTTCAGCAGTCCTGATTGTGGAGGGTTGCTGGCTCTGTGTGGACGCTGTTACAAATTTGTGGGGTTTGAGTCAAATTTAGCGGCTTATTCGTGTAACAGGAGGTTAGAGGCTACCTTGGGTTGTCCTGAATGTTTTTACTATCCTTATGGGGTGATGGTAAACATATCAAACAGACGTTGGACAAAAATGAATCGGTTGATCAGTGATTTGTATTTATTTGATTACAGAGTGCCGCAAATGTATCGGCACAGTGTATGTCGAAGGAATGCAGTTTTCCATCATGCCTTTCATCAAGCAATCAAACATGTACATGGATTTTTATGGCCCTTTTATATGTATCTAGATCTTGAAAGAATGTCTGTGACAGACAAGGAACATTCTGACGTAAGTAATAGCCCTGTTTGTGAAATTCGGCCAAACAAAAGTGAAGACAACTCTAATAACTATAAGGGACTTCACTTAGCCATTACATCTATACCTGATCCACACAGCCTTGGTATGACAGTGTGCAAAGATGGTCATGCAACGTACACTTTTCTTTTATGCGGTTCAATAAAACATAATATTTGTGATCAAGAGCGGACACCACTTTGTTATTATTCCCATACAAAGTCCTCATCGAATTTCTTGGGCTCCAGTAGGCCTGTCACCGTGTTGTTCCCCATATTTACATGCAGTAATGATGTAAATATATCGTTCAGTCTAGTATGTAATTTTATCCACGATTGCCAGGATTTTAGTGACGAATCGTTTTGTCACCACCCTGTATGTGCCAAAGCTTTTACATGCACAAATGGTCAGTGCATCCTCTTTGACAATGTGTGTGATCGCGTATCCCATTGCTATGACAAATCCGATGAAGAAAATGTTTGGTGTTTTTCGTTTATGCATTACAACAACTTTTTTTTTTCGAAACGTTTTCCATCTCCCGCCATTATCAATTTCGATGGAAATAGACAGTTTATCGTGACACAAATGGCTTCCAATTCGTCATGTCCTGACAGTCACTATCGTTGTTCCAGCGAGTACAATGACTGTCTGCCGGTGTACACACGGTGCAATGGGATGCACGACTGCATAGACCACAGTGATGAACAGGGGTGTGAAGAGATGACATGTCCAGGGCTTTATCGCTGCAGGAGATCAACGATCTGTGTACATGTTGACAACGTGTGTGACGGCTGGTCCCACTGTCCATCGCATGATGATGAATTATGGTGCATCACTTGTCCTGCAAGCTGTCTGTGTCAGGGCTACAGTGCTTTTTGTCCTTACAGTTTCCAAGCGGAAATGTTCCCCTACATCAGATATTTAGATGGCACAGGCTCTGGTTTGACATTGACTGATGTTGGTAATAATGTCTACCTTGTACATCTGATTCTTGCCAAATGTTCTGTGGTGAACCTGCCTGAATTAGAGTTATTGAATTTGAAGGTTCTCGACCTTAGTCAAAACAAGCTGCGACATGTCAACATGACTTCTTTTCGTTATCTGGAAAATCTTATATTTGTGTTCTTGTCTCAAAACCCTTTGACCGTAATTAGCCACGTGTCTTCTGTTAAATTCCAAAACAGTGTTGTAACGATGATTGATCTATCATATACAATGTTAACTACGTTTGATTTCAAAGTCTTGGAGCAGTTTATTCACCTGCATACATTGAATTTATCCTTCACGTCCATTCAAACAATCAGTCGAACCAGCACTGAGCTTACACCTCTGTTGACTGAACTGTATTTAGCTGATAGTCCTGTGTCTGTGTTCCAACCTAACATTTTCAAAGACCTTTTCCTGCTGCGTTTCATCTCTACAGAAAATAATAAGCTATGCTGTGACCAGATACTCCCTTATGATTTCAAGACTTCCGGATGCTTAGCCCCTAAAACTGATATTTCACCTTGTAAAGATTTATTGCAGTCGTGGACATACCGTGGGTTTCTCTGGCTGATGGCCTGTCTGGCGCTGTCTGGTAACGTGCTCTGTTTCTCTGCCCGTTTGTTGGCGAAGAGCATGGCCTCCTCCAGTGGGTTCAGTGTGTTCGTCACCAGCCTCACCATGGCAGACTTATTAATGGGTGTTTACATGACTGTCATTGGAGTGGCTGATGAACAGTTCAGAGGCCAATACCTCCATCACGATGATGCATGGAGGAGAAGTGTGATCTGCAAGATGGCTGGCTGTCTTTCTTTACTGTCCAGTGAGGTGTCAGCTCTGAGCATCTGCCTGATCACTTTGGACCGTTTCATTGTTTTGTGCTTTCCTTTCAGTACCTTTAGATTTCAAAGAACATCAGCCTGGATAGCTTGTCTGTTGATTTGGCTGGTTGGCTGGTTCCTGGCCTTGCTGCCTTTACTTCCGATGACATCACACTGGCAGTTTTATGGACAGACGGGCATATGCGTTCCGTTACCAGTTACAAGGCAACAGTTCAAAGGAAAGACGTATTCTTTTAGTATTTTCATTGTTTTAAACTTTGTCATATTCTTATTCGTCTCTGTTGGTCAGGGTTTTGTGTACTGGTCAGTTCAGAAAAACAGCTTAAAAGTGAACACAACGCAAACATCAAGAAACGTGTCTCTTGCACACCGTTTGATCACCATTGCTGTGACCGATTTCCTGTGCTGGTTTCCCATTGGATTGTGTGGAATGTTGGCATTGGCTGGTGTTGCTATTTCTGGAGAAGTGAACATTGCCTTGGCGATGTTTGTCTTGCCATTGAACTCTGCTCTCAATCCCTTTATGTACACGTTGAATACTTTGGCAGAAAAACGCAGGAAAATCAATGAATCAAACTTGTTGAAGTGGTTGGAATCACATGCAGATATGATCTTATAATAGCGTCTGTTAAATCCTTTCGCCAACATTTGTCCTCTCGCGGATACCATGATCTACAATAAGCTTAGGGTGTCCCATAGCCATATATATTCTTGATCAGCATGCCACAGCCTATTCAGATCCTGCACTTTGAACCGCCAGTGCAAACCTCCGCCAAGGAAGACTAAAAAAACCGAATTTTCCTTCATTCATGCCCGAGCTGATCTCATGAACCAGTGGGTAGAATGGCTTCAAATTTTGTGTGGCAATGTAGCATGGTGAGTAATGAAATAAATAATTGCAATAAATGCACAAAAGCAGAAACAGTGTCATTTTAGACTAATGTGCATATAAGGACAACAAATCTGTGAGATGACCTACAAAGCGTCTTTTAACTAAACTAAAGAAAGCTTATTTTGAAACCAACAATTGTATTTAATGTTCCTATTTAACACTCTCTTTATATGCATTTCAGCAATGACAAAAAATATATCTACATATTATGCTGAAAGCTTATGTCATATGGCAAATGGCATTGAAAACAATAATACATTATACTTTATTTTGATAAATAAATGCTATAATTTTAGTCGCTAAAAACGGATTCTCTGAGGGTGTTTTTTGTTTCCAACATAAACATTTTAAGTCCTGTTAATGTCCTGTCCTGTGAACATGTTAATGTTTAAGTCCTAATTAATTTGTATCAACTTTACACTTTGTAAGAGGCAGTTGCCATCATGAAATCCGAAGTTAGTTTATGCTTTTGCTTGTTGTCTAATTCAATTATTTGTGTACCCAAAATATTATGTGTTACTGAATTCGTGCTATTAGTTTCGATGCAGAGATGCGGGGATGGAGACAGATATAATAGAGTAAGAGAGAGGAGGAAGAC
>CM065705.1:10853138-10872296 GCA_017654935.2 Phymorhynchus buccinoides
GGTCTCTCTGTCTCTCTGCTCTCGTCTCGTCTGTCTCTCTCTCTCTCTCTCTCTCTCTCTCTCTCTCTCTCCTCTCTCTCTCTCTCCACGTGTCTTCTCCTCTCTCTTGTCTATTATCTGTCTCTACCCCCCCTCTATTGCATCGAAAGTAATCGCATGAATGCAATAACACATAATATTTGTGTAGGGGAAGACGGGGTAAAAATGGCATGCGGGTAAGAAGCCCACCCCAATTATTCTCATGAAATGAAGCAAATTCAGTCTCATTCTTGCCAATGAGACGAGCTTAATGTTAGCATTCGTCTCTTGGGCAAATTTTGACTGAAAATTTCTTTATTTCATGAGTTAATTGGGGTGGGCTTCTTACTCGCCATGCGCTTTTTACCCCGTTCTTCCCTATATCAAATAATTCAAATTAGACCAATAAGCAAAAACATAAAATAACTTCGGATTTTTCATGATAGCAACTGCTCTTACCCAATGTAAAAGTTGATAAACAATAATTAGGCTTCTTGATGTTCAATGTTGGAAACAAAAAACACCTCCAGAGAATCCGTTTTTAGTTGACTAAAAGAATAGATTTATTTATCAAAATAAAGCATAATGTATTGTTGTTTTCAATATAATTTGCCATATGACATAACCTTCCAGTGCGATAATTATGTATTTTTCATGCTGTATTGTATTTCAAAGGGAGTGTTAAATAGGAAAATTAAATAAATTGTTGTTTCAAAATAAAACGTTTTTTAGTTAGTGAAAAGGACGCTTGTTAAAGTTTCCTCTCGCAGACTTGTGTCATTAATGCATACTAGGCATAAAATCTACAAATGGGCACTGTTTCTGCTTTTTTGAATTATTGCAAGATTTATTTCATTACTCGCCCATGCTACATTACCACACAAAATGTGAAGCCATTCTACCCACTGGTACATGGATACAGCTCGGACTGAAGGAGAAAATTTCGTTCGTGAGTGTTTCCCTTGGCGGAGGTTTGCACTGGCGGTTCAAAATTCAGGCATTGAATAGGTTGTGACATGTGACAAGAATCTATGGGGAGACCCTAAGCTTATTGTAGACATGGATTCGCGAGAGGACATGAGCGCGAAAGGAATTACAGGACGTGTTATGTAAGATATATCTGTGTGTGATTCCAACACTCAACAAGTTGATTCTTGATTTCTCCTGCGTTTTTCTGCCAAAGACTCAACAGTGTAATAAAGGGATGAGAGCAGAGTTCAATGGCAAGAAAACATCGACAAAGGCAATGCACTTCTCCAGAATAGCAACCCAGCCAATGCCAACACTCCACACAAATCCACAATGGGAAAAAATGCCACAGGAATCTGTCACAGCAATCTGATCAAACGTGAGCAAGAGACACGTTTCTTGATGTTTGGTCTGTGTTCACTTTTAAGTGTTTTCTGCACTGACCAGTACAAAAAACCTTGGAACCAACAGCGACGAATAAGAATATAGGACAAAAGTTTAAAACAATGAAAATACTAAAGAATACGTCTTCCTTTGAACTGTTGCCTTGTAACTGGCAACGGAAAACGCAATACCCGTAGTCATAAAAACTGCCGTGTGATGTCATCGGAAGTAAAGGCAGCAAAGGCCAGGAACCAGCCAACCAGCCAAAATCAAAGACAAGATATCCAGGCTGATGTCTTTGGAATCTAAAAGGTACTGAAAGGGAAAGCACAAAACAACGAAAGGTCCAAAAGTGCTCAAGCAGATGCTCAGAGATGACACCTCACTGACAGTAAAGAAGACAGGCCAGCCATCTTGCAGATCACACTTTCCTCCATGCCTCATCGTGATGGAGGTATTGGCCTTGAACTGTTCATCAGGCCACTCCAATGATAGCATGTTAACACCCCATTGATAAGTCTGCAATGGTGAGGCTGTGACGAACACACTGAACCCCATGGAGGAGGCCAGCTACTTCGCCAACAAAACGGGCAGAGAAACCGAGCACGTTACCAGACAGTGCCAGACAGGCCATCGCCAGGCAGAAACCCACGGTATGTCACGACGCAATAAAATCTTACAAGGCGAAATATCAGTTTTAGGGGCTAAGCATCGTGAAAGTCTTGAAAATTATAAGGGAGTATCTGGTCAACGCATAAACTTTTATTTTCTGTTGAGATGAAACGCAGTGGAAAATGTTCTTTGAAAATGTCAGTTGGAACACAAGCACAGGACTATTAGCTAAATACAGTTCGTCAACATAGGGTAAGCTCAGTGCTGGTTCGATGATTGTTTGAATAGAAGTGAAGGATAAATGCAATGTGTGCAGGTGAACCAAACTGTCCCAGACTTTGAAATCAAACGAGGTAACATGTATATGATAGATCAATCATCTGTACAACACTGTTTTGGAATTAACAGCAGACTATGGCTAATTACGGTTAAAGGGTTTTTAGACATGAACACAAATATTTTCCCAGGAAAATTTTCCAGATACCGAAAAGAAGTTAGATGTTGAATATCTGCAAGTTGTTTGAAGAAGAGTCAAGAACCTTCCAAATTCAATAACTCTAATTCAGGCAAGTTAACAACAGAACATTTGACAAGAACCAGATGTACAAGGTAGACATTATTACCAACATCAGTCCATGTCAAACAGAGCCTGTAGCCATTAAATATCTGATGCAGGGGAAACATTCCGCTTGGAAACATGTAAGGCAAAGAGCACGTAGCCTGACAGGAGGACAGCGGGAGGACAAGTGAATGCACCTAATTCATCATCATGGATGGACAGGGGACAGCCGTCACAACATGTGGTCAACATGTACACAGATACTTGACTCCTGCAAGCGATAATACCCTGGGAAATGTCATCTCCACACCCCTGTTCATCCCGTGGTCTATGCAGTCGTGCATCCTTGCCACCGTGTGTACACAGGCAGACAGTCATTGTACTCGCTGGACAACGATAGTGACTGCAGGACATGACGAATTGGAGCCATTGTGTCACAATAAACTGTCTATTCCATCGAAATTGATAATGGCGGGAGATGGAAAACGTTTCGTAAAAATAAAGTTGTTGTAATTGATGAACGAAAAACACCATACAAAATCTTCATCGGATTCGTCATAGCAATGGGATACGCGATCACACACCTTGTCAAAGACGATGCACTGACCATTTGTGCATGTGAAAGCTTTGGCACATACAGGGTGGTGACAAAACGATTCGTCACTAAAATCCTGGCAATCGTGCATAAAATTACATACTAGACTGTACGATATATTTACATCATTACTGCACGTAAATATGGGGAACAACACGGTGACAGGACTACTGGAGACCAAGAAATTCGACAAGGATATTTGATGGGAATAATAACAAAGTGGTGTGCGCTCTTGATCACAAATATTATGTTTTATTGAACCACATAAAAGAAACGCGTACGTTGCATGGCCATCTTTGCACACTGTCATACCAAGACTGTGTGGATCAGGAATAGATGTATTGGCTAAGTGAAGTCCCTTATAGTTATTAGAGTTGTCTTCACTTTTGTTTAGCCGAAATTCACAGACAGGGTTCTGACTTACATCAAAACGTTTCTTGTCTGTCACAGACATTCTTTCAAGATCTAGATACATAACGAACGGACTGTACTTGTGCATGTACATGTTTAACTGCTTGATGAAATGCATGATGAAAAACTGCATCCATTCGACATACACTGTACCGATACATTTGCGGCACTCCGTAATCAAATAAAAGCAAATCACTGGTCAACCGATTCATGTTTGTCCAACGTCTGTTTGATATGTTTACCATCACACCATAAGGATAATAAAAACATTCAGGAAAACCTAAGGTAGCCCCTAACCTCCAGTTACACGGAAAAGCCGCTAAATTTGACTTAAACCCGTAAAAATTGTAACAGCGTCCACACATAGCCAGCAACCCTCCACAATCAGGACTGCTGAAGGGACAGTGTTCTGTCTCATCTCGTCCATCTTCACACTCGCTCATTAGATCGCAGTCCAAGTGGTGCTGAAAAATGGAGTAGTTTGAAACCGAGCAGTTTAGGAATCCGGTTGACAATTTTTCAGGTGCCGTACTAGCAGGGACGAACGTGTAGAAAAGTTGAAAGCAAGCGGACACGCTGTGCTTGCCACGTGCTGTACATTTGCCAGTGAGGGACACGGAGAATTTATTGGACTGGAACTTGTGGACACACGAATTGTGTTCGCCAGACGACCAGACGTACTTTTCAGGGAGACCGATCTTAACTATAATATCGTCAGTATATCGTGTTAAGGTATTTAAACCACACAGAGTGTTGACCAGCGTGGCATGGACCGAGGTAATTAGGTGGCCAACGTCGTCACTATCACCCCCCCCCCCCCCCCCCCCCCCCCCCCCCCCCCCCTTTCCTCTTTGTGTTATGTACCAGTGGTCAGTGATTTTTATCACACGAATAAGACTTCTGGGTGCTTCTTATAACATAATGTTTACTCCATGTCATCAAGACAGACCAATGCAACATTCTTATACAATGCCCGTTTCTAATATTGTAAACTAATGCGTGCCAAATGGGTGACAAGTAAAATGAAAAGAAGATGTCTTTCATTCACAACAGCATACTTGAATGGAGACAGTTAATACAGTTACAATGAGCATTACTGAATGAAGAAAAGATAAGCATTGATTGCACAGATGCATTGGTCAGATCAGAAAGCATACCGAGTTACATGAGGTAAATGAACAAATAAACCTGAAGTTATCATCTAGCATTGTAATTACAAACCTGATATTGTATTAATTTTTAACAGTAACTGTGGCGTGGATATAATTAATCATGGCAAAGATCTGAGAAGCAGCATTCAGTTATTTTAGGGAAAGGGATATGGTAGGAACAGCATACGATTATTTTTGTTAAAAACTGAAGATGCAGATGAACAAATAAATGTCTGACGGCTGATAAAGTAACTAAACTGACCTTAGGTAGAATGATAGGGCAGGAAAGAAGTCAGTTAAACTTTCGAGCAGAGCGCTTTATCAAAAACTGAGGGCTTGAAAAGCTGCACTGAGAGGTGTCTTGTTGTTGATAAACAGCCTCACATCAGTTCAGTTGAAAGGGAGAGAATGAACAGTTTTCAAGGTTAAAGATATGATGAGGAAGATTGTAGGGTGATGAAAGGAGTTGGGGGAGGGGGAAGGAGATACAGTGGTCGAGTAGTAAGAGAATTGCAGCACGGAATGAAAAATAGCAATGACTCTTGTTGTTGCGACGTGGAGGGTGGTGGGGTGGTAAAAGGGGTGGGCAGGGGGTGTCAGAGGGGGGGAGGGAAGGTGAGGGTGGGTGGGGACAGAGGACAAGGGTGTCATGGCGCATGTGAGACCCTGATGCAGGGGACACTTGAGAGATAAGGGTCGTAAACACGAGTGTGTGTGTCGTGTGTGTTGTGTGTGTGTGTGTGTTGTGGTGTGTGTGGTCTGTGTGTAGTGTGTGTGTGTGAGTGTTATCATATATAGTATGTGTTTGTGGTGTGTGCTGTGTGTGATGTGTTGTGGTGATGGAAGTTGTGTGTGTTGTGTGTGAACTGTGTGTAACATGTTTGTATGTGTGCAGTGTACTGAATGTAGTTGGTGGCAGTGACATAACATATATATATATATATATATATATATAATATGTGTGAGTGTGTTTGTAAGTTGCCCACAAAAAGTGTGTGTGTGTGTTCAAAATACTCATGTTGTGTGTATGTGTGTGTGGTGTGTGTATATATATAATATATAACTTAATATATGGACATTTAGTGCATCAGCGTTTCCTCCATAGTGATTTCTGCAAAATGATACTCATCACATGATAGCAGGAAGTTTAAAAAATACGCACAACTCACAATAAAGATCCTTTAACAGAAGAGATAGTGAAATTATTCGCCTTTTTACGAAAGTTGTGCAGCTAAGGATGAGTGCTTTGGAACCTGGGAGACCCTTGTCATAGCTGCAGGAGGGGGTGGCTGTGCAGGAAGGTGGTCACCAACCTGGGAGACCCTTGTCATAGCTACAGGAGGGGGTGCCTGTGCAGGAAGGTGGTCACCAACCTGGGAGACCCTTGTCATAGCTACAGGAGGGGGTGCCTGTGCAGGAAGGTGGTCACCAACCTGGGAGACCCTTGTCATAGCTACAGGAGGGGGTGCCTGTGCAGGAAGGTGGTCACCAACCTGGGAGACCCTTGTCATAGCTACAGGAGGGGGTGCCTGTGCAGGAAGGTGGTCACCAACCTGGGAGACCCTTGTCATAGCTACAGGAGGGGGTGCCTGTGCAGGAAGGTGGTCACCAACCTGGGAGACCCTTGTCATAGCTACAGGAGGGGGTGCCTGTGCAGGAAGGTGGTCACCAACCTGGGAGACCCTTGTCATAGCTACAGGAGGGGGTGCCTGTGCAGGAAGGTGGTCACCAACCTGGGAGACCCTTGTCATAGCTACAGGAGGGGGTGCCTGTGCAGGAAGGTGGTCACCAACCTCAAGTATTCAGAATCAGTCATTATTTAGTTATTTCTTCGTGTGGACTGCTGCGGAGTGGAACAAGTTAAGCAAGGTCACCGTCACTGCAGGCTCTATCATCGCATTTATATCTGCGCTGATAAGATCTCCATCTGAGCCTGCCCCAACTGACCACTAAACGGACCGGAAGTCCGTGTTGTGCTATCTAGGAGCGGGCACACACGGAAACATTCCATGAAGTATACAGGGGCACATAGCTACTCCCGGCTTGGTGACCATCAGATACAATACAGAGGAGTCCTTGCGAAATGTCCCCATGGGTGTACCAGCCCGTTTTTCATGACTGCAGAGCCCACTGGCAAAAGACACCCCACTCAGAAACCAGCAGTACGTATCCAACAGCCCCCACCAAGGACAGGCGAGGCCAGTGCATGCCACATTTCATGCTTGTTGCATACAACATGCCCAACACTATATGTTGTTTAAATAAATAATGTTCATTGGGGTTGCAATCAAACTGCCCTTAGCACTGACACTGAAGGGGTTAAAGGCTGAATTGAAAAGGTGCCTACGTCATAAATCGATAAACGCTCCATAAGAATCTATCATGCCAAATGTCATGCTTATTACATGAAAATGCCAACACTGGTTTTCTTTTACATTATAACTGTCCACAATCAAAATGTCCTTGGCACTGAAGGGGTTAATGGCTGAATTGAAAATGTCCCTACGTCAGAAACTAATAAACTCCCCGTAGGAAACCATCATTCCAAATTCCATGCTTGTTTCATGAAAATGCTTACCATTAGATTTTTTCTTTATTTATTACTATGTGCGATAAAATGTCATTGGCACTGAAATAGTTAAAAGCTGAATTTGAAATGTCCCTACATGAGAAATTGACAAACACACTATAAGAAAACATCATGCCAAATTTCATGCTTGTTACATGAAAATGCCAAACACTAGATTATTTTTAAAAATTAATTAACTGTTCGTTATCAAAATCCCCTTGGCACTGAAAGGGGTTAAAGGCTAAACTGAAATGCCCCTACATCAGAAATTGATAAACACGCCAGAAGAAACAATCATATCAAATTTCATGCTTATTTCATGAAAATGACCCAACACTAGAATTTGTTTTTAATTATAACAGTCCACGAGCAAAATGCCCTTAGCGTTGAAGGGGTTAATGGCTGAATTGAAAATGTCCCTACGTCAGAAATTGATAAACACACCGTAAGAAACTATCATGCCAAATGTCATGAAAATACACACCACTAGAATTTTTCAAGATTTATAACTGTCTGCATAAAATGCCCTTTTGCAATGAAAAGGTTAAAGGACGAATTGAAAATGTTCCTACACAAAAAACAAAAAACAGAGAAAAAACCCAGAAACTATCACGCCAAATCCCATGCTTGTTTCATGAAAATGCATACCACTAGAATATTTTTGCAATTATAACTGTCCCTGATAAAATGCCCTTGGCACTGAAAGAGTTAAAGGCTGAATTGAAAATGTCCCTACATTAGAAATAGATAAACACACCATAAGAAACCATCATGCCAAATTTCATGTTTCTTACATGAAAATGTCCCAACACTAGAATGTTATTTAATTATAACTGTCCGTGAGCAAAATGCCCTTGGCACTGAAAGGGTTAAAGGCTGAATTGCAAATGTCACATGATAGACACATAGAAAACCACCATGCCAAATTTCATGCTTGTACGTTGAAAATGCACAATTCTGATAATTCTCTGAATGGTTGGCTTAACGTCTAATTAGGCGTTGCCTCTTATAAACTGTAAAGGAACCAGACTTTGACAAGCGGTGCAGTGCTACCCCTAGGATTCATTCAGCGCTGATGACAGAATAATGTTAGTACACAACGAAGCCACTCTCAAGAAGATTCATGGCTCCACTGAATCACAGTATCTACATAAACCATTCTGTGCGTGCCACTTGGAACGTCTAGCCGTGGATCTAGGCCTAGGCTACTCAACTCCATGACCAGCCATGCACGTCGATATTAGCAGACGATTCGAGCTATGCAATTTTGTCACAGGGAGAGTCCATGTTGATAATGTAGGCGCAGTGCTGTCGCAAGAACAGCTCGACTTCATCATCTTTAGTCCGGAAATAAAAATGAGCCGTCTGAACCTGTGTGAAGAGCTACTGCACATCCGTTTTAAAAAATACGTGTTTTCCGGGCTTATAATTGATGTTCTTGTCAAAGCTGACTCCCCTCTTTTTCACGGTGTGTTGAAATTGACTCGCTCTCGTTAAGTGTGTACGTTTTATTGTTGGTGTTTACAAGTTTAAATAATAGCAATTGTTGTTAGTGTTTCAGTTCATTGCCTCTGTTTGTGTTTTATCTTTATACCGCATCTTATGAAGTACATTTGTGTTAAAAATTTATATTTTGTTGAACTATATTCTTTGCGCAAGAATGCATGTTACAGTGTGTGTGCTGCGACCATTGTTGTGAAAATGAATGGGGTATTTAGGTGTTTTTAAAAGTCGAATAACTTTTGCTTTTTTAGTGTGTGGAGATTATGAGACCAATATTAGCAGGAATATAAAACACTAGATCAACCCGTACTCCGCACGGCAGCATGAAGCATCTGCGTTCATAATTGATAGGAACCTGTCCGAAGAAGAAGAAGAAAAAGAAGAACTGGCTAGATGTACATTATTGAATATAGCAAAACCCGTGCTCCGCACGGGATGTCATGAAAACAATTGTAAGCTCCGCACAGACTTAGGTTTTGTCACTTTGAGAAAAGTAGGTGCCTAAATGTTGTGAAAACACACACACACACACACACACACACACACACACACACACACACACACACACACACACACACACACACACACACACACATACACACACACATACACACACACACACACTGTACTAGACAGCACACACTTAATCAATTGTCAATTCATGAGCGCAGATGCGTTATTCTCCGTTATGCACCTTTCAAAACAAATATGGTTAGACCAAACACAAAACTTCCAGAAGGTAGAGGAACTATTTGTACAAAAGCCCTACTCGCCTCCCTCTTCTCCTTCCTAGCCACCCCTCCCCCTCCCCCTCTCCCTTCTTCTAACCAAAGCAACCATAGAAGTTTCTAGGTGCAGTGAGTTAGCCTCGGCGTTCTGTTAGCACACACACGTGTCTAAAAATGAACCTTTTAGAAAATGCAAATGGCTTCCAACAGACCGTCCACCCCAAATTAGACAGTTTAACTCACCAGTTTTACGACGGATTTGAGCAATTTGCATCATGATATTGCCTTCGATTGTCAAAGTGGTTCGTTCATTCAAATAACCATTACTACGGAGAAAAAAAAAAGAATATTAAGTTTACAGCAGTAAAGTTGACGGTCTCTGTATAGCCAACTTGAAATGTGACCTGAATAACTTCGGCAATCTTCGTGTTTTCCGAAGGTAGCTTCGGCAATTTTCGGGCGAAGCAGACGACCCAAATTTTGGATGTATATAGCCAACTTCAAATGTGACCTGAATAACTTCGGCAAACTTCGTGTTTTCCGAAGGTAGCTTCATGACGCAGCTTCAAAATAATGCCAATTGACACGCGAGCAACATTTTGCCTTCAAAATGAACTTTCAAAAGCAAAATTTTTAATAGGACCTAGCGGAATAAATAGACGAAGCGCGTATCTTGACCCGCATCGCGAGCGAAAGTCCGACATTTACGCGGTACTCGAGTTTTTAGGGTCCCCTCCTCGGATCCTTAGCGCATTATAATATATATATATATATTGTATTCTCTAGTGTCGCATTATTTATTTTGAAGCTTTTACAAATTTATTTTGCGTCTGGACATTTGGGACCATTACCAAAGACCTTCTTTGCCCTTGCCACACCATAGGTGATCACGTACCTATCTCCTAATGCGTACGTGTTGAACACTCACGATAAACGGCCATACGGGATACATAGCGGGCCGTACTATGGGATAAGCAACCGCGGAGGTCAAACTTTCGACTGAAAAAGACACTTAAAGGAAACAGACGGCCTCTTGTTGCTGAAAAATCGTTTCAATTCGGCTATCAGGGGAAAATACGCTTTTCTTGACTACTATGGTTTAAAAAATATGGTGCTCTCCCCATTTTTGGCTACATCTTTTTCGTTTCCAAGTCACCTGAAGCCGCAAGTGAAAGTTTTGTTTGTTTTGTTTTTGTTTTTAAATTTGAAGTGCGGGGTTTGATGTCGTCTCGCTCAAGTCCCAATGTATTCAAGAAAGTTTTTGACTTGTTACTTGTGACGTAGAAGACAAAAACTCTGACGTTAACTCAGACACAGAGAGACAGAAAAACAAACTAAATAAAAAGACGACACGCAGAGAGGCAGAGAGAGAGGGATGGTGAGAGAAGTAGGTCTCAGCAGTAGGCTACTTGGCGTGTAATCATGAGCGCGTCTTAGACAGTCAACGCGGGTAGTATTACGTAATTTAGAGTAAACTCCACAAACGATTGGCTGTTTGGCCTATTTTACATCCTACTGCCCGTGTTGACTGTCTAAGACGTACTCATGATTACTCGCCCGGGAGAATTGTCTGTCGTAAATCTTGGAATCTCCTTGTAGACCTTGATTGATGATGCGGGTAGAGTTGAAAGTTTAAAACAAATAATCATTAATCGTCCCAACTAGTTTTACACGAATTGCTGTTCATGAATTGAATTGAGCACACGTACGCAAGCACACACACGCACGCGCACGCACGCACGCGCACGCACACGCACGCACGCACACACACACACACACACACACACACACACACACACACACACACACGCGCGCGCGCGCGCACGCACGCACGCACGCACGCACGCACGCACACATACACAGGCACACACACACGCACACATACACAGGCACACACACACACACACGCGCGCGCACGCACACGCATGCACACACACACGCACGCACACACACACACACACACACACTCACACTCACACACACACACACACACACACACACACACACACACACACACACACTAAAACACGGATGCAGGCGAGCTGACATATGCACCAAGACATATAAGCTCGCACGCGCATACAGACATGTATAATGCACAGACACCCACACAGTAACGCTCGTAGTGAACTACATGCCCCCATATGCATAAGCCTAGCATGCAGACGCACGCACACATGCAGACACACACACACACGTGCGCATGCGTGCAAGTAGCCTATAGCTTCTATTTCTGTTTATTTATTTTGCATTTGTTTATAGTCCCGTCAACAGCAATGGTCTTTTCAAGACACTTCTGTATTAAAGGGAACGATGTGTTTATATAGTCCTGTCAACAGCACTGGTCTTTTCAAGACACTTCTGTATTAAAGGGAACGTTGTGTTTATATAGTCCCGTCAACAGCAATGGTCTTTTCAAGACACTTCTGTATTAAAGGGAACGTTGTGTGTACATAGTCCCGTCAACACCAATGGTCTTTTCAAGACACTTCTGTATTAAAGGGAACGTTGTGTTTATATAGTCACGTCAACACCAATGGGTGTTTATATAGTCCCGTCAACAGCAATGGTCTTTTCAAGACACTTCTGTATTAAAGGGAACGTTGTGTTTATATAGTCCCGTCAACGCCAATGGTCTTTTCAAGACACTTCTGTATTAACAAGAAAGTGAGATTAACGTCCAATTGGTCATCGACCCTTATGGACGATCTTCCTGAAGACTGCAAGGTCTTCTCGGGGTGAAGACGATGCAATGGCAATGGGTGTCTGGTTATGAAAAGGCGGATCAGTGCAGCGTACTACTTTTCGTTGGGCTCATGCAGATAAGAGTCTGTATCTCGTTTTTGTCTCTGTTTTTCAACGTGATGGCTTCCCAGCTGGCCTGGCCTCCTCCTAGTCTCAGCTTTTACTGGCTCATCTTCAAGGTTTCACGTTTCAGTACCACCCCCCGGTGTATAATATGGATCCACGTGATCCAATGGGAGGGCCCAGTTCATGTAGAACACCCTTGCTGAGACATCCCCCAGCCACACAGGCCAGAGGACAGGTGTTAAGACGCTGGGTTACCTTGGCCTACGAGAGTAGCCTGGGATACCCTTAATCTTTTTCGGCGTAGGGCTTAACCCTGATCGATTTATCGAGGTGGGTGGCAGCTAGAACCAGCTGTCAAGACCACTCGAAATGAGGCTATCGGTCAGAAACTTCAGTGGCTCAATCCCTAAGGAAGGGTGAGGCAGGATGAAGTCGAAAGCTTTGAAGCCGTGGGTGTGCCTGTACACCCATAGGGGTGACATAGTGTCAGCCAATGCTGGGCACTCTGTCCGGAGGTGGTCGACTGAGGTGCCAGCTCCACACTCACATGTGTTGCCGAGGATGGCAGCCGTTCGGCAGTTGGTTCTGATTCGCATCAGTAACCATAGGTTTTGTTGAGGTAGTTTCGGTATTCTTGGTTTGCCTATGTCTGGGCGGTGGAGATAGCCGTGGGACAGGCAATAGTCTTTCATGTTGTCAATTCGGGCTTTGTGGACATAGGTGCGTACCTTGTTCAAGACTTCAGATTTGGATAGTCTCAGATCGAATGGTTTTCCGACCTTGGTGGCCGACGTTGTAGCTCTGTCTGCTAGGTCGTTTCCCTTTATTCCCGAGTGGGAGGGAAGCCACATGAGTGTCAGGTCTGTTCCTTTGCAGATGATTTGATGTGCCAGAAATTTGATTTCCATCTGCATTTGTAAATAATTATGACACGACACAAGTAATGTTGTCATGGTGTGTGGTACTATGATATTTTTATGCACATTGTTTTTGGTATAAAATAGGCTAATAGTTAAAATAAATTGTTTTTGATTACTTTGTGGTGTACAACTGTGACGAGGTAATGGGTTAAAAGGCTAAGTCCCTAGGGAAGACTTTAGAAAATTTGCCTTTAGCCCACTTCTCTAGGGTATGGGAGATGAGCAACTTTCCCGGCCCCTTTTCATCTAATAAATTTATATTTGTGCCCGGGTTCTGGCTCGTATGGTTGTAAGAAATACAAGTGGTTGAATTGCTCTAAATGGCAGACAGAGAGAAGTAGGGTTTTACATGAAATTACAAGACTCCCACTCTCATCAGTCTGACCAAAGGGTTCAGGATTATTTGACACTTGTATTTTATTTACTCACAAAATCTGCATAAGATTATGCAACAATAATAATAAAGCAGCTCAATGGCGCCAAAACAAAATATGGATAAAAAAAACAATGGAATCCGAAAGGATTTACAAGACTTTTGTTTTTCTATAAGGTTCGCCCCAGGCCGGAAGGGTTACTAATTATCTTCAGTGTCCGTAGGAAAGTTCCAGTGATTGGCGCGGTTTGATAAACTTAGCTCTTGGCAAGTTCTTCCGTAGTGATCGGCGAATGCTGGTGTGGCTGGGCTTGCTCGTCAGATGAGAGTAGCTCCCAGTCGTTCCGGTTACGGCTTCGCGGGATGGCACGGTTCAGGCGTGGTCTCCTCACGGATTCTGGGTGCGGGGCGTCTTTCCCGTCTTGGTGCTTGGTGGAGTCCGGGATGATCGTCCGGCCCACGATGCCCTGCTGATAATCACAGGAGAAGGTGGATGTAGATCTCTATGGCTTAGAGACAAGGGGCTTCAGTCGGCAGGGAATTAGTGAATCCCAACCGGCTAGAAGGCTTCCCTTGTACAATAGCACTAGTTAATAAATAACCTGAATTTCAGTTAACAAACTGAGATCAGTAAAACATAAAAGGTGATCAATCCATCATCACTCTCCATCCAACACCTGGAAAGGAATGGTATCATAAAGTGCAAGATTGCGGCCCATAGGTTTCCTACTAAAAATAGACAAAAGGGTTAGTAGGCATAAACTCCGGTTCTGGTACCAAAAGTGTTCAAGTCAAAAACACACACACACAAATAATCAGTGCACATAAATAGAACAGAATGTTTACCACTTCTTTTCTATAACATATCTATCTACTCCTTATTCATCATTGAACATAGGATCTAGATCAAAACTAGGGTCAAACAAACAACCAGTCTCAATCACCAGTCATCAATAAGACTTACTAGGTGGGCTATTCTGGCTGGGAGAGGTGTTGCTCTAGTCAGTTTCAGCGTCTTGTGTGAAAAACTTTTTCTCACTACGCCAATTATAGCCTTCACTTTCAAACAATGAAAGCCTGTCATTGGTTTATAGCAGTCGACACGTCACAAGATGATGTTCAGAGTGTACAGAACAATCACGCGCCTATTACATCCTTATCACGTGCCGACATTCAAATCCTTCTCGTGCTCGGAAAGGCAAAACCGCCTTCAAAGGGAGATAACCGTGGTTGTCACTTTCTTGTGATGGGTAAGTACGAGGTGTCTTACAAAGGGAGCCGACTGTTGATATCACTATCTCGTGATGAGACGGTAGATAAGAGAGGGGGGGGGGGTGAAGGGAGATAACCTCGGTAGGGGTTACATGCTGACCGGGGAGACAAATCGACCTTCAAAGGGACCAATCCCTTAATCGGCATTCTTTAGATGGTGGGTGGCAATTAACGTGGCGGCCAAGTAAAGAAATGAAAAGGAGAGAGGGTGAGGAGGGGGGGGGGGGGGGATAAGAAATGGAGAAAGTGGGTCGCGCGGGACACTTACGTCACAACAACCAAGTTAGAGGCCCAATGAATTGCCCGTGCAAAGGTAATAACAGCCTATGTTCTTTTTAGAGTTTTATTCACACAAATTGTGTCTCGGCCTCGCACGGTTGTTTTTGTATTCACTCCTTGAAATTGTCTTGAAGGAAGGCTGGAGTCTGTTTTGTGTGTGCGTGGGGCACACAGGCCTATTTGTGGCGAGCCTGCATGGTTTTGCAGGTAATATAAGTTTCTATTGTAAAAGTGAAAATAACGCATAATCATATGTAGTGATGATTATAGTGTGGTGGTGTTTCAATATGTGTGATGGTTAGGTTGTGGCAACCAAACATGTGTAATGATTATAAATGGGTGAGTTCTAAAAGATTCATTTATTAATTTTGTTATGATGTATAATCGGGGCGCCACATGTGTTTACAGTACACAGGCTGACCCCTGGGCGGTACATGGGTGTACTTGGAGGCCCTGACTGATGTCACTTAAGGAGAGGTGATGGGTGGACGCTGTCACGAGTTCCATCCCCTGGAAGAGTTATTCCAGTGAATCCCGCCGAGATATCGTGGAGGAAAGAATTTAAGAAGAAAGAAGAACGAACACCCTGAAATTTGAAAACCACTAGAGAAAGATATCAAGCTTGAAAACTGAGGAATCGACGTCGCGAGCGAGAGAGAGAGAGAGAGAGAGAGAGATGAGCGAGAGAGAGAGAGAGAGAGAGAGAGAGAGAGAGAGAGAGAGAGAGAGAGAGAGAGAGAGAGTGAGAGTGATATATTGTTTTGTTTGGGGACTTATTATTTCGTTTGTTAACTTTGCATTTTGTGACTATTTAATATTTATTTTGTATTTATAAATAAATTTATTCTCTTCTTTTGTCGTTAAGAAGAGGGGGTATTCCAAGATTGGTATTCCTTGACTATTATTTGTTCGCACTGGTTGAGAGGAGTGATAGCGTGTGCTTGCGGAGTTTGTTGTCTGCTTGCGGGGTTGTATGCGAGTAAATGACAGTATGACAAATGTTTAGGAAGACAATTGTCCATAAATAAGACAATAACAATTTTTAAACACACACAACACACACACACACACACACACACACACGCACGCACACGCACACACACACACACACCACACACACACACACACACACACACACACGCACGCACGCACGCACACGCACACACACACACACAAAAAATCCATCACAAACAATTATATTAGTCATCTAACCAGGACAACAACTAATAAATAAGTCACCCAGGGCTGCGATGCTCGAAGACAAGCTGTGGGTCCTGTAGCAGCGCTGCAGTCAACGGCCACCTTCATCTACCGGACCGGACTAAACATTAAATAGCATGGCGGGAACAAGAAGAAGAAGAAGAAGAAAAAAAAAAGCTAACCGGAGAGCATTTTGATGTAGATAGCGTTACAGTCACGTGTTTTGCACAACCATTAGTCTGGTGAATGGTACCAGTGGTACTGTATGAATAACTAGTGGTTCAAATACATGTGACAGTTGAAATCTAATTGACTGAACATTCAACCTCTGGACCTGCGACCCTGTTTGCCTATTTCTTGATGCTAGTCATATGACATATTATTCTTGATGCACGGTGTTGCATTTGTGTAACTATTTCTGTTTTAAAGGACAAAAGACATAATGTTTTATCGACCTTAATAAATATTAAATAAAAGTAGCATCCATGCAATGATTTAATAAGGATACATAATGGAATTCTGGACATGATTGTGATAACGACAATGATGATGATGATATTAATGTGTGTGCGCGAGCGAGCGAGCGAGCGAGCGTGCGTGCGTGCGTGCGTGCGTGCGTGCGTGCGTGCGTGCGTGCGTGCGTGCGTGCGTGCGTGCGTGCGTTCGTGCGTGCGTGCGTGCGCGTGCGTGCGTGCGTGCGTGCGTGCGTGCGTGCGTGTGTGTGTGTGTGTGTGTGTGAACTTCTGTGAAGTTTGAAAGTCCACGCAACTGATTCTGCATTAACGAAAGGCTCTTAATTCGTGTTTTGTTGATCCCAGAACTAAGAATGAGTGGGATAACCAACATTACTACCACTGGCATCAAAGCAATATGTCCAGGCATTGAGTACTTCGATGGTCAGAACGAAACGCACTATACAATAATGCAAGCCAATGCTTCGAACTGTGACAAGTACTTCACAAAGCATACAGCCCGTCCTGGGCTGTTGTATGGAGCATGCAGCAATTCATCCACCTTCTGTAACATACACGTAACCGGTTCACAAAACATGCAAGTAAGCATGGTTCTCAGGCGTTTGGCATATTGGTGTGATGGTAGGAACTGGAAAACAGAAGTCCAATTCTCAGGTCAGCGTGACTTTCGCTACATAGGTATCGTAGCATGCGGCAGCCATAGTTCTGATACAAATTACTATCTATCTGAAAACTACATTCACTTATCACATCGCAACACTCCTTTAACCGAAATCGAGTTTGCTGATATCATAGATGGACGCCTTGGCTTAAAGGGAACGTCAAACATGTCTTGCTACGTCATCGTTCCTTTTTCTAAACGTATGCAGTTTATTTCTTACTTACAATGGTCAGCTGGATATGTCACTATGATTAGTTTTCAACAAGTCATAATACCAGGTATTTGTAATCGAGGAGACGACATTTTCAGGCTTAGGTATGAAGAAACACCAGGGCGCCAGCAAATGGTTGTGAGCTTTTGTGCCTCAAACTTAACCCCAGCAAAAGTACTTCCAACATTTCGTCTACAAATTGAAGTCGATGCCCATACTCCACTTAGCATGAACATCAGACTGTATGTGTCTGCAATTTCTAAGAACAATCAACCTTATAAGTTACCCAATGGCTTGTTCAATTGTTCTGTAAAATACTATTCAAGTTTCCAGGATCATCTACACTGCAACATGAAGGATGAGTGTGCGGACGGAAGAGACGAGACAGAACACTGTCCATTCAGCAGCCCTTCTTGCAAAGGCCTGGTTGCATCACACAATAAATGTTTGAAATTGATGATCATAGGGTACGCATTCCACTTACATTTTCTTGATCATAAATGCAAAGCTCTTGATGGGAAATTTGCTTCATTAAAATCAAGAAATGAACAGGATGACATACTTTTTATGCTGAAGAGCATACACCATTTTCTCCCTTCGTTTTGGTTATTTTTCAGGCTGGTATACACAGCCATTTATATACAGCAAGTTTCGCTTTTGGTCAGACAACACTGTCATCTATAACATGAACCACTTCCGTTTGAAAACTCAGTATCTTCCCTCAAAGCAGAAGACAATCGGGGAAATAGAGTCAATGGTACTTTCTACTCGGAAATATCCATTCGCATTCTTCGCAGAAACTTTACTTTGTGAAGTTGTATATAGCCCACCAACAATTATTCCTGTCCAAGTACAAGTTACTCGCTTTCCAATTGATCAATTTGTCGTCACTGGCACGCGCCAATCCGTAGCTGTATGTTTGAAACAGCAAGTGACCCATGGATTCTTGTTCTCCAATTTGAAGAAAAATTGTAAAACAATATCGTTGTTACAGTTCCAGATGATTAGCAACTCCAGTGATGTGACATCTCGTGAAACTCCCCATGTTACACTGACGGTAGATATATACACTATGTTCAAATGTGACGATGCCATCACTTCAATCCATCACACCTTTGTTTGTGATTTCAGACAGGACTGTCCGGATGACAGCGATGAGTCATTTTGTCAGCACTCTCCATGTCATGGGTTTTTGTGCTCGAACAACACTCAATGCGTGCTGCAAAGTCAGCACTGTAACGAGTTTTCAGATTGTTTGGACGATTCGGATGAAGTCAGTTGTGTGGAAGGAAAGGGTGTACATTTTGTATGGCAAGAAAACGTTATGAAAGAACTGTTTTACGTGAACTTAGATG
Source organism: Phymorhynchus buccinoides (assembly GCA_017654935.2). NCBI lineage: Eukaryota > Metazoa > Mollusca > Gastropoda > Neogastropoda > Raphitomidae > Phymorhynchus > Phymorhynchus buccinoides. The sequence goes on from CM065705.1 coordinate 10,872,193, forward strand.
GTAGTGGTTACTTCACCCCGCGGGTGATGAAAAGCGACGACCTCTGTCCCAACAGTCATTACAGATGCACGACTGAATGGCTGTACTGTCTTCCTGTCTACACT
>CM065705.1:10872796-10912796 GCA_017654935.2 Phymorhynchus buccinoides
GGGGTGGAGAACTGCGGAGAGAGAAAGGGGGGTTGTTCCAGATGTGTGGTGCTTGGAAACGAAAATATCTGTTTCCAACTGTTTTGTACTTGGTGACAGGTTTGCAAAGAAGTTTTAGGTTGCTTGATCTGAGGTTGCGTTCTGGCATGCAGTCAGAGAGGAGAGAGGAGAGGTAGTCAGGAAGAGTGTCTTCAAAATATCGATTTCAGTTCAATGCTTGTTGAGTGAAAGAAGATACAAAGGGGTCAGTCTTCTAATAGGAGCTGTCGTAATACAAATGAATATAATGTTCACTGAAAAGGCCTTCATTTACAATGGCTCCATCACTAGGCCATTATTCTTGTTCTCAATAATGTAGGCCTAATGTTGGTTGGCTTATTACCTAGTGTTCTGTGTATAATATTGATCACAACAGGCCGCTCCACTTGACCCTGTCCCCCCAGTACTAATCCCTCTCAAAAGACGTGCAGTGTCTCCTCTGATGAGCTGCCTATCAATAATCAACTACAGCGTGAAGACGCTAGACGAACCAGCCACGCGGCAGAATTTTCGGGTCCAGTGACCTTGCAGGAACAAGCGGAACAAACGATCCTGAAATTAAAGCCTCGTCAAACGCCTGCACTGTACAGTACACCTGCACCAGCGATGATCTCAACTGCTCGCGCACAATTCACAGCTAGAGAAAGGCAGGTGCGCAGCAGCATTTTCGGGTCCAGTGACCTTGCAGGAACAAGCGGACAAACGATCCTGAAATTAAAGCCTCGTCAAACGCCTGCACTGTACAGTACACCTGCACCAGCGATGATCTCAACTGCTCGCGCACAATTCACAGCTAGAGAAAGGCAGGTGCGCAGCAGCATTTTTCGGGTCCAGTGACCTTGCAGGAACAAGCGGACAAACGATCCTGAAACAAAAGCCTGGTCAAACAGTCTACGCCTGCACTGTACAGTACACCTGCACCAGCGATGATCTCAACTGCTCGCGCACAATTCACAGCTAGAGAAAGGCAGGTGCGCAGCAGCATTTTCGGCTCCAGTGACCTTGACCTTTGACCCATGACCTTCATTTTCGAACTTGGCCTAGATGTCCCAAATACCTATTCGCATGCAACACTTGAGCCTCCTGGGTCCCTCTGTTCCAAAGTTATCGTCAGTCAGATAGACAGCCAGAAACAAGCAGACTGCAATGAAAACATTAACCAGCTTTCGCCACGCGGTTGGTTAAACTTTAATTGATTGTTCCCTATGCTGGAGGTAGAGCTGAAGCTAAACTTCAATTGATTGTTCCCTATGCTGGAGGTAGAGCTGAAGCTAAACTTCAATTGATTGTTCCCTATGCTGGAGGTAGAGCTGAAGCTAAACTTCAATTGGTTGTTCCCTATGCTGGAGGTAGAGCTGAAGCTAAACTTCAATTGGTTGTTCCCTATGCTGGAGGTAGAGCTGAAGTTAAACTTCAATTGGTTGTTCCCTATACTGGAGGTAGAGCTGAAGCTAAACTTCAATTGATTGTTCCCTATGCTGGAGGTAGAGCTGAAGCTAAACTTCAATTGATTGTTCCCTATGCTGGAGGTAGAGCTGAAGCTAAACTTCAATTGGTTGTTCCCTATGCTGGAGGTAGAGCTGAAGCTAAACTTCAATTGGTTGTTCCCTATGCTGGAGGTAGAGCTGAAGCTAAACTTCAATTGGTTGTTCCCTATGCTGGAGGTAGAGCTGAAGCTAAACTTCAATTGGTTGTTCCCTATGCTGGAGGTAGAGCTGAAGCTAAACTTCAATTGGTTGTTCCCTATGCTGGAGGTAGAGCTGAAGCTAAACTTCAGTTGATTGTTCCCTATGCTGGAGGTAGAGCTGAAGCTACACTTCTTCTTCTTCTGCGTTCCCAGGTCATTTGGCCATAATGGGTAAGGTAAATATGTGTCCGCTTTCCAGTTTTCACTGGTATCACTGCTGCGTACAGCCGACACATTCCGATTTCGCTGGAACTCAAAGGAGACAAATTACTTGGAAGATTTGTTGTAAAAGGCGGGAGAATGGCCCAATAAGTCGAAGAGATAATAGATGATAGAAAGTAAATGGAAAAGGCAGAGTCAAAGAGAGTGGCAGATTAGAGGAAGTTACAAGCACCGAAACTTCAATAAGGCGGGGAAACTATTTTTTACGAAAGATCCCTTGGTATCCCCACGGGGGGAGACTCGTGGAGGAGGCGGGGTCGTCCAACTCCCCGTATGGAGGCACGAGGCAACCACCCACTGCCCCAGAACAAACTGAGGTGTGGTTGTATGCTACACCTCGGAACTTGTGGCAGGGGAGTGATAGTAGCATTGGGTTGTCCATGAATAAACTTTGTTTTGTTTTGTTCCTCAGGCTCACACACAAAGAACGACTGCAAGGCAACGACGCACACCAGTTTGCTCACAAAATGGCACACACACACACACACACACACATGCACGCTTGCATACGGGTGCTCTTCTTCTTCTTTTTTTTAACACACATTCCATTCTTGGAAACGAAAAGTTGACAGAATAATTTTGTTTTCCTTCCTGTCTAAGAATGGATGGATTGGGGGACGGATTATTATCACTTATATTTTTCGTGCGCATAATTATTATTATGTGCGCATATGTCATATCAGATGAGAATAGATTTATCAGTATGTAGTGTATGTATGTATTATGTATTATTATTATGTGCATAATATATGTATCAGATGAGATGAGATTTATCAGTACGTATGTGTGTATATGTATGTATGTATGTATGTATGTATGTTTAATTTGAGAGTCCGCCAGCGCAGATATCGTGACCTCGGCTTGTAGTCTGCTGTCACGTTCTTCCTTGCCCCCCCCCCCCCCCCCCCCCCACCTACTGACCCTCTCCCCCCCCCCCCCCTAACAAGAAAGAGCTGTATTTTGTCTGTGCGCTTCAGCATATTATTTCATTCATTTATATAATGGTTTATTAATAATAATTATTCATTATTTAAGACATGTACTTCTTGATTAATTACGTGCGTGCATACGTGTGTGAGGTAGGTGCATCTGTGTGTTTGCGTGTCTTGTGTGCATGTTTACATTGTACTTAATGATTATTATGATTATGTGTGTTTCTCTCTCTCTCTCTCTCTCTCTCTCTCTCTCTCTCTCTCTCTCTCTCTCTCTCTCTCTCTCTCTCTCTCTCTCTTGTTCTTTCTTTCTCTCTCTCACTCTCTCTCTCTCTCTCTTTCTCACTTTCTCTCTCTCTATCTATCTCTTGTTCTTTCTTTCTCTCTCTCACTCTCTCTCTCTCTGTCTCACTTTCTCTCTATATATATCTATCTCTTGTTCTTTCTTTCTCTCTCTCACTCTGTCTCTCTCTCACACTTTCTCTCTCTCTTCCTCTCTCTCTCTCTCTTGTTATTTGTGTCTCTCTCTTTCTCTTTCCCCCCACCCTCTCTCTCCCACTCTCCCTCAGTCTTTGCCTGTTTGCATGTCTTTCTGGGCAAGGGGGGGGGGGGCTCTCATGTTACTGTTGGCCCCCTACTACAGGCTAATGTCAACCAATGATAATTAAAAACCATTTGAGTAAAGGGTTAATCGTCGCCTTAGCACAAGGGACCTCGGTGTTTGTCCTCTCATCCACAACATTAATTCCCATACCACACGGCCTTGCAGATGATGAAAGTCCGTTTTACGTCCTCCGACCTGGCACAGGTACATGTGGGACATTTTACATTAGCAACAAAGATGGTGGGACGATCCTGGAGGTACTGCAATACCGGGAAAGTCCCGGTGTTTTACGAATAACAGACTGTAAGTTACGGCCTTGTAGAGTACAGTCAAGAATTATCTACTATATAACCACAGTAGTACTGTCCTCCGAGTGCCCTTTACTCAAATAGAGCCGGGGACACATACAGACGGGGACACACAGAGACCTGGTCACATAGAGACGAGGACATGTAATAATAATAATAATAATAATAATAATAATAATAATAATAGTAGTAATAATAATAATAATAGTAATAATAATAATAATAATAATAATAATAATAATAATAATAATAATAATATTAATAATAATAATAATACAATATGGGAATTTATATAGCACTCTTTCTCACATGAGCTCAGTGCGCTTTACATTGATAACAAGAACATTAAAGAGTAAAATAAACACGATGATTGCACGCAACGTTCTCTTACTTCCTCACACATACACACACACACACACACACACACACACACACATGCACGCACGCACGCACGCTTGTATGCGCGCAGGCACACACACACACATACATACACACATACACACACACACACATGAACGCACGCACGCACACATACACGCACGCACATAATTATACAAGAGTAAAATAGATACAATATGAACATTCTAAGAAGAAACATAGACCACATTCACATTCTCAATCAAGTTTGGGTACAAAGCTGTAACTTGAAATAAAATCATACTGCCATCGACATACCAGTTACATGACTATTATATAGACAAATTGTGCAAGAACAAAGATACCCTTCTATCTCATTTACAAGCGTTTAAAGTTTACAAGACAAAGACATTCTACATACAACTTGCGAAATATAAAATAATTGTAAATAAAAAATGTTACAAGATTTCTGCAATGAAACCCCCACCTCACACACAAACAGTAATCAATCATAATATGTCCGAAACAAGTGAGTTTTAAGGGCAGAGCGAAAGGCGGAGATAGAGTCAGATGAGCGGACATGTTGTGGGAGGGAATTCCATACATGAATTGCTAAATAGTAGAAGGATCGTTCACCAAAAGATTTCGTGTGGACCCGAGGAACCTTGAGTGTGCAGCAGTCAGGGGAAGAACGTAGGGAGCGAGCAGGTGTGCAGACAGTTACTAGTTCGGAGAGATAAACAGGACCAGAAGAGTGAACAGCACCGAAACAAAGGCAAGCTATTTTATACTTGATTCTAGCCTCTACTGGAAACCAGTGCAAGTTACGAAGATGAGGTGTTAGAGGATCAGAGCGTGGAATCTTGAGAGTGAGGCGTGCTGCACTGTTTTGCAGTTTTTGAACACGTTGCAGGAGATATATAGAGAGAGATGGGGACACGCAGAGACGGGGACATATAGAGACGGGGACATGCAGAGACGGGGACACATAGAGACAGTCACATATAGACACCGGGACACACAGAGACGAGGACACATAGGGACGGGTACACAGAGACGGGGACACATAGAGACAGTCACATATAGACACCGGGACACACAGAGACGAGGACACATAGGGACGGGGACACAGAGACGGGGACACATAGAGACAGTCACATATAGACACCGGGACACACAGAGACGAGGACACATAGGGACAGGGACACAATGACAGGGACACATAGAGACGTGGACATATAGACACGGGCACACACATAGACGAGGACACATAGGGACGGGGGACACAGAGAGACGGGGACACATACACACGGGCACACATAGAAACGGGGACACATGGAGACGGGGACACATAAACACAGGGACACATAGAGATGGGGACATAGAGACACGGGCACACCTATAAACGGGGACACATAGAGACGGGGGCACAATGCTACGTGACCGAAGGAAGGAAGGCGGCAGAGTGGTTAAGAAGTTCGCCTAGCAAAAATAATAAAATAATGCGTGGACTGCAGTGACCCGGGTTCGAATCGCGGCCTCACCCTTTTTTCTTTCAAATTCGACAGGACAAAAATCGAACTGAACGTCGAGTCCTTCGGATAGGGACTTAATGCTAGTCTGACCCGTACCGCTTTACGCACGTAATTAAAACTCCCACGGAAGTTAAAAGTCGGTAGGAGCAGGGAGAAATCCCGCTGCCTGATATGAACACATTGATAGCTAGGTTTTCCAAGTTTTCTGTATTTCTGTACCTCCCTCCCCCCCTTCTATCTCTACTTTCTCCATGTGTGTCTCTGTCTGTTTCTCCCCCCTTTCTGTGTATCCCCCTTCTCTGTCTCCCTCTCTCTCTCTCTCTTTTTATCTCTGTGTCTCCCCCCTCTCTTTCTGTCTCCCTCCCTCTCTCTCTCTTTGTGTCACCTCTCTCCCCCCCTCTCTCTCTATGTATGTCTCCCCCACCCTCTCTGTATCCAGCTCTCTCTTTTTATCTCTGTGTCTCCCCCTCTCTTTCTGTCTCCCTCCCTCTCTCTCTCTCTTTGTGTCACCTCTCCACCCCCTCTCTCTCTATGTATGTCTCCCCCACCCTCTCTGTATCCAGCTCTCTCTCTTTTTATCTCTGTGTCTCCCCCTCTCTTTCTGTCTCCCTCCCTCTCTCTCTGTCTCCGCCTAAAATCTTTATCCTTGTCAAATAAAGTTTATTGGTGTATAGTGTCCAGTGTCCTCTCTCCCCTTCTCTCTGTGAGCATATCTCCCCTACCCTCTCTGTCTCCCTCTCTCTGTGTCTCCCTACCCACTCTCTCTGTGTCCCTCCCTCTCTCTGTCTTCCACTCCATCTCTCTCTCTCTCTCTCTCTCTCTCTCTCTCTCTCTCTCTCTCTCTCTCTCTCTCTCTCTCTCTCTCTCTCTCTCTCTTGTATCCCTCCTCTCTCTTTCTCTGTCTCCCCCTCTATGTCCCTCTGACTCCCCCCCACCCCCACCCCCACCCTCCCACTCTCTCCGTAGTGACAGACACACACAGTACTAATGGTCCTGCAAATGACTAGTGACAAAATAATGATCACACTAATTGTTTTCAGTCTGTCTATTCTTCTATCGGCCTCTTTCTCCGTGCTCCCCCCCCCCCCCTACTGTCTCCCCGTGTATCTCTGTCTCTCTGTCTCTCTGTCTCTCTGTCTCTCTGTCTCTCTCTCTCTCTCTCTCTCTCTCTCTCTCTCTCTCTCTCTCTCTCTCTCTCTCTCCAGTGTCTTCCTCCTCTCTCTTGCTCTATTATATCTGTCTCTATCCCCCCCCTCTCTGCATCGAAAGTAATCGCATGAATGCAATAACACATAATATTTTGTGTAGGGGAAGACGGGGTAAAAAGCGCATGGGCGGGTAAGAAGCCCACCCCAATTATCTCATGAAATGAAGCAAATTTCAGTCTCATTTTGCCCATGAGACGAGCGTTAATGTCTAGCATTCGTCTCATGGGCAAATTTTGACTGAAAATTTCTTTATTTCATGAGATAATTGGGGTGGGCTTCTTACTCGCCCATGCGCTTTTTACCCCGTCTTCCCCTATACAAATAATTCAATTAGACAATAAGCAAAAACATAAACTAACTTCGGATTTCATGATAGCAACTGCCTCTTACATAATGTAAAGTTGATAAACAATTAATTAGGACTTCTTGATGTTCATGTTGGAAACAAAAAACACCCTCAGAGAATCCGTTTTTAGTGACTAAAATAATAGCATTTATTTATCAAAATAAAGCATAATGTATTGTTGTTTTCAATATAATTTGCCATATGACATAAACTTCCAGCATAATATATTATTTTTCATTGCTGTATTGTATTTCAAAGTGAGTGTTAAATAGGAAAATTAAATACAATTGTTGGTTTCAAAATAAACGTTTTTTTAGTTTAGTGAAAAGACGCTTGTTAAGTCCTCTCGCAGACTTGTTGTCCTTAAATGCATATTAGTCTAAAATCTACAAATGGCACTGTTTCTGCTTTTTTGCATTTATTGCAAGCATTTATTTCATTACTCGCCATGCTACATTACCACACAAAATGTGAAGCCATTCTACCCACTGGTACATGAGATACAGCTCGGACATGAAGGAAGAAAATTTCGGTTTCGTGAGTGTTCCTTGGCGGAGGTTTGCACTGGCGGTTCAAAATTCAGGATCTGAATAGGTTGTGACATGCTGATCAAGAATGGCTATGGGAGACCCTAAGCTTATTGTAGATCATGGCATCCGCGAGAGGACATGGTCGCGAAAGGACTTAACAGACGCTGTTATAAGATCATATCTGTGTGTGATTCCAACCACTTCAACAAGTTTGATTCATTGATTTTCCTGCGTTTTTCTGCCAAAGTATTCAACGTGTACATAAAGGGATTGAGAGCAGAGTTCAATGGCAAGACAAACATCGCCAAGGCAATGTTCACTTCTCCAGAAATAGCAACACCAGCCAATGCCAACATTCCACACAATCCAATGGGAAACCAGCACAGGAAATCTGTCACAGCAATGGTGATCAAACGGTGAGCAAGAGACACGTTTCTTGATGTTTGGTTTGTGTTCACTTTTAAGCTGTTTTTCTGCACTGACCAGTACACAAAACCTTGACCAACAGAGACGAATAAGAATATGACAAAGTTTAAAACAATGAAAATACTAAAAGAATACGTCTTTCCTTTGAACTGTTGCCTTGTAACTGGCAACGGAACGCATATACCCGTCTGTCCATAAAACTGCCAGTGTGATGTCATCGGAAGTAAAGGCAGCAAGGCCAGGAACCAGCCAACCAGCCAAATCAACAGACAAGCTATCCAGGCTGATGTTCTTTGGAATCTAAAGGTACTGAAAGGAAAGCACAAAACAACGAAACGGTCCAAAGTGATCAAGCAGATGCTCAGAGCTGACACCTCACTGGACAGTAAAGACAGACAGCCAGCCATCTTGCAGATCACACTTCTCCTCCATGCATCATCGTGATGGAGGTATTGGCCTCTGAACTGTTCATCAGCCACTCCAATGATAGTCATGTAAACACCCATTGATAAGTCTGCCATGGTGAGGCTGGTGACGAACACACTGAACCCACTGGAGGAGGCCATGCTCTTCGCCAACAAACGGGCAGAGAAACAGAGCACGTTACCAGACAGTGCCAGACAGGCCATCAGCCAGAGAAACCCACGGTATGTCCACGACTGCAATAAATCTTTACAAGGCGAAATATCAGTTTTAGGGGCTAAGCATCGTGAAGTCTTGAAATTATAAGGGAGTATCTGGTCACAGCATAACTTATTATTTTCTGTTGAGATGAAACGCAGCTGGAAAAGTTCTTTGAAAATGTCAGTTTGGAACACAGACACAGGACTATTAGCTAAATACAGTTCAGTCAACATAGGTGTAAGCTCAGTGCTGGTTCGACTGATTGTTTGAATAGAAGTGAAGGATAAATTCAATGTGTGCAGGTGAACAAACTGTTCCAAGACTTTGAAATCAAACGTAGTTAACATTGTATATGATAGATCAATCATCTTTACAACACTGTTTTGGAATTTAACAGAAGACTCATGGCTAATTACGGTTAAAGGGTTTTTAGACATGAACACAAATATCAGATTTTCCAGATAACGAAAAGAAGTCATGTTGATATGCTGCAGCTTGTTTTGACTAAGGTCAAGAACCTTCAAATTCAATAACTCTAATTCAGGCAAGTTCACCACAGAACATTTGACAAGAACCAGATGTACAAGGTAGACATTATTACCAACATCAGTCAATGTCAAACCAGAGCCTGTGCCATCTAAATATCTGATGTAGGGGAACATTTCCGCTTGGAAACTGTAAGGACAAAGAGCACTGTAGCCCTGACAGAGACAGCGTGCAGGACAAGTGATGCACCATAATTCATCATCATGCGATGGACAGTGGGACCAGCCGTCACACATGTGGTCAACATGTACACAGATCCTTGATCTCCTGCAGCGATAATACCCTGGACATGTCATCTCCTCACACCCCTGTTCATCCCTGTGGTCTATGCAGTCGTGCATCCCATTGCACCGTGTGTACACCGGCAGACAGTCATTGTACTCGCTGGGACAACGATAGTGACTGTCAGGACATGACGAATTGGAAGCCATTTGTGTCACAATAAACTGTCTATTTCCATCGAAATTGATAATGGCGGGAGATGGAAAACGTTTCGTAAAAATAAAGTTGTTGTAATTGATGAACGAAAAACACCATACAAAATCTTCATCGGATTCGTCATAGCAATGGGATACGCGATCACACACCTTGTCAAAGACGATGCACTGACCATTTGTGCATGTGAAAGCTTTGGCACATACAGGGTGGTGACAAAACGATTCGTCACTGAAATCCTGGCAATCGTGGATAAAATTACATACTAGACTGTACGATATATTTTCATCATTACTGCACGTAAATATGGGGAACAACACGGTGACAGGACTACTGGAGACCAAGAAATTCGACAAGGATATTTGATGGGAATAATAACAAAGTGGTGTGCGCTCTTGATCACAAATATTATGTTTTATTGAACCACATAAAAGAAACGCGTACGTTGCATGGCCATCTTTGCACACTGTCATACCAAGACTGTGTGGATCAGGAATAGATGTATTGGCTAAGTGAAGTCACTTATAGTTATTAGAGTTGTCTTCACTTTTGTTTAGCCGAATTTCACAGACAGGGTTCTGACTTACATCAAAACGTTTCTTGTCTGTCACAGACATTCTTTCAAGATCTAGATACATAAAAAAGGACAGTACTGGTGCATGTACATGTTTAACTGCTTGATGAAAGGCATGATGGAAAACTGCATTCCTTTGACATACACTGTACCGATACATTTGCGGCACTCCGTAATCAAATAAATACAAAGCAGTGTACAACCGATTCATTTTTGTCCAACGTCTGTTTGATATGTTTACCATCACACCATAAGGATAATAAAAACATTCAGGAAAACCTAAGGTAGCCCCTAACCTCCAGTTACACGGAAAAGCCGCTAAATTTGACTTAAACCCGTAAAAATTGTAACAGCGTCCACACATAGCCAGCAACCCTCCACAATCAGGACTGCTGAAGGGACAGTGTTCTCTCTCATCCCGTCCATCTTCACACTCGCTCATTAGATTGCAGTCCAAGTGGTGCTGAAAGATGGAGTAGTTTGAAACCGAGCAGTTTAGGAATCCGGTTGACAGTTTTTCAGGTGCCGTACTAGCAGGGACGAACGTGTAGAAAAGTTGAAAGCAAGCGGACACGCTGTGCTTGCCACGTGCTGTACATTTGCCAGTGAGGGACACGGAGAATTTATTGGACTGGAACTTGTGGACACACGAATTGTGTTCGCCAGACGACCAGACGTACTTTTCAGGGAGACCGATCTTAACTATAATATCGTCAGTATATCGTGTTAAGGTCTTTAAACTGCACATGAGTGTGGACCCAGCTGGCATGGACACAGAGGTACTTAGGTGGCCAACGTCGTCACTATCATTTCCTCTTGTTGTTATGTATCCAGTGGTCAGTGATTTTATCACACGAATAAGACTTCTGGGTGCTTCTTATAACATAATGTTTACTCCATGTCAATCACAGACAGACCAATGCAACATTCTTATACAATGCCCCGTTTCTAATATTGTAAACTAATGCGTGCCAAATGGGTGACAAGTAAAATGAAAAGAAGATGTCTTAATTCACAACAGGCATATTGAATGGAAGAAGTTATATTAAGTTACAATGAGCATACTGAATGGAAGAAAAGATAAGCATTGATGCACAGATGCATTGGTCAGATCAGAAAGCATACCGAGTACATTGAGGTAAATGAACACATAAACCTGAAGTTATCATCTAGCATTGTTAATTACAAACCTGATATTGTATTAATTTTTGACAGTAACTGTGGCTTGGATATAATTATCATGGCAAAGATCTGAGAAGCAGCATTCAGTTATTTTAGGGAAAGGGATATGGTTAGGAACAGCATACGATTATTTTCGTAAAACTGAAAGATGCAGATGAACAAATAAATTGTTGACTGCTGATCCAAGTAACTAAACTGACCTTGGTAGAAGTGATAGGGCAGAAGAAGTCAGTTAAACTTTCGAGCTGAGCTCTTTATCAAAACTGAGGCTTGAAAAGGCTGCACTGAGAGGTGTCTTGTTGTTGATAACAGCTCACATCAGTTCAGTTGAAGGGGAGAGAGTGAACAGTTTTCAAGGTAAAGATATGATGAGAAGATTGTAGGGTGAAAGGGTGGGGGAGGGGGAAGGGAGATACAGTGGTCGAGTAGTAAAGAGATTGCAGCAAGGAATGAAAAATAGCAAGCTATTGTTGTTGCGAGTGGAGGGGTGGGGTGGTAAAAGGGTGTGGGGCAGGGGGTGTCAGAGGGGGGGAGGGCAGGAGAGGGGGGGGGGACAGAGGAAAGGGTGTCACTGGCGCATGTTGAGACCACTGATGCAGACTTTGAGATTCAGGGTCGTAAAAACGAGTGTGTGTGTGTGTGTGTGTGTGTGTGTGTGTGTGTGTGTGTGTGTGTGTGTGTGTGTGTGTGTGTGTGTGTGTGTGTGACTAAAGTGCATCTTTGCCATTATATTGGCATGCTTAGCTTTAACAAAGGAAGTAAACTAAAACATCTTTGAACTGGAATAACATGTCTTACACGTGCAGTAAACTGAATGAAGTTGATGGCAGGGACAGAAATCAAGCTGAATATTAGACAATAAATTATTTATAAGTGCAAAATAAGCTTCCCACCAAAAAGTTAGAGAACACTTTCAAAATACACATGGTTCAGTTATTTGCTCATAGCTTCAAAACGCTTCGCGTCTGGAACTTAATACTTGGCAGTCACATACACAAGAGACCTGCCCTTACCGTGACATCGCCATTGGTTGCTATGGTAAACATGTAGCACATTTAGTGCATCAGCGTTTCCTCCATAGTGATTTCTGCAAAATGATACTCATCACATGATAGCAGGAAGTTTAAAAAATACGCACAACTCACAATAAAGATCCTTTAACAGAAGAGATAGTGAAATTATTCGCCTTTTTACGAAAGTTGTGCAGCTAAGGATGAGTGCTTTGGAACCTGGGAGACCCTTGTCATAGCTACAGGAGGGGGTGCCTGTGCAGGAAGGTGGTCACCAACCTGGGAGACCCTTGTCATAGCTACAGGAGGGGGTGCCTGTGCAGGAAGGTGGTCACCAACCTGGGAGACCCTTGTCATAGCTACAGGAGGGGGTGCCTGTGCAGGAAGGTGGTCACCAACCTGGGAGACCCTTGTCATAGCTACAGGAGGGGGTGCCTGTGCAGGAAGGTGGTCACCAACCTGGGAGACCCTTGTCATAGCTACAGGAGGGGGTGCCTGTGCAGGAAGGTGGTCACCAACCTGGGAGACCCTTGTCATAGCTACAGGAGGGGGTGCCTGTGCAGGAAGGTGGTCACCAACCTGGGAGACCCTTGTCATAGCTACAGGAGGGGGTGCCTGTGCAGGAAGGTGGTCACCAACCTGGGAGACCCTTGTCATAGCTACAGGAGGGGGTGCCTGTGCAGGAAGGTGGTCACCAACCTGGGAGACCCTTGTCATAGCTACAGGAGGGGGTGCCTGTGCAGGAAGGTGGTCACCAACCTCAAGTATTCAGAATCAGTCATTATTTAGTTATTTCTTCGTGTGGACTGCTGCGGAGTGGAACAAGTTAAGCAAGGTCACCGTCACTGCAGGCTCTATCATCGCATTTATATCTGCGCTGATAAGATCTCCATCTGAGCCTGCCCCAACTGACCACTAAACGGACCGGAAGTCCGTGTTGTGCTATCTAGGAGCGGGCACACACGGAAACATTCCATGAAGTATACAGGGGCACATAGCTACTCCCGGCTTGGTGACCATCAGATACAATACAGAGGAGTCCTTGCGAAATGTCCCCATGGGTGTACCAGCCCGTTTTTCATGACTGCAGAGCCCACTGGCAAAAGACACCCCACTCAGAAACCAGCAGTACGTATCCAACAGCCCCCACCAAGGACAGACGAGGCCAGTGCATGCCACATTTCATGCTTGTTGCATACAACATGCCCAACACTATATGTTGTTTAAATAAATAATTGTTTGCAATCAAACTGCCCTTAGCACTGACACTGAAGGGGTTAAAGGCTGAATTGAAAAGGTGCCTACGTCATAAATCGATAAACGCTCCATAAGAATCTATCATGCCAAATGTCATGCTTATTACATGAAAATGCCCAACACTAGAATTTTTTTTAATTATAACTGTCCACAATCAAAATGCCCTTGGCACTGAAGGGGTTAAAGGCTGAATTGAAAATGTCCCTACGTCAGAAACTAATAAACTCCCCGTAGGAAACCATCATTCCAAATTCCATGCTTGTTTCATGAAAATGCTTACCATTAGATTTTTTCTTTATTTATTACTATGTGCGATAAAATGTCATTGGCACTGAAATAGTTAAAAGCTGAATTTGAAAATGTCCCTACATGAGAAATTGACAAACACACCTTAAGAAAACATCATGCCAAATTTCATGCTTGTTACATGAAAATGCCAAACACTAGATTATTTTTAAAAATTAATTAACTGTTCGTTATCAAAATCCCCTTGGCACTGAAAGGGGTTAAAGGCTAAACTGAAATGCCCCTACATCAGAAATTGATAAACACGCCAGAAGAAACAATCATATCAAATTTCATGCTTATTTCATGAAAATGACCAACACTAGAATTTGTTTTTATTATAACAGTCCACGAGCAAAATGCCCTTAGCGTTGAAGGGGTTAATGGCTGAATTGAAAATGTCCCTACGTCAGAAATTGATAAACACACCGTAAGAAACTATCATGCCAAATGTCATGAAAATACACACCACTAGAATTTTTCAAGATTTATAACTGTCTGCATAAAATGCCCTTTTGCAATGAAAAGGTTAAAGGACGAATTGAAAATGTTCCTACACAAAAAACAAAAAACAGAGAAAAAACCCAGAAACTATCACGCCAAATCCCATGCTTGTTTCATGAAAATGCATACCACTAGAATATTTTTGCAATTATAACTGTCCCTGATAAAATGCCCTTGGCACTGAAAGAGTTAAAGGCTGAATTGAAAATGTCCCTACATTAGAAATAGATAACCATACCATAAGGAACCATCATGCCAAATTTCATGTTTCTTACATGAATATGTCCAACACTAGAATGTTATTTAATTATAACTGTCCGTGAGCAAAATGCCCTCGGCACTGAAAGGGTTAAAGGCTGAATTGCAAATGTCACATGATAGACACATAGAAAACCACCATGCCAAATTTCATGCTTGTACGTTGAAAATGCACAATTCTGATAATTCTCTGAATGGTTGGCTTAACGTCTAATTAGGCGTTGCCTCTTATAAACTGTAAAGGAACCAGACTTTGACAAGCGGTGCAGTGCTACCCCTAGGATTCATTCAGCGCTGATGACAGAATAATGTTAGTACACAACGAAGCCACTCTCAAGAAGATTCATGGCTCCACTGAATCACATATCTACATAAACCATTCTGTGCGTGCCACTTGGAACGTCTAGCCGTGGATCTAGGCCTAGGCTACTCAACTCCATGTCTAGCCATGCACGTCGATATTAGCAGACAATTCGAGCTATGCAATTTTGTCACAGGGAGAGTCCATGTTGATAATGTAGGCGCAGTGCTGTCGCAAGAACAGCTCGACTTCATCATCTTTAGTCCGGAAATAAAAATGAGCCGTCTGAACCTGTGTGAAGAGCTACTGCACATCCGTTTTAAAAAATACGTGTTTTCCGGGCTTATAATTGATGTTCTTGTCAAAGCTGACTCCCCTCTTTTTCACAGTGTGTTGAAATTGACTCGCTCTCGTTAACTGTGTACGATTTATTGTTGGTGTTTACAAGTTTAAATAATAGCAATTGTTGTTAGTGTTTCAGTTCATTGCCTCTGTTTGTGTTTATCTTTATCACCGCATCTTATGAAGTACATTTGTGTTAAAAATTTATATTTTGTTGAACTATATTCTTTGCGCAAGAATGCGTGTTACAGTGTGTGTGCTGCGACCATTGTTGTGAAAATGAATGGGGTATTTAGGTGTTTTTAAAAGTCGAATAACTTTTGCTTTTTTAGTGTGTGGAGATTATGAGACCAATATTAGCAGGAATATAAAACACTAGATCAACCCGTACTCCGCACGGCAGCATGAAGCATCTGCGTTCATAATTGATAGGAACCTGTCCGAAGAAGAAGAAGAAAGAAGAAGAACTGGCTAGATGTACATTATTGAATATAGCAAAACCCGTGCTCCGCACGGGATGTCATGAAAACAATTGTAAGCTCCGCACAGACTTAGGTTTTGTCACTTTGAGAAAAGTAGGTGCCTAAATGTTGTGAAAACACACACACACACACACACACACACACACACACACACACACACACACACACACACACACACACACACACACACACACACATACAGACAGCACACACACACACACATTGCTTGCTCACACACTTCCTGTCAATTCATGAGCGCAGATGCGTTATTCTCCGTTATGCACCTTTCAAAACAAATATGGTTAGACCAAACACAAAACTTCCAGAAGGTAGAGGAACTATTTGTACAAAAGCCCTACTCGCCTCCCTCTTCTCCTTCCTAGCCACCCCTCCCCCTCCCCCTCTACCTTCTTCTAACCAAAGGAACCATAGAAGTTTCTAGGTGCAGTGAGTTAGCCTCGGCGTTCTGTTAGCACACGCACGTGTCTAAAAATGAACCTTTTAGAAAATGCAAATGGCTTCCAACAGACCGTCCACCCCAAATTAGACAGTTTAACTCACCAGTTTTACGACGGATTTGAGCAATTTGCATCATGATATTGCCTTCAATTGTCAAAGTGGTTCGTTCATTCAAATAACCATTACCACGGAGAAAAAAAAAAGAATATTAAGTTTACAGTAAAGTTGACGGTCTCTGTATAGCCAACTTGAAATGTGACCTGAATAACTTCGGCAATCTTCGTGTTTTCCGAAAGTAGCTTCGGTAATTTTCGGGCGAAGCAGACGACCCAAATTTTGGATGTATATAGCCAACTTCAAATGTGACCTGAATAACTTCGGCAAACTTCGTGTTTTCGAAGGTAGCTTCATGACGCAGCTTCAAAATGATGCCAATTGACACGCGAGCAACATTTTGCCTTCAAAATGAACTTTCAAAAGCAAACTTTTCAATAGGACCTAGCGGAATAAATAGACGATGCGCGTATCTTGACCCGCATCGAGAACAAAAGTCCGACATTTACGCGGTACTCGAGTTTTTAGGGTCCCCTCCTCGGATCCTTAGCGCATTATAATATATATATATATATGTATTCTCTAGTGTCGCATTATTTATTTTGAAGCTTTTACAAATTTATTTTGCGTCTGGACATTTGGGACCATTACCAAAGACCTTCTTTGCCCTTGCCACACCATAGGTGATCACGTACCTATCTCCTAATGCGTACGTGTTGAACACTCACGATAAACGGCCATACGGGATACATAGCGGGCCGTACTATGGGATAAGCAACCGCGGAGGTCAAACTTTCGACTGAAAAAGACACTTAAAGGAAACAGACGGCCTCTTGTTGCTGAAAAATCGTTTCAATTCGGCTATCAGGGGAAAATACGCTTTTCTTGACTACTATGGTTTAAAAAATATGGTGCTCTCCCCATTTTTGGCTACATCTTTTTCGTTTCCAAGTCACCTGAAGCCGCAAGTGAAAGTTTTGTTTGTTTTGTTTTTGTTTTTAAATTTGAAGTGCGGGGTTTGATGTCGTCTCGCTCAAGTCCCAATGTATTCAAGAAAGTTTTTGACTTGTTACTTGTGACGTAGAAGACAAAAACTCTGACGTTAACTCAGACACAGAGAGACAGAAAAACAAACTAAATAAAAAGACGACACGCAGAGAGGCAGAGAGAGAGGGATGGTGAGAGAAGTAGGTCTCAGCAGTAGGCTACTTGGCGTGTAATCATGAGCGCGTCTTAGACAGTCAACGCGGGTAGTATTACGTAATTTAGACTAAACTCCACAAACGATTGGCTGTTTGGCCTATTTTACATCCTACTGCCCGTGTTGACTGTCTAAGACGTACTCATGATTACTCGCCCGGGAGAATTGTCTGTCGTAAATCTTGGAATCTCCTTGTAGACCTTGATTGATGATGCGGGTAGAGTTGAAAGTTTAAAACAAATAATCATTAATCGTCCCAACTAGTTTTACACGAATTGCTGTTCATGAATTGAATTGAGCACACGTACGCAAGCACACACACGCACGCGCACGCACGTACGCGCACGCACACGCACGCACGCACACGCACACACACACACACACACACACACACACACACACACACACACACACACGCGCGCGCGCGCGCACGCACGCACGCACGCACGCACGCACGCACACATACACAGGCACACACACACACGCACACATACACAGGCACACACACACACACACACGCGCGCGCACGCACACGCATGCACACACACACGCACGCACACACACACACACACACACACACACACTCACACACACACACACACACACACACACACACACACACACACACACACACACTAAAACACGGATGCAGGCGAGCTGACATATGCACCAAGACATATAAGCTCGCACGCGCATACAGACATGTATAATGCACAGACACCCACACAGTAACGCTCGTAGTGAACTACATGCCCCCATATGCATAAGCCTAGCATGCAGACGCACGCACACATGCAGACACACACACACACGTGCGCATGCGTGCAAGTAGCCTATAGCTTCTATTTCTGTTTATTTATTTTGCATTTGTTTATAGTCCCGTCAACAGCAATGGTCTTTTCAAGACACTTCTGTATTAAAGGGAACGATGTGTTTATATAGTCCTGTCAACAGCACTGGTCTTTTCAAGACACTTCTGTATTAAAGGGAACGTTGTGTTTATATAGTCCCGTCAACAGCAATGGTCTTTTCAAGACACTTCTGTATTAAAGGGAACGTTGTGTGTACATAGTCCCGTCAACACCAATGGTCTTTTCAAGACACTTCTGTATTAAAGGGAACGTTGTGTTTATATAGTCACGTCAACACCAATGGGTGTTTATATAGTCCCGTCAACAGCAATGGTCTTTTCAAGACACTTCTGTATTAAAGGGAACGTTGTGTTTATATAGTCCCGTCAACGCCAATGGTCTTTTCAAGACACTTCTGTATTAACAAGAAAGTGAGATTAACGTCCAATTGGTCATCGACCCTTATGGACGATCTTCCTGAAGACTGCAAGGTCTTCTCGGGGTGAAGACGATGCAATGGCAATGGGTGTCTGGTTATGAAAAGGCGGATCAGTGCAGCGTACTACTTTCGTTGGGCTCATGCAGATAAGAGTCTGTATCTCGTTTTTGTCTCTGTTTTTCAACGTGATGGCTTCCCAGCTGGCCTGGCCTCCTCCTAGTCTCAGCTTTTACTGGCTCATCTTCAAGGTTTCACGTTTCAGTACCACCCCCCGGTGTATAATATGGATCCACGTGATCCAATGGGAGGGCCCAGTTCATGTAGAACACCCTTGCTGAGACATCCCCCAGGCACACAGGCCAGAGGGCAGGTGTTAAGATGCTGGGTTACCTTGGCCTAAGAGAGTAGCCTGGGATACCCTTAATCTTTTTCGGCGTAGGGCTTAACCCTGATCGATTTATCGAGGTGGGTGGCAGCTAGAACCAGCTGTCAAGACCACTCGAAATGAGGCTATCGGTCAGAAACTTCAGTGGCTCAATCCCTAAGGAAGGGTGAGGCAGGATGAAGTCGAAAGCTTTGAAGCCGTGGGTGTGCCTGTACACCCATAGGGGTGAC
Organism: Phymorhynchus buccinoides; assembly: GCA_017654935.2. NCBI lineage: Eukaryota > Metazoa > Mollusca > Gastropoda > Neogastropoda > Raphitomidae > Phymorhynchus > Phymorhynchus buccinoides. Next base: position 10,892,410 of record CM065705.1, read on the forward strand.
ATAGTGTCAGCCAATGCTGGGCACTCTGTCCGGAGGTGGTCGACTGAGGTGCCAGCTCCACACTCACATGTGTTGCCGAGGATGGCAGCCGTTCGGCAGTTGGTTCTAATTCGCATCAGTAACCATAGGTTTTGTTGAGGTAGTTTCGGTATTCTTGGTTTGCCTATGTCTGGGCGGTGGAGATAGCCGTGGGACAGGCAATAGTCTTTCATGTTGTCAATTCGGGCTTTGTGGACATAGGTGCGTACCTTGTTCAAGACTTCAGATTTGGATAGTCTCAGATCGAATGGTTTTCCGACCTTGGTGGCCGACGTTGTAGCTCTGTCTGCTAGGTCGTTTCCCTTTATTCCCGAGTGGGAGGGGAGCCACATGAGTGTCAGGTCTGTTCCTTTGCAGATGATTTGATGTGCCAGAAATTTGATTTCCATCTGCATTTGTAAATAATTATGACACGACACAAGTAATGTTGTCATGGTGTGTGGTACTATGATATTTTTATGCACATTGTTTTTGGTATAAAATAGGCTAATAGTTAAAATAAATTGTTTTTGATTACTTTGTGGTGTACAACTGTGACGAGGTAATGGGTTAAAAGGCTAAGTCCCTAGGGAAGACTTTAGAAAATTTGCCTTTAGCCCACTTCTCTAGGGTATGGGAGATGAGCAACTTTCCGGGCCCCTTTTCATCTAATAAATTTATATTTGTGCCCGGGTTCTGGCTCGTATGGTTGTAAGAAATACAAGTGGTTGAATTGCTCTAAATGGCAGACAGAGAGAAGTAGGGTTTTACATGAAATTACAAGACTCCCACTCTCATCAGTCTGACCAAAGGGTTCAGGATTATTTGACACTTGTATTTTATTTACTCCCAAAATCTGCATAAGATTATGCAACAATAATAATAAAGCAGCTCAATGGCGCCAAAACAAAATATGGATAAAAAAACAATGGAATCCGAAAGGATTTACAAGACTTTTGTCTTTCTATAAGGTTCGCCCCATGCCGGAAGGGTTACTAATTATCTTCAGTGTCCGTAGGAAAGTTCCAGTGATTGGCGCGGTTTTATAAACTTAGCTCTTGGCAAGTTCTTCCGTAGTGATCGGCGAATGCTGGTGTGGCTGGGCTTGCTCGTCAGATGAGAGTAGCTCCCAGTCGTTCCGGTTACGGCTTCGCGGGATGGCACGGTTCAGGCGTGGTCTCCTCACGGATTCTGGGTGCGGGGCGTCTTTCCCGTCTTGGTGCTTGGTGGAGTCCGGGATGATCGTCCGGCCCACGATGCCCTGCTGATAATCACAGGAGAAGGTGGATGTAGATCTCTATGGCTTAGAGACAAGGGGCTTCAGTCGGCAGGGAATTAGTGAATCCCAACCGGCTAGAAGGCTTCCCTTGTACAATAGCACTAGTTAATAAATAACCTGAATTTCAGTTAACAAACTGAGATCAGTAAAACATAAAAGGTGATCAATCCATCATCACTCTCCATCCAACACCTGGAAAGGAATGGTATCATAAAGTGCAAGATTGCGGCCCATAGGTTTCCTACTAAAAATAGACAAAAGGGTTAGTAGGCATAAACTCCGGTTCTGGTACCAAAAGTGTTCAAGTCAAAAACACACACACACAAATAATCAGTGCACATAAATAGAACAGAATGTTTACCACTTCTTTTCTATAACATATCTATCTACTCCTTATTCATCATTGAACATAGGATCTAGATCAAAACTAGGGTCAAACAAACAACCAGTCTCAATCACCAGTCATCAATAAGACTTACTAGGTGGGCTATTCTGGCTGGGAGAGGTGTTGCTCTAGTCAGTTTCAGCGTCTTGTGTGAAAAACTTTTTCTCACTACGCCAATTATAGCCTTCACTTTCAAACAATGAAAGCCTGTCATTGGTTTATAGCAGTCGACACGTCACAAGATGATGTTCAGAGTGTACAGAACAATCACGCGCCTATTACATCCTTATCACGTGCCGACATTCAAATCCTTCTCGTGCTCGGAAAGGCAAAACCGTCTTCAAAGGGAGATAACCGTGGTTGTCACTTTCTTGTGATGGGTAAGTACGAGGTGTCTTACAAAGGGAGCCGACTGTTGATATCACTATCTCGTGATGAGACGGTAGATAAGAGAGGGGGGGGGGGTGAAGGGAGATAACCTCGGTAGGGGTTACATGCCGACCGGGGAGACAAATCGACCTTCAAAGGGACCAATCCCTTAATCGGCATTCTTTAGATGGTGGGTGGCAATTAACGTGGCGGCCAAGTAAAGAAATGAAAAGGAGAGAGGGTGAGGAGGGGGGGGGGGGGGGAGAAGAAATGGAGAAAGTGGGTCGCGCGGGACACTTACGTCACAACAACCAAGTTAGAGGCCCAATGAATTGCCCGTGCAAAGGTAATAACAGCCTATGTTCTTTTTAGAGTTTTATTCACACAAATTGTGTCTCGGCCTCGCACGGTTGTTTTTGTATTCACTCCTTGAAATTGTCTTGAAGGAAGGCTGGAGTCTGTTTTGTGTGTGCGTGGGGCACACAGGCCTATTTGTGGCGAGCCTGCATGGTTTTGCAGGTAATATAAGTTTCTATTGTAAAAGTGAAAATAACGCATAATCATATGTAGTGATGATTATAGTGTGGTGGTGTTTCAATATGTGTGATGGTTAGGTTGTGGCAACCAAACATGTGTAATGATTATAAATGGGTGAGTTCTAAAAGATTCATTTATTAATTTTGTTATGATGTATAATCGGGGCGCCACATGTGTTTACAGTACACAGGCTGACCCCTGGGCGGTACATGGGTGTACTTGGAGGCCCTGACTGATGTCACCTAAGGAGAGGTGATGGGTGGACGCTGTCGCGAGTTCCATCCCCTGGAAGAGTTATTCCAGTGAATCCCGCCGAGATATCGTGGAGGAAAGAATTTAAGAAGAAAGAAGAACGAACACCCTGAAATTTGAAAACCACTAGAGAAAGATATCAAGCTTGAAAACTGAGGAATCGACGTCGCGAGCGAGAGAGAGAGAGAGAGAGAGAGAGAGAGAGAGAGAGAGAGAGAGAGAGAGAGAGAGAGAGAGAGAGAGAGAGAGAGAGAGAGTGATATTTGTTTTGTTTGGGGACTTATTATTTCGTTTGTTAACTTTGCATTTTGTGACTATTTAATATTTATTTTGTATTTATAAATAAATTTATTCTCTTCTTTTGTCGTTAAGAAGAGGGGGTATTCCAAGATTGGTATTCCTTGACTATTATTTGTTCGCACTGGTTGAGAGGAGTGATAGCGTGTGCTTGCGGAGTTTGTTGTCTGCTTGCGGGGTTGTATGCGAGTAAATGACAGTATGACAAATGTTTAGGAAGACAATTGTCCATAAATAAGACAATAACAATTTTTAAACACACACACACACACACACACACACACGCACACGCACACGCACACACACACACACACACACACACACACACACACACACACACACACACACACACACGCACGCACGCACGCACACACACACACACACACACAAAAAAATCCATCACAAACAATTATATTAGTCATCTAACCAGGACAACAACTAATAAATAAGTCACCCAGGGCTGCGATGCTCGAAGACAAGCTGTGGGTCCTGTAGCAGCGCTGCAGTCAACGGCCACCTTCATCTACAGGACCGAACTAAACATTTAGCATGGCGGGAACAAGAAGAAGAAGAAGAAGAAACGAAAAGCTAACCGGAGAGCATTTTGATGTAGATAGCGTTACAGTCACGTGTTTTGCACAACCATTAGTCTGGTGAATGGTACCAGTGGTACTGTATGAATAACTAGTGGTTCAAATACATGTGACAGTTGAAATCTAATTGACTGAACATTCAACCTCTGGACCTGCGACCCTGTTTGCCTATTTCTTGATGCTAGTCATATGACATATTATTCTTGATGCACGGTGTTGCATTTGTGTAACTATTTCTGTTTTAAAGGACAAAAGACATAATGTTTTATCGACCTTAATAAATATTAAATAAAAGTAGCATCCATGCAATGATTTAATAAGGATACATAATGGAATTCTGGACATGATTGTGATAACGACAATGATGATGATGATATTAATGTGTGTGCGCGAGCGTGCGTGCGTGCGTGCGTGCGTGCGTGCGTGCGTGCGTGCGTGCGTGCGTGCGTGCGTGCGTGCGTGCGTGCGTGCGTGCGTGCGTGCGTGCGTGCGTGCGCGTGCGTGCGTGCGTGCGTGCGTGCGTGCGTGCGTGCGTGCGTGCGTGTGTGTGTGTGTGTGTGTGTGTGAACTTCTGTGAAGTTTGAAAGTCCACGCAACTGATTCTGCATTAACGAAAGGCTCTTAATTCGTGTTTTGTTGATCCCAGAACTAAGAATGAGTGGGATAACCAACATTACTACCACTGGCATCAAAGCAATATGTCCAGGCATTGAGTACTTCGATGGTCAGAACGAAACGCACTATACAATAATGCAAGCCAATGCTTCGAACTGTGACAAGTACTTCACAAAGCATACAGCCCGTCCTGGGCTGTTGTATGGAGCATGCAGCAATTCATCCACCTTCTGTAACATACACGTAACCGGTTCACAAAACATGCAAGTAAGCATGGTTCTCAGGCGTTTGGCATATTGGTGTGATGGTAGGAACTGGAAAACAGAAGTCCAATTCTCAGGTCAGCGTGACTTTCGCTACATAGGTATCGTAGCATGCGGCAGCCATAGTTCTGATACAAATTACTATCTATCTGAAAACTACATTCACTTATCACATCGCAACACTCCTTTAACCGAAATCGAGTTTGCTGATATCATAGATGGACGCCTTGGCTTAAAGGGAACGTCAAACATGTCTTGCTACGTCATCGTTCCTTTTTCTAAACGTATGCAGTTTATTTCTTACTTACAATGGTCAGCTGGATATGTCACTATGATTAGTTTTCAACAAGTCATAATACCAGGTATTTGTAATCGAGGAGACGACATTTTCAGGCTTAGGTATGAAGAAACACCAGGGCGCCAGCAAATGGTTGTGAGCTTTTGTGCCTCAAACTTAACCCCAGCAAAAGTACTTCCAACATTTCGTCTACAAATTGAAGTCGATGCCCATACTCCACTTAGCATGAACATCAGACTGTATGTGTCTGCAATTTCTAAGAACAATCAACCTTATAAGTTACCCAATGGCTTGTTCAATTGTTCTGTAAAATACTATTCAAGTTTCCAGGATCATCTACACTGCAACATGAAGGATGAGTGTGCGGACGGAAGAGACGAGACAGAACACTGTCCATTCAGCAGCCCTTCTTGCAAAGGCCTGGTTGCATCACACAATAAATGTTTGAAATTGATGATCATAGGGTACGCATTCCACTTACATTTTCTTGATCATAAATGCAAAGCTCTTGATGGGAAATTTGCTTCATTAAAATCAAGCAATGAACAGGATGACATACTTGTTATGCTGAAGACATACACCATTTTCTCCCTTCGTTTTGGTTATTTTTCAGGCTGGTATACACAGCCATTTATATACAGCAAGTTTCGCTTTTGGTCAGACAACACTGTCATCTATAACATGAACCACTTCCGTTTGAAAACTCAGTATCTTCCCTCAAAGCAGAAGACAATCGGGGAAATAGAGTCAATGGTACTTTCTACTCGGAAATATCCATTCGCATTCTTCGCAGAAACTTTACTTTGTGAAGTTGTATATAGCCCACCAACAATTATTCCTGTCCAAGTACAAGTTACTCGCTTTCCAATTGATCAATTTGTCGTCACTGGCACGCGCCAATCCGTAGCTGTATGTTTGAAACAGCAAGTGACCCATGGATTCTTGTTCTCCAATTTGAAGAAAAATTGTAAAACAATATCGTTGTTACAGTTCCAGATGATTAGCAACTCCAGTGATGTGACATCTCGTGAAACTCCCCATGTTACACTGACGGTAGATATATACACTATGTTCAAATGTGACGATGCCATCACTTCAATCCATCACACCTTTGTTTGTGATTTCAGACAGGACTGTCCGGATGACAGCGATGAGTCATTTTGTCAGCACTCTCCATGTCATGGGTTTTTGTGCTCGAACAACACTCAATGCGTGCTGCAAAGTCAGCACTGTAACGAGTTTTCAGATTGTTTGGACGATTCGGATGAAGTCAGTTGTGTGGAAGGAAAGGGTGTACATTTTGTATGGCAAGAAAACGTTATGAAAGAACTGTTTTACGTGAACTTAGATGGTAGTGGTTACTTCACCCCGCGGGTGATGAAAAGCGACGACCTCTGTCCCAACAGTCATTACAGATGCACGACTGAATGGCTGTACTGTCTTCCTGTCTACACTCGATGTAACGGAATATCTGACTGTGTCTACGGCGAAGATGAGCAAAACTGTGAACACGTTGCGTGCCTACAATATTACCAGTGTAGAGATTCCACAGTGTGTGTGCATGAAGATCATCTCTGTGATGGAATATTTCAGTGCCCTCTCAGAGATGATGAACTTCTGTGCGACTTCAGTTGTCCTAAAAGCTGTCTGTGTCAAGGCCGTGCTTTTAGATGCAAGACACAGTTTGCTGCTGATTTCTACCCACGTCTCCGGTATCTAGACGCATCACATTCAGGAATTTCAATGACCCAGTTAAAAAGAAATTATTATATCAACTATCTGATTCTACCCCACTGTTCTATCAATCTTATTCCAACTGTACAGTTTAACAACCTTCAGTTTCTTGACCTCACTTTTAACAGTCTCAACATTGATTTGACTGTGTTGACGGTTATGCCAAATGTAAAATCTATTCTCCTTTCAAACAACCCTTTGCACAAAATTGTAACAAAGCATAGGAAGCTTCTGTTTTATGTTCTGAAACGATTGGATCAATCAAGTACATATTCCAATATTCTTAGTGACGAAGTGTCACTATATTTCCCCAAGTTAAAGTACTTAAACTTGTCGTTTTCTAACACAGAAATCATTGGAAGAAAAGGGTTGAAACACTTGCCTGAGATGTCTGAGTTGGACTTAAGAGGAAACTCAATTAAGAAATTCCCTTTTGATTTATTTTCAAAGTCCAATAATTTACAACAAATGCTTTCTTCAAACTATAGATTGTGTTGCGATCAAATATTTCCTGAACAGTCGAGTGAAAGAAATTGTCTAGCAAGTCAGGCGTCACTACCTTCGTGCAATACTTTAATACCAACTGGACACCACAAGGTTTATTTGTTCTGTGCCTTTGCATCTGCCACATTTGTAAATACACTGATATACTGGTCAGTGTTGTTGATTTTCAACGTAAAAGAAATATTTGGTGACAAGTTTTTAAAGGTTATTGTTCATTTGTATTTTGCTGACCTATGTATGGGCATTCACACTGGGATCACTTTAACAGCAAACCTGGCATTCCACGGAGACTATGTAAAGATTGAAGAGACGTGGACAAAACATATTATTTGTAAGCTGAGTGGTTTGTTGTTCGTACTATCCACTGAGGTATCAGTGTTTATCCTTTTCTTTGCCACACTGAACCACACAATCTTCCTATGTGCCCCTATCAAACTGTGGGAGCTCCTTACACATTCGACTGATATCATTTGTACAGTCATTTGGATCGGTGGGCTAGTTTTATCTGCAATACCCTATCTGCCTGGGCTGTCCCACTGGGGCCTGTCTGAGCAGTCTGGCCTGTGTCGCCTGGCTTTGTTTCAGAATTACAAATCCAGTCAAGGATTCAAATGGTTCAAGTTAATCATAGCAATAAACTGCATAATCTGTTCACAGGTTGCACTTTGTCAAATATATTTATACATCTGCCTGCCAAAGTACAGAATGTTGTTGAACCCCGTACACAGGCCACTCTTTTCGTCGGTCCATCTGGTCAGGACTCTGACGGTCGCATATGTCTTTTGCTGGTGCTCGCTGGGTATTTGGACAATAGCTTCGTCCACTGGTGCTACTTTTTTCACCAAGTCATACGACGCCACAGTTGTTTTCATGACACCACTCAGTTCAGCACTCAACCCACTGCTGTATTTATTTACTGTGTCATCGCAAAACAGGGTAAAGGTACGGGAAGAAAAGTTACTAAAGTTGATGAAATCACGGCTTCATTCGTTACGTAAAGCTAAATCATAAACGAAACTATATAAGATAACTGCATTAGGCACTGATATGTGGCGAAACATCTGAATATTTTGTTAACAATATCCACCAAATGGTATTTCTGCAGCTAACAGATGTATAAAATGCTTCGGTTGTTGAAGTCTTGGACTGCTGGTTGGATACCTTTGGTTAGATTACCTTCAGCGGGACAGAAGAACATCGGGAAATGGAATATAGGACAAGAAAGAGTGTTTGTTTTAAAATCCTTTCACCAAGTTGAATTTGCCATGCATACTGCAAGTGACTGTAACCCCTGAGCTATCAATACATCAAAATGAAGACTAAAGACAGTCACTGCCCTCGTTCACACACACTCTCTCTCTCTCTCTTGTACTTATCTAAACACATGTGCATGGCAGAGACTCAGTCCTTCCGGGTCACAGGATGGGCGTTGCATCAGCACACAAAAAGCCTCCATCAGACGTGGCGCCTCACGCCACACAGTGGCATCGCGCGCACAGAGTTCAGGTAGATCTCGTAGAATTGCTGGTCCACACAGAATTTGGCCCGAGAGGGGCCCGGTGTCTCAACGATGTCCTTGTCCAGTCTGGCCTTCTCAAACGCAGACACGACTTCAGCTGCGGCTCGCGAATGATTCTAGTGTAGGGCTCTGATGCAGCGGGGTGTCGTCAGAGTCCTAGACCCCAAGCACAGTCGGTTCATCCGTTGATCAGGGCCTGGATGCACCATCAGGTTCCAAACTGGCCAGTGAAACTCACTGGGTAGACTCCCCCCGTGGGGATAACGGGGAGTCTTCCGTACAAATAGTTTCCCCCACCCTATGGAAGTTCTGTGATTGTAGCTTCCTCTAATCTGTCTCTCTCTTTGACTCTGCCTTTTTCCTTGCTTTGTGTCATCTACTATATGTCTTACTTGTACACTCAGAGGCATGATAGGTGTGTGGACATCATCAAGAAGGAACTTCAAAAGCATGTGGTGACTGAATGTTTTGAGGTTTTTCACAACCGCATTGTTCCCGTTGGCGACAACGCAAATCAATATAAACCTGACCTTTGTCTCATTGATCATGGCAACTCAAAGGCTTTCATTGTGGAAGTACCCAACCCCTTTGACCCGTTTATGCAAATATGTTATGAGGCAAAATTTCAAATGTACATGCCATTTTGCGTTTCTTTGACAGAAGCAGGTTTTGATACAAAAGTGGCTGTCATCATTGTGGGGTCGCTAGGCCTTGTGCACAAGCATGTTGTTCCAGGCCTTTGCCCACTAGGTTTATCCAAATTCAAAAGCAAGAAGCTGGCAAAGTACTTGAGTATGTCAGTCATGATTGGTTCGAGGCGTGTGTGGGTCAGACGTCAACATCTTTTGAACAGACAAGAGCCCTGAATCTGTCAAGTAAAAGACAGAAAATAAAATAATGGACTCACTGAGAGTGAGAGCGAGAGACAGCGACAGAGACAGATATAGATAGAGAGACAGAGAGAGAGTGAGAGAGAGGGGGGGGGAGAGAGAGAGGGAGGGAGGGGGAAGAGAACCCGAAACATGAAACAATAATAATAATAATAATGTTTTAAGTGTTTGAACATTTCTGGACTACGGCTGTGTATTATTGTAAATTACAAATGCACACAAGCATGCACGCACACACACCCTCCACATACACACTTGTCAAGCAAAAGAAAAAAGCATGAGGCAGTGAGGTTCGGTACAAGTGTATTGTGTATTAAGTGAGAATGAGAGAGAGAGAGGGGGGGGGGGAGATGGAGAGAGAGAGAGAGAGAGAGAGAGAGAGAGAGAGAGAGAGAGAGAGAGAGAGAGAGAGAGAGAGAGAGAGAGAGAGAGAGAGAGAGAGAGAGAGAGAGAGAGAGAGAGAGAGAGAGAGAGTGAGTGAGTGAGAGAGAGTGGTGTGAATTTATAAAAGAGTACGAGGTGGTTGTTACTATTAGTGTTACATTTTGTTTGAAATTTTCTGGACAGTGATGCATATTTGTAGATTTTACAAAATTTGCAATAAAATAATTTATATGCATATATATATGTATGTATGTATGTATGTATGTATGTATGTATGTATGTATGTATGTATGTATGTATGTACAGTTTAGTCTCTTGTGGAAGACTTTGACTTTCGAACGAGCGGGCCCTTGCACCGGCCCTGGTGCTGCAGCCAAAGAGATAGGCTGGCCTTTGGGGACCTTCCTCAACGTCTAGCTGTGTCCTCAAATCCCTTTGGACGAGAGAGTGCGGATGTACCCTGGGCAAGGCATCTCCACAATAAAAGCAAATTCTCGCCCAGCCTGCCAGAATAGTATCTCCCCCCTGTGCTATCTGGCAGTCATTGTCGGAAACGACAGACTAGCATACAATGCAACCCGTTCTCGATACAAATACAGTACACCCCGCTTATAGTAAAGTGCAGGGGAGCAAGGCTTTTCCTTTACTATAACAGGTTTTTCTTATAAACGATGTTCGGATATAGTAAAGTTTTGATGGTATTTTTTTTATCTTATCCAATGACGTTTTTCAAAGTCAAAGCTAACGTAAAATACTAAATATAAACCCATCATCAAATCAAAATACAGCAAAACTCGGTTATAAGAAAATCGAAGGGAGATGATGTTTTGTTTATCCAAGTTTTCTTATATCTGAAACTCAGATATAAGAAAACATTTTGAAGCTTTTTCCCTTGTCTCTCTACCACCAACACAAAAGTACTTATATTTTTTTCTTCTGCTCAACATTTATTTTGCACAGAATACTGAAGGAAAGTATGGAATAAAGGAACAAAAACAACTCAATTAGTCTTGTAATCTAGTGCCTGTACTGTTTAGAATGTCTGTGACACAACTGGTTTGATGTAAACTTTCCCTTTTTGGAACGACTTCAATTTTCTCGGAACATCCTTTCAGTTCAGGTCCAACTCACTTTTAAAGACACACTGACCCAACACGATTAAATCCCTTGTTTTTTTCTGGGTAGCTGTGACCCACATACAAATTCCCCCAACTTCAAATTGAGGCTGCTCTTTAAAATGTTTCGTTTTCAATTTGGGGGCATTTGTATGGGAGTCAAACCTGGTCAAAACAAGATTTTGTACCAGCTATAAGAAGGAAAACAGGTGGAACCCGTGATTTTGACTCATGATCTGGGGGGTCTTTAAGAAAATGTTGTCAATGGTAATTTGCTTATAAGTAAATAGAACTCGCTTATAAGAAAATGAACTGCATGCAAACCAACTCTCTTGTATGACATCATTTTCTTATATCCAAGTTTCCATTGCGGATGGGAGAAACAAATTGCTTCCTTATAACCGAGTTTTCTTATAAGCGAGTTTCTTATATTCCAGTTTTGATCATAGATAAGAAAGAAGAAGTTTGGCAGGGAAATGTTTTTTGCTTCATTGTAAGCGAGTTTTCTTATAAGCGAGTTTCTTATAAGCGGATTCGGCTGTATATATATATTTTTTCGGATTCATTTTTTTCCACTAAGTAATGAGGGGAAAGAAACATGTTTTTGAGTGCCTTTCAATTTCGTTGATGAAGGTGGGTAGAGGGAGTAGTGAGACTGTGGCGTATACATTGATGACATATTTACAAAGATCAGAAGAGGACATTTTTTTTTTTGTAACGAAGAGGAACCACAAATGACTTTACTATAGGAGTTTTATTAATTTTAATTATTACCCAGTTGTTATTATGGGTGGGTGGGGGGAGTGGTGAGACTGTGACGCATACATTGGTGACGTATTTAAAAAGGTCACGAAGAAGACATTTTTTTAATTGTAACCGAGGAGCCAGTCCTGTGGGGAACCAAAAGTAACTTTACTATAGCAGGTCTTTTATTATAACCGAGTTGCTACTATACGAGGTCTCTTTAGTAATAAAACAGTAGACCTTTGGCCGGGAACCAGTGCTTTCCTTTACTGTAACCGAAATTTCTTATAACCGAGTTTACTATAAACGGGGAGTACTGTAGTATGAAATCGGTTGCTGTCTGGTAACGAACTCATTTACTTTTAAACACGTTACCGCAGAGCCACTGTACCACAATGAAAGCAATGAAAGGGCGCTAATTTTAGGCCCGAACTGCCGATGCCCCCTGGTGACGAGTCAGGAGCAGATACTTTTCTGTGGCTATACTATATACTACTAGTTCCTGACAGGCAAGGGCGATAATCTTAAGTAGGTGGCGTTCGTATCTCAGGTCACGAGACAGGGGCAGAGAATTTTCGGTGTAAAGCCTCATTGGTGAAATGAACTAGGACCCGTTGTCACTCACATCGGCCCATTTTCACTTCGGCCCAAGGCTATAGTCGTTTTGGCTAGTATTGCCTGGGGACGAAATGACTATAGCCTTGGTCTCCCCCAAAAAACAAAGTCTTGGGCCGAAAAGACCATTGCCTTGGGCCAAAATGACTATTGCCTTGGGCCGAAATGACTAATTGCCTTGGGCAGAAATGACCATTGCCTTGGGCCGAAATGACTATTGCCTTGGGCCGAAATGACTAATTGCCTTGGGCAGAAATGACCATTGCCTTGGGCCAAAATGACTATTGCCTTGGGCCGAAATGACTAATTGCCTTGGGCCGAAATGACTATTGCCTTGGGCCGAAATGACTATTGCCTTGGGCCGAAATGACTATTGCCTTGGGCCGAAATGACTATTGCCTTGGGCCAAAATGACTATTGCCTTGGGCCGAAATGACTAATTGCCTTGGGCCGAAATGACCATTGCCTTGGGCCGAAATGACCATTGCCTTGGGTCGAATTTGTTCTATTGTCTTGGGCCGAAATGGCTATAGCCATGGGCCGAAATGACTAATTGCCTTGGGTCGAAATGACTATAGCCATGGGCCGAAATGACTATAGCCATGGGCCGAAATGACTAATTGCCTTGGGCCGAAATGACCATTGCCTTGGGCCGAAATGGCTATAGCCATGGGCCGAAATGACTAATTGCCTTGGGCCGAAATGACTAATTGCCTTGGGCCGAAATGGCCATTGCCTTGGGCCGAAATGACTAATTGCCTTGGGCCGAAATGGCCATTGCCTTGGGCCGAAATGACTAATTGCCTTGGGCCGAAATGGCTAATTGCCTTGGGTCGAAATGACCGAAAATACCGTGGGCCGAAATGAGTGCAAACCCGCAGACGCACAGACAAAGGGGAAAGAGAAACAGACAGATTAAACAAGCTCAAAATCGCAATAGTTTGTGGCCCGCGGTCTATTTTTACCACTCCAATCAGGAGTCATCTCCCCTGGCTTTTCAATAATTTTAATCTGTAAACCAGAATGTTATCTCTGCACCCTTTCGTAACTTTTTATAACTTTTGGAAAACATTTAAAACTATGTATCCTACTTATACTCATCAAAAGAAGCACCGCATACTCGTCGTGTCTGTTGTAGTGTCTGTATTACGTATGTTTATTATTTTGTACGCTTTTAAAATACATCATTTTAAAGAGCGGCCTCAATTAATTTTGAAGTGTAGCCTCGATTTGAAGTGCGACAATTTTGTCAAAATGTGCGACAATTTTGGAACGACAGACCGACCGACAAAGTGAGTTATAGGTTTGTGGCTTGAGCCACAAACAAAAAAGACAAAAGAAAGAAAGTGTTCCTCTTTCTTTTTTTAAAAGCTCAAGTAAAGATCTCACGACGATGTGTCAGGAAGCAAACAACGTGATTAAGAGGTCAGCTTCAAAAGGTCAAATCACGTAGATGGCTACCCACTAAGTACAAGGGTTGTCACGTGAACAACGACCCAGCCAATCCTGGATTAGAATGGTGAACCCGGGGTGACCTCTATGCGATGCATGGGCCAAGCTTTTAATTGCGTGACCGGTGATTGATAGGCGAAATAAAGTAGTGGTGGTTGAATGTAGAAAAAGATTTCAAAGTTCAAGGAGAGAGAGGGAGGGAGGGAAGGAGAGATAGAGAGGGAGAGGGAGAGAGAGAGAGAGAGAGAGAGAGAGAGAGAGAGAGAGAGAGAGAGAGAGAGAGAGAGAGACGAACGAACCATTTTAATGGATAGGCCGTTTGCCCTTGTCATAAGGGAACAGAGGGGAGGGGACAAAACAATGTGAAAAAAATCTTTAAAGACAGTTGTTTACAACATCTCTTGCATTAAACTTTCAACAAACCTAAGCAAAAGACAGACGTATTCTCGTGTTAGAGAGTAGTTGCAAGTTGACTTAGGGGCGTCTGCAACATTATTCTGGATTGCCCATTCCAATAAGAAGGAAAACAAAAGAAATATGAAAGAAACATTTAGGGCACATAATGCATCTTAGAGAGCAATACTGTGCATCATTAGTATTAGGTAAGCATGCTGAATAATTGGTTTCTGCATGAAATAGAACGCTTTTGGTAAGCATAAAACAAGGATTATCTTTTTGGAATACTAACCCTAACCCTAGCCCTAACCCCCCCCCCCCCCCCCCCCCCCCCCCGGGAAAAACGCAATGAACCACGACTGTGACAAATGCCGCGGTGTACTGCAGTACATAGGGGGGGGGGGGGGGGGGGGGGGGTGCTATTAGATAATGGCCTTTATCATGACTGCAATTAATGATTGAACAAAGATAATTAGCTGAAAATGTTCACAAAATACAGCTTCATGTTTGGTAAGAAAGGCAAAAACGGAAAATTGGAATTAACCGAGAAATGTAGGCGGGGGGGGGGGGGGGGGGGGGGGCACATCTTGACCTATACCAAGTAAGGTAAACAATTTCTGGAATGTACATTTGTCTCAGGGATTTGCATTGTTCGCAAACAAGAATAAAGTGAAGTTCAGTTTCTTCAACACCTGGACAAAATGGAAAATGTTTGATCTCGATGAAGTGAATATCTGGAGAGAGAGAGAGAGAGAGAGAGAGAGAGAGAGAGAGAGAGAGAGAGAGAGAGAGAGAGAGAGAGAGAGAGAGAGAGAGAGAGAGAGAGAGAGAGAGAGCTCTTTTGGTTTAAACAAACATTATGATTTACACAATAAAGCAGAAACAACATTCAAATAAGAGTAAAACAAGTAGACATGCTTATACATAGTACTCACTAAACATTTCAGTTACACAGAATTGGCTGCAACATAAATTACACCCAGTGTTGGAAAGGAACAACAATAATGATTGTACACGAATGTGGAAACCCTGTAGACAATGTGCGGAAACGCAAACAAACAAACAATTTGAGTTTGTAGGGGCATGAAGAAAATGGCATAATCATTGGAGAACCAACACCAAGACAATCACATCTAGTTGTAACAGACTGCGCCAGGGCTGACTATAGGCCTAAGATTATCGGTGGATAGAAAGGCATACTGAATAAGAAACCGAATATATACATATTTATTAATACATATAACCACGAACAAATACACACACACACACATAGCACACACACACACACACACACGCACGCACACACACGCACACGCACACACACACACACACACACACACACACACACACACACACACACACACACACACACACACACACACACACACACACACACACACACACACACACACACACGCACGCACGCACACGCACACACACACACACACGCACACACACACACACACACACACACACACACACACACACACACACACACACGCACACACACCCTTTCCTTCCTCATCATTCACACAAAAATCGCATACAAAAAAATAAAATAAATGAGTGGCGCGCCTCTGGCTGCGACGCGATCTCCAGGTGGGAGCAACCCGAATGTCACAGAGACGCCGCTGTGACTATGAAATAGGCCTACCAAAATACCAAATAACAAATTATTTATTTAGACATCTCTATTGTTAAAACGTTGGGACATTCCTGGTGTTGCACTGCCTCCGGGCATTGCCTCCAGGATCGTTCCCACCATATTTATATCTACTAATGTCCCATATGTGTCTGTTCCAGTCCGGATGACGTTAACCCTTTCACCGCCAATGTCGTATTTCTGCACCACAATGATTTAGCACCCACTAGCGCAATGCCGAGTACCGGTAACGGCTAGTAACGGTAACGCCAAGTACTGGTAACGCTGAGTACATCAAATTTGAAGCGATTCGGTTAAGAAATGGCAGAGTTATAAGGCCCCGTTTCCCGTTCGCGCTGCTCTGAGAGTGACGCGCTCTCCCGATTCTCTTCCAATTTGCTGCCAGACTTTGCTCCTGCCACAGCAAGCCTGACAGCAAATTTGAAGTGATTCGGTTAAGAAACGGCAGAGTTATTTGTAAAAAGGTGAAGCGGCGTATAGTGCGCGCGTTTCTGAATCGATTCGCTTCCGGTTTGGCACACAGATAGTCACCATCCCCGGTCATCTATCTGCCAAATTTGGAGGCAATCGGTCCAGATATACCGGAGATACGGGCGCCGAGAGGCCGGCGGATACGCGTTTCGCGCATTTGCCAAACCGCGCAAATGACACGGCCACCTCGGTTGCCGTTGCCATCGCCCCGTTAGGGCTCATAGCAAATTGGAAGCGATTCGGTCAAAAACGGCGGAGTTATAAGGCCCGTTTTGTGTTTCAGACAGACAGACAGACAGACAGACACACACACACACACACACACACACACACACACGGGACACTTGCCTTTTTACTATATGATGTCACTAAAAGGCCTCAAACCAAAAGCCCTGTTTTCTTTATTCTGGGAGGTAAGGATAGGCCTTACTTAACAACGCATGTCAGAGATGAATCCCCAATGACTTTGTGGCGGTGCCATAGCTGATGAGGTTTAACCGAGGCGTAGTCACCGCTACAGCTATCTGTATTAATAAAACAAATCGGGACTGCCTCCGGGCATTGCCTCCAGTATTGTTCCAACCATATTTGTATTTACAAATGTCCCATATGTGTCTGATTCAGACCAAGAGGACGTAAAACTCCATTTTCTCTCTCTCTCTCTCTCTCTCATGAATCCCCAATATTGCAGACTTTTTTTTCTACCCAGGTAAGATTAATGGGATCGTTTTGTGCTGAAAAAAGGCTGGCGGTGAAAGGGTTAAGCAGAATTTCATCACCAAATAACAAATAAAGGGCAAAGGACATGTCTGCCATTCGGCGACACGCTTGTTTATTGTGATATTTGGACCAACTCTTGAGGCTAATGTCAAGCAAGAACGAACTTACCATTTGAGCCAAGGACAAGAGGAGATTCTTATTCTTCTTTCTTCTTCTTCTTCTTCTTCTTCTTCTTCTTCTTCTTCTGCGTTCCCAGGCCATATGGCCATAGTGGGTAAGGTTCGTATGTGTCCGGTTTTCAGTTTTCACTGGTCTCCCCGCTGCGTACAGCCGACGCATTCCGATTTCGGAGGAGCTCAAAGGAGAAAACATATTTGGAAAATTGTTTTTGAAAAAGGCATGAGAATGGAGCCAATAAGTCAGAAAGACGGTAGATGACAGAAAGCAAAGGAAAAAGGCAGAGTCAAAGAGAGTGGCAGATTAGATGAAGTTGCAAGCACAGAACGTCCAGAAGGTGGGGGGACTATTTTTACGAAAGACCCCCCGGTATCCCCACGGGGAAACAAGAGGAGATAAATAGTGGCTTACTCTTCGAGTAGGCTTAGGCTTAGCGGAAAAGGGTTACTACTACAGCATATCGACCGAAAGTTCCAAACAAGAGTGATCTGCTCTCAAGTTCTGGTATAACAGTTCTTGTACATGATCTTCTTCTTCTTCTTCTTTTTCTTCCTCTTCTTGTTTTTTCGCTCAGACAGTTTCCTATCATATGAGTGCAGATGCGTCATGCTGCCCTTATGCGCCTAACTAAGAAATAGTTAGGCCCAGCATGTCCGGCTTCGGCTGGAGAAAGAAATCTTCGTAAGAATTTATAGAGAAAAAAACCCCGAAGGAGAATGGACCAGTAAGACAGAAAGATAGCAGATGACAGTAAGCAAAGGGAAAAAGCAGAATAAAAAAAAAAGAGAATGACAGAATTAGAGGAAGTTATAAGCACAGAACTTCCAGAAGGTGGGGGAACTATTTGTACAAAAGACCCCCCGGTATCCCCACGGGGAAGGAGGGGGGGGGGGAGAGACATGATCTGTAAGTTAGCTTAATTGTCCTCACTGGCTAGCCTAAAGGCACCAGCCACACCGCATACGATTTGACCTCAACACCGGGTGCGATTGTGACGATGTCTGTGAGTCATGAACCACGCGAAATACTTCCGTCTAGAAATCATGCTAGTATTTTCGCTCACTATATACTCATGTAGACCGCAATACACGAATCAAATAAAATATCTGATGCAATTTTTTTTTTACAGATATTTCATCAGATTCATGTACGGGGGCCTACAAATATAGTGAACAAAACTAGACTAGTAGGATTTCATCAGATTCATTTAGACAGTAGCATTTCACGTCAATCATGCCTCATAAATGTCAAAATCGGATCGTCGGTAGTGAATCGAATCGTATGCAGTGTGGCTAGGCCTTAAAGGCCCACCAGGTCACGTGTCACAATCACGGGTTTCGCGGGTTTTCCCTCTGATAATAACTGGTAATAAATCTTGTTTTGACCAGGTTTGACTCCCATATAAATGTCCCCAAATTGAAAACGAAACATCATTTTAAAGAGCAGCCTCAATTTGAAGTTGGGGACATTTGTATGTGGGTCACAGCTACCCAGAAAAAAACCAAGTGACTTAATCGTGGTGCGTCAGTGTGTCTTTGAAGGGGCACCCTGACGGATGTAATTTTGTAAGAAACACGTCGAGATCACCAGGAAAACACCCTTTACAGAGATGGCAACACTCATTTTGCTCTGGTTTCCTAGAAATCAAACCGTCAAATCGGCGATTCCTCCTTGGCGGAGGTGCTGGAAGTCAAATTCGTTAACCCAAAGAGAAGGCGTGCGCCGTCTCTTTTCTAATGGCGGCCAAATCGTTTGCACGAAAGTTCCGCAATACAAGCGTTTTTATTTTATTTTGTATAATGTTATACAGTTTATCTAAAGGAGTTTCGCTCACAACAAAGGAAATAGCTCCTTTTTTTTTTTTACTGCACTACAAAAAAAAAAAAAAAAACGCTTCAACCACAATGAGTGACCTCCACCCACCCTATCCAAAATGGCCACTATCACCGCCAAGGAGGAATCGCCGTTTTGACGGTTTATTTTCTAGGAAACCCGAGCAAAGCGAGTGTTCCGATCCTTGAAAAGGCTGTCTTTCTGGTGATCTCGACGTGTTTCTTGCAAAAACTCATCCGTCAGGGTGCACCTTTAAGGCTTACTAGGCCCACAGATCGATCGAGTTGCAAACAAGTCTAGAGCGATCTGCTCCGGCTCAAGATCAAGTGCAACCGTTTTTTGGTACACGGTCTGCAAGCAGCTCATCGCCCTCATTGGCTAGCCTAAAGGCACCAGCCACACCGAATACGATTTGACTTCAACACCGGGTACGGTTGTGACGATGTTTGTGTGTCATGAACCACATGGTGTAGAGTGGCACAGTGGTATCGCGTTCGCTTCGTGTCAAGTAAACCCGAGTTCGAACCTGGGTACAGGGGATTTTTTCCTCTCATTCTGCACTAGGCCTTAACGATCTGAACGTGGAGTCTTTCGGATGAGACGATAAACCGAGGTCCCGTGTGCCCATGCACTTAGCATACGTTAAACCCAGTGGCAACGAAAAAGTTGTCATTTGGTCAAAATGTACCCCCCCCCCCCCCCCCCCCCCCCCCCCCCCCCACCCCCCCCCCCTCTTCATCAGTGACAAAAATCGCATGCAAAAAAAAAAAAAATTGGGTGGCGCGCCTCTGGCTGCGACGCGCTCTCCAGGTGGGAGCAGCCCGAATTTCACAGAGACGCCTCTGTGACTATAAAGTACCTAATACGTGAAATACTTCCGTCTAAAAATAATTCTACTATTTTCGCTCACTCTACACTCATGTAGGCCTCAATACACAAAAGAAATAAAACATTGGAAAACTTTGTTGTTGATTCTAATATGTTTATTTGGTTGTTGGGGGGTTGTGTATGTTTGATTTTTTTCTTCTTTTTAAAATAACCCTTTCATCGCCACTGTCGCCTCTTGGCACCACAATGATTTAACACCCATGTCACTGAAAGGCATCAAATGAGGGTCTGCTGACCAATCACCTTAATATGTTCTTAATTTTGGGAGGTAAGGACAGGCCCTATTTTATGCATGTCACAGAAGAATCCCCGATATTGCAGACGAAATCTGTTCTCTACCCGGGTAAGTTTAAACAGTACATTTTGGCTGAGGAAT
>CM065705.1:10919150-10924150 GCA_017654935.2 Phymorhynchus buccinoides
ACCTATACCAAGTCAGGTAAAACAATTTCTCGGGAATGTACATTTGTCTCTCGGGATTTGCATTGTTCGCAACAAAGAATAAAGTTAAGTTCCTTTTTCTTCAACACCTGGACAAAAAGGGAAAATGTTTGATCTCGATGAGTGAATATCTGGAGAGAGAGAGAGAGAGAGTAGAGAGAGAGAGAGAGAGAGAGAGAGAGAGAGAGAGAGAGAGAGAGAGAGAGAGAGATAGAGAGAGAGAGCTTCTTTGGTTTAAACAAACATTATGATTTACACAATAAAGCAGAAACAACATTCAAATAAGAGTAAAACAAGTAGACATGCTTATACATAGTACTCACTAAACATTTCAGTTACACAGAATTGGCTGCAACATAAATTACACCCAGTGTTGGAAAGGAACAACAATAATGATTGTACACGAATGTGGAAACCCTGTAGACAATGTGCGGAAGCGCAAACAAACAAACAATTTGAGTTTGTAGGGGCATGAAGAAAGTGGCATAATCATTGAGAACCAACACCAAGACAATCACATCTAGTTGTAACAGACTGCGCCAGGGCTGACTATAGGCCTAAGATTATCGGTGGATAGAAAGGCATACTGAATAAGAAACCGAATATATACATATTTATTAATACATATACCCCAACGAACAAATACACACACACACACATAGCACACACACACAACACACACAACACACACACGCACGCACGCACACACACACACACACACACACACACACACACACCAACGACACCACACACACACACAACACACACACCACACACACACACCCTCACACACACACACACACACGCACTGCACGCACGCACGCACGCACACGACACACCACACACGCAAACACAACACACACTCCACACACACACATACACACACACACACACACACACGCACACACCCCTTTCCTTCCTCATCATTCACACAAAAATCGCATACAAAAAAAAAAAATAAATGAGTGGCGCGCCTCTGGCTGCGACGCGATCTCCAGGTGGGAGCAACCCGAATTTCACAGAGACGCCTCTGTGACTATGAAATAGGCCTACTACCAAAATACCAAATAACAAATTATTTATTTAGACATCTCTATTGTTAAAACGTTGGGACATTCCTGGTGTTGCACTGCCTCCGGGCATTGCCTCCAGGATCGTTCCCACCATCTTTATATCTACTAATGTCCCATATATGTGTCTGTTCCAGTCCGGATGACGTTAACCCCTTTCACCGCCAATGTCGTATTTCTGCACCACAATGATTTAACACCCACTAGCGCAATGCCGAGTACCGGTAACGCCTAGTAACGGTAACGCCAAGTACTGGTAACGCTGAGTACAGCAAATTTGAAGCGATTCGGTTAAGAAATGGCAGAGTTATAAGGCCCCGTTTCCCGTTGGCGCTGCTCTGAGAGTGACGCGCTCTCCCGATTCTCTTCCAATTTGCTGCCAGACTTTGCTCCTGCCACAGCAAGCCTGACAGCAAATTTGAAGTGATTCGGTTAAGAAACGGCAGAGTTATTTGTAAAAAGGTGAAGCGGCGTATAGTGCGCGCGTTTCTGAATCGATTCGCTTCCGGTTTGGCACACAGATAGTCACCGTCCCCGGTCATCTATCTGCCAAATTTGGAAGGCAATCGGTCCAGAAATACCGGAGATACGGGCGCCGAGAGGCCGGCGGATACGCGTTTCGCGCATTTGCCAAACCGCGCAAATGACACGGCCACCTCGGTTGCCGTTGCCATCGCCCCGTTAGGGCTCATAGCACATTTGAAGCGATTCGGTCAAAACGGCTGAGTTATAAGGCCCGTTTTGTGTTTCAGACAGACAGACAGACAGACAGACACACACACACACACACACACACACACACGGACACTTGGCTTTTTTACTATATGCATGTCACTAAAAGGCCTCAAACCAAAAGCCCTGTTTTCTTTCTGTTTTCTTTATTCTGGGGACGAGGTAAGGATAGGCCTTACTTAACAACGCATGTCAGAGATGAATCCCCAATGACTTTGTGGCGGTGCCATAGCTGATGAGGTTTAATATATAAAACGAGGCTTGGCCAGCGCTACAGTCTATCTGTTATTAATAAAACAAATCGGGACTCACTTGCCTCCGGGTATTGCCTCCAGTATTGTTCCCACCATATTTGTATTCACAAGTGTCCCACATGTGTCTGATTCAGAACCAAAAGGACGTAAAACACCATTTTCTCTCTCTCTCTCTCTCTTCTCTGAATCCCCCAATATTGCCAGACTTTTTTTTTCTACCCAGGTTTAAGATATAATGGGGATCGTTTTGTGCGAAAAAAAAGGCTGGTGGTGAAAGGGTTAAGCAGAATTTCATCACCAAATAACAAATAAAGGGCAAAGGACATGTCTGCCATTCGGCGACACGCTTGTTTATTGTGATATTTGGACCAACTCTTGAGGCTAATGTCAAGCAAGAACGAACTTACCATTTGAGCCAAGGACCAAGAGGGAGGGGTGATTAGGATGAACGCGAGAGCTAGGAGATATTCTTATTCTTCTTTCTTCTTATTCTTCTTCTTCTTCTTCTTCTTCTTCTGCGTTCCCAGGCAATATCGGCCATAGTGGGTAAGGTTCGTATGTGTCCGTTTTTCAGTTTTCACTGGTTCTCCCCGCTGCCGTACAGCCGACGCATTCCGATTTCGGAGGAGCTCAAAGGAGAAAACATATTTGGAAAATTGTTTTTTAAAAAGGCAGGAGAATGGGGCCAAAAAGTCAGAAAGATAGTAGATGACGCAAAGCAAAGGAAAAAGGCAGAGTCAAAGAGAGTGGCAGATTAGATGAAGTTACAAGCACAGAACGTCCAGAAGGTGGGGGAAACTAGTTTTACGAAAGACCCCCGGTATCCCCACGGGGAAACAAGAGAGAGATAAATAGTGGCTTACTCTTCGAGTAGGCTTAGGCTTAGCGGAAAAGGGTTACTACTACAGCATATCGACCGAAAGTTCCAAACAAGAGTGATCTGCTCTCAAGTTCTGGTATAACAGTTCTTGTACATGATCTTCTTCTTCTTCTTCTTTTTCTTCATCTTCTTGTTTTTTTCGCTGCAGACAGTTTCCTATCATATGAGTGCAGATGCGTCATGCTCCCCTTATGCGCCTAACTAAGAATAGTTAGGCCCTTGTGGGGAGCATGTCCGGCTTCGGCTGGAAGAAATCTTCGTAAGAATTTATAGAGAAAAAAACCCCGAAGGAGAATGGACCAGTGAGATAGAAAGATAGCAGATGACAGTAAGCAAAGGAAAAAGCAGACAGAATCAGATCAGAAAAAAAAAAAAAGAGAATGACAGAAATTAGAGGAAGTTATAAGCACAGAACTTCCAGAAGGTGGGGGAACTATTTGTAGCAAAGATCCCCCCGGTATCCCCACGGGGAAGGAGGGGGGGGGGGAGAGACATGATCTGTAAGTTAGCTTAATTGTCCTCACTGGCTAGCCTAAAGGCACCAGCCACACCGCATACGATTTGACCTCAACACCGGGTGCGATTGTGACGATGTCTGTGAGTCATGATTCACGCGAAATACTTCCGTCTAGAAATCATGCTAGTATTTTCGCTCACTATATATACTCAAGTAGATCCGTGCAGTACACGAATCAAATAA
Source organism: Phymorhynchus buccinoides (assembly GCA_017654935.2). Lineage (NCBI taxonomy): Eukaryota > Metazoa > Mollusca > Gastropoda > Neogastropoda > Raphitomidae > Phymorhynchus > Phymorhynchus buccinoides. The sequence continues at coordinate 10,922,805 of CM065705.1, forward strand.
AATATCTGATGCAATTTTTTTTTTACAGATATTTCATCAGATTCATGTACAGGGGGCCTACAAATATAGTGAACAAAACTAGACTAGTAGGATTTCATCAGATTCATTTAGACAGTAGCATTTCACGTCAATCATGCCTCATAAATGTCAAAATCGGATCGTCGGTAGTGAATCGAATCGTATGCAGTGTAGCTAGGCCCTTAAAGACCCACCAGGTCACGTGTCAAAATCACGGGTTTCACGTGTTTTTTCCTCTTATAGCTGGTAATAAATCTTGTTTTTGACCAGGTTTGACTCCCATATAAATGTCCCCAAATTGAAAACGAAACATCATTTTTACTAAGAGCAGCCTCAATTTGAAGTTGGGGACATTTGTATGTGGGTCACAGCTACCCAGAAAAAAAACCAAGCAAGTGACTTAATCGTGGTGCGTCAGTGTGTCTTTGAAGGGGCACCCTGACGGATGTAATTTTTGTAAGAAACAACGTCGAGATCACCAGGAAAACACCCCTTTACAGAGATGGCAACACTCATTTTGACTCTGGTTTCCTAGAAATCAAACCGTCAAATCGGCGATTCCTCCTTGGCGGAGGTGCTGGAAGTCAAATTCGTTCACCCAAAGAGAAGGCGTGCGCCGTCTCTTTTCTAATGGCGCAACGGTTGCCAAATCGTTTGCACGAAAGTTCCGCAATACAAGCGTTTTTATTTTATTTTTTTGTAAATGTTATACAGTTTATCTAAAGGAGTTTTCGCTCACAACAAAGGAAATAGCTCCTCTTTTTTTTTTTACTGCACTAAAAAAAACAAAAAAAAACGCTTCAACCACAATGAGTGACCTCCACCCACCCTATCCAAAATGGCCAACTATCACCGCCAAGGAGGAATCGCCGTTTTGACGGTTTGATTTTCTAGGAAACCAGAGCAAAGCGGATGTGTTCCGATCCTTGAAAAGGCTGTCTTTCTGGTGGTGATCTCGACGTGTTTCTTGCAAAAAACTCATCCGTCAGGGTGCACCTTTAAGGCTTACTAGGCCCACAGATCGATCGAGTTGCAAACAAGTCTAGAGCGATCTGCTCCGGCTCAAGATCAAGTGCAACCGTTTTTTGGTACACGGTCTGCAAGCAGCTCATCGCCCTCATTGGCTAGCCTAAAGGCACCAGCCACACCGAATACGATTTGACTTCAACACCGGGTACGGTTGTGACGATGTTTGTGTGTCATGAACCACATGGTGTAGAGTGGCACAGTGGTATCGCGTTCGCTTCGTGTCAAGTAAACCCGAGTTCGAACCTGGGTACAGGGGATTTTTTCCTCTCATTCTGCACTAGGCCTTAACGATCTGAACG
>CM065705.1:10931650-10937862 GCA_017654935.2 Phymorhynchus buccinoides
CGCATCGTCACGATCGTTTCGCATTGACAGCGAATCGTACGTAGCGTAGCAGGTCCTTAAAGACCCACCATGTCACGTGTCGAAATCAAGGTTTTCGCGTGTTTTCCCTCTTATAGCTGGTAAGAAATCTTAAGAAATCTTCCTAGCATAAGAGGGAATGTGACACGTGACGTGGGGGGTCTTTAGCTGACAAGCCGCAATAAACAACTTGTCATGATTTAAAGGGGCACCCTGACCGATGCGTTTTTGTAAGATCACGTCGAGATCGCCAGGGAAACACCCTTCACAGAGATCGTACCACTCACTTTGCTCTGGCTTCCTAGAAATCAAACCGTCAAATCGGCAATTCCTCTTTGGCGGAGGTGCTGGAAGTCAAATTATTTTAGTGAAAGAGAACGCACGTGCCTTCTCTTTTCTAATGGCCCGCCTGAGTTGAGACCAAATCGTTTGCACGAAATGTTCACAATACAAGCCTTATTGTTATGATTATTTTTTATATTCAGTTGTGTCCTAAAGGAGTTTTGCTCACAACAAAGGAAATAGCTCCTTTTTGTTTTTACTGCACTACAAAAAAAAAAAAACAACTTCAACCACAACGAGTAGTCTCCACCCACCCCATCCAAAATGGCTTCTCTCTCCGGCATCTCCGCCAAGGAGAAATTGTCGCCGTTTTGACGGTTTGATTTCTAGGAAACCAGAGCAAAGTGAGTAAGCTTATTCCGATCTTATCTGTCTGGTGATCTCGACGTGTTTCTTGCTTTAAAAAAAAACAAACCAACCCATCATCCGTCAGGGTCCACCTTTAAGATGGACTCGCACCGAATGAGAAACGATCTGCCCCACATGGCCGAAAGGCCGAAGAGGGCGTAAAGCCTTATTTCGTCGTTGAGAAACGATCTTTGCTCGTATGTACATAGACAACTGATGACGAGTTCCCGTCTAACCCAATAATGGGAACAGAGATAGGCTAGACGTCAAGTTAGAACTATATATAGGGTAAGACGGGGTAAAAAGCCCATGGGCGGGTGAGAAGCCCAAGCCAATTATCTCATGAAACGAAGCAAATTTCAGTCACATTTTGCCCATGAGACGAGCGTTAATGTTTAGCGTTCGTCTCATGGGGCAAAATTTGACTGAAAATTTTTCTTCATTTCATGAGATAATTAGCATGGGCTTTTTACCCGCCCATGGGCTTTTTACCCCGTCTTCACCTATTACCATGCTTACTACTTCTGACCGAGCGTTACTCTTCTGTCTATAATAAACATGGTTTTACCTTTCCCATGTTAGTGGTTGGGGCCAATGCGATGTGTCCCCGTCTTTGTGTGTCCCTGTCTCTCTCTATATATATCATGCGTGGCGGGTGCAGTCAATATGATGATCCTTTTGCGTTTGTTATTTTTTTATAATTATACTTTTTTCCGCTTGCTTTGATTATTAGTTAGTTTCAAATCACGTGTCCCCTTGCCATGAAGATTGTATTGTCAATGGCAATTAAAACAGTCAAGTGTCAAGTGTCATGTCAACCTCGTTAATTGTGCTCCCGTCTCTAGGGGAAGACGGGGTAAAAAGCGCAAATGGGGGCGGGAGGGGCGGGTAAGAAGCCCACCCCAATTATCTCATCAAATAAAGAAAATTTCAGTCAAAATTTGCCCATGAGACGAATGCTAACATTAACACTAGTCTCATGGTCAAAATGAGACTGAACATTTGCTTCATTTCAAGAGATAATTTGGGGTGGGCTTCTTACCCGCGCCATGGGCTTTTTACCCCGTCTTGCCTTATTACCATGCTTACTAGTTCTGACCGAGCGTTAGTCTTCTGTCTATAATGAACATGGTTTTACCTTTCCCATGTTAGTGGGGCCAATGTGATGTGTCCCCGTCTTTGTGTGTCCCTGTCTCTCTATATATCATGTCAACCTCGTTAATTGTGCTCCTGTCTCTATTTAGCCCCCGATTTGATTTGGCCCCCGACAATGCGCCCCCCCCCCCCCCCCCACCCCTCCCCGTTGTTGTGTTTTTCCATGTGTCCACAGACAGTCTGTCTATCCAGATGCAGTGTGGGCCTATGTGTATGTGTGGCGCGCATGAATATGGATAAATGGGTTTAAGTACTTGAGTGCGTGCGTGTAAAAAAAAAAACACCTTTGCGTGTCTCCTCTTTTCACTTTACTGCTGTTTTTCTTAAGTTTCTTTATTGTTCTGTCCACACACACACACATTAACACCACACTTTTTAGTCAAAGTCATACAACACTGGACAACGCACAGACGCTACGCATGACACACGCATACTCACACATACACAAGCACACACACCACAGGTGACGCACACACACACACACACAACGTACGAACGCACAGCAACGCACACCACCACACGCATGCACCACACGCCGGCACACACGCACGTACGAAAAAGAACGAAACACACACACACACACACATTACACCACACAGAGAGACGAGACACAGAGGAGACGAGAGAGAGAGAGAGAGGAGAGACCACTCAGAGAGAGACCGACTTGAGAAGAGATAGAGAGAGAGAGAGAGAGAAGAGAGAGAGAGGACAGAGACAGAGAGAGAGACAAAAGACAGACAGAGAGAGACAGAGACAGGGACAGAGACAGAGAGACAGAAGTGTGTCTTCAGTGACAGAGTGAGACAGAGAGAGAGAGAGAGATCTTCAGAGAGAGAGAGAGAGAGAGAGAGAGAGAGAGAGAGACGAGAGAGAGAGAGAGAGAGAGAGAGAGAGAGCACAAAGCCGAGAGAGAGGAGAGAGAGAGAGAGAGAGAGAGACATGAGACAGAGACACATGCACACACACACACACACACACACACCAGTTGCAAAATTCGAGAATGCTAGTCATTCATAAGCATATAAAAAAAAACCCACCATGATTTTACATTAGAGTAGAAAAAACTCATCTATTGTAAAGCTCTCACTTTGTTTTGGCCCCTACTTCAGGCTAATGTCAACCAATGATAAAAAGCCATTTTTTTAACAAAGGATCGCCCAAGAAAAACCATAATTTAGTATACATAAATCCGTGGCTTTATTAGAGTGGCACAGTGGTATCGCGTTCGCGTTCGTGTCAAGTAAACCCGAGTTCGAACCTGGGTACAGGGGATTTTTTTGTTTTCCTCATCATTCTGCCTAAAATCTTGCTAGGCCTTAACGGTCTGAACGTTTAGTCTTTCGGATGAGACGATAAACCGAGGTCTCTCTCTCGTGTGCCCATGCACCGTCTAGCACACGTTAAACCCAGTGGCAACGAAAAAAAGAAGTTGTCATTTGGTCAAAATGTACCCCCTCCCCTCCCTCATCAGTGACAAAAATCGCATGAAAAAAAAACAAAACCTCAACAATTTCTTTCTCTCTCTGCGGTGCTGCTCTCCAGGTGGGAGCAACCCGAATTTCACAGAGACGCCTCTGTGACTATAAAGTACAGAATACCTAATAATAATAAAAGAGGAGAAAATAGCAAGCTGGCAGAACACACAATCCCCCCCAGTAACATGGTAACATGAGGAACACATTAAAATGTAAAGCAAACAAACTGTTCGTGACTCCAAAAATTGTACGATTTTCGAGAGAAAAGAAAACCCCTCTAGAGCGATCTGATTAAAGGCCTTTGTATGTTTATCAGTGTCGAGACCTTGTTTGTGTGAAAGTCTAGGAAAGCTTTAACAAAGTTCAGTCAATTCTGCTGAGTTTGTGTTTTTTCTAGCAGAGATGAGAGGCTCTCAGGAGAGACAGCGAGACGAGAGAGAGAGAAGAGAGAGGGGAGAGCCGGGCCCTGGAGAAAAGTGTTAGAGAGGAGAACAAGAGTCGCGAGAGAGAGAGAGAGAGACTCAGACCTAGAGAGAGAGTGAGTGAGAGAGACAGATAGAGAGGGGGGGCGAGAGGGAAACGAGAGGAAGGACTCACGGGGGCTCAGAATCGCGAGAGAGATAGGGGGGGGGGGACCATCTCACACAGACACACACAGACATCGTCATGACACACACATCACACACACACACCGTCCACACACACGAACGGCTACACTCACTCTCTCTCTCTCCTTCACACACACACACACACCACACACACACACCTCCACACACCACACACACACACACACACACACAAGACACACACACACACACACCGTCTCTATCTTACGATCTCTACTCTCTCTACTCTCCACCAACCACACGCTCTCTCTCACATCTCTCTCTAAATCTCTCTCTCTCCTGTTCACCACACCATAGCCAGCACCCACACACACACACACACACCACATACACACACATACACATACATATACACACACACACATACACACACATTACGCAACACACACACACACACGCAACAGACCACGACCACGCACACACGCAACACACACTCCGGCAACCTACCACTCACTCCCCCCAACCCACCCCCCCACCCCCACCCCCCCACCCCCCCACCCCACCCACCCCCACTGCCAATTGATTTCAACATACCAATTCCGAAGTAAAAGTAAAAGCCTGAGAAATCACTACTACAGTATCGAAATGTCAAGGGCCCTCTTAATTAAGCAGCATCCGGGACACTATCTTCCCATAATTCCCTGCTTAACGACAGCCAATCATTTGGCTGGCAGTCTGGTTTCCATGGCAATGCATTTCGCCCTGTCTTTTCTAAAGACTGTGTAGACCCACGCAGGCGTTCACAGCAGAGAGAGAGAGAGAGAGAGAGAGAGAGAGAGAGAGAGAGAGAGAGAGAGAGAGAGAGAGAGAGAGAGAGAGAGAGAGAGAGAGAGAAGAGAGTAGAGAGAGAGAGAAATAATTTTTATTGACATTAGCAAACAATGCTCCGATGCCAAGGAAGCACAAACCATGAACTGAAGAATATAAGCCTAACTGGCGACTAAATCAGTTCATAAGATTTTTTTTTAAAGAAACATAAAATAAAACATCTTACATACATAGATAGATTACACTAGAGAAAAATAAATTTACACTAAAGAATAACTGTTAGACTGACCAACCAACAATAATATGTAAGTTACCAATAGGGTAAGTCGGGTAATGCACAACAAAGTATTATGCAACAATACAATTTTTCTTTTCTAAGCTTTGTAGCTTTAGCTAAAAACAAAGCATAGCACTTTATGACATTTTCATTCTCTGAAGCAAGTAAATTACAGAAATTATACCTCTGCAAATTGAATTTAGTGAATATAAGACATGTTTTGCGTAACTTATTATATTCCTTACAAGAAAATAAAAAGTGCAATTCATCATCAAAACCATCAGAACATAAAGGACAAACAAAATTAATAAACAAATCACGAGTGAACTACAATTTGCTAGAATACAAGCCTAGAGTTCTCGTTCTAAATTTAATAAAGGCATCCTTACACCATTTATTTGTTAGCACATCAAGATATTTTTCAGGATATAATCAGTCCTTATTAATCCGTTTCCATGGCAATGCATTTCGCCCTGTCTTTTCTAAAGACTGTGTAGACCCACCAGGCATTCACAGGCGTTCACACAGAGAGAGACAGAGAGAGAAATACGAATACGAATACGAACTTTTTTTAATGAGGAAATTGGATAAGCTGAGACAGCTTTTTTGCACCATGCCCTCAGGCAAAACATGAGAATGAAAAATATAATAAATAACAAAATTCATAAACATGCACCAAAAAATAAAGAAAAATGGCATCAAATACATTTCATTATTTGCATTCCAAAAATTAAAGAAAAATTTAATAATCTCTCTCTCTATCTCTCTCTATTTCTCACTTCCACTCTCCTCTCTGTCTCTCTCCTCCCTCTGATCTCTCTGCCTCTGTCTCTCTCTCCTGTCTCTTCTCCCCGGTGCTCTCTCTGCTGTCTCTCTCTCCTCTCTCTCCTCCCTCTCTCGTCTCTCAACTCTCTCTCTCCCTCATCTCCCTCACTTCTCTCTCTCCCTCCCCTCTCTCCTCTCTCTCATCTGTCCACCTCCTCTCTCTTCCTCTCCGACTCTCTCCTCCTCCTCTCTCTCGGTCCATCTCCCTCTCCGTCTCGATCTGCATCTCCTCCATCTCTCTTCTCTCTCGATCTCTCCTCTCTCTGACTCTCCTCTCTCTCGTCTCTCCTTCGTCTCCTCCCTACTCTCTCTCATCTCTCCCATCTCTCTCTCTCTCCTCGCTCCTCTCCTCCCGCGCTCCATCGCCTCTACTCTCGT
>CM065705.1:10943362-10945862 GCA_017654935.2 Phymorhynchus buccinoides
CCCCCCCCCCCCTCCCCCCACCCCCCCCACCCACACAATGACTCTAATTTGTCTCGTTTATTTCACGCTTTTCATCTCGTATGCGAGATACTGCCGCAAACCCTCCCGCTTAAAAAGTAAAAAATCAAGTCTTTTTCGACTCAGGGGACTTGGAGATAAAACTTATATGGACAAAACGGTCCAGAAAGGCAATTTCTTTCAAAGAAATACTTAATATAAATCTGTATAATACAGATAAGCGATTTAAAACGATTGTTCAGCCCAAACAGGGTTTATTTCTCCTTTAAATAAAGTTTTTCAGTGTTCAGTGTATATCCCCACTCTTTCGGCCGAAAGGATTACTAAGAATGTGTTTCCCCTTCGTGTCCCCAAGAAGTATCATAAAGCCTCCTTCGGGTGAGCTCAAAGGAGGAAATTGTTTGGATGAGATTCAAGAAAAAGAAGTCAAGATAATGGGCCAGTAAGACATAATGTTATAGACGGCAATAAAGAAAAGAAAAGGCATGGTCAAAAAGGAATGAAAGATTGGCTTGATTAAGTTGTCAGAAAAGAATTTCCAGAAGGCGGTGAAACTATGTGCACTGAAAAACTTTGATGACCGATGAAAATGACGGAAGACGAAGATGCCCAGTTGACAACGATGCTGATGATGACGTCAATTACCATGACGACGACGACGACGACGATGATGATGACATAAAGATGATGTGGGGGGGGGGGGGGGGGGGCGAAGAGGACGACAACGAGGTTGTTACTAGGGATGAACATTAAGTCGATGATGATCGCTAAAGGGGCACCCTGACGTGAGTTTTTGTAAGAAACACGTCGAGGTCACCAGGAAAACACCCTTTACAGAGATTGCAACACTCACATTGCTCTGGTTTCCTAGATATCAAACCGTCAAATCGGCGATTCTTCCTTGGCGGAGGTGCTGGAAGTCAAATTCTTTCACCCAAAGAGAAGACGTGTGCCGTCTCTTTTCTGATGACCGCCAAATCGTTTGCACGAAAGTTTGGCAATACAAGCCTTTTTATTTTTAATTTTAATTTTATTTTATACAGTTTACAAAAAAGGAGTTTCGCTCACAACAAAGGAAACAACTCCAATGAATGAGTGACCCCCACCCACCCCATCCAAAACGGCTACTCTCTCCGACATCTCCGCCAAGGAAGAATTGCCGTTTTGACGGCTTAATTCCTAGGAAAGCAGGGCAAAGTGAGTGTTCCGATCATTGAAAAGGCTGTCCTTCCGGTGATCTCGACGTGTTTCTGGCAAAAACACATCCGTCAGGGTCCACCTGTAAGTCAGTGATGGTTGAGGGAAGGATCAGGATACAAGGGGAATTTACTTTGCTACTTTTGTTAAGAAAGAGGAAGGAGAGAGAGAGAGCGAGAGGAGAGAGAGAGAGAGAGAGAGAGAGAGAGAGAGAGAGAGAGAGAGAGAGAGAGAGAGAGAGACCCCGAAGAGAGGAGAGAGAGAGAAGAGAGAGATACGAGAGAGAGATAGAGACGAGAGAGAGAGATAGAGGAGAGAGAGAGGAGAGAGAGAGAGAGAGAGAGAGAGAGAGAGAGAGAGAGAGCAACTCAAACGAAATACACCTCATTTCTTGATTAATTTTTTTACTTCCTGTGTGCCAACTTATAATGCCAAGAAAGGCTTCACAAACCTTAACCCTGATTTGCTGTGACATATCTTACCCTCCCGGTTCCCATGCCCTCAAAATCCTGCTTAGTTCACAACTACGGCGAAGAAGAAAAATGGTGTTTTACGTCCCCTCGGTCATAGACACATATGGGACATTTGTAAATACAAAGATGGTGGGAACAATACTGGCTGCAATGCCCGGAGGCAGTGCAGCACCAGTATAGTCCCGAGTTGTTCACAACTACCGCAGTTTTCCTTATCCTTCCCATCCTGCCCCTGTCGTCATCGGAAATGACGTGCCGGATGTGGGGCTGGAGCCGGAAGAGAAAGCATAGGGCAAAAGGTCACCCACCAGTCACGTGTGAAAGAGATAGTTGAACCAGCCGTTTATGAATGGTGGTTTAATTGAGTGTGATGTATCTTAGAAGATCGAGGGGGGTGGGGTGGGGTAAAAACCAAGGGCACTCATTTTGCGAGAGAGAAGAGAGAGAGAGAGAGGGAGAGGAGAGAGAGAGAGAGAGAGAGAGAGAGAGAGAGAGAGAGAGAGAGAGAGAGAGAGAGAGAGAGAGAGAGAGAGAGAGAATGGACACTGGACACTGGAACACTTTATTTAACAAGGATAAAGATTTTAGGCGAGAGAGAGAGGGGGTTGAGAGATATATATTGAGATAGACAGATATAGAGCGATATTGAGAGAGAGAGAGAGAGAGAGAGAGAGAAGAGAGAGAGAGAGAGAAGAGAGAGAGAGAGAGAGAGAGAGAGAGATTCGGATCCCCTCCTAATGAACCAGATGATGCCTTACTCAGAGAGACTCAAAGTCCAAACTAAAACAAGCGCGCAATAAATCGCAATAGTT
>CM065705.1:10968362-10973362 GCA_017654935.2 Phymorhynchus buccinoides
GGCGTTGCCTAAAATCTGTATCCTTGAAAAATAATGTTCAAGTTTTCAAGTTCTCTCTCTCTCTCTCTCTCTCTCTCTCTCTCTCTCTCTCTCTCTCTCTCTCTCTCTCTCTCTCTCTCTCTCTCTCTCTTGCAAAATAGGCCTACTAGTTGACATGATGCTCGAAGGAGGTCTAGAATTATTTGAGTTTTGGTTTTGACTATGCGTTTATGCACATGCGCGTATGTGTATTTGTGAGAGTGGTGGACTTGGAAACGACGATTTTTAAAAAAAAGTGAAAAAGCAAAACCAAGCAATACCCAACCACAACACAAGAACGACAAGAACAAGAACAACAACAACAAAATAAAAACGCAACAAAACAGCACGTAACTACATAAAAACGCATCAAAACAGCACGTAACTGAATAGTTTTTTTTATATATAGCCTTGGGATTCGGACCCGTGATTTGAGCGCGCGCGATCATGCGCACACGAGCGCACAGAAAAAGTCACGACAACTGTGTTATAGGCCATTCATCAAGAAATGTTGTGAAAAAACTGCATTGAAATTCTTGCAAAACTTCGCGATATATTAGCGATTATGTGTTTTGGGGTTTGAGCCCCGTAAATGGCGCGACCTTGACCTTAATGTAAAACTAAATACATCAGTGGATAGCTTGCATCTTGGCAAACTAGTATTCCAAATTTGATGACGATAGACTGAATAGGTTTTGAGAAAAACGGACGAATAGCCGGACGGATGGACGGACGGACGGAGGCACGCCGCCTGACGGACCAGACAGAAACAATAGCTCGGGGACTAATAAATGGTGGGTGGTGTAGGTTTGACCTTTCAGGCTACGAATGTATTCATGATATACTTTAAAGGTGGACCCTGACGGATGAGTTTTTGCAAGAAACACGTCGAAATCACCAGAAAGTCAGCTTTTTCAAGGATAGGAACACTCACTTTGCTCTGGTTACATAGAAATTAAACCGTCAAAACGGCGATTCCTCCTTGGCGGAGTTGCCGGAGAGAGCAGCCATTTTAGATGGGGTGAGTGGATGTCACTCTTTGTGGTTGAAGCGTTTTATTTTTTTGTAGTGCAGTAAAAAATAAATTGGAGCAGTAAAAAAACAAATTGGAGCTGTTTCCTTTGTTGTGAGCAAAACTCCTTTAGATAATCTATATAAAATCTAAAAAAAAGAAAAACCCCGGCTTGTATTGCGAAACTTTCGTGCAAACGATTTGGTCTAAACGCAGGCGGCCATTAGAAAAGAGATGACATACTTTGGGTGAAAGAATTTGACTTGACTTCCAGCACCTCCGCCAAGGAGGAATCGCCGATTTGACGGTTTGATTTCTATAAAACCAGAGCAAAGTGAGTGTTGCAATCTCTGTAAAGGGTGTTTTCCTGGTGCTCTGGACGTGTTTCTTACAAAACCTCATCCGTCAGGGTGGCCGTTTATCGAGCATCTGATACTCGTAAATGAAAACGCATTAGACCTGTTCGCAACAATTCCCACATTCATGAGGAGTCTTTTTCTCTCTAAGTTGAAAACAATTCAGAGGTGGGTGGGCTGTTGTTATAGAAATTGATACCCGCCCGCTCGTGTTCATTTTTATTTTTTTGCTTATTAGCTAGCTCCCGACATATCGAAATGGATACATGCTTTGTATGTGGCAAATGTTAAGAAAAACTCCCTCCTCTGCCCCCTCCTCTGCCCCTTCCATTAATTTCAGACAGTTTCAGTTTGGGATAGGGTTAGGGATAGGTTTAGGGTCAGTTGAGTGTCCAATCTCATAATTCCCCCCCCACCAGTCCGCTCCTCTCCACCCCCTTGTACTCAGTTTCCGTGAAATGATGAAGTGGCTGTCACATGGCGTGCTCGTGTGTCTGTGTCTGTGTCTGTGTGCGCGCGCACGCGCGCGCATTTGTGTGTGTGTGTGTGTGTGTGTGTGTGTGTGTGTGTGTGTGTGTGTGTGTATGTGTGTGTGTGTGTGTGTGTGTGTGTGTGTGTGTGTGTGTGTGTGTGTGTGTGTTGGTATGTGTGTGTGTGTGTGTGTGTGTGTGTGTGTGTGTGTGTGTGTGTGTGTGTTTGGTATATATATGTGTGTGTGTGTGTGTGTGTGTGTGTGTGTGTGTGTGTGTTTGGTATATATGTGTGTGTGTGTGTGTGTGTGGTGTGTGTGTGTGTGTGTGTGTGTGTGTGTGTGTGTGTGTGTGTGTGTGTGTGTTTCTGTAGATTGTGTACCTTTTTCAAGATATGCGTTTTTGTTCGTATATATGTACTTTTCTATGTTCTATTATGTACGTTCGTCATGTTCTGATTGTATAAGATAATGTATATTTTATGTTGTATTTGTATTAAATATGTAAAGCGCTTAGAGCCCTAATTCAGAGAATAGGCGCTATATAAATATTCATTATTATTATTATTATTATTATTATTATTATTATAACCTACCATAATTTTTTATTTGTTGTGTGTGGGTTAAACGGTTTCAGGTGAGTTATGGTTAGGAATAGGGTTTGGGATATGGTTGCGGATAGGTTTAGGGTCATAATTATACACACGAAAATAAAAGTTGATGACTAAGCTGACCCTAAGCCTATCCCTAACCCTATCCCGTCTTTTCATTGTGAACAAGCGTGCCAAATATGATAAACAAAATGTGTCCATATTTGTAGACGTTACGGTTGCAAAACGAGCAGAAACCGTAAAAATTCACAAATTGAAAATCAGGAATAATCTGAGAGAGAAAATGGAGTTTTACGTCCTCTTGGTCTGAATCAGACACATATGGGACATTTGTAAATACAAATATGGTTGGAACAATACTGGAGGCAATGGCCGGAGGCAGTACGAAACCAGTAAAGTCCCGATTTAAAAAATAATAATACAGATAGCTGTATCGGTGACCACGCCTCGGTTAAACCTCATCGGCTATGGCACCGCCACAAGTAGTTAATAATAATAATGTATATCAGGAATAATCTACTCAGTTTCAACCTCTATGATCACTTTAATGTGTACTGGTCTGTTAATACATATGCACACATGTATGCCTCCTGTTTCTTGCTTAATATATACATGGAGTCTTTTTCTTCTTCAGCCCTTTCAATCTTCCTTTGATGCTAATTTGTTTGGGTAATAGCGAAGGAAGAAAACACATTGGTTTGTCAACTTCTGAGCGTCATTTTGTCTTATTTTGCTCAATAGACGATTTTCGGAAAAAACACACCTCGTGAAAATGAGAGTTGTTTACCTCCATTACTCGGTCAAATACTGTAGCAACAATGCAACAATGGCGTCGAAGCTTGAAACCGCAGGATGCGAGTCAGCGACTTCAAACATTTTATTTTCAAACTGATAAAGCTTGCAAAATGTGATATAAAAATATAAATGACATAATTGTTTAGAATAACGCACGGTGTTCTAAGTGCTGTTTGTCTGCTCAAACACACGAGTCGATAGGCTACGAGAGCTGATGGTAGAGTGACTTCCCCTGTTTGACCGATTGAATTAGGCAAGATCACTCCCACACACCATGAAATTACTCCCCTTAATTATTTCCGAACAATTCCTATGATACCCACTTTAACACCGAATTCCAAGAACAATTACTGCTTTATTATAATAAAAAATCATTTTACAATGTGATGCAACAATGTTTACTCTACAGAATAAACACATTTTTTATTACAAACTTTTCAAAACATGTTTTGGTACTTTTTTTAAAACTATGCCTGCACCCTTAGGCTGTGTACACACATACGCGGAAATTCCATGTGGAAACCCGTGCGCAATTCATAAATAAGTGAAACACAGAAGGGAAAAGATTTGCGCACGTGTCCGAATTTCCCCTATATATATGCGTAAACTTTTATCCTTCCTTCTTCCGCATTGTTATATACAAACTTATATACAATGTGGCGGTACCATAGCCGATGAGGTTTAACCGAGGCGTGGTTACTGCTGCACCTATTGTTAAAAACTCGGGACTTTACTGGTGTTGCACTGACTCCGGGCATTGCAGTCAGTATTGTTCCCACCATCTTTGTATGTACAAGTGTCCCATATGTGTCTATGACCGAGATGACGTAAAACATCATTTTCATCTTCTTTCTTCCACTTAGTTAGGGTTTTCCGTACGGAACTTACGCGTCTAATGTGAACCCGGTCTTAAGCTTCTTAGAATTAGAAACAGATACCGCCTTGTTTTACTTATTTAAAACTTTACTTTCAAGCTCCATCTTTTAGAAGCTTTCACGTGTGCATTTTTAGGAGTGAATAGCGGATTAAAATAGCTGGCTCTGAAAATAACATTTATAGATTGTGCACGTGCATGTGCGAGGTTAGAACGGGAGTGTATGAATATAATATTCTGTTGTTTATTGTTGTGAAATGATCAAGGACAGACAAGTGTGTGTGTGTGTGTGTGTGTGTGTGTGTGTGTGTGCGTGCGTGCGTGTGCGTGTGCGTGTGTGTGTGTGCGTGTGTGCGCGTGTGCGTGGGTTTGTGCGTGCGCGCCTTTGCGTGCGCGTCTGTGTTTGTGTATATTGCATGAAGAAGGAGGAGGAGGAGGAGGAGGATGTCTTAGACAATTCTGCTAATTTTGTGTGTGATTTGTTCAATAGTTTAGGCTGTGTAGTACTTGCAACATAATATATACATTTTTTATATAATAGAGAAATAATTGAATTGAATTGAATGAATTTTATTTATTGAGGGTAATAGAATAAGCAAATAGGACATGCTTTTATTTTTACATCCAACCCTCTTAAAAAATAATAAAAAGGGACAAACAAACCAATATAAAGAAAGAGAGAGAGAGAGAGAGAGAGAGAGAGAGAGAGAGAGAGAGAGAGAGAGAGAGAGAGAGAGAGAGAGAGAGAGAGAAGAGAGAGAGAGAGAGATCAACGATCAACGAAAATGTAATGACCCAGGCCATCTGTCCATGTCATATAGGGAAAATGGGGAGGGGAATACATATAAAAAGAAGAAAAAAGCAA
>CM065705.1:10983362-10998362 GCA_017654935.2 Phymorhynchus buccinoides
TGAATACAGGTGGAAATAAAAAGACTTAGACCTATAGCTTTCAAAATGTTTCTTTGTACTAAAAAATATTAAAATAAATAACTGCAGGATTTCACAAATTCTCAGGAAAATTCAAAAATAAAGTGGTGGGTTGGGGAAATCAAAACACTAAAACGCACGCACGCACGCATTGCAACGCACGCACGTCCGAGTACGTACGTACGTACGTACGCGGTTTTGGTTTTATTTTTGTTGCCTTAGTGTTTTGGATTTCCCCAACCCACCACTTTATTTTTAAATATTGCTTTGTAGATTTTCGAACGCATGAATGTTGAATAATTCCTCAAAACTGTAAAACCTGCTTCGACTCCGACTCGGCGACTGCTACACTAGTCAGTGACTAGTGCTAGGCCTAGGATGGGTCAAAAAATCTTTGAACCCCGTTTTCTCAAAACGGCCATCTGCTGGGTTACCCTCTTTAACCCTTTCACCGCCAATGTCGCATTTTAGCACCACAATGGTTGAACACCCATGTCACTAAAAAGGCATCCAAACCAGACCTGTTATCCAAAGACCCTGTTTCTTAATTTTGGGAGGCTAAGGATAGGCCTAATGTTATATACGTCACAGAGGAATTCACAATATTGCAGAAATGTTTTTTTTCTCTACCCAGTTAACTTTAATGATGTTTTTTGGATGAAAAATGGCTGGCGGCGAAAGGGTTAACACCCCATAACTTCCTCATTTTTTGGAGTAGAGCAATAAATCATATATCAAAAGAAAGGTAAGTGTCTGCAGATTATGTAAATGCTAATATATTAAAATCTGCCATTTTCACCTTAAGACTCACTTGGTGCAGTTATGTTGTACAGTAATAGTCCGATATTCCGGTCTTTGGTTTAAACAAGAATTTATTCAAGAATAGAAAATCATAACAAAGCAGCAATACATTTATGAACTTCGAGTACAACAAGCTAAGAGCTTATAAAGCGTACTCTAATATTTAAGTTGCACAGTAAGGACTGCACACGCAAAACTAATCTAACATTGAAAAAAATAATAACATAAAAGCAACAACAGTAGTAAACACTTATATACAAAAAGGAAAAAAAAGAAAAAAAGAAAGAAAATACACAACAAAATTAAGTAAATCTAAACTACATGAATTTTAGGGGCAATATAAAACATAATGTCAGCTTGCATTGAATCAGAGTCATCACAAAGCTATACCTACCAGGGCTAAAAAAAACACCCAACAAAAACAAATGGGATTGTAAAGTCATGTCAAGAGCAGAATAAATATTTGTTTATGCAAGCTTGCGCTCCGGTCTTTGTCGAAGTATGAACCCCATCAATTGATTTGTATGTGTTACAAAAAACTGAAGCAGACTGCAACGTCACTGGAACATACAACAAACAAACAACTACACGACAAGTGCAAAGTGACGTTATTTTATTCACAAGAGACAAAACAAAACTACTGGACATTTCGGCGAATGCGCCTTTATCAACACAGACAAACAATTAAACAGCAAACATCAAATATAGCAAAAGGAGCATAAAGCAGGCAACAGAAGGAGCAAAAAACCATCAAGATCAAACTAAAAACAATACTTCCCCTCTACAGTCCAACGCGTAAATGACGGATGAGTTTTTGCAAGAAACACGCCGAGATTAGCAGGAAAACACCCTTTACAGAAATTGCAACACTCACTTTGCTCTGGTTTCCCAGAAATCAAACCGTTAAATCGGCGTGCTGGAAGTCAAATCCTTTCATTGAAATGGTCGCCTGAATTTAGACTAAATCGTTGGCACGAAATGTTCACAATACAAGCCTTTTTTAGTTTTTAGTGTTTTAAAATTTTTAATTTTATACAGTTTACCTTAGGGAGTTTCGCTCACAACAAAGGAAATAGCTCCACTTTTTTTTTTACTGCACTACAAAAAAGAAAACGCATCAACCACAATGGGATTGACCTCCACCCACCCCATCCAAAATGTCTTCTCTCTCCGGCATATCCGCCAAGGCGGAATCGCCGTTTTTTGACGGTTTGATTATATACAGGATAACCAAAAACCCAGAGCAAAGTGAGTGTTCCGATCCTTGAAAAGGCTGTCTTTCTGGTGATCTCGACATGTTTCTTGCAAAAAAAACCTCATCCGTCAGGGTCCACCTTTAAGAAACTTCCTTAGCCTCCTCTGTTATAAAAAAGATACAACATCCGTAACAAAAGCATCCTCGCTATAGTAAAATAACAACAACAAGAACAAGAACAACAACAACAACAACAACAACAACAACAGCTGCAGCAACAACAACAGCAACAACAACTCATTGCAAACAAAGCACTTGAAACAAAACACTGGCCTGTGGATCCTCAAGGGTTGAGATTACAACGCTTCCATTCTTTGAGAAAACCAAACAAAAATCTTGAAAACGGGAAAAACCCAAATGCGGCGAAGTTAAGCACAGTTTGTTTTGGCTCTTTTCGTCTTTTTTTCTTTTTTTTCTTTCTCTCTATCCATCTTTTCTGTCAAAACTGAAGTGCCATGTTTCGTCTCTTTCTCCGGATTGCATGCTCCATTCTTTTCTCTACCCTCTGTCTGTCTGTCTCGTCTGTCTTCTCTCTCTTCTCTGGTCTGCCTCTCAGTCTCATCTGTCTCCCTCTCTCGCAGATCTCTACCTCTCATCTTCCTACTCTCTCTCGGCTCTCTCTCTGTCTCGAGTCTAGGCTCTGTCTGTCTCCTTGCGGCTCTTCGCGTCTCAGGTGAAGGAGTGCAAAGCTCTCTCTCTTTCTCGATGCTCTATCTAGATCCTCTCTCTGTTCTCATCTCGTGTCTCTCTCTCTGTCTCATCTCTCTCTCTATCTCTCTCTGTTCTCTGTTCTCGCTAACTCTCTCTGCGTCTACTATTCTCTCTCTCTGTATCTCTCTGTACTTCTCATCAATCTCTCTTCACTAGACATCTCTCTCTCTCTCTCTCTCTCTGTCTCTCTCTCTCTCTCTCTCTCTCTCTCTCTTTCTCTCTCTCTCTCTGTGTCTCTGTCCTCTCTCTCTCTCTCTCTCCCTCTCTCTCCCTTCTCTCTCTCTCTCTCTCTCTCTCTCTGTCTCTACTCTCATCTCTCTCTTCTCTCTCTCTCTCTCTCTCTCTACCCCCCTCTCTCTCTCTACCTCTCTCTACTCTCTCCTCTCTCTCTCTTCTCTCTCTCTCTCTCTCCACTCTCTCTCTCTCTCTCTCTCCTCTCTCTCTCTTCTCTCTCTCTCTCTCTCTCTCCCATGTTGTTGTTTTTTTTGTAACATGTTGTTTTAGGTCACCCCCTGCCCCCCCCCCCCTCCCCTCCAATTGATTGAAATGTGTTTTGATGTGAAAAATGTCAACTCATGATATGGACCAAAGCTTCTGACTTCATTAAACCACTTCGCATTTCGCATCTCTCTCTCTCTCTCTCCTCCTCTCTCTCTCTCTCTCTCATTCTCTTCTCTCTCTCTCTCTCTCTCTCTCTCTCTCTCTCTCTCTCTCTTCTCCCTCTCTCTTCTCTCTCTCTCACTCCTTCTCTCTCTCTGCTTCTCTCTCTCTCTCTCTCCTCTCTCTCTCTCTCTCTCTTAATCTCTCTCTCTTTCTCTCTCTTCCCCCTCTCTCTCTCTCACTCCTTCTCTCTCTCTCTGTCTCTCTCTGTCTCCTTCTCTCTCTCTCACCCTCTCTCTCTCTCTCCCTCTCTCTCTCTCTCTCTCTCTCTCCCATCCCTCCCTCTCCCTCTCTCTCTCTCTCTCTCTCACTCTTCGCTCTCTCTCTGACCCCTCTCCCCTCTCCCCTCTGCTCTCTCCCCTCCTAAGACCCTCTCTCGTCAACTCTCCTCTCTCTCCTCTCTCAAGTTCTCTCTCTCTCTCTCTCTCTCTCTCTCTCTCTCTCTCTTCTCTCTCTCTCATTCTCTCTCTCTCTCTCTCTCTCTCTCTCTCTCTTATCATCTCTCATTATCGATGTGTAGGAGTTGGATGAGGAGCGAGGGACAAGTGTGGCCAATCATGTTTTGGAGAGCAGGAGATACACGACTCGAAACGGTTAAAATGCATTGTATACATTTCTGTCAGACACTCGTCGTTTGTCGTTTTGTCAGTCTGTCTTCGCGTGCGTGTGCGTGTAGCTATGTGTCTGTGTCTGTCGGTATGTCAGTCTTTCTGTCTGCTTGTCTGTCTGTCCCTGTGATTGCCTGTCTGTCTGTCTGTTTGTCTGTCTTCTCATTCTGTGTAAATTTGTTGTCAAGCTGTGTGTATATGCGTGCACGGCTTCTTATTATCTGTCCAAACTGTCTCGTTTCTCAACCACGTGCGCAATCTCAATGTATTGGACTAGAGTACTGAAGAGGGTTGCGTACCCCTTACGGCATTATCGTAATATGACGTCAGTTTGTGGATCCCCAGTTCGATATTGGAAAAGATTTAGATCACCAGCGTCTGTTAAAATATTTCTGCTCCGACTGTGTCAACGCAACTGAAACCGTTTTATAGAAGCAAACGGATTTCTGAAGACTATGACAAATTGGTCATTGCGTACCGGTACGGGTCAGTGCGCACCGTACACAGTACGGGTGTTGAACTTTTATCTCTATACACTTATATGTAACCCATAGCAACTGTCACCCCCATACCAAGTGCGTAAAGGAAACCACTGACCCAGCCAACGCGCAGACTCGTCACTACTCTCTCTATATATTATAACAACAACAATAATACCAACAACACACTGAACAACTCTGGCTGCAACGAATAGCTGTCACGAAAGATAACAGCACAATGGGAAAAGCGCAGGCACACTTCTATTATATCATTTTAGATGATTGAAACACTTGTGCTAGACAATTATAGCATGATTGTGTGCATACATTTCGTAACAGTTACTGCTCGTACAAGCGACGGCTGGGTCTTTAAGATTTCTTACCAGCTTTAATAAAGAGAGAAAACACGACGTGAAAATCGTGATTATTGACACGTGACGTGCTGGGTCTTTGAAGACCTACAAGATCACGTGTCAAAATCACGAGTTTTCACGCGCTTTTCCCCTCTTATAGCTGGAAATAAATCTTGTTTTGACCAGGTTCGACTCCCATACAAATGCCCCCGCAATTCAAACCGAAAACATCATTTTAAAGAGCAGCCTCAATTTGAAGTTGGGGACATATGTATGCGGGTCACAGTCTTACCCAGAAAAAAAAACAAAGGACTGTTTAATCGTGGTGGGTCTGTGTATCTTTTAAGAAATCTTCCAGCATAAGAGGGAATGTGACGGTACTCTTTTTACGAATCTTCGTAGCATAAGATGTACGGAAATGTAGACCCGTGACGTGGTGGGTCTTTAAGACGAGTACTCGCTCAAAAACCAAGGGATTTAATCGTGGTGCGTCAGTGTATCTTTAAGAAATCTTCCTAGCATAAGAGGGAATGTGACGCGTGACGTGGTGGTTCTTTAAGACGAGTACTCGCTGCCTCAAAAACCAAGGGACTTAATCGTGGTGCGTCAGTGTGTCTTTTAAACATTGGAAATAGGATCCCGGATGAGGGACAGAACAGTGTGGTGGGATAGTTCAGTACTGACGACACCTTACTGACTGACCCTCCAAGGCACTGGCACTGCACTGGAACCCTAGGTTATGGACCACTGCTTAATGATAACCGAGCCAGGATAATGGATTATTGGTTGCCAAGGAAGATGTCACTGGTCGTTAAGTACAAATGTCAAAAGAGGATTAATTATATCTCTCTGTCTCTGTTTTTTCTGTCTGTCTGTCTGTCTCTCAGTCTGTCTGTCTGTCTCTCTTTCCTGTCTCCCCCCACACAGTCACATGCACACACACACACACGCGCGCGCGCGCACACGCACGCGCACGCGCACGCACACACACGCACACACACACACAGTCACACACAGAGTCGCGCACACACACACACATAGTCACACACACACACACACACACACACAGAGTCACACACACACACACACACACACACACACACACACACACACACACACACACACACACACACACACACACACACAGAGTCACACACACACACACAGAGTCACACACACACACACACACAACACACACACACACACACACAACACACACACACCACACACACACACACACCTGTTTTGTTTGATGCAAACATAGAGATTTATGTATATCCTGCATTGATTTTCATTTCTTCAACGGCACAGATGAATGGCCACCATCTCTTCTTTTACAAAAGAAACGGGAAGGAAATTACCCAGGCTGAGAGCAAGCTTTCTGAACTAGAAACTAACACGGTTATATACGCAGTTGAAATCTTATCTCGTTTTCCGACGAGTATCATTTTGTTCTTTCTTTTGCGCAGCCACATGTTTTATTATCGGCGAAGATTGTGTTTGGCGTTAAGAAGA
Source organism: Phymorhynchus buccinoides (assembly GCA_017654935.2). NCBI lineage: Eukaryota > Metazoa > Mollusca > Gastropoda > Neogastropoda > Raphitomidae > Phymorhynchus > Phymorhynchus buccinoides. The sequence goes on from CM065705.1 coordinate 10,989,763, forward strand.
AGAAGAAGAAGAAGAAGAAGAAGAAGAAGAAGAAGAAGAAGAAGAAGAAGAAGAAGAAGAAGAGGAGGGGGAGGAGGAGGAGGAGGAAGAAGAAGAAGAAGAAGAAGAAGAAGAAGAATGACAGAAAGTAGAACACAAGATGAAAGAAAGAAAATAAAAATGGGTAAAGGTAAAGATGTGCCACCCCCCATGCATTTCTCGGTTAATTCTATTTTTCCGTTTTTGCCTTTCTTACCATTCATAAAGCTGTATTTTAGGAACATTTTCAGCTAATAACCTTTTTGGAATACTAACCCTAGCCCTAACCCTAGCCCTAATCCCTAACTCCCTAATCCTAACCCTACCCCCCACTATGTACTGCAGTACACCGCGATTTGTCACAGTTCTGGTTCGTTGCGTTTTTCCGTCTTATAGGGTGGGGGGTAGGGTTAGGGTTAGGGTTAGGGCTAGGTTTAGTATTCCAAAAAGGTTATTAGCTAAAAATGTTCCTAAAATACAGCTTTATGTATGGTCAGAAAGGCAATAACGGAAAAATAGAATTAACCGAGATAGGTAGGGGGGTGGTGGCACATCTTGACCTTGAACTGGCAGGGGGTTGGGGGGAGGGACATCAAGCCATATAAATGTTGAGTCGGTGAGTTTGATGTTAGTTGGGGGTTAATTTTTAAACCCTGTCCAAACCTTCTCGAAACCAGAAATGGTGGTTAAAGTCTCGAATACACAGTGAACATTTGTCACTCTTTCCCCATTCATCACAGTGATGTGCATGCCACTCATATCGTATCACTGTGCTACCATGGGGAAAGAGTGAAAAATGTTCACGTGTACAGAGACCTTTTTTTAACATATTATTGGTTTACTGCATGTTGACTTAATGCGGTTATTTTTACCAACCGTGATCGTAGAGAGCGGATTGGTAATGTTTTCACTCGTGTCTGAGGTGGTGTTTGTATGTTTGTATGTATCCTCTCTAGCGTTTGAACGGATGGACTTAGGGTGCTCAAAGTTTGCATGCGGGTAGGTAGTAGGAAGATCTAGGCCAAGTTCGATAATGAAGGTTATGGGTCAAAGGTCAAGGTCACTGGAGCCGAATAACGCTGCCGCGCGGTTGGTGATTTAGCGTCTTAACGCTCTAGTACTACGTGTTTTCGTCTTAAAGACACACTGACCCACCACGATTAAGTCCCTTGGGGTGTTTTTTGTGGGTAGCTGTGACCCACATACAAATGCCCCAACTTCAAATTGAGACTGCTCTTTAAAATGATGTTTCGTTTTGAATTTGGGGGCATTTGTATGGGAGTCAAACCTGGTCCGAAAACAAGATTTCTTACCAAGTTATAAGAGGGAAAGCACGTGAAACCCGTGATTTTGACACGTGATCTGTTGGATCTTTGAAAAAGGGTGAATGCGTCCTACTGCTTTTTATGGATTAAACAGCAAATTAGCAAACTCTTTTAGTCAATTAAACAGTTGGCAGTGGGCCTATGGTTTAATTTAAAGCAATCGTTATTGCATTTGAAATAATTATCGTAAACATTTTTTGAAAATTCTCATTTTCTTCGCTTCTGTTTTGTGTGTGTGTGTGTGTGTGTGTGTGTGTGTGTGGGGGGGGGTAATGATGAAACGCACGTTATAAACGTGCACACACACAAGAGTGGCACAGCGGTAACGCGTTCGCCTCGTGTCAAGTAAACCCGAATTCGAACCTGGGTACAGGTGGGGGTTTCCCCCTCACTTTGCACTAGGCCTTACGGTCCGAACGTGGAGTCTTTCGGATGAGACGATAAACAGAGGTTCCTTGTGCCCATGCACTTAGCACACGTTAAACCCAGTGGCAACGAAAAAGTTGTCATTTGGTCAAGATTTACCCCCCACCCCCACCCACACCCCCTTTTCCTTCCTCATCAGTCACACACAATTCGCATGCAAAAAAATAAATATAAGGTGGCGCGCCTCTGGCTGCGACGCGCTCTCCGGGTGGGAGCAACCCGAATTTCACAGAGACGCCTCTGTGGCTATAAAGTACCTATTGCCCAATACCTACTGCACCCAAGAAATATTGGGTGGCGCGCCTCTGGTGGGAGCAACCCGAATTTCACAGAGACGCCTCTGTGGCTATAAAGTACCTATTACCCAATACCTAATGCACCCAAGAAGGCAAAGACACATAAACAAAGAAAGAGACTAAAATCCCACCAAAAAACCCCTCTCCTTTCTCTGATTCTAAAGTACTTGCACCCTTTTCCCTTTTTTACTTTCATTAAAAAAAGAAGAAAATAGAATGGAATGGACACACACACACACGCACATACGCACCCACGCACACATACACACACATACGCACGCACGCGCGCACACACACGCGCGTGCACACGCACACACACACACATACACACACACTAAAAGAGAAAATGAAGCAATTTCGACGTAAAACATGCGCACGCACACACACACGTACGCGTACACACACACGCACACGCACGCACGCACACGCACACACACACACACACACACACACACACACACACACACACACACACGCACGCACACACACGCGCACGCACACACACACACACACACACACACACACACACACGCACGCACGCACGTACACACACGCGCGCGCGCGCGAACACACACACACACACGCACGCACGCACGCACGCACGCTCGCACGCACGCGCGCGCGCGCGAACACACACACACACACGTACGCACCCCCACCCCTCCAAATGAATGATATTATATAGGTGTAGATGACATGAAGTGTCTATTCTGGCACAGCTGAGACGGGATGGTAAACATCTACCCTCCACACTTAGGCCGTGTACACATATAAGCGGATATTCCATGCGGAAACCTGTGCGCAATCCATAAATATGGGATCCGAAACAAAGAAGGGAAAAGATTTGCGCACGTGTCCGAATTTCCCCTATATGCGTAAACTTGTATCCTTCTTTCTTCCACTTATTTAGGGATTTCCGTACGGAACTTACGCGTCTAATGTGAACCCGGCCTAAAACAGAAAATGAAGCTATTTCGACGTAAAGCATGCGCACGCGTCGGAGTTCTGGCAGGTTATGAATGTTCTCTCCCAAGGATGTTGCAAAGTCGTCAGCGGCCCTGTAGCAGTGATGCTCAAAATACTACTTGAATGGGGATCAGTTCGATGTGTCCCCGTCTCTATGTGCCCCCGTAGATATACAGAGATGGGCACATAGAGAGACGTGGACACAGAGACAGTGACACATAGAGACCGGGATATATAGAGATGGGGACATATAGAGACAGTGACACACAGAGACCGGGATATATAGAGATGGGGACATATGGAGACAGTGACACACAGAGACCGGGATATATAGAGATGGGGACATATAGAGACAGTGACACACAGAGACCGGGATATATAGAGATGTGGACATATAGAGATGTGGACATATAGAGACAGTGACACACAGAGACCGAGATATATAGAGATGGGGACATATAGAGACAGAGACCGGGATATAGAGAGATGGGGACATATAGAGACAGTGACACACAGAGACCGATATATATATAGAGTGAGATGGGGACATATAGAGACAGAGACCGGGATATATAGAGATGGGGACATATAGAGACAGAGACCGGGATATATAGAGATGGGGACATATAGAGACAGTGACACACAGAGACCGGGATATATAGAGACAGAGACCGGGATATATAGAGATGGGGACATATAGAGACAGAGACCGAGATATATAGAGATGGGGACATATAGAGACAGTGACACACAGAGACCGGGATATATAGAGATGGGGACATATAGAGACAGTGACACACAGAGACCGGGATATATAGAGATGGGGACATATAGAGACAGTGACACATAGAGACCGGGATATATAGACAGAGACCGGGATATATAGAGATGGGGACATATAGAGACAGAGACGAGATATATAGAGATGGGGACATATAGAGACAGTGACACATAGAGACCGAGATATATAGAGATGGGGACATATAGAGACAGTGACACATAGAGACCGAGATATATAGAGATGGGGACATATAGAGACAGTGACACACAGAGACCGAGATATATAGAGATGGGGACATATAGAGACAGTGACACACAGAGACCGGGATATATAGAGATGGGGACATATAGAGACAGTGACACACAGAGACCGGGATATATAGAGATGGGGACATATAGAGACAGTGACACACAGAGACCGGGATATATAGAGATGGGGACATATAGAGACAGTGACACACAGAGACCGGGATATATAGAGATGGGGACATATAGAGACAGTGACACATAGAGACCGGGATATATAGAGATGGGGATATATAGAGACAGTGACACACAGAGACCGGGATATATAGAGATGGGGACATATAGAAACAGTGACACACAGAGACCGGGATATATAGAGATGGGGACATATAGAGACAGTGACACACAGAGACCGGGATATATATAGAGATGGGGACATTATAGAGACGTGGACACATAGAGACCGGGGTATATAGAGATGGGGACATAGATGTGGACATATAGAGACAGTGACACATAGATACAGAGACACATAGATACAGAGACACATAGATACAGAGACACATAGATACCGGGGTATATAGAGATGTGGACATATAGAGATGTGGACATATAGAGACAGAGACACATAAATACAGAGACACATAGATACCGGGGTATATAGAGATGTGGACATATAGAGACAGTGACACATAGATACAGAGACACATAGATACAGAGACACATAGATACCGGGGTATATAGAGATGTGGACATATAGAGATGTGGACATATAGAGATGTGGACATATAGAGACAGTGACACATAGATACAGAGACACATAGATACCGGGGTATATAGAGATGTGGACATATAGAGATGTGGACATATAGAGACAGTGACATATAGAGACAGTGACACATAGATACCGGGGTATATAGAGATGTGGACATATAGAGATGTGGACATATAGAGATGTGGACAGATAGAAACAGTGACACATAGATACAGAGACACATAGATACCGGGGTATATAGAGATGTGGACATATAGAGATGTGACATATAGAGACAGTGACACATAGATACCGGGGTATATAGAGATGGGGATATATAGAGATGTGGACATCTAGATACGTCGACACATAGAGACGTGGACGCATAGGGACCAGAATATATAGAGATGGGGACATATAGAGACACAGACACATAGAGACGGGGACACATAGAGACGTGGACGCATAGGGACCGGAATATATAGAGATGGGGACATATAGAGACACAGACACAGGGAGACGAAATAGGGGATGCACAAAGACGGGAACATGCATCTATAATATAATACGCTAAGGCCCGAAATGTACAAGAACGTAAACACTCGGATACCGCGTAAATGTCGGACTTTTGCTGGCCATACAGTTCCAGAAGAACGCGTTGGGACGCGATTCCGCTATGTCTGGTTCGAAATGTTGCTTTTGAAAGTTGCTTTTGAAGGCAAAATGTATGAAATTTCCTTCAAATGTTGTGTCGTCTGCGTCGCCCGAGCTGTGTCGGAAATTGCCGAGTCTACTTCGGAAAGCACGAAGAATGCCGAACCTATGTTTCGTAGCTTCCGCTTTTTTTGTTTTTCACTCTGTGTGTTACTCTCTCTCTCTCTCTCTCTCTCTCTCTCTCTCTCTCTCTCTCTCTCTCTCTCTCTCTCTCTCTCTCTCTCTCTCTCTCTCTCTCTCTCTCTCTCTCTCTCTCTCTCTCTCTCTCTCTCTCTCTCTCTCTCTCTCTCTCTCTCTCTCTCTCTCTCTCTCTCTCTCTCTCTCTCTATCTCTCTCTCTCTCTCTCTCTCTCTCTCTCTCTCTCTCTCTCTCTCTCTCTCTCTCTCTCCCTCCTCTCTCTCTCTCTCTCTCTCCTCTCTCTCTCTCTCTCTCTCTCTCTCTCTCTCTCTCTCTCTCTCTCTCTCTCTCTCAAATACATTGCTTCCAGTATTGCATCTTTATTCTTTAGTATGCGGTACGGGGAACGCTCTTACACTCACGGACCAGCATATAATTATATTCTATCATTGTAACATTGAATAAATGATCTTTTCATTAAAAAACCACACACCAAATCTGGACACGTGCGGAGCACGGGTATAGCTAGTGACGGGGTCACAATGATATGTTACCGTTGCCAAGTCATCACCAGCACCGCAGGGATGCTTACAAACCACTTGAACGAACCCACTGCACATGCACACACACACACACACACACACACACACACACACACACACACACACACACGCACGCACGCACGCACGCACACACACGCACGCACGCACGCACACACACACACACACACACGCACGCACGCACGCACACACAAAACCCCCACAGAACATTAAAAGAACAAAGTTTGGGAAAACAAGCATCCCTGTTATAGAGATTTTAACAATCTTGCCAAGAGTGAGAGAGGGAGAGAGAGAGAGAGAGAGAGAGAGAGAGAGAGAGAGAGAGAGAGAGAGAGAGAGAGAGAGAGAGAGAGAGAGAGAGAGAGAGAGAGAGAGAGAGAGAGAGAGAGAGAGAGAGAGAGAGAGAGAGAGAGAGGAGAGAGAGAGAGAGAGAGAGAGAGAGAGAGAGAGAGAGAGAGAGAGAGAGAGAGAGAGAGAGAGAGAGAGAGAGAGAGAGAGAGAGAGAAGAGAGAGAGAGAGAGAGAGAGAGAGAGAGAAGAGAGAGAGAGAGAGAGAGAGAGAAAACGAAATTTTATTTAACCAGGGAACATGAGATAAGCAAGTTACATGCTTTTTTCCACCCAGTCCTGGGGAAAAATAAAGTAAATCAAACAAGAAAGCTAAATAATATATGCACATGCAGAAATGAGAAGAAAGGGGAGGGAGGATGGGGGGGGGGGGAGGGAAGAGGCACAGAGAGGGATAAGGATGGGGACATTTTAGAATTTAAAGTACAGGGAAAAAAAAGAAAAAAAGTCACATCATGTAAAACAGAGAGAGAGAGAGAGAGAGAGAGAGAGAGAGAGAGAGAGAGAGAGAGAGAGAGAGAGAGAGAGAGAGAGAGAGAGAGAGAGAGAGAGAGAGTTTGTGTGTGTATGCGTGCGTGCGTGTGTGTGTGTAGGGGAGGGGGGGCCCAAAGGAATAGACCACATATTGATGTTCATAACATGTAATAGTGCATAAGAAAAACACACATAATGGAATTCGAGAACGGCATAACTTGAGATGTGGGTGTCACAATACGCAGCACACATTCCTAGTCAGTACGCAGAACATGGAATTGGATTCTCTTGCATACGTTTGAGGTTGCATCCATTTGAAGTGTGACATTCCAGATGGATCATTGGCATAAATCAGACCTAGAAGATAGAATTTGGCCTTTGTTTCTTTTGACTATATTTTTTGAAAACAACAGCAAACAAATAAATCTTTGAAGAAATCATTCAAAATTGTCTTTCATGTTGTGGATACTGGCAGAATACATTAAAAAAAATAGAGCGTTAAGACGCTAAATCACCAACCGCGCGGCAGCGTTTTCGGCTCCAGTGACCTTGACCTTTGACCCATGACCTTCATGATCGCACTTGGCCTAGATCTCTCCATTACCTACCCGCATGTAAAAATTGAGCATCCTAAGTCCATCCGTTCAAACGCTAGAGAGGATACATACAAACATACATACAAACATAGTCCGCCTCAGACACGAGTGAAAACATTACCAATCCGCTCTCTACGATCGCGGTTGGTAATCACACCACACAGACATGAATAATGCCCTACGCAGAAACATGGTATTTTGGGGGGTTGTTGGTTTTCTTTGGGGTTTTGCTGAAAAGCATTCTGAGCGACTAATGTCTGTTTTTTCCATGCTCCATCATGTCCAAAGCTCACTCAGTTTTGATTTCTCTTCTAATTTTGTATAACATTAACTTTACCGTACACGCCTAATACTCTTCATTTGGCTTAACCCTTTCGCCGCCAGACATTTTTCAGCAAAAGTTTTCCATTAATCTTACCGGGGTAGAGAACAAGAATCATCTGCAATATTGGAAATTCCTCTCTGACATGTATAAAGTAAGCCTATCCTTACCTCCCCAAATTAAGAAAATAGGGTCTTTGGATAACAGACCCTGATTTGATGCCTTTTAGTGACATGGGTGTTAAATCATTGTGGTGTAAAACTGCGACATTGGCGGTGAAAGGGTTAAACGAATCTTTATTCACTCACTCGGAAACGATCAAACCAAAAGCAATTAGAGCAACAACAAGCTCGAAGCTTATATATACCGTGCTCCTTAAATTAACGTCATGATTGCACGATTGATTGAACAGATGGGGACTGCGTTTAAGCCAATATAAACTGTGAATACAAACAGGAGTTTTAAGTGTGAACAAAACAGAAGTAATAATAATAATAATAATAATAATAAATCAATAAGTTTACAAATTTGTAAATTTGGGAGAGACCAAGGGGAAACAAAACAATAATTTATCCATAGTACAACATGAACTGTGAATCAGCCAGTATAGCATTGGAGAAGCACACACAATTCGTACACGTTTCTGATATACAGACAAT
>CM065705.1:11018362-11023362 GCA_017654935.2 Phymorhynchus buccinoides
CGATGATGATGATACTATGGAGTTCCGTATCGGTCTGAGACTGCATGGCAGGGCTGTACTCTACGCTTCCTTTCATAATGATATCCCGGCGTTAACCAGGCCCGAGAACTACAGACACCTGCAGTGTTGGTCTGGCAATTAGAGCAACACTCTCAGAATCGCATCCGTTAAGCGGATGAAGCTCGACTGTGTGGTTTCAGTCTTCCCATTGAGCCCATAGCCACTCACTCTGGGTAGGAGTCGGTCCAGGACCGAAAAAACCCTCGCCTCTGATGGGATTCGAACCCCAGACCTCCCAGCCAGTAGTCCGCGACGCTAACCACTACACCACGGCGGCTGGTTATCAATGGGAGACTTAGTGGGATTTTTTTTCACGCCAGGTGGCGTGACACTCGAGAGGGGCTTATCACGCTATATTCTTAGTTGGGTGTAGTGAGAGAGAGAGAGAGAGAGAGAGAGAGAGAGAGAGAGAGAGAGAGAGAGAGAGAGAGAGAGAGAGAGAGAGGGTTGGATTCCTCTCTATCTCTCGCTCCCTCTTTATCTCCAACTAAGAATATAGAGGGGATTAGCCCCACTCGAGTGTCACGCCATCTGGCGTGAACAAAGCCCCACTAAGTCTCCCTTTGGAATTATTATCTTAGCCTTATTTTAAATTTTTGTTATTTAGCGCTTGTCTGAATGAAGTGTGTGCATAATTCATAGAGTCATTCATCATTAAATCGATGTTTTGAACATCTAATTTCATCTAATGTTTTTAATGTTGCGTTTTCGAGTCGGGAGTTACATCACAGCATACACAACTTATATTGCCGGCTCCCTTTTGTCGACTCATCATTTCCTCCTAATTCATTATGCAACATTGCGAGACTGGTAAGACTTTTATTTTTATTTTTATTTTTTGTCTTTAAAAAACAATTCTTAAGCGAGTCGGAAATTAGCATCAGGTATCTTCTTTCAACACTCTGTGCCATTCTCTGTCTCTGTCACTTTGTTTCTCTTTATCTCTGTCTCTGTCTTTGTCTCTGTCTGTCTGTCTCTCTCTCTCTCTCTCTCTCTCTCTCTCTCTCTCTCTCTCTCTCTCTCTGTCTCTCCTCTCTCTCTCTCTCTCTCTCTCTCTCTCTCTATCTCTCTCTCTCTCGCGCTCTCTCGCTCTCTCTCTCTCTCTCTCTCTCTCTCTCTCTCTCTCTCTCTCTCTCTCTCTCTCTCTCTCTTCTCTCTCTCTCTCTCTCTCTCTCTCTCTCTCTCTCTCCTCTCTCTCTCTCTCTCTCGTCTCTCTCTCTCTCCTTCTCTCTCTCTCTCTCTCTCTCTCTCTCTCTCTCTCTCTCGCGCGCGTGCGTGCGTGCGTATGTGTGCGCGTGCGCGCGCGCGTATGCGAGCGTGCGGGCTTGCACATATGTGTGTTTGCGTGCGTGTACGTGTGCGTATGTATGTGAGCTTGTGCAACCGTTTGTTTGCGTGTGCTTTTCCAATTATGCGTGCGTGCGTGCACGCACGCGCACGTACCCCGTTTGCCCTTTAGTGAAGTTGAGGCTTAGTATAAATGATATATTTCTAACCTTTCCATTTATTCCCTTAAAAAAAAAGCTTTCAAAGGGGCACCCTGACGGATACGTTTTTGCAAGAAATACGTCGAGATCACCAGGAAAACATCCTGTACAGAGATCGCAACCCTCACCTTGCTCTGGTTTCCTAGAAATCAACCCGTCAAATCAGCGACTCATCCTTGGCGGAGGTGCTGGAAGTGAGATTTGTTTGTAATGGCCGCCTGAGTCGTGTAGACCAAATCACGAAATTTCCACAATGCAAGCCTTTGTATTGACAGCTTACCAAAAGGAGTTTCGCTCACAACAAATTAAATAGCTCCATTTGTTTTACTACATTACAAAGAAGAAAAAGCTTCAACCACCCTGAGTGGCCTCCACCCACCCCGTCCAACATGGCTTCTCTCTCCGGCAACTCCGCCAAGGAGAAATCGCCGTTTTGACGGTTTGATTTATAGGAAACCAGAGCAAAGTGAGTGTTCCGATCCTTGAAAAGGCTGTCTTTCTGGTCATCTCGACGTGTTTCTTGCAAAACACCTCATCCGTCAGGGTGCCCCTTTAAGCAATTTTGGTAAATCAACTCTTCAAAGTTTTGTGGAGGAGCTTGTTACTTCACAGATTTAAAAAAATGGTGTGTGAATTGAGTGTATAAGGAACACTTGTTATATTTGTTTTAATATTATAGCTGAATAACCGAGAGAGAGAGAGAGAGAGAGAGAGAGAGAGAGAGAGAGAGAGAGAGAGAGAGAGAGAGAGAGAGAGAGAGAGAGAGAGAGAGAGAGAGAGGGGACAGACAGAGAGAGACAGAGAGAGAGAGAGAGAGAGAGAGAGAGAGAGAGAGAGAGAAGAGAGAGAGAGAGAGAGAGAGAGAGAGAGACTTCGAAATGTTTTAATGATTTAGGCCCACATCCCCTATCAAGACATGTCAAGAATAACATGACAAATAATCAAATAAATAAATAAATGCTACTTCAAGACATACACATTGAGAGAGGGAGAGGGAGAGAGAGAGAGAGAGAGAGAGAGAGAGAGACAGATAGACAGAGAGGTGGGAGATAGAGAAACAGAGAATTCGAACGCTATGATAACCCAGAAAGCTGGAACAAAAAAAACAAGACTAATTCTTGAAGGTCCCTGTATACGTGTAAATTTTTCACTCTCTCCCCATGGCAACATTGGTCGACTTATGGCGATTTTGTGACCGCCAGGGGGGCAGTCAAACCACTAAGGGGCTTATCACGCTACATTCTTAGTTGGACGTAGTGAGAGAGAGAGAGAGAGAGAGAGAGAGAGAGAGAGAGAGAGAGAGAGAGAGAGAGAGAGAGGGTGTTGGACTCCTCTATCTCTCTATCTCTCTGCCTCTTCTCTCTCTCTATTTATCCCCAACTAAGAATATAGAGGATTAGCCCCACTCGAGCGTTATGCCACCTGGCGGGCAAAAGAGCCAGCTAAGTCGCTCATTATGCAAGTCATGGCATACCGCAGCGTTTTCATGGGGGAAGATTGAAAAATGTTCGCGTGTACAGAGACCTTTTTCCCCCGAAAGCCTCTGAAACGCAGCAGAGCGTAAGATTGGTTTTCTCAAAAAGGAAGCGACGAAGAAAGAACGAATGCGGTAGAGTATATCAATACTTGTCGATACTTTTCCCCCTTAGCACTTTCTCTTTCTTTTTTTTCTTTTTTTCTTTTCTTTTCTTTCTTTTCTTTCTTTTTATCTGTCTCTTTTTATCTGTCTCTTTTTACAGCAACACACAGTTATCGACCCTCTTCGTATAATTAACCTTCGTTACGAGAGATATTTACTTTTAGAGTTTTATCAAAGCACAATATTCTGCATTTCAAATGCATCCCTCACCCCACCCCCGTGAGCTGAGGATACCGGGGGTCTTTTGCATAAAGAGTTCCCCCCACCTTCTGGAAGTTCTGTGCTTGTAGCTTCCTCTAATCTGTCACTCTCTTTGACTCTGCCTTTTCCCTTTGCTTACTGTCATCGACTATCTTTCTGCCTTACCACCGGTCCATTCTCCTGCCCCTTTTTCAAGAAACACTTTCAAAAACATTTCATCCGGCCGAAATCGGACTTGCCGGGCCTAACTATTTCTTAGTTAGACGCATAACGGCAGCATGATGCATCTGCGCTCATAATTGACAGGAAACTGTCTGAGTGATCGAATAAGAAACAAAATGCATCCACGTTTTAGACCCGCCACGTCATGTGTCAAAATCATGGTTTTCACTCTTATAGCTGGTGAGAAATCTTGACGCACCACGATTAAGTCCCTTGTTTTTTTTCCTAGGTAGCTGTGACCCACATCCCCAACTTCAAACTGAGGCTGCTCTTTAAAATGAGGTTTCGTTTTCAATTTTGGGGCATTTGTATGGGAGTCAAACCTGGTCAAAACAAGATTTCTTACCAGCTACAAGAGGGAAAGCACGTGAAACCCGTGATTTTGACACGTGACCTGGTGGGTCTTAATTCCCTCTTACAGTTGGTAAGAAATCTCGTTTCCATGAGGAGGACATCCGTAGCTGATGGGGTGGGCTTTGGCACTTGGTCCAAAAGATCCGGATCTTCTCTTTGCAGGATCCTGCTTTTGCTGGAGGAAGCTGGAACTTTTGAGACCCCCCCACCCCCCTCCGTTTTTGAGACTCCGCCCCCTCCGTCTCTTAATTTTTTTGCAGCTTGGAACTATTGGTATTTGGTATATTCTAGTCACAGAGACTTATCTCTGTGGAATTCGGGCTGCTCTCCCCCGGAGAGCGCGTCGCCACAAGTGCAGCGCCTACCCATTTTTTTAATTTTGATTTCATTTTTGATTTTTTTTTTGGGGCACAGGGTGAGGAGGGTGTGTGGGCACACTTGGAAAACCTAGCTATCAATTTGGCCATACCAGGCAGCGGGATTTATCCCTGCTATTACCGACTGCCGTGGGGCTTTTACGTGCGTTACACACAAGGATCAGATTAGCTTTAAGTCCCCATCCGAAGGACCCGACGCTCAGTTCGATTTTCCAGAAAAGAAAGGGCGAGGAGGCCGGGATTCGAACTCGGGTCACTCACGCTGCAATCATGCATTACATTTTTGACAGGCGAACGTACGTCTTAACCACTCTGCCACCTTTCTCCCTTTTTTTTGCTGGAGGAAACTGGATCTTTTGAGCCTTCCCCTTCGTTTTGTTGGGTCATACGCTTGTGCATTGGGTGGTCCTAAAAGTCTCTTTTTTGTTTGTTTAAAAAAAAAATGGTTCCTTGTTTTTGCTCATACCGAAGGTAGACATTGCAGAGAGTAGACAGAGACCGAAAGTTTGATAAGTCGTCAATAAAGCTGGTAAAGGTGAAGTTTTCTTAACCCTTTCACCGCCAGCCATATTTCAGCCAAAACTTTCCATTAAATGTACCTTGGTAGAGAACAAAGTCCATCTGCAGTATTGGGCATTCTTCTGTGACATATATAGAATA
>CM065705.1:11035862-11048362 GCA_017654935.2 Phymorhynchus buccinoides
ACGGGTGCACATACATAGACGGGTGCGCGATGCTACGGAACGTAATCTGCGATTGTCTTTTGAACACTATCGTTTCTTCCAGACAAGACTATTGATCAGCGTCTTCGTCTTTTTTGTTGTTGTTTGTTGTTGACAGTACTATAATGGTGTCTGTATTCCCCGTTTCATAACATTGGCACGATTATACGATATACCCCCCACCCCCCCCCCCCCCCCCCCCCCCCCCCCCCCCCCCACACACACACACCTAGTTTGGTAACTTTGTTTTATTTTGTTAAAAAAACAACCCTTTCACGCTAGCCATTTTTCAGCCAAAACTTTCCATGAAACTGACCTGGGCAGAGAAAATATTCCGTCTGCAATATTGGGGATTCCTCTGTGACATGCATAGAATAAGGCCTCTCCTTAACTCCCAAAATTAAGATCATATTTAAGGTCACTGGATAGCAGACCCTCATTTGATGCCTTTCAGTGACATGGGTGTTAAATCATTGTGGTGCCAAGAGGCGACAGTAGCGATGAAAGGGTTTTAATAAGTCCCCGAGCCGAAGGTTCGGGGAGCTATTGTTTTTGTCTGGTCCGTCCGTTCGGTGTCCGTCCGTCCGTCCGTCCGTCCGTCCGTCCGGTGTCCGTCCGTCCGGCGTGCCTCCGTGCGTCCGGCTATTCGTCCGTTTTTCTCAAAAACTATTCAGTCTATCGTCATCAAATTTGGTATACTAGTTTGCCAAGATGCAAGCTATCCACTGATGTATTTAGTTTTACATTAAGGTCAAGGTCGCGCCAGTTACGGGGTTCAAACCCCCAAACACATAATCGCTAATATCTCGCGAAGTTTTGCATGTATTTTAATGCAGTTTTTTCCCCAACATTTCTTGATGAATGGTCTATAACACAGTTGTCATTATTTTTTCTGTGCGCTCGTGTGCGCATGATCGCGCGCGCTCAAATCACGGGTCCGAACCCCAAGGCTATATATAAAAAAAACTATTCAGTTACGTGCTGTTTTGATGCGTTTTTATGTAGTTACGTGCTGTTTTGATGCGTTTTTATGTATGTGTACAGCCGACACATTCCGATTTCGGAGTACCTCGGCGATGCTGCGAGGGGACTTTGCAGCCGCTCGGCGTTGCACTTGTTTCCTTTCTTTTGGTTGTGTGCTTACTTTAGTCTCTTCCTTGCAAACTATTTTTTGTTTGTCTGTTTGGGTTAAGGGCCAGCCACAACACGTCCACTAAAATCGCACGACTGTACGATACGATTCGATTCGATTCGATCACGCGGTCTCCAAGAACAAAATGTGATTGGCCGCATCGAGATCACGTGATCGAATCGTATCGTACAGTCGTGCGAGTTTAGTGGACGTGTGGCTGGCCCTTGAGTCGAGCGTTTGAATCCAGTCTTGCCTACAAGGGTTGATCCTAAATGAATTCTAGTCCATGGATTGTTAAACAGCTGAGATCATCCTAATGAAATTGGCAGTAGGTCTACGATTTCTGATGTTCCCAAATAGGTTTTTTTTAAATTTCAGCAGAGTATCCTTCAAATGGGCACATTCAACGGTCCTCAACAATTGCTTTAGTTATTTTTGTTGATTAGAAATATTTACAACTTGTTTGCTGTTGACATATTTCAAGAACACACCAAGCGAAGTTTCTATACCCATAGCAACGACGTGTGTTATAAATTATCAAACGCAACCATGTACAATTTTATATTCATTTTTTTAAATGCGTCATCCAGAACCATCCATTTTTACTAAGGTTAACTTCACTGAATCTTGATGCATATGGCTAACCTTCTTTGCGGTTCATATTGATCTAACGGGGAGTTTATTTATAGTTTAACTAGATTAACGAAGCTACGTTACTGTACTATAACTTCGCTGAGAAGATAAAAAAAAAGTTGCAAGTTCATAAACTCTAAGCAAGTCTTGTTTGTTCGACTTTGTTTCATCCATGATTTTTCACAGAGCTGAACAAATCTGACTCAGTTTTTGGTAAGAAGATGAAATGAAGACCTAACATAGGGGTACATTCTTTATTATCTTAAAGACCCACCAGGTCACGTGTCAAAATCACGGGTTTCACGCGTTTTCCCTCTTATAGCTGGTAAGAAATCTTGTTTTTGACCAGGTTTGACTCCCATACAAATGTCCCCAAATAGAAAACGAAACATTTTTTTAAAGAGCAGCCTCAATTAATCGAAGTCGGGGACATTTGTATGTGGGTCACAGCTACCCAGAAAAAAACCCCAAGGGACTTAATCGTGGTGCGTCAGTGTGTCTTTAATTAAGCGCGCTGAAAGAGTTATGGGTTTTTTTTGGCCTTGATAACGTGTTCAATTTCTTGTCAGTGGGATACAAACAAATTACTTGGCTTATTGCGCAATGTGGCTGGCGACGTCAGGGAATATTAGCGGGAGGGTGAAGGAGTGGAGGGGGGGGGGGGGGGGAGAGGGTAGTTTTCTTTTTACGATCTTTAAATAAAACAATGAAAATAAACCAAAGTGAATTATGCCCCCCCAAAAACACCAAAATAAACAAACAACTACCAACAGCAAAACACGCAAAAACATTTTCCTTGTCACAATCATCATCATCATTAGCAGCAGCAGCAGTAGCAGGAGAAGCATAATCATCATCATCATCATCATCATCACCATCATCATCATCATCATCATCATCATCATCACCATCATCATCATCATCATTATCATCATCATCATCATCATCATCATCATCATCATCACCAATATCATCATCATCATCATCATCACCATCATCATCATCATCAATATCATCATCATCATCATCATCATCATCATCATCACCAAATGACTGGAGACACACTTTTAAAGGTTGTTATTCATCATCTCTCAGGCGAAAAAACCCAAAATCAAAAATCACCCCCCCCCCCCCCCCCCCCCCCCCCCCCCCCCCCCCCCCCCCCCCCCCTCTCACCCCCTGCCTATCTTCCCATACATTTCTGCATACATAAGACACTCAGCTGCAGTGCCCCTTTGATGGGCCAGAAGGTTGGGTTAGATTGATATATTGCATGTTGGTTCCGAATAACAGGCATACTGTTGAATGGATAAAAGTTGAGGGTGTGGGTGGGGTGGGGGAGGGGTGGTTGAGAGATGTTGGGAAATAAAAGAAAAATGGTGTTTTACGTCCTCTCGGTCTGGAACAGACACATATGGGACATTTGTAAATACAAAGATGGTGGGAACAATACTGGAGGCAATGCCCGGAGGCAGTGCAACTCCAGTAAAGTCCCGATTTTTTTTAGCAATACAGATAGGTGTAGCGGTAACCACGCCTCAGTTAAACCTCATCGGCTATGGTACCACCACAAGCAATAACAAGGGCATCGCCGAGCGGCAGCAACGCATTGTGACAATGCAAACCCGGCCAGAGTTATGTCCTGTCCACCACCCCCACCCCATGTCCTGTCCCAAAACCCCACCCTGTCCCCCACCCCCCCAATAAACACACCACCACCTTTCCACCCTTACAGAACGCATAAAATACATAGCACAAAATTTGAAGCGATTCTGTTCAGTAGTTCACGAGATACAGCTGAACTTTCCAAACTTCCTTGCACCGAGTGATGTCCCAACCCCCCCCCCCCCCCCCCCCCCCCCCACCCCCCAATAAACACACCACTTTCCACCCTTACAGAACGCATAAAATACATAGCCCAAAATTTGAAGCCATTCTCTTCAGTAGTTCACGAGATACAGCTGAACTTTTATGCAAACTTCCTTGCACCATGGTACACCACCACACAAAATTTGAAGCGATTCTGTTCACTAGTTCACAAAATAAAGCTGGGGGGAAATTACATAGCCCAAAGAAGGAAATTTCGGTTTTCAAGGTCCAACTTCAAGGTCAAGGTCAGCACGGTGTTGATTAACGAAAGGAAGCTTCCTTTTCAAGCTGTCTACCCCTCTGCCAATTTTAATCAAAATCCAAACAGTAGTTTTTAAGATAATCGATACACAGACACACAGACAGACAGACTCACACACAGACACACAAACCGATCGCAATACTTCGGCCTCTGGCCGGGTAATAACTGCTGGAAATAAAAGGAAACATTTTCCTTTTTATATTTTTTGTATTTTAATTTTGTTGTTGTTGTTGTGGAATACGTTTCCTGAATAATTGAACAATATCCGCTGGACACACACACACAAAAGGTCAACCCCTTGTTTTTGTATAATACAACTTGTGCTATTTGACAATCGATAGTAATAATAATATTGTTTTAAAGTGCACCTACCTTATAATTATACTATGCACAATTTGGGTCACACACAATAAGTATCTTTGTATATTTTGTTGTTGTTGTTGTCTTACCCTGGCTTAAAGACTCCAGGGGTCATCCCAACAGCCGAAGCACTTGAACACTAGGGTACAAATGCACCAGCTAGAGATAAGAACCTTACGTGTAGTGACTGTTTGTGATTACCCCGCCACGTGGGCAGTCACACCCCGACTTCGGAGGAGATCTTTGCATATAATTAGGTTTATTATGGGCCAAGATGTCAGATAACGGACCGCACAACTTCAGTAGATTGAAAATCAACGCTTTAAGCGCTTCATTAAAAACAAGCAAAGAAACATCCAAAATGAATAGGCCTACCAACTACGCGGCACTAAAATACTTCCTGTTCCAACGGTGCACTCAACAGTCGTTCAGCAAATTAGCTTCGCACTCAACTACCCCTTCACCCACCGTTCCCGACCCCACCCCCACCCCCACCCCTCCATCCATCCCATCAAGTTTGAGCTTGGAACTAATTTTCAGCATGGACACACACGGACATACTAGACAGGCCTCAGGGGAGAATTTTTGTTTAAATGACAAACAAACAAAAATCTGGACAAGGGAGGTAATCGTTGTAGGGTTTGATGTCAAGGGAGGCGATCCTGGTGGCTGAAAGCTGGGCATTGATTGGTGGAGAGAGTGGTACGTTAGTTGTTTGTTTTTGTGTGTGTGGACAGTTGTTTGCTTCTTCTTCTTCGAGGTTTCCTTTTTGGGCAATGGCCGACTTAGGACGATAATTTGACCGCCAGGGGGCAGTCAAACCGGTAGGGGCTTAGCGCGTGATATTCTTAGTTGGGCGTAGTGAGAGAGAGCCCAACTAAGTATATCACGCGCTAAGCCCCTACTGGTTTGATTGCATGCCCCTGGCGGTCAAATCAGCGTCCTAAGTTGCTCATTGGCTTAATAGTGTCCTGTGGGCAGATTGGATCCGCAAGTAGGGTATCTAAGTAGGGTATGTTCAGTTAGTTTGTTGTTTTAGCTACATTTCAGCTCCTATCTATCTGGTTATTTGTTTGCCCATGGCTTAATAGTCCTGTGAGCAGATTGGATGGTCAGTATGTAGGGTATGTTCAGTTAGTTTGTTGTTTAGCTACATGCTAGCTCATCTAAATCTATAAGGTTATCTTTTTGCCCATCTTAATAGGTTATCTTGTTTGCCCATGGCTATAATCTTTTTGCCCATGGCTTAATAGTCCTGTGAGCAGATTGGATGGTCAGTATGTAGGGTATGTTCAGTTAGTTTGTTGTTTAGCTACATGTCAGCTCCATCTAAATCTATCAGGTTATCTTTTTGCCCATGGCTTAATAGTGTCCTGTGGGCAGATTGGATGGTCAGTATGTAGGGCATGTTCAGTTAGTTTGTTGTTTAGCTACATGTCAGCTCCCATCTATCAGGTTGTTTGTTTGCCCATGGCTTAATAGTCCTGTGGGCAGATTGGATGGACAGTAGGTAGGGCATGTTCAGTTTGTTGTTTAGCTACATGTCAGCTCCATCTAAATCTATCAGGTTATCTTTTTGCCCATGGCTTAATAGTGTCCTGAGGGCAGATTGGATGGTCAGTATGTAGGGTATGTTCAGTTAGTTTGTTGTTTAGCTACATGTCAGCTCCATCTAAATCTATCAGGTTATCTTTTTGCCCATGGCTTAATAGTCCTGAGGGCAGATTGGATGGTCAGTATGTAGGGTATGTTCAGTTAGTTTGTTGTTTAGCTACATGTCAGCTCCATCTAAATCTATCAGGTTATCTTTTTGCCCATGGCTTAATGTTCAGTTTGTTGTTTGGCTACATGTCAGCTCCATCTAAATCTATCAGGTTATCTTTTTGCCCATGGCTTAATAGTCCTGTGGGCAGATTGGATGGTCAGTATGTAGGGTATGTTCAGTTAGTTTGTTGTTTAGCTACATGTCAGCTCCCATCTATCAGTTGTGGTTTTTTTATTGTGCCTTTTTTGCCCATGTTTCGTTGTCTGTCAGTTTGGAAACAGCAAAACTGAAAACAACCCACAGAAAAAACAACAAGGAAACACAACACATTTTGATTACGTTTATTGGAAGGCTTTGGTATCCACAGCACACAAATTCCCCTCATTCTGACTCCTTTTTAGTTTTCCCACAGAAAGCTATTTGTTTCAAGTTATTTCCTTTAACAGAGGCAAATATTATTTTCATTGATTGTGGTTATGGATGGAAAAAGACCTTACAAGTGGTATACCACTATGAAACGATGTAAGCCTGATGGATAAAACACTTTAAATTGGTTTATACTGGTGATGAGTGTTACCAAAGACTGTACAGGGGAAGATAAACATCCGGTCTCTTTTCCCTATTTATGAGTAGTGAGGACAGAAACACTGGTTATGTCCCTTTTGAAACGTGACACATTTTACACATCGATAGGCCAGTTGAATTCCCCGTTCAAGTTCCAGTCCGAGTTTTTTTATAGCCTCCACTGTGAATAGTGTACACGTCCGCACTAACGATAACTCTATCAGCCCGGTTCGCCGAGCTTTTAAGTAATCTATCTTACCCTTTTAGAATATCTTTGGTGTTACCCAAAGGCATGAACTGAAAGGAGCTGAACCTGGGCACTGTGTATCATTTATTACGTTTTGAAAGTTATCAGATGGAGCTGAATGTAGCTAAACAAGAAACTAACTGAACATGCCCTACATACTGACCATCCAATCTGCCCACAGGACTATTAACCCTTTCACCGCCAGCCATATTTCAGCCAAAAACTTCCATTAAATTGACCTGGGTAGAGAACAAACTCCATCTGCAGTATTGGGGATTCTTCCCTGACATAATTATATAAAATAAGGTCTACCCTTACTTCCCCAAACTGTGACAATAGTGTTACACCCGTGCGTGAGGGGAAATAATCAACATTAACAATCAAAGTGTAAGACTATGCAAGCGCATAAGAATGTTCGTGTTTCTCTCTCTCCAAATTATCCACACCTCACGACACAGACGAACAATCAACAACAGTCCACAAAAGCAGGTAGAATTCAATCCTGGTCAACTATTAAATCAAAAGAAAGTTTCACATTCAATTGTCATTCATCATCAGTTCACTCTCCACACTAAATATAAAATTCCTTCGGGTGTTTCGCCTTTTCTTAATATTCCTAGAAAAGGGAAACTATTTCAATAACACATTTTCTTAATTAATCCTCAAATTGTCTCCCAATTCAGTTTTCCAAAACCATCTCCATTTACAAGTACACAAGTAGCAGGTTCCTTCGTAGTTATCCAAAACTAACTCATTTCATCTACTACTCAATCCCACAAACCAAACTGGCAGTAAATAGCGCAGGTGCTCCCAGTGCACTCCTGCCGTTTTCTCTTCAACCAGGCCCGCCGGTGCAGAACGAAGTCGCGTCTGCCCGCGTGCATCCTGGTGTTGCCGACTCTGTCACTTTGCTCCAGACCGCCGCACGGAAAGGATAGTCAGCGCGTCAAAGGAGATGGGGCCCATGCCACACCACTCTCCTAGCCAGCCACAGAAGCTGAAATGATCGATACCAACCATATACAAGCTATCCAAAATATGTACGTGTTAACAGCCCACGAGACTTACCAACCAAATAGTCTCCTGTTAACAAAGAACAAACCACCATCAAAATGGAACAAACTGATTATTACCAAACAACAACGCACTCAACACAACACCTTGGAACCTGCAAACTATCATTGACTTCTTCCAACATTCACAAAGAGTAATACCTTTGACACACCACCTTGACGTCTATCACAACCAAGTAACGAACTCACCAAACGAAGCCAAAAATTAGAATTCCATACAAGGAATGCAACAACTGTATTCATAGAAATAACAAGAGAGTAAACCATTAGGTACGAACCTGCATCAACAGCAGCTTACAAAAAACATAAGTGAGTTGCCCCCGGTCCACATCCCAAAGCTAACAGCTGAGGACCAAAAAAAACCCGATGTGTCCCATTCAAGACAAACATGGCAACTGAACTCAACTGAACGAAATAGGTCAATACACATCTGCGCGTCACGTGATACGCATACTGCGCTGAGGTTCCAAACCAGAAATATGGCATCACAAAAAACGCCCAAAACACTGCGTAACAAATAGGGTCTTTGAATAATAGGCCCCAATTTGATGCCTTTTAGTGACATAGGTGTTAAATCACTGTGGTGTTAAAATGCGACTTTGGCGGTGAAAGAGTTAAGCCAGTTGCCCAATAATGATTCCCGCCTTGTAATGTGCACACTTTCATATTTCTTACTTCCAGAGGTTTTTTTTTAGGGATTGCGCATAGGTTTCTGTGCGGAAGCTCCGCGTATAATTATATGTACGCTGCCTTATTTTATTTTATGCATGTCACAGAGGAATCACCATTCCTGCAGACGAAATCTTTTCTCTACCCAGATAAGTTTAAGCGATCAACAGTGTAGGGCAGAACATGACTGGCGGCGAAAGGGTTAAAAGTATTCCCCTACAATTTTAGACACTAACTTCTTCTTCTTCTTCTTCTTCTTCTTCTGCGTTCCCAGGCCATATGGCCATAAAGGGTAAGGTACGTATGTGTCCGGTTTTCAGTTACTGGTCTTCCTGCTGCATTCAGCCGACACATTCCGATTTCGGAGGAGCTCAAAGGAGAAACATTATTTGGAAGATTGAAAAAAGGCAGGAGAATGGGCAAATAAGTCAGAAAGATAGTAGATGATCATGATAGATGACAGAAAGCAAAGGGAAAAGGCAGTCAAAGAGAGTGGCAGATTAGAGGAAGTTACAAGCACAGAGCTTCCAGAAGGTGGGTGAACTATTTTTTTTTAAAAGACCCCCTGGTATCCCCACAGGCAGAGACTCGTGAAGGGGCGGGATCGTCCAGCTCCCCGTATGGAGGCACGAGGCATCCGCGAAATTGCCCCAAGACAGAAACAATCTGTTCTCTTTTGATAGCCGAAAACCCTTTGGCGATTGTCTGGCCCAAAGTTCTCGTATGGGTTTCATGAGCCGTCATGCAATATCTGCATTCAGACCATTGCCCTGGTTATTTAATCGCGTATCAGAAATGGCGTGTTTTGCGTTGATCTCTCTCTCAGTTTCTTTCTCTGTATCTGTCTGTCTGTCTGTCTCTCTCCCTTTCTCTGTCTGTATGTATATGTATGCGACAGTAGATTATATATATGTGTGGAGTGGGAAGTTTGGCTTGTGCGGCTGTTATCTTTTTCTGTATATATATATATATATATATATATATATATATATATATATATATATATATATATATATATATATATATATATATATATAATAAAATCAGGAAAGAATGCATCTGTTAAAACTACTAGGAATCTTTTATTTCCAAACGTTTCGGTCTCCAGTGACCTTCATCAGAGAAACAACCTTAAATTCGAACTTAAAACATTACCGTATTAAAATGACATTGTCATGTACATCTTCAAAATGAACTCTCATGCTATCTCAATATATTATATATATTTTATATAATTTTTTTTTTTTTTAAACACGGAACATTACTCAAAGTTAACGTTAACTGGTTTTGTTTCTGAGGTTCACAAATAAAGACATTGGACACAGAAAAGTTTTATCAAAGCAAACTATATATTATATATATATATATATATAATAAAAAAGAACACAAAACAACAAGCCTTTTCGCTATGAAAATAAAGAAATTTTCGGCTTTATTTTACCAGTTAAAAAACCTGAAAGCCTTCCTCAGCCATTGAGTCGCCCAGGGCCTGTATTCACGTTGAGATAGCATGAGACTTAGCATCATGCTAACTTCCAAAAGTCCTATTAAATCCTATGGCTGGTACCCACGTGTCGTCATATCCGGCCACAAGGAGCGCCATATTATGGGAGACCGCCATCTTAGTCCTTACCTTTTTTTGAAAAATGCCAGATCGATGCTGCGTATTTGGCTGTTCCAATTCGAAACTTATCTAAACCGTATTTATAACATCTGGATGTTTTCTTTACACATTTAGATAACATTTTCACTTTGTTTACACACAAATAAGGACTAAGATGGCGACACTTCCGTTGGAATGGTCGAGATGCGCACGCAGGTGGGTTGGAGCCATAGGACATTGGAATCAAAAGAGAATGGTTACTAGGTGTATGAAAAGACGCAATCGATGATGTTAAAGAACAGCAATGACAAAACCTATGATGAAAAAATAAAAATGACGTATGCTATGTAAAAGGACGTCATAGGTTGCATAGAGCTTACCTTTTTTGAATGAGTGGCTAATGAATGACAGACAGATAATTATGAATGAAAAGTCAATATCAAGATTTTGTTATTAATAACCTATACCCCTCCACATACACACACACACACACACACACACACACACACACACACACACATACATACATACATACACACACTCACATACTAGCATGTGCGTACACACAAACGCACGTGTGCACACACAAACGCACGTGTGCACACACACATACACACAAATCAATGCACGCAATGAATACCCACACATTCGCGAACGCGCGCGCGCACACCCACACACACGCACACACACATACTCACACACACGCACAAGCACACACACACACACACACACACACACACACACACACACACACACACACACACACACACACACACACACACACACACACACATATATATATATATATATATATATGCACGAACGCGCGCGAGCGTGCAGATTGTCCAAATGTGGGGAGTAAGGCGCTCATAGCGCAGTCAAGGACGCACAGATCGTCGCATCATGGCAAGGCATTCAGTCCCAGTGGGTAGAGCGTATATATATATATATATATATATATATATGTGTGTGTGTGTACGTGTGCGTGTGCTTGTGTGTGTGCGTGTGCGTGCGCGCGCGTGTGTGTATGTGTGTGCGGGCGTATGTATTTGTGTGTGTGTGTGTGTGTGTGAGAGAGAGAGAGAGAGAGAGAGAGAGAGAGAGAGAGAGTAGCGGTGTGTCTGTGTATGTCTGATTTGATTGTCTGCGTGTGTGTGTATGTGTGTGTGTGTACGTGCGTGCGTATGTGTGTGTGTGTGTGTGTGTGTTAACGAGCGCGCGCGTGTGTGTGCGTATCTGTATATACTTCCCCGTTGGCGATTTTCTTGGCACGAAATCATCTGATCCACTCCATGAGCCGCCATGCAGGTTCTCCATTGAGTCTAAGGCCCTACTGGTTCCTTAGGGCATAGCAACACAGCTCGGCACAGTATCTGCTGTTGTTGGATGTGTGTGTGTGTGTGTGTGTGTGTGTGTGTGTGTGTGTGTGTGTGTGTGTGTATGTGTGAGAGAGAGAGAGAGAGAGGTTCAAACAATTTTCAATTCAAACCGTTTTAATGAATAGGCCTTCTGCCCGTATCATACGAGCCTGGGGGAGGGGGTTATAATAGCGCATAACATTCGAATCAAAAATTAGAAAAGAGAGAGAGAGAGAGAGAGCAAGCGTGAGAGAGAACAAGAGATAGAGAGACTTAAAGAGATTGTGTGTTCGTGCGTGCGTGCGCGTGTGTGTCTCTGTCTGTGCGTCTGTCTGTATGGTCCAGCAAAATAGCCAAGCTGCAGGGTGGCACAAAAGGAACAAGGTCAAGGTCAGGACCGCGATCGATAATGTATGCGCGGAAGTCTTCCTCTCATGGTGGCACACCACCACACAAACTTTGAAGCGATTCTGTCAAGCGGTTCGGGAGATATCCTTGGGACAGACAGAAAAGAAAAAAAAAAAAAGAAAGAAACGCACGAACGAATTCATACTCCTTTGCAATCGTAGATACGATCGGCAAAGGACAACAAACAAACAAACAAACAAAGCAAGTGCAACGCCGAGCGGCTGCAAAGTCCCCTCGCAGCATCGCCGAGCTACTCGGAAATCGGAATGCGTCGGCTGTACACATACATAAGAACGCATCAGAACAGCACGTAACTGAATAGTTTTTTGATATAATCTTATTATAGCCTTGGGGTTCGGACCCGTGATTTGAGCGCGCACGATCATGCGCACACGAGCGCACAGCAACAATTCATGACAACTGTGTTATAGACCATTCATCAAGAAATGTTGTGGAAAAAAACCTGCATTAAAATACATGCAAAACTTCGCGAGATATTAGCGATTATGTGTTTCGGGGTTTGAACCCCGTAACTGGCG
>CM065705.1:11060862-11063362 GCA_017654935.2 Phymorhynchus buccinoides
GTGGTAAACATGTTCTCAGTCGTTGTCCCCATCCCTATGTTCTTCTTCATTGGATTTAGTACTCAGCACTTGTGGTCATAAAAAGACACCTAATGAGAGACTTAGTGCGATTTTTCTCACGCCAGAGGGCATGCCGCTCGTGTGGGGCTAATCCTCTCTATATTATTAGTTGGGGATAAAGAAAGAGAGAGAGAGACAGTGAGTGGTCCTACCACCACTCTCTCTCTCTCTCACTACGCCCAAGTAAGAAAATCGCGTGATAAGCCCCTAGTGCATTGACTGCCCTCTGGCGTGAAAAATATCGCCATAGGTTGACCATTGGTTGCGTTGTTGCTCAGGTCAGGTCAGGTAGCTAGGACATTAGGCCTCGCGGCCTCTTCATTGTCCTTTCATTTTTGTTTGAACTTTTCCACAGCTGAGAGGTTTTTATATTATTATTGTTTTGCTAATCTGCCTTTTAGTCATGCTCATATTGCAGTTTTGAGATGGTGTATTTATCAAGGGGATTTTTGAATTGTGTTAGACTTA
Organism: Phymorhynchus buccinoides; assembly: GCA_017654935.2. NCBI lineage: Eukaryota > Metazoa > Mollusca > Gastropoda > Neogastropoda > Raphitomidae > Phymorhynchus > Phymorhynchus buccinoides. The sequence continues at coordinate 11,061,391 of CM065705.1, forward strand.
GTGCTCGTTTAATATGTGCAGGAAGTGTATTCCAAAACTTTGTTACTCTGTTAGAAAAGATTTTTTTTCTAATATTAGTTCGGCTATACTGGGTTAGTATTTTTAAATCACTGTTACGGGTTCTTGAGTGAGTTGTTAGCTGGAACAAAGATTTATTTGTATTGTTATCACTGTGAACAAATTTGTATGTGTTTATCAGATCCCCACGAATTCTTCTGTATTTCAGAGATGGTAATTTCAACTTCCTTAGTCTGTGTTTGTAATCAAGGTGACTAACGCTTTTAACTAATTTTGTTGTTGTTGTTTTCGTTCCCCAGCTTAAATTCTCTGGGGGCACACCCAGTGCCATGTGAACATTTCGCATGGCCTTAGGTGGGAAGATTACGTGTATGGCTGCTTGTTAAAGGGCCCCCGCCACATGGGCGGCCATACTCCGACTTCAGGGACTTCGCTCCATTTATGGAGCCACCCACACATTCACTCCACCTGTGGAGTGACAACAACCAACAATTCTTTACGGCGTGTAGGGAGAACTGCCACTGGTAAAGACAGCTTCCTTTGGGCACAGCCGTGTCATTTTAACATTGGTCATGGGTCAGTTTCTCTTACACCACATGTACAGACACAGTGAATAGCCAAGGACCTTTGATAATAAATCGATGGCTTGGAGTCAAAACGGACTATCTTCAGATAATCCATTGACGTATTATTGGATTTATTACAAAAACTAATAACTTGTATAAAACAATGACTGCAGAAAAATAAAAAAAAGGGTTTTTGCTTTTCATATTTCAGCAGTCTTTTTTTATGCAAGTTATTAGGTTTCGTGATACGTTCAATAATGTGTCAATAGACCATCTAAAGATAGTACATTTTGACTCCAAGCCATCGAATGTAATTGGTTGTGTACTATGGTCTCAATTTTTAAAACGACAGTCTAGTAGGGGAAGACGGGGTAAAAAGCGCATGGGCGGGTAAGAAGCCCAGCGCCCCTCCCCAATTATCTCATGAAATGAAGCAAATTTCAGTCTCATTTTGCCCATGAGACGAGCGTTAATGTCTAGCATTCGTCTCATGGGCAAATTTGACTGAAATTTTCTTTATTTCATGAGATAATTGGGGTGGGCTTCTACCCGCCCATGCGCTTTTTACCCCGTCTTCCCCTACAGCTAGAGAAGCTACAAAGAAAAGCCATTACATTACTTAAGGCGTATAAGAACATATACATGTCTTATTATTACGAAAGATTAAGCTACTTGAACCTACACTCTATTAAAGGAAGGAGGGTAAGAGGCTAGCGTATTCTAGTGAATTATGAAAATATGAATGCATTCGGTCTAGCGGTTTTCGAGATATTCAAGATTGAAAATTCGCTGATTTTGTGGTTTTTCGGCAATAGTTCGCCGATGTTTCGGCGTAATCATTTAATATGGCAAATTTTGCTATCCCTGAATACCCTGCAACTGTTCTGAACATTTCAGCCAAATCGGACAAAAAAAGAGGTGAACAAGAAGAAGAACAAGAACAGAACAAGAAGAAGAAAAAAACCACAAGAAGAATAAGAAAAAGAAGAAGAGGAAGAAGAGGAATTTTTACAATAACAATAGTATTAGCTCTGGAAAAAAAATAGTATTCTCCATAAAGGGGAGAATCCTAATAATAATAAAATGTACGATCGACAAACAGGTCAAGATTTGTGTACAAAAGTCGAGGCGCATGCGTACATAAATTAATGGCGCGTGACATCGGTTCTCTAGCACGTGAAAGCCAGTGATGCGTAGCATGAATGAACCGTTTTCCATTCTCGGGTTGCAGATTGGACACGGGTGAGATCTTTCTACACGAGTTTAGGACACGCCTTTTTTTTGGCGGTTCACTTTTGTGGCCGTGTAATGATAATAATAATGCAATAAACCAGGTCATTGTTTCTTTATGTTTGGTGGTGTTCACTACGGTTGCTTTGATATTTGGT
>CM065705.1:11068362-11090862 GCA_017654935.2 Phymorhynchus buccinoides
CAGTGTGAAGATTAAGGAACATTATCGCCCAAATCACTCCAGCCATGCACACAAACAGAGCATACATAAACAAAAGGAGAAACGAAAGAAGATTCAATTCTGATCGCTTCTCGGCCTTTTGGCTAAGACAGTGATTCAGGAACATAAATTTTTGTTTATACTCTGGTTGGTTGGTTCAGCCCGTCGTACATGGCGAAAGCCGATACGCGACGTTAAACTGAACTTCCAGAAAGAAGATTACAGGTTTTTACTTCAGGTGTAGACATAGGGAAGTGGTAGATCAGACTTTTTTTTATAACTTTATAATAGAAAATCACCTCTACGCCGATTGGTTTCCCCACAACAAACCACTACAAAAGCAAAATCAGAGGCAAAATTGTGGTGTAAGGTAGTGAAACGAGTTTAGAAGTGATCAAGGTGCACACAGATTTACTTCCCCTGAAGCAAATGCATCAAATTGACAGCTATTTATTAATTCCGCATATATATGGCTGCAACGACTTGAATGAGTTAATTAGGCGCTGTGAAGAGGAACATGTTTTTATTTTGTTTTTGTCTTCTCACACACACAGGCGTACGTACGTACGCACACACGGACAGACAGAGAAACGCCTACTGTAGGGCCACGATTCCCATTCCACAGGACTCCAGTTTCTTTTAGAACTGAAAGAGCAACGACTGAAGAATAAAAACCCACTGGAATTACCGATCGATAATCTAATAAAGAACAGTGGATGTATGGAGAGGTGTGTGTGGGGGTGGTGGTGGGTGGGGGGGGTGGTGGTGGTGAAAGGGGTTGGGGTAGGGGGTAGGCGATTTCGGAGGGTTGGGGGGTGTATTGGTGTGGGGGTGGGGTTAGGGCATGGACAAGCAAAGGATGGGGGGTGGGGGGGTGGTGTGGAGCTGAAGTGATACTTTGTGTGTGTGTGTGTATGTGTGTGTGTGACTATGTGTGTGTGCGTGCGCGTGTGTGCGTGCGCGTGAGAGTATGTGTATGTGTGTGTATGATTTTCTCTCTCTCTCTCTCTCTCTCTCTCTCTCTCTCTCTCTCTCTCTCTCTATCTCTCTCTCTCTCTCTCTGTATGTGTATGGCTCAGTGTGTGTAATTATGCGTGTGTGACTGTGTGTGTGTATGTGCGCGCGTTCATGCGTGCGTGTGCGCGCGCGCGTGTGCGTATTGCGTGTGAACGTGTGTGCAGGCATCTGTGCGTGCGTGGGCGCGCGCATCGTGCGCGTGCGAGCAGTGTGAAATTAAGGAACATTATCTCCCAAATTATGCCATGCACCAGCGAACACTGTTTCACGCAAGACCGCCTCCGCGCTTCCATAACTTTGTTCACGTGCCTCAACGCCAGCGGGCTCTGGCATTTAAATACTCACAAAATGGACGAAGGCGGTGATAAAAGAGGAAACGATAAAAGACAAATAATAAGAGCGGGGTTACCACGTTGGGCTATTGGTCGTAAACGTGTGCAGAAACTGATGCAGACATGCGATTTACTGAAAGATGACAAGATTAACCCTTTCACCGCCAGCCATATTTCAGCCAAAAATGTCCATTACATGTATCTGGGTAGAGAACAAAATCCATCTGCAGTATTGGGGATTATTCTGACATATATAAAATAAGGTCTATTCTTACTTCCGAAAATGACAACATCTGTATCCCTATTAAAGTCTCCCTTTCTGTTAAGATCTGCACAATTCTAAATGCCTCATATGGCTATTTGGCCCAGAGGGCGTAAAACCTCTATTTCTCTCTCTCTCTCTTTCTCTCTCTCTCTCTCTCTCTCTCTCTCTCTCTCTCTCTCTCTCTCTCTCTCTCTCTCTCTCTCTCTCTCTCTCTCTCTCTCTCTCTCTCTCTCTCTCTCTCTCTCTCTCTCTCTCTCTCTCTCTCTCTCTCTCTCTTCCTCTCTCCCAAAACTATGACAATAGGGTATTTGGATAACAGACCCCAATTTTGTGGCTTTTAGTGACAAAGGTGTTAAATCAATGTGGTGCTAAAATGCGACAATTGGCGGTGAAAGAGTGAATGGGTGTTTAGTTGCCTTGTAGAAATGGCTACTAGTGTGGGGCAGACACCCCATTATTGATCTAATAAAGCTCATCGTTATCTATTTTTTTATGATATTTAGAATGCTGGTGGGGTGTTTTTTTATCACCGTTTCCGATACATTTTAGCGATAGCAGTAGTAGCAAAGACACGTTAAGTTCCAAGTGCCTTTAGCAGTAGTAACAGCAGCAGCAGTATTTGGAGTAGTAGGGGAAGACGGGGTAAAAAGCGCATGGGCGGGTAAGAAGCCCACCCCAATTATCTCATGAAATGAAGCAAATTTCAGTCTCATTTTGCCCATAAGACGAGCGTTAATGTCTAGCATTCGTCTCATGGGCAAATTTGACTGAAATTGTCTTTATTTCATGAGATAATTGGGGTGGGCTTCTTACCCGCCCATGCGCTTTTTACCCCGTCTTCCCCTACTAGAAACGTAACAGTCGTCATCGCGGTCGTCATCGTGATGCTTATCCGCATCGAATTTGTCGTCGTCGTCGTCCTCGTCGTCGTCGTCAGTATATCGTTGTCGTCAACGTCGTCGTCGTCGTCATTGTCGTAGTAGAATTTATCTGCCGCCTAATTATAAAATAATTATATGGAACAGAAACGGCAAAGGTATTAAGGGCTGCTCTCGCGTTGATGGGGCGGGCGTGGCTGGTGCATCTCTGGGTCCCATTAGCACCTCCGGGTGTTTCTATTTCATTCATTATCGGCAACAGCAGCAACAGTAGCAGTAGTAACAGTAGAAGCATCACCACCACCATCAACCGCAGCAGCAGTAGTAGTAGTAGTAGTAGCAGTAGTAGTAGTAGCAGCAGCAGCAGTAGTGGTAGTACACAAAAAGTAATGTAGTAGTAGTAGTAGTAGTAGTAGAAGTAGTAGTAGTAGTAGTAGCAGCAGCAGCAGCAGCACAGCAGCAGTAGTAACAGTGCAAACAGCCCCGTGGTAGACACGGTTATAGGCGTACAGCGTAGTGCAAACAGCCCCGTAGTAGACATGGTTATAGGCGTACAGCATAGTGCAAACAGCCCCTTAGTAGACACGGTTATAGGCGTACAGATTAGTGCAAACAGCCCCGTGGTATACACGGTTATAGGCGTACAGCATAGTGCAAACAGCCCCGTAGTAAACACGGTTATATGCGTACAGCATAGTGCAAACAGCCCCGTAGTAAACACGGTTATATGCGTACAGCATAGTGCAAACAGCCCTGTAGTAAACACGGTTATATGCGTACAGCATAGTGCAAACAGCCCCGTAGTAGACACGGTTATAGGCGTACAGCATAGTGCAAACAGCCCCGTAGTAGACACGGTTATAGGCGTACAGCATAGTGCAAACAGCCCCGTGGTAGACACGGTTATAGGCGTACAGCATAGTGCAAACAGCCCCGTAGTAGACACGGTTATAGGCGTACAGCGTAGTGCAAACAGCCCCGTGGTAGACACGGTTATAGGCGTACAGCATAGTGCAAACAGCCCCGTGGTAGACACGGTTATAGGCGTACAGCATAGTGCAAACAGCCCCGTGGTAGACACGGTTATAGGCGTACAGCATAGTGCAAACAGCCCCGTAGTGGTAGACACGGTTATAGGCGTACAGCATAGTGCAAACAGCCCCGTGGTAGACACGGTTATAGGCGTACAGCATAGTGCAAACAGCCCCGTGGTAGACACGGTTATAGGCGTACAGCATAGTGCAAACAGCCCCGTGGTAGACACGGTTATAGGCGTACAGCATAGTGCAAACAGCCCCGTGGTAGACACGGTTATAGGCGTACAGCATAGTGCAAACAGCCCCGTAGTAGACACGGTTATAGGCGTACAGCATAGTGCAAACAGCCCCGTGGTAGACACGGTTATAGGCGTACAGCATAGTGCAAACAGCCCCGTGGTAGACACGGTTATAGGCGTACAGCATAGTGCAAACAGCCCCGTGGTAGACACGGTTATAGGCGTACAGCATAGTGCAAACAGCCCCGTGGTAGACACGGTTATAGGCGTACAGCGTAGTGCAAACAGCCCCGTGGTAGACACGGTTATAGGCGTACAGCATAGTGCAAACAGCCCCTGTGGTAGAGGACGGTTATTTCGTACAGCATAGTGCAAACAGCAGCAACAGACACAACAATAGGCGTACAACAAGTGCAACAGCCCGGTATTTATACGGCGCTGAATCTTGATAGAAATCAAATCAAAGCGCACACACACGTTAGCATTCATAGCGCATTCAAACACAAACGCAATACAAAGCGAACACACACGGATAACATAAATGGAATATAGCAGAAACAGACCTAATGGCAAGAGAGAGAAGATAAAGAGAGAGGAGCTTTAATGACGGGGGAACAGGTGGGTTTTGAGGTTAGCTTTGAAAGCAGAGAGAGTCGGTCGCTGACGGAGGGAGAGAGGAAGTTTGTTCCAGGAGGTCGGTCCTGAGTAGACACGGTTATGAGCAAACACAGCAAAAGAGCGCCGACCAACAGTTGAAAGCTTATACCTAGGGATCTGGAGAGAAAGAGGGTCAGAAACTGAACGTAAAGTGCGACAGCATAGGCACTTAATTTCGCAGTGTAGTTGGTAGCCTAAAAGAAGCTAAACACTTTCTCCATCCGCCTTCCATTGTGTACAATGGTCAACCTATGGCGATATTTTTCACGCCAGAGGGCAGTCAATGCACTAGGGGCTTATCACGCGATTTTCTTACTTGGGCGTAGTGAGAGAGAGAGAGTGATGGTAGGACCACTCACTGTCTCTCTCTCTCTCTTTATCCCCAACTAATAATATAGAGAGGATTAGCCCCACACGAGCGTCATGCCATCTGGCGTGAGAAAAATCGCACTAAGTCTCTCATTAGCCGGTGACAGTGCTAAACAGGGGATATAACCTCAAAGGATTACCGTTGTCGTCAATTACCTCCCCTTTTCAGCCATGTCTTCTCCTTCACGAGCCACCGCGCAGGTCAGACCGGAAAGCGGAAGTCGCCATGGTAGCAGAACCATGGCCTTGATTGGCGATTGTTTCCCTTTATTTGACGTGCCCTTTTAGAAACTTTGGGTAGCGTTCAGAGAGTTGTACTTTTGTCTGTGTGGCTACGATTTTACATGCAGGTTGTCTTCGGGAAATTGTTCTTTTTCCTTCTTGCGCTGACGTTCTAATTGTAATGTGTGTCTAGAGTGTCTTTTCCTTGTCCTCAAATGTCGAAACTGGGTGTTCAACAAAGAACATAAATTGTAAGTGTCAAACTGTGCCTGTTATATAACTAAACGCAACTCCAATAAAGTAATCGATATGTTTTGATCGCATCAACAATTCAATGGTGTTTAGTTTTTTAAATTTATAGCACATACACTCATTGGCTTATATTTGGTGGATTCGAATGATCACTATTTCTTTCTCTAAACAAAACGTAATGTATATGATAATAGTACGAATTGATATCCTTCCCAAATACAAATAATAGATAGCAGGCATGATGATTTTCAGAGAATTCTCTAGATTCAGAGAAAAGTGAATGCAGAGAAACGAATCTATAATATACTACGCCAAGGCCCGAAGGGTACAAGAATGTAAACACTCGGATACCGCGTAAATGTCGGACTTAGCTTGCCATACAGTTCCAGAAGAACGCGTTGGGACGCTGATTCCGCTATGTCTGGTTCAAAATTTTGCTTTTGAAAGTTGATTTTGAAGGCAAAATGTACGAAATTTCCTTGGAATTTTGTGTCGTCTGCGTCGCCCAAGCTGTGTCGGAAATTGCCGAATCTACCTCGGAAAACACGAAGAATGCCGAACCCGTGTTTCGTAATTTCCGACCTTTATTTCCCCTCCTTTACTTTCCGGCTGTGTGATATTGGCCGACTTTGTGGCACGGGGAACTCTTACATTCACAGACAGCATATAATTATGTTCTATCAATGTAACATTGAATAAATGATCTTTGCATTTCAAACATTTTATTTCTGGACCCGTGCGAAGCACGGGTGTAACTAGTATAATAATAATAATAATACAAGATAATAAAAAAAATGAAGAAGGGAAACTATAATAGAAATATGGAGATTCGAGCTCACGATTTGTTATTTGTTTTTACAAACTAAGCTTAGCTACACCTGCCCCACCCCCTCCCCCTCCCGGGGCCAAAGCTTCAATACAAACTGTTCCAATCTGTTCCAAGCAAAGCACTCTTTCTCTTCTCCACTTTCCCCAAGATACATTGATCGATGGGAAAAACCACTCTGATGTAAATCCTCGACAAGATGGGATCGAGGATTTACCAAGCAAGGTCGCTTGACCGACGAGAACAGAACTCTCCCGGGTGTCTGTCTGTCCTTGGGCTAAATGACCATACTGACCAGACCTCTGTGTGTGTGTGTGCGTGTGCGTGTGTGCGTGCGTGCGTGTGTGTGAGAGAGAGAGAGAGAGAGAGAGAGAGAGAGAGAGAGAGAGAGAGAGAGAGAGAGAGAGATTTCAAGTAAAATCACCTAACAGAAAGTGGTCTTCTTGCCCACTACCACCCTCAGTGCACAGACAATCCCCAGCGCTGGGCTCCACAGAAACTGCTAATCACCTCTGTCCACACCTCTGGAGATCTGGATTGTGCGTTGCCTAAGCGTAGCGATTTATGCCGCTCTGTTGCGAAAATCAACAAGCAAAGAATGTCTGAATATAAATAGTATACATATATTTTTTTTCCCCAAAAAAGACCACACTTAACACCTTGTTGGGTCAAGCTTTCAATATTTTTGTCCGTCACCTTAAGGTGATCGGACTTTGCAATGGGCTGGTTTGTATGTTGTTGTTTTTTTCGGGGTTTTTTTCTGTCTGTCCCAAGGATATCTCCCGAACCGCTTCACCGAATCGCGTCAAATTTTCTGTGGAGGTGTGCCACCTTAATAGGAAGAGATCCGCGCAAACCATTTTGCCGTCGTGACCTTGTTTTATATTTTATTTTATTGATATCTCTTAGGAAAATGTTTCAAACTGACGGATAGACCCTAAAAGGACACCTCTTAAGAGAATATTAAAAGGAAAAAGAAATACAGGGATGAGTACAAGTTGTATATGGCAAAAGAGGATAGCATTAGTAAAACTCGTGATTTTTTAATGTGAGGCCTCCGGCCTGTCCACAAGGATAGCACTAGTTAACCCTTTCACCGCCAGCCATTTTTCAGCCCAAAAATATCATTAAACCTAACTGGGTAGAGAAAATAAAATATCTGCAATATTGCGAATTCCTCTGTGACATGTATAACATTAGGCCTATCCATAACTCCCAAAATGAAGAAAATAGGGTCTTTTCATAACAGGTCCTGATTTCATACCTTTTAGTGACGTGGGTATTAAATCATAATGGTGCAAAAATGCGACATTGGCGGTGAAAGGGTTAAACGTAAGAGAGACCAAATTATGAGAACAATTGAAGACAGAAGGCAAAAAAAATCAAAGTTTTGGAAAGAAAGGAAATCAATATTATGTATATGGCAAAAAGAGGTAATTAAACGTAAACATATAGTTGGTTTGTTTGTTTTGGGGAAGGGATTGGTTGGTGTATTCCTGAAAACTGTTTGCTTTGGGGAAGGGATTGGTTGGTGTGTTCCTGAAAACTGTTTGCTTTGGGGAAGGGATTGGTTGGTGTATTCCTGAACACTGTTTGTTTTGGGGAAGGGATTGGTTGGTGTGTTCCTGAAAACTGTTTGTTTTGGGGAAGGGATTGGTTGGTGTATTTCTGAAAACTGTTTGCTTTGGGGAAGGGATTGGTTGGTGTATTCCTGAAAACTGTTTGCTTTGGGGAAGGGATTGGTTGGTGTATTCCTGAAAACTGTTTGCTTTGGGGAAGGGATTGGTTGGTGTATTCCTGAAAACTGTTTGTTTTGGGGAAGGGATTGGTTGGTGTATTCCTGAAAACTGTTTGTTTTGGGGAAGGGATTGGTTGGTGTATTCCTGAAAACTGTTTGTTTTGGGGAAGGGATTGGTTGGTGTATTCCTGAAAACTGTTTGCTTTGGGGAAGGGATTGGTTGGTGTATTCCTGAAAACTGTTTGCTTTGGGGAAGGGATTGGTTGGTGTATTCCTGAACACTGTTTGTTTTGGGGAAGGGATTGGTTGGTGTATTCCTGAAAACTGTTTGTTTTGGGGAAGGGATTGGTCGGTGTATTTCTGAAAACTGTTTGTTTGGGGGAAGGGATTGGTCGGTGTATTCCTGAAAACTGTTTGTTATGGGGAAGGGATTGGTTGGTGTATTCCTGAAAACTGTTTGTTTTGGGGAAGGGATTGGTTGATGTATTCCTCAAAACTGTTTGCTTTGGGGAAGGGATTGGTTGATGTATTCCTCAAAACTTAGGCAAACCGTTATTTTTGTTGTTTGTTATTTTTTTGAAATTATTTTGCTAGTAGGAAATAGTTCAATAGATCTTGGATGAACGAATGTTCGTGTGAACGACAAGATGTCGACGTGTGTTATAGGACGTGGTTGCGAAATAATAATAATAGATTTTGTTTTGTGATTTTCGTCGCGGTTCGAATTTCTATACATTTGCTTTCAATTTTAACTGTATGTATTAATTATGTCGATAAACCTGTCAAATGTAATCGTAATTTGTTTCTTTAACTTCAGAGTAATTCGCCAGGAACATTTTTTTTTAATCCACGGTAGAAATTTCCTTGTCACGTATTCATTACTTTGAGGGAAATTTGAGGGATCCTGAGGGGTAAAGACCATCCGTCAACAGTTCCAATGTCAGAGGGTTCAGCATGTGGGGTGGGTACGAAGATGACTGACGAGTCCGATGCGGGCCTTGGAGGTTTTGTGACAGTGGGGACGGGAGAGTTGAGGGGGGGGGGGGGGGGGGGGGATGTCTGTTGGAGTTGGAGAATGGTCAACCTATGGCGATATTTTTCACGCCAGAGGGCAGTCAATGCACTAGGGGCTTATGACGCGATTTTCTTACTTGGGCGTAGTGAGAGAGAGAGAGAGTGATGGTAGGACCACTCACTGTCTCTCTCTCTTTCTTTATCCCCAACTAATAATATAGAGAGGATTAGCCCCACACGAGCGTCATGCCCTCTGGCGTAAGAACAATCGCACTAAGTCTCTCATTGCTGTTGCTCGTGCGATTTGTTCGCGCTTCTCGACGTGCCTGGGCTGTCTCGATATAACCAACCGTACAAGGCTGCTTTCTAATCAATTATGATGACATAATGACTCCTGATTACGTCATTGGTTTCGAAAATGCGCTAAAGTTTAGCGCTTTCGCTTGCACAGAGCGTGACGACCAGGCTTACCTACTAATGACTCCTCCTGTCTTGACCTTTATTCCTCTGTGGACTTCAATCGATGCTCCGCCCCTGTCATCAGACAAGGGAGCTAATGAGCAAACCCAAGGGGCAGTGGAGTCAGCGGTGGTTTCCCTTGATTGTTTCGTCTTGTTCTTCGTTAGCGCCTAGCTAAAGCGGCTTCAGGTTGGAATGAACTCCAAGTTGGTGGTATGTTATGTAAACGAGTTATGGAATATGACTGGGTATATACGACTCTCTCTCTCTCTCTCTCTCTCTCTCTCTCTCTCTCTCTCTCTCTCTCTCTCTCTCTCTCTCTCTCTCTCTCTCTCTCTCTCTCTCTCTCTCTCTCTCTCTCTCTCTCTCTCTCTCTCTCTTTTTTAAAAGATTGTACCGCTACAGCTATCTGTATTAATTTAAAAAATCGGGACATTACTGGTTTCGTATTGCCTCCAGTATTGTTCCCACCATATTTGTATTTACAAATGTCCCATATGTGTCTGATTCAGACCAAGAGGACGTAAAACTCCATTTTCTCTCTCTCTCTCTCTCTCTCTCTCTCTCTCTCTCTCTCTCTCTCTCTCTCTCTCTCTCTCTCTCTCTCTCTCTCTCTCTCTCTCTCTCTCTCTCTCTCTCTCTGCCCTTTTGTGGTCTATGTGTCTCTCTGTCTTCTTTTAACCCTGTTTGCTCTCTGTGTGTATCTGTTTTCTCTCTCTCTCTCTCTCTCTCTCTCTCTCTCTCTCTCTCTCTCTCTCTCTCTCTCTCTCTCTCTCTCTCTCTCTCCCTGTGTTCAGGGCTGAGTGTAAAAAAATAAAATGAAACAAAACAAAACAAACCAACAACAATAAAATAGATAAAAAAACACACACACACTTAATAATATATATGTTTTCTCATTACCCTGTATAAAGTAAAATGTCGTCTGTGCGTTAGATGTTCATGCCCGGATTCTCATTTTTATAATAATAATAATAATAAAAATAATTAAAAAAATATAATAATAAGAATAATGGGCATTTCTAGCGCTTAATCTTAAATAAGCCCTAAGCGCTTACAATAATAAATAAGTTATTGATAAATTAATAAACCATCAATTTAAACAAATGAACGACACAAATATGCTAAGCACATACACATACACACACACACACGCGCGTGCGTGTGCATGTAGTTTAATGTACTATAATTAAGTAAACAAAATAACTTACTCCAATTAGCTAATAGCACATAATGACATCGTGCTGTTTGAACGAAGTTTGTCTGAAGTTGAACGACAGTTGAGACAACCTTTTTTGAATTTTTATTTTGTATATGATTTTTTTTTGGGGGGGGGGGGGGGTTAGACTGCCGCGTGCACTTTACATACTTGGCCTTTTGGGTTTTGAAATGTCCCGTCTAAAGTGATTGGCTGGGCAGGGATGACTGTAATTAGCTAAGTGGCTAAGATGACGTAATGAAATGGAGAGTAAAAAAAATACACCCACATAATCTTAAAGGGGCACCCTGACGGATGAGGTTTTGTAAGAAACACCAGGAAAACACCCTTTACAGAGATTGCAACACTCACTTTGCTCTGGTTTCCTAGAAATCAAACCGTCAAATCGGCGATTCCTCCTTGGCGGAGGTGCTGGAAGTCAAATTCTTTCACCCAAAAATAAGGCGTGTGCCGTCTCTTTTCTAATGGCTGCTAAATCGTTCGCACGAAATGTTCGTAATGCAAGCTTTTAAAAAAATATTATACAGTTTATCTAAAGGGCTTTTGCTCACAACAAAGGAAATAGCTCCAATTTTTTGTTACTGCACTACAAAAAAAGAAAACGCTTCAACCACCCCATCCAAAATGGCTACTCTCTCCGGCATCTCCGCCAAGGAGGAATTGCCGTTTTGACGGTTTAATATCTAGGAAACCAGAGCAAAGTGAGTGTTCCGATCCTTGAAAAGGCTGTCTTTCTGGTGATCTCGACGTGTTTCTTGCAAAAACGCATCCGCCAGGGTCCACCTTTAATAACAGCGTTACCCAAATGGTTGTGTTATGTGAAAACCACTGACTAAGTTTCAGAGTAGTAATTCAATGAGTCATACTACCGGGAGAGAAACGGTTGTGTTATGTGAAAACCACTGACTGAGTTTCAGAGTAGCAATTCAATGAGTCATACTACCGGAAGAGCTAAAGGCCCAGCCACACTGCATACGATTTGACCCCCCGATACGATACGATCGCCACGATGTCTGTGAGTCATGATTCACGTGAAGCACTTCCGTACTCGCATATTATGCCTGCCAACTTTCTCCGCTGTAATATTTCTTCGAACTGAGCACACCACAAGCTCTGCTTGTTGCTGCTTCAGTTATTGTGTATTGTGTGATCTTTTGTTATTGGACAATGCAAAATGCTTAAAACCCTTTCACCGCCAAAGTCGCATTTAGCACCACAGTGAGTTAACCCTTTCGCCGCCAGACATTTTTCAGCCAAAAAATGCCATTAAATTTACCTGGGTAGAGAATAACATCCATCTGCAGTATAAGGGATTCTTCTATGACATATCTAAAATAAGGTCTATCCTTACTTCCCAAAACTAAGACAACAGGGGCTTTGGATAATAGACCCCAATTTGATGCCTTTTAGTGACATAGGTGTTAAATCACTGTAGTGCTAAAATGCGACTTTGGCGGTGAAAGGGTTAACACCTATGTCACTAAAAGGCATCAAATTGGGGTCTGTTATCCAAAGACCCTACTGTCATAGTTTTGGGAAGTGAGGATAGACCTTATTTTACATAAGTTTTTATGTCACAGAAGATTCCCCAATACTGCAGATATATTTTGTTCTCTACCCAGGTAATTGTAATGGACATTTTTGGCTGAAATATGGCTGCTGGCGGTGAAAGGGTTAAACCAAGCATTTCCGTCTATGAATAACTGCACTGTTTTCGCTCACTAAATTCATGTAGACCCGCAAGGCACGAATATAAAAAAAATGTCCGATACAAAAAAACAAGATACATTTTATCAGATTCGTGTACGCGAGACTACAAACATAAATGAAACATAACTAGTAGGATTTCATCAGGTTTATTTAGACAGTAGAATTCCACGTCAATCACGCCTTACAAATGTCAAAAATCGGATCGTAGCGAATCGAATCGAATGCAGTGTAGCCGGCTCTCTTAAGACATCCGCGAAATTGGACTGGGTGCTTAATTGACCGTTTCAAAACATTTTACTCAAAAGTTAATGAGCTGTTTAGGTAGAGTTATAGTGCCTAGCCAGCCCTTGACAACTGGCGTTCCACGGGCGACGTGCTTTTTTAAATTTTTATTACAATTTTTTTTATAGCAAATTATATGTTATCGACTTGATCTCGATCAGATTTATGTATGTTTATGACTTCCAAGAAAACTTGAAAGTTTATCATCCATGGAATTCGATTTTCCATTATTCTGCACACTTTTTTTTTAAATTTGTGTTTGAGTCTCCTTTAAATGTTATTGTGTTATTTCCTATTATTATCATCGGGACTTTCCTGGTATTGCAGTACCTCCAAGATCGTCCCACTATCTGTATAGATATTAATGTCCCATATGTGCGTGTTCCAGACCGGAGGACGTTAAGCGGACTTTCACTCTCCTTTAAAGTTTTGATTAGGGTTAGGATAAGGCCATGTACACACATAAGCGGATATTCCATGCGGAAACCCGTGCGCAATCCATAAATAAGTGAAACAAAGAAGGGACAAGATTTGCACACGTGTCCGAATTTCCCCTAAGCCTATATGCGTAAGCTTTTATCCTTCTTTCTTCTACTTATTTAGGGTTTTCCGTTCGGAACTTACGCGTCTAATGTGAACCCGGCCTAAGGGTTTTGTGTCACGTACAGACGGATATAATATTCTATATGACGGGGACAATTATACTATAGAGAGGGGGACACATTGAGACGGGGACACATAGAGACAGAATTGGGGACACATTGAGACCATAGAGACATAATTGTTGGCACATAGATATGGGGACACATAGAGACAGAATTGGGGACACATTTAGACGAGGACCCATAGAGACAGAATTGGTGGCACATAGAGATGGGGACACAACATATAGACGAAATGGTGGACACCTAGAGACGGGGATAAATAGAGATATAATTGTTGACACAATAGAGATGGTGACACATAGAGACGAAATTGTTGACGCATAGAGACGGGGGCACATAGAGACAGAATCGGTGACACATAGAGATGTGGACACATAGAGACAGAATCGGTGACACATAGAGATGGGGACACATAGAGACATAATTGGTGACACACAGAGACGGGGGCACATAGAGACAGATATAGAGACGGGGACACATGGAGACAGAATTGGTGACACGTACAGACGGGGGCACATATAGACACAATTGTGGACATATAGAGACGGGGACACATAGAGACAGAATTGGCGACACATAGAGACGGGGGCACATATAGACATAATTGTGGACATATAGAGACGGGTACACATAGAGACAGAATTGGTGACACATAGATACGGGGACACATAGAGACGGGGACACATAGAGACAAATTGGTGACACATAGATACGGGGACATTATTATAGAGACAGAATTGGTGACACATACAGTCGGGGACACATAGACACGGGGACACATAGAGACGGAGACACATAGAGACGCACTGGTGACACATAGAGACGGGGACACACAGAGAGACATAATGTTGACACATAGAGATGGGGACACGTAGATACATAATTGGTGACACACAGAGACGGGGACACATATAGAGACATAATTGGTGACACATAGAGACGGGAACACACACAGAGACATAATCGGTGACACATAGGGGAAGACGGGGTAAAAAGCCCATGGGCGGGTAAGAAGCCCATGCCAATTATTTCATGAAATAAAGCAAATTTCAGTCAAATTTGCCCATGAGACGAATGATAAACATTAACACTCGTCTCATGGGCAAAATGGACACATAGAGACTGGGACACATAGAGAGACAGAATTTGGTGACACACATAGACATGAATGGGGACACATAGAGACAGAATTGGTGACACGTAGAGACGGGGGCACACTAGTACGTAAACGTCCATTGTGCACTTTGTTCATTTCGCAGATACCCATCTCCTGTTCTTCGTTGGGCATAACGCATGCAATATGCATCTATTGTACGTGATAAAGAGAGAACAGAGGGCCAAAAGGGCACTAACACTTTGGTCTGAGAGATGAAAATCTGTTTAATAACGTCCTCCGGTCTGGAACAGACGCATTATTATGGAACATTAGTAGATAATTATAAAGATGGTGGGAACGACCCTGGAGGCCATGCCCGGAGGCAGTGCAACACCAGTAAAGTCCCGAAGTTTTAGCAATGCAGATATGTATATTATGCATTAGAGGGAGAGAGAGAGAGAGAGAGAGAGAGAGAGAGAGAGAGAGAGAGAGAGAGAGAGAGAGAGAGAGAGAGAGAGAGAGAGAGTCGCAGAGAGAGAGGGAGAGAGAGAGAGAGAGAGAGAGAGAGAGAGAGAGAGAGAGAGAGAGAGAGAGAGAGAGAGAGAGAGAGAGAGAGTCGCAGAGAGAGAGAGGGGGGGGGGGAGAGAGAGAAACAGAGAACGAGAGAGAGAGAGAGAGAGAGAGAGAGAGAGAGAGAGAGAGAGAGAGAGAGAGAGAGAGAGAGAGAGAGATACTTTTCAGACTTCAGACACTTTATTTTACAAGGATGAGAATTTAGGCTGGGCCTAGTCTTCAATTCTGTCCTTGGCTCTAAGCATGCAATACATAACTAATACGAGAGAGAGAGAGAGAGAGAGAGAGAGAGAGAGAGAGAGAGAGAGAGAGAGAGAGAGAGAGAGAGAGAGAGAGAGAGAGAGAGAGAGAGAGAGAGAGAGAGAGAGAGAGAGAGAGAGACTGACTTCAAACTTCAAATACTTTATTTTACAAGGATAAGAATTTAGGCTGGGCCTAGTCTTCCATTCTGTCCTTGGCTCTAAGCATACAATACATAACTAATACGAGAGAGAGAGAGAGAGAGAGAGAGAGAGAGAGAGAGAGAGAGAGAGAGAGAGAGAGAGAGAGAGAGAGAGAGAGAGAGAGAGAGATTCAAACAATTTTAATGACTAGACCTTCTGCCCGTATCATAGGGAGGCTGGGGGAGGGGATTATAAAGACACATAACCTTTGCACAGAGAGAGAGAGAGAGAGAGAGAGAGAGAGAGAGAGAGAGAGAGAGAGAGAGAGAGAGAGAGAGAGAGACACACACATTTACATAATCCTTCAATTTTCGCATGCAAAGCCCACGTTACACATCATTCTCAATAGTCTGCCCCATCAATCTCAGTAAAGCCTCCACCACACAGTCATGAAGTCAATTCAAGAAACTTTCTTTCTCTTCTAAGCAGAATAACCCCCTCAGAAATCCTTCTCTTAATTGCTTCCCTACCCTGCGTGAGACCCTTTTCCCTACACCACGCACGATCCGAACTCTGTTTGTGTCTCTCTCTTCTCTCTTTCTCTGTCTGTCCCTCTGTCTGGCTCTCTGTGTCTCCGTCTCTGTCTTTCTCTGTCTCTGTCTCTTTCTCTCTCTCGTTCTCTTTCTCTCTCTATCGTTATAAGTGTGGCTGTGGGTGTGATTTGTTAATAGTGTGTTTGGGCGTCTTTAAGTGTCCATCAGTGTGAGTGTTTCAAGTTGGTTGCGAAAGTGTACTGTAGATTATGTCATTCATTATTTGGGCGTGATTGGGAAATTGACTGAGGGATCAGGGAAGGGGGGTGTTGGTCAATGTTTGATGTATACTTTTTGTTCATTGTGTTTATTTTAGTGATTTCTGTAAAGCGCTTAGAGCTTAAAGATTAGGCGCTATAAAAGTTGTCTTAATAAAATAATAATAATAACTGAACGCGATGCGATTTTTACACAATTAGGCATGACACGCGTGAAATTCCACTGTCTACATAAACCTGATGAAACCCTACTAGACTAGTTACGTTCGCTATAATAATTTGCAGTCTCTCGTACACGAATCTAATGAAAATAGTTCCCCCACCTTCTGGAAGTTATGTGCTTGTAGCTTCCTCTAATCTGTCACTCTCTTTGACTCTGCCTTTTCCCTTTGCTTACTGTCATCTGCTATCTTTCTATCTTACTGGTTCATTCTCCTGCCTTTTTTCTATAAATTCTTACAAAGATTTCTTCAGCTGAAGTTGGACGTGCTGGGCCTAACTATTCTTAGTTAGGCGCATAACGGAAGCATGACGCATCTACGCTCATGTGACAGGAAACTATCTGAGCGAACAAAGAAGAAGAAGAAGAGAACTGATTCATGTATTGGGGTCGACATGAGCATAGTGAGCGAAGCTACTACAATGAGGCTTTATACTGATCATTCTCTACCCCTGTCTCGTGCCCTGAGATGCGAACGCCACCTACTTAAGATTATCGCCCTTGCCTGTCATGAAGTAGTAGAATATTTTAGGCACAGAAAATTATCTGCACCTGAATAGACTCGCCGCTAGGTGGCATGAGCAGTTCGGGCCTAAAATTATCGCCCTTTCGTGTCGGCAAGAAGTAGTATATATATATATAAAGCCCCATTAGTTTTAGACGGAAGTATTTCACTCCTAGCAGTTGTCAAGCGCCGCAAGCTTTCCTGGTACGGTCATGTGACACGTCACAAGTCACAACGCTCTGGCCAAAACGATTATCCAAGGGCACCTTCCAAGGAAAAACGCCGGCAAGGCAAGAAAGTCCTGGCTGGACAACACATCAAAAGTTGGACCAACCGCCAACACTATTGGATGAGACGATAAACCGGGGTCCCGTGTGCCCATGCACTCAGCACACGTTAATACCAATGGCAACGAAAAAGTTGTCATTTGGTCAATATTTACCCCCCACCCCCTTTCCTTCCTCATCAGTCACACAAAAATCGCATGCAAAAACAAAAATGTGGGTGGCGCGCCTCTGGCTGCGACACTCTCTCCAGGTGGGAGCAACCCGAATTTCACAGAGACGCCTCTGTGACTATAAAGTACCTAATACGTAATACCTAATACCTAATACACCAACACCCTCATACGCCTGGCAGAGGATCGTGACCAGCCCTTAATTTTATGAAGTTCTACTAAAGCTTAATTGGGAAACTAAAGTGGGAAACTAAACGTTGTTACTTTCTAAATTAAGTAAATCGGTAAAGTGGGAAACTAAACGTTGTTACTCTCTAAATTAAGTAAATCGGTAAAGTGGGAAACTAAATGTTGTTACTTTCTAACTTAAGTAAACCGATTAATTTAGAAAGTAACAACGTTTAGTTTCCCACTTAAGCTTTAGTAAAATTTCATAAAAATTAAGCACAGTGACAGAGAGGCTGACCACCCAATCCAGCATGGCACCCCGGACGACCAAGCCGGTCAAGATGGAGTGAGTGAATGAGTGAGTGATTTCACGCGATTCACGACTCACAGTCATCGTCATCAATCGGATCGCAATCGCTATCGAATCGTATGTAGTGTGGCTGAACCTTTAGGACCCTTTCCCTTATCTCCCTGACTTTAGCTTAGCTGAAAGTCACGCAAAAGTTTTGTCTTCTATAATCACAACTCAAAGCACCCCCCCCACCCCACACCCCCACCCCCACACCCCCACCACCTTTTTTGTTACCATCACCGTATGATGAAATTCTGTTTAACGTCCTCCGGTCTAGAACAGACACATATGGGACATTAGTAGATATAAAGATGGTGGGAACGATCCTGGAGGCAATGCCTGGAGGAAGTGCAACGCCACCAAAGTCCCCAACTTTTAACGATACAGATGTGCATGGGGTTTTTTCCCCACCATCACAGTATGGACAAGAATGAGGTTTTATACTGACCATTCTCTGCCCCTGTCTTGTGCCCTGAGATGCGAACGCCACCATTTAAGATTATCGCCCTTGCCTGTCAGGAACTAGACTAGTCTATAGCCACATAAAATCATCTGCTCCTGACTCGTCACCAGGGGGCATCAACACTTCGGGCCTAAAATTGTCGCCCTTTCGTGTCGGCAAGGAGTAGTATTTTGTTGTTGTTGTTGTTGTATTACCCTGGCTTAAGGACTCCAGGGATCATCCAAACAGCCGAAGTACTTGAACACTATGGTACAAATGCACCAGCTAGGGATGAGAACATGAGACTCCAGGGATCATCCAAACAGCCGAAGTACTTGAACACTATGGTACAAATGCAACAGCTAGGGATGAGAACATTTACGTGTGTGACCGTTTTTGATTACCCCGGCACGTGAGCAGCCACATACCGACTTCGGAGGATAATAAAGCCTCATCGTTGGCGTGTTGCCTATATATATATTTTTGTGTTATCTTACTTATCTGTATTGTTGAAAAATTCGGGACTTTACTGGTGTTGCACTGCCTCCGGGCATTGCCTCCAAGATCATTCCCACCATCTTTATATCTACTAATGTCCGATATGTGTTTGTTCCAGACTGGAGGACGTTAAACAGTTGAAGTCCTCCGTCGTAATAGTTTATCGAAGGGAATTAGATGGGTAAGTAGCGTGGGTTCGAATCCCGTCAGGGGCAGGGGTTTTGTTCTGGGGGAAAACGTGGTGGTAGCAACAGTGGGGCGCACAGAGTCATGACTTGGGTGCAGAGCTGCCCGCCCCCTCAAAGACCCACCAGATCACGTGTCAAAATCACGGGTTTCACGGGTTTTTCCTCTTATAGCTGGAAAAAACCATCTTGTTTTGACCAGGTCTCACTACCATACAAATGCCTTCAAATTCAAAGCGATACATAATTTTAAAGAGCAGCCTCAATTTGAAGATGGGGACATGTGTATGTGGGTCACAACAACCCAGAAAAAAACAAGGGACTTAATCATGGCGCGTCTGTGTATCTTTAAAGATCCACCAGATCACGTGTCAAAACCACGGGTTTCACGTGTTTTCCCTCTTATAGCTGGACAGAAATCTTGTTTTGACCAGGTCTCACTCCCATACAAATGCCCCCAAATTCAAACCGAGGCATCATTCTAAACAATTTGAAGATGGGGACATGTGTATGTGGGTCACAGCAACCCAGAAAAAAACAAGGGACTTAATCGTGGTGCGTCAGTGTATCTTTAAGGGCCTGCTACACTACATACGATTCGCTGTCACTGCGATGCGATTTTGACGATGCGAGTCATGATTCACGTGAAACACTTCCGTCTGTTTGTTTGGTTGTTTATGATTAGGGCCTATGTCTTTTATCAGTTTCTGTTATTAATATTCCACTTTACCTAGTGTCCTTCAAGTGTTATGCTTTTATTTTATTTTCATTTTCGTTCATAATAGACGATGTTCGGAGAGAGAAAAACAACTAGGGGAGAGTACTTCGTGAAGATCAGAGTTAATTACCTCGACTTACTCGGTCAAAACCTTAGCAACCATGGCGGCATGGCGTCGAAGCTTGAAACCACAGGATGCCAGTCAGTGACTTGCAAACACTTTTTTTTAGAAAAACGAGGGGTGGCCAGTAGCCACAAACTGATAGACATAAGTTTTAGAATGACGAATATCTCTCTGCTCTCATGGTGGGTTTTTTTCTTTCTTGAAAGGTGTCTGACGGGATTTGAACCCACAAGCTTTTTCTTTTTCATCTACCGCACATGTTGTAAAAGAAAAAGTTTCCATTTTAAACGGGGTTTTTTTAATGGAATTTTTTTTTTTGGGGGGATTGATTGAAGCTTTGGAGCTGTTGGTTTAGTAGTCGGCGATTTTACCAAATGAGCTATTTATGGCTCTGATAATTATTAATGGTGGACCCTGACGGATGAGTTTTGTTGCAAGAAACACGTCGAGATCACCAGAAAGACAGTCTTTTCAAGGATCGGAACACTCACTTTGCTCTGGTTTCCTAGAAATCAAACCGTCAAAACGGCGATTCCTCCTTGTCGGAGATGCCGGAGAGAGAAGCCATTTTGGATGGGGTGGGTGGAGGCCACTCATTGTGGTTGAAGCTTTTTCTTCTTTGCAGTGCAGTAAACAAAACACATGGAGCTATTTCCTTTGTTGTGAGCGAAACTCCTTTTAGGAAACTGCATAAAATGTTTTTAAAAAATAAATAAAAAGGCTTGCATTATGGAAATTCCGTGCAAACTCAGGCGGCCATTAGAAAAGAGAAGTCTCTTTCACTGAAAGAATTTGCATATCCCACTCGTACTTCTCTCTCGGCTGTACCTCTGCAATTGTTTTCAGGGAGCTAGTCCACGTATGTTAAGTACTCTCGCGCACTTTTTGTCCTTATGTGCACATTAGTCTAAAATGGCCCTGTGTCTGCTTTGTTTTTGTATTTGTTGCAAGTATGTATTTCATTACTCGCCATGTTACATTACCACACAACATTTGAAGCCAGTCTACCCACTGGTTTATGAGATCAGCTCGGACATGAAATACAAACCACAAAGAAGGAAATTTCGGTTTTGTGAGTCTTCCTTGGCGGAGGGGATTGGTGGTTCAAAATTCAGGATCTGAATAGGTTGTGACATGCTGATCAAGAATATAATATGGTTATGGGAGAACCTAGGCTTATTGTAGGACGTGGTATCCGCGAGAGGACAAATTGTCGTGAAAGGACTTAACACACGTCTTTCCATATAGATAGAGCTGTCATTGGCAGACCCGCCCACAAATCTACTGGCTGCAACTAATTTAATACAGCAAGGACTTTGACATGGAGGCTTCTGGCAATACTGGCATGCTTTTTTCAGATACATAGATGCGCGCTTCTTCTATTCTGCTTTCCCTTTCTATTCTGTCATCTTTTATATGAATTGTGTGGATATGTTAACTTGTAAATATATATGACTTTGTTTAAACATAAAGTATGCGTGCTTTGTTATAAATAAGTCCCTTGTGTGTGTTGGGATTTTAAGATTATATAATTAAAGTGATTTATCTTAAACGGTCATATTTTCTGTACTTTGTCTTAAAATATTTATAATATTGGCAACATGTTTTGTTTTAAGCACTGCTGTTTTGTTCTCAAGTGATAATTATCATCATGTGTGTTTTGATTTAATGGTATTGTCATTTATGTTTTAGAAGCACATCTTGTTTTTAATGTATATTATAATGTGTCTTGTTTTAACTGTGTCAATCGCAGACATCACCACTCTTAATTTCTCTCTAAGAGATAATAAAGTTGTTTGAGTTGAGTTGAGTCCCTATGGCGGGCAGTCAGTTCGATCATGATCGTCTGATTCAACAGATTTGGTTTAAACACTAGCAAATGTTAAGAATATCCCCCTCCTCTGCCCTTTCCATTCATTTCAGACGGTTTCAGTTAGGGTTAGGAATAGGGTTTGGGATAGGGTTAGGGACAGGTTTAGGGTCAGTTAAGCATCAAGCTCATAATATACCATCGAGTTTTGTGTGTGTGTGGATTAGACGGTTTAAAGTTAGGGTTAGGAATAGGGTTTGGGGTAGCGTTAGGGATATGTTTAGGTTCAGTGTAGTGTCAAACACACACAAAAATAAAAGTTGATGACTAAGCTGACCCTAAACCCTATTCCTAACCCTAACCCTAACCTGAAACTCTCTGAAATGAATGGCAGGTGCATAGGAGGGGGCTATTCTTAACATTTGCCAAACAACTTGTATCCCGTATCAAGTTAACATGACATAATACAGTTAAAGCAGAATTTCAAGAGACTTGAGTGGAGGGCATAGAGTGGAGCACTATGTCTGGTCTCAAGCCGCTCCTGATGACTGTCTCTGGGTGTTTGTCCCCACATTCCACCACTGAGGCAAACTTCAAACTGGTTTATGGGATATTGTGCACATGGACTGATTTATGTAAGTGGCACAGTAGTAGCGCGTTCGCCTCGTGTCAAAGTAAACCCGCGTTCGAACCTGGGTACAGGGGATTTTTTCTTCTCGCTTTGCACAAGGCCTTACGGTCTGAACGTGGAGTCTTTCGGATGAGACGATAAACCGAGGTCATGTGTGCCCATGCACTTAGCATACGCTAAACCCAGTGGCAACGAAAAAGTTGTCATTTGGTCAATGTTAACACCCCCCCCCCCCCCACCCCCCCACCCCCACGCCCCCGTTTCCTTTCCTCAATCAGTCACACACACAAAAACAAACAACAAAAAGTGGGTGGCGCGCCTCTGGCTG
>CM065705.1:11105862-11128362 GCA_017654935.2 Phymorhynchus buccinoides
GTGTGTGTGTGTGCGCGCGCGCGCGCGCGTGTGTGTGTGTTCTGCCCTCCATCGGGTTTTGTGCCCGCTCTCCACACCCGCCCGCGTGTGTGTGTGTTCTGCCCTCCATCGGTTTTCTCCCCCTCTCCACACCCACCCCTCTCTCTGTCTGTCTGTCTCTCTGTCTGTCTCTCTCTCTCTCTCTCTCTCTCTCTCTCTCTCTCTCTCTCTCTCTCTCTCTCTCTCTCTCTCTCTCTCTCTCTCTCTCTCTCTCTCACACACACACACACACACACACACACACTCTCACTCACTCACTGTAACTCCTGTGAGAGACATCTAGTCGATTTGTTTTAATTCAAGAGACAAATGTGCCAGACTAGTCGATCGCTTTCCAATAAAAACCTGTCATTTATCCCCTGTCTGCCTGCCTGTCTCTGTGTCAGTCAGTCTGACTGTCGGTTTCTATGTCTGTCTGTCTGTCTGTCTGTCTGTCTCATTATCTCTGTCTCTGTCTGACTGTGTCTGTCTTTATAAAGAGTTTCGTCTCTCTCTCTCTCTCTCTCTCTCTCTCTCTCTCTCTCTCTCTCTCTCTCTCTCCTCCCTCTCTCTCTCTCTCCCTCCCTCTCTCCCCTTCTCTCTCTCTCTCTCTCTTTCCCTCCCTCTCCTCTCTCTCTCTCTCTCTCTCTCTCTCTCTCTCTCTCCTCCCCCCCCCCCCTCTCTCTCTGTCTCTATCTTTCTCTCTCTCTATCTCTCGCTCTCTCTCGCTCTCTCTCGCTCTCTCTCTCTCTTCTCCTCTTCTCTGTCTCTCCCTCTCCCTCTCTCTCTCTCTCTTTCTCTCTCTCCCTCCCTCTCCTCTTCTCTCTCTCTCCGTCTCTCTCTCTCTCTCCCCCCCCCTCTCTCTCTCTTTCCCCTCTCTGTCTCTCTCTTTTTCTCTCTCTCTTTGTCTCTCTCTCTTTGTCTCTCTCCCTCTCCCCTTCTCTCTCTCTCTCCCCTCTCTCTCTCTCTCTCTCTTTCTCTGTCCCTCTTCCTCGTACGCGTGGGTGATTGCGTCGTCGGACAAGGCCTTAACAGAGAGAGAGAGAGAGTCATTCAGAGAGAGAGAGAGAGACAGACAGAGAGACAGAGACTAACCAAAATGTTATCCCAGGCACACAGAGAGACGTTTTCCTAAGAAACACTACCCACTGTTCTTCTCAATCAACCTGACGTACGTACACACCAAGGTTTTGAACACACCGCTTATTATCCTTCCCCTGCTGATATCAATCAAGGATATTAGCGCTTATCTCCCGTGTAGAAAAGGTGCTGCAAGTTCTTTCCCTTCTCCCTAAATCAATGCGTACGGATAAAATACTCCTGCGCGGGATATGGCGCCTTTCCCCTACTGCCAAAATGAGTCGGGGAACATTGACGTGAGTTGTGGAACATTGTAGATTCAGTCAATAATCATAATTATATTGAGCGTTATATCATTTACAAACAAACAAACAAACAAACAAACAAACAAACAAACAAACAGAAGAAATATGTTTTCTTTTGGCAATACAATCCTATGCAAAAATCAATTTCGAAATATCATACGACTGCCAGAGAAAACGAATATGGATAATCATTCGTGATTTTCGTACCTGCAGTTTATTCTAATTTACATGTTGCTTACTACCCGTGTTAGCTGTTAAGGACGCACTCGTGATTACCGTACCTGCAGTTTATTCTAATGTACATGTTACTTACTACCCGTGTTAGCTGTTAAGGACGCACTCGTGATTACCGTACGTGCAGTTTATTCTAATTTACATGTTACTACCCGTGTTAGCTGTTAAGGACGCACTCGTGATTACCGTACCTGGACATATTCATTAAAAGTTAGTTAAGAAAAGACTGCGGATAGCATGGCAACTCGATTAACTTGGCAATGATATATATTTTGTAACATTATTTTCCATCGATCTCATCTACAGTGACAGTTATTCTGCCATCCGACTGGGTAAATAATCGCGGCAGCTGGGACTTGGATAAAAGAAAAAAGAAAAAGAAGAAAACAAAAACAATAGGGGAAGACGGGGTAAAAAGCCCATGGGCGGGTAAGAAGTCCATGCCAATTATCTCATGAAAAAAACCCCCAACCCGTTCAGTCGAATTTGCACATGAGACGAATGCTAAACTTTAACACTCGTCTCTTTGGCAAAATGTGACTGAAAATTTGCTTTATTTCATGATATAATTGGCATGGGCTTCTTACCCGCCTGTGGGCTTTTTACCCCGTCTTACCCTACACGCCACTGTTTTTGTCTTTTAAGAATAGGAAGAAATACAGTTCATTACAATCTTTCTTGTGTAAAGGGCCAGACACACTGCATACGATTCGATCCCAATTCGATCCGACTGTGACATTTGTGAGGCATGATTCTCGTACAATTCTACTGTCTAAATGAATCTGATGAAATCCTACGAGTTATGTTCACTGTTTTGTAGTCCCCCGTACACTGATGAAATATCTGTATTTTTGTATCGGACATTTGATTTGATTTGATTCCTGTATTGGGGTCTACTTGAGTACAGTGAGCGAAAAATAGTCAGAATTAGTTTTAGAGGGAAGTATTTCATGGGAATCATGACACTACCCCCCTCCCTTCCTTCCTCATCAGTCACACAAAAATTGCATGCAGGTGGGAGCAACCCGAATTTCACAGAGACGCCTCTGTGACTATAATGTACCTAACCTAACCTAACCTAACACAGACATTGTCACAATGAGAGACTTAGTGCGATTTTTCTCACACCAGAGGGCATGACGCTCGTGTGGGGCTAATCCTCTCTTTATTAATAGTTGGGGATAAAGAAAGAGAGAGAGACAGTGAGTGGTCCTACCATCACTCTCTCTCTCACTACGCCCAAGTAAGAAAATCGCGTGATAAGCCCCTAGTGCATGGACTGCCCTCTGGCGTGAAAAATATCGCCATCGTGTGCAGTGTAGCAACCTCTTAACACAATATAGATATTTTTGTATCAGACATTTTAAAAAAAAATTGAACTCGTGTGTTGGAGTCTACTTGAGTATAGCGAGCGAAATAAATAGTCAGACTTATTTTTAGATGGACGTATTTTACGGGAAGCATGACTCACAGACTTTTTTTTTTGCCCGTTCGCTATTTCTCTGATTTTTGCGCGTCCCATCTGGGTGTGTGTTGGGCAGTGATTGTTTATTTGTTGTTTTGTCCTTTTTTGTTGTTGATGGATTGTATTTACAGTGTAAGCCTTCTCTGTCCGAGTCAACATCACGTGCGTTTGATCAATTGAAAGAACCCCGCGAATGTGTTCGATCAGTGTGTGTGTGTGCGTGTGCGTGCGTGCGTACGTGCGTGCGCACATGTGTGTGCGTGCGTGGCTACATGTGTGTGTCTTTCTGTATGTCTGTCTGTCTGTCTCTCTCTGTCTCTGTCTCTCTCTCTCTCTCTCTCTCTCTCTCTCTCTCTCTCTCTCTCACCCACATGCCCACTCATCCACCCACCTACCAGCCAGCCAACGAACCAACCAATCATTCAACCATCCAAACTACCAGCCATACAACCAAGCTTGAAGATTATGATATGTATGAATGGGGCTGTTGCTAATGAGATTGTATATAAGTTCAGGAACAATACAATCAAGTCTGTATCATTGTTAATTCTTCTGGTACCTAATGGTTGATCGATTTTGACGTGGCTACATGTGCGCATATAATGTCTGTATAATAATAATAATAATAATAATGACAATTCTTATAGCGCTTATTCTCCTTACAGGGCTCTAAGCGCTTCGCAAATAAATGTATGTGTGTGCGTCCGTGCGCGCGCGCGCGCGCGCGTGTGTGTTCACGGCTTCCCTGGTCTTTGTTGTTCTGTTATTAACGTGCCTTTTACTGTTCTCTGTTTCAGGTAAGTGACAACAGATTGTCCAGTGCACGGTTCCTGATCATGCGTACCTTTCTCTGGACGGGGAGATGGGCTGGTAGAGTATGTTTGGTTGGTTGGTTGGTTGGTTGGTTGACTGGCTGTTTGGTTGGTTGGTTGGTTGGCTGGCTGGTTGGTTGGTTGGCTGGCTGGTTGACTGGTTGGGAGGTTGGATGGCTGGCTGGTTGAATGATTGGCTGCTTGGTTGTATGGCTGGTAGTTTGGATGGTTGAATGATTGGTTGGTTCGTTGGCTGGCTGGTAGGTGGGTGGATGGGTGGGCATGTGGGTGAGAGAGAGAGAGAGAGAGAGAGAGAGAGAGAGAGAGAGAGAGAGAGACAGACAGAGAGACAGAGAGAGAGACAGACAGACAGACAGACAGACAGACAGACAGACAGACAGACAGACAGACAGACAGACAGACAGACAGACAGACAGAAAAACAGACAGACAGACAGACAGAGAGGAAGTACAAATAAACTGAACAATAACGTAGGCCTACTGTACGGGGACTTATGATTTGTGATTATGTCTTTTGGGGTAATACAGACTGGAGCACTGGCAATAATGTAACGGTCAGATATGTCTCTCCCTGTTTGACTTACTGTGTGTTTGTCTGGGTTGATTTGTGATATATATGTGTGTGTGGGTGTGTGTGTGTGTGTGAGTGAGAGAGAGAGAGAGAGAGAGAGAGAGAGAGAGAGAGAGAGAGAGAGAGAGAGAGAGAGAGAGAGAGAGAGAGAGAGAGAGGGAGAGAGGGAGGGAGGGAGAGACAGGGAAAGAGAGACAGAGACAGAGGCGTGATGCGTTGAAAACAAATTTCTGTAATCATGTGACTTGCATTTGTGGCCAGCATATTACACCATTCCATGTTATTGTTCTTTGTGAAAATATGAAAAACTATTTACCTGCTTGGTTGTTGGACACAGAACCATCAATGACAACCTATAAAGGCATTATTTGTGATGAATCAAAGATTCTAGAAGTTGTTCGGGGACTTATTAGGAGCCCAATTGGACCTTTGCTTTGATGTGCTTGTTATCTATTTTACTTTTCTTTTTTGGAGTTTAATATTGTTCATTTATTAAATGTTGTAGAAGTATTTTTAAATGTTTAACC
Source organism: Phymorhynchus buccinoides (assembly GCA_017654935.2). Classification (NCBI taxonomy): domain Eukaryota; kingdom Metazoa; phylum Mollusca; class Gastropoda; order Neogastropoda; family Raphitomidae; genus Phymorhynchus; species Phymorhynchus buccinoides. The sequence continues at coordinate 11,110,895 of CM065705.1, forward strand.
GGACACTTTCCCCCTAATTCTAAGTTTAAGTATTTCACTCACCCACCCACCCCTCCCCGATATTATCAGTATCATTGACATTTCACTAACATAGGGCCTATAATCACACATATACTCAGTCATCACATCTTTTTATTTTTTTATTTTTTAGTCATCTCACCATTTTTCTTGCCATATCGTCGACAACAATCATGTGTATTTAAAACAGTGTCCCATACATCATAATGTCATACACATACATTTGTGTGTCCAGGAGGAAAGTGTCTATCCCAGACACATACACTGTAAGATCACTGTAAGGTAGATAGACGTTAAATTAAAGAACGAACAGAGACTATCCAGTCTGTCCAGTGATTGGTCGAGTCCTCAGTATTGGCCACGGCAAAGAACACCCTTTGCAAGAGTGAATGCCCTTGGTGGGTGGGGGGTGGGGCACTGACCAAACAATGAATAACTCGCCAATAACCCTACTATTTGAGGCCGCTTAATGGCTGCCTTTTGCAAGAGAGAATGCCCTTGGTGGGTGGGGGAAGTATGGTTGATAACTCTCGCCAATAACCCTATTTGAGGCCACTTAATGGCTGCCTTTTGCAAGAGTGAATGCCCTTTTGGATACTGATCAGCAAGGGCTTAACTCTTGCCGTCAAGGGCGTTAATAACCCTATTTGCAGTTGCCTATAGGGGAGAATGATTGGAAGATAAATCAATGGTGCGTACTATTTTAGCGTGTGTTTATTTTTTGCCGCTGGTTTTGTTGTTGTTTAAGGATCATTAAACCAAGAACAAACAAACAAACAAACACAAAAGACAAGACCAACAACAGCAAACAAGAAAAAAAACACGAGAATTTTTTTTATACTTAACTGTAATCAATAATAATGTGGCGGTACCATAGCCGATGAGGTTTAACCGAGGCGTGGTTACCGCTACACCTATCTATATGTGATGCAGCACAGGAAAACTGGTGTTGCACAGGCTAATGTCGTAAATGATCACTTTTGACTTACAAATTCATATTTTCAGAAAGGCCAGAGACAACAGATTTTCATCATCAACAGGCAAAAAACAGAATTCATCTATCTCTAATAGTTTATTGGCACGCGGTCAATTTTTCAATCAATCAAATCTCTCTCTCTTTCTCTCTTTTCAATCTCTTTAATCTCTCTCTCTCTTATCTCTCTCATTTCGTTCTCTCTCTTGTGGCTGGCCGACTTTAGCTGGGTATTCGCGTACTTGCACTCATCAAATTGTTACCGCATACTCGGTGTCTGTTGTACTGGTGTTGCACTGCCTTCGGTACGCTTTTTGCAGCCAGTATTGTTCCCAGCGGCATCAATTTGAATTTACGAAATGTCGACAATTTTATGTGTCAGATGACCGAGAGGACGTAAAACATCATTTTCATCATCATCAACCACGAGAAAAAACACCCAACCACCCAAAACAAACAAACAAATTAAAGGAAACAACAAGAATAATAGTCATTACATTTGAAAGATATTATTGGTTATTTCTTTTCTTCGTGTTTCAATGTTCCATATGGTTCCTCGGAATCGGGAGGACGTTAAACATTAACTAATCCAAATTTACTCCGTGGAGATAAATAATGTGACTTATGATGCGTGAGATACGCTCGACATTTTGATTGACATCTTGGTGATTTCATAGCTCCTGCACCATAAAGAATGGATGGTGATGAATCACGCTGGTGTACGTTTCGCTCGCTTCATTATTTTGCTTGGAACACAAAACTTGATACATGGAATGTGCGATCGATCGTTTTGATTTACCGGTGTGTGGTTTGATGATCAGGGGGCCGTTTCACAAGGGCTAACGTTACGTTGCGCTCGCTAAAAACGGCAAAAATCGGCAAAAACGGTCTAAGAAACACCCTTCGTTTGCCGATAGTTCGCGTGGCGTTTTGTTCTTGCCAAACACCGAGCAAGCGGCGAACTATCCGGAACTAGTAGGGGGTGAATACATTTCTTGTTGTTTATTGGTCCATTAAAGTTTGTTTAAAATATATTAAAAAAAATTGACCAATCAGACAAGAGCTTGTAATATTCTTCCGCAAACGTTTTCTAAAGTGTTTCTTAGGCCCCGTTTGGCGTAAGCGTTATTCGCGCGGCGACCGTCGTCTAGAGAAACTCAACCCATGTGAACGTAGGTAGAAGCCTGACATAATCTATCATAATTATTGATTTAGGTGTCGGCTACTTCATTACTCTGTGCACCGCAGCAGTCACATGGGCAATACGTGTGTTTTATTTGGTTTTGTGGTTGTTATTTTTGCCTTTACTTTTGCTCAATTATCAAGTATAAATGACGTATTTTTGTACTTACACAGTCTGTCATTCACCAAAAATCCGATGGCTTAGAGTCAAAACGGACTATCTCAAGATAGTCCATATTGACGTATTATTGAACTTATTGCGAAAAGTAATAACTTGTATAAAAAAAAAAGACTGCAGAAATATGAAAAGGCTAATCCCCATGTTATATTATGTGCAGTCTTTTGCAATGCAAGTTCTTAGGTTTTGCAATGACATCAATAATAAGTCAATGGACAATCCCCATGTTATATTATGTGTAGTCTTTTGCAATACAAGTTCTTACTTTTTGCAATAACATCAATAATAAGTCAATGGACTATCTCAAGATAGTCCGTTTTGACTCCAAGCCATCGAAGAATATATTTCATGAAATATTTGAGGAGCACGCTACGCTATAAGCGCTAGCTTGTTGGTGCTCTCTTTTGCTTTCTGTAATACGTGTTGTTTGGAAATATTAAAGATTTGTTTAAACCAATGTGATTTAGGCTTACCGGTTGGTGGTATAGTTTCATTGAAAGGTGGACCCAGGAGAAAAACAAGCGCGAAATCGCAATAGTTTGTGGCACGCGGTCTATTTTTACCACTCCAATCATGAGTCACCTCCCCTGGCTTTTCAATAATTTTAATCTGTAAACCAGAATGTTATCTCTGCACCATTTCGTAACTTTTTATATCTTTTGGAAAACATTTAAAACTATGTATCCTACTTATGCTCATCAAAAGAAGCACCGCATACTCGTCGTGTCTGTTGTAGTGTCTGTATTACGTATGTTTATTATTTTGTACGCTTTAAAATGCATCATTTTAAAGAGCGGCCTCAATTTGAAGTTCAGCCTCGATTTGAAGTGTCAAAACTTATTGTGGCGGTACCATAGCCGATGAGGTTTATCCAAGGCGTGGTTACCGCTACACCTATCTATATTGATACAAATTCGGGACTTTACTGGTGTTGCACTGCCTCTGGGCATTGCGGCCAGTATTGTTCCCACCATCTTTGTATTTACAAATGTCCCATATGTGTCTATGACCGAGAGGACGTAAAACACCATTTTTCATTCATTCCTCGATTTGAAGTGCGACACTTTTGTCAATATGTGCGACAATTTTGGACCGACCGACCGACCGACCGACAGACCGACCTACCGACTGACCGACCGACAAAGTGAGTTATAGGTTTGTGGCTTGAGCCACAAACAAAAAAATGGGATATAAGGGAAGGGACACAAATGTCGAAAGGCTCCTATATCCAGACCAGTATTGGTTGTTTTGGGGTGTGTTTTTTAACGGCAAAGTAATGTAGCCAAATTATGCCATCTAATAATGCAGCACTATCAGTTCATGAGGTTTTTAAAAAAAAAACCGTTTAGAAAGGCTTCCAGAGAAAACTTTTTTTTTTCTTCTAAATGCAAGCATCTAACACTAAATGACGCAAATGAAATGTACGTGATGTTGGTTCTATTTTGAGTCTTTTGTTTTAGGAAAGACTAATAATGTTTTTCTATGCCAAAATATGACAGTGCTGTGATTTAACCCTTTCACCGCCAAAGTCGCATTTTAGCACCACAGGGATTTAACACCTATATCACTAAAAAGGCATCACATTGGGGTCTATTATCCAAAGACCCCATTGTCTTAGTTTTGGGAAGTAGGGATAGACCTTATTTTACATAGATCACATAAGAATCCCCAATACTGCAGATGGATTTTGTTCTCTATCCAGGTAAATTTAATGGACATTTTTGGATGAAATATGGCTGGCGGTGAAAGGGGTTAATGTCTTCTTCATTTCTAAGTGCTTCTGGTTGATATCAACTAGTCGTTGATTGGCTTTAATGTTAATCTTTCCAGGGGTAGGTGTCACTGTCGGGACTTTGAACCCCAGGGGGCCTAATGTCGGACAGTTTAGTTTTTGTTTTTAAAGTTGAATAACTTGTGCTCTTTTGTTTTGGAGATTATGAAACCAAAATTAGCAGTACCATAGAAAATTGTATTCTTTATTCAGCATAGTCTTTGAAATTTGTGTTGCGTTATTTATTTTGGAGCTTTTGACAGATTTATTTTTGCGTCCGGATATTTGGGGCCCTTACCTTAAATCTGTCATTTTGATGTAGGTGTTGCTCTCTTTATTACTGTGCGCAACAGAAAAGTGATATTTTTAATTATTATACAGTGGAATCCGCTTATAAGAAACTCGCTTATCAGAAAACTCGCTATAATCAAGCAAACAAACATTCCCTGCCAAACTCCTTCTTTCTTATCTATTATCAAAACTCGGATACAAGAAACTCGCTTATAAGAAAACTCGTTTATAATCAAGTAAATTCCTTCTCCCATCCACGATGGAAACTTGGATATAAGAAAATTATTTCTTACAAGAGAATTGGTTTGCAGTTCATTTTCTTATTAGCGAGTTCTATTTTCTTATAAGCGAATTGCCATTGACAACATTTTCTTAACAGTGAGTTGAACATGCACTGAAAGGATGTTCGGAGAAAATTGAAGTTGTTCCAAAAAGGGAAAGTTCATGTCAGACCAGTTGCATCACAGACAGTCTAACCAGTACAGGCACTTGGTTGTAAGACTAATTGAGTTCTTTTTGTTCTTTTATTTCATACTTTCCTTCAGTATTCTGTGCAAAGTAAATGTTGAGCAGAAGAAACAAATGAGTGCCTGTACTTTTGTGTTGGTGGTAGTGAGACTGTCCATCCTTTTATTTTCAGCAGCAAATGGCAGAGAGGAAAAGGCAATCTATTTATTTAAGAAGAAAAATACAAATAACTGAATATGTGGACAAAAATCCACATAAACAAAAGCAAACGATTGGTGAAAAGCTGCATGGGTAAATGATAATAGTTCACTACAAGAAAGGTGAAGAGGTACGCATTTGATAACAGTGAAAAGGAAAAAAAGCTTGTTAGTTGAGTGGTTACAGGCACCTTTAAATATTCTTCTTAGTAGACTATTTAGATTTTATGATGTAAGACATGCACCAAATTAGGAAAAATGATTTTCTCTTCTTTTTTTTGTTTGTCTTTCTTTCTTTTTTCTTTCTTTTCCCTTTTTCCTCCATTCAACTTGTTTATAAGTATAACAAAAAATCAAAATGTTTTCTTATATCCGATTTTCGGATATTATAAGAAAACTCGGATATAAGAAGCAAATTTTTTTTATCTCCCTTCGATTTTTGTATAACCGAGTTTTGCTGTAATTTGATTTTTGGCTCACGTCGTTTTTTAAAACAAAGTGAGTCTATAGTATCGTACATGTTCGGTTGTGTGTATGTGTGTGTGTGTGTGTGTGTGTGTGTTGCGTCCGTGGCCCCGACCTTTAACCTTAACTCAAACCATAACGTTGTCATTTTCTCTAAACATATAAGGCGTTAGAGGGTTAAAGTTAGCAGGATACTTGATTTTGACGTGAGCCTTCAAGTCATGACGATCAAAGCAGTCAGATACATTGATAAAGAACAAAATAAAGATAATCATTTGTTGCAGAGATTACTGTTGTGCAACCTTTAACCTTGACTCAGTCACACTCTTCAAACTAAAGAAGACTCTCACTCTCCACTGAAACTTTAACGTTGTCATTTTCTCAAAAAAACATAAGATGTTAGAGGGTTAAAGTTAGCAGGATACTTGATTTTGACGTGAGCCTTCAAGTCATGGCGATCAAAGCAGTCAGATACATCGGTAAGGAACAAAAGAAAGAAAATCATTTGTTGCAGAGATTACTGTAACTGTTGTGTTGTACCGAGTAGGAGATACATACTGGAAAGAAGACTCTCCATTAGATATACAAAAACGCTCTTTAAAAAGAAACACAAGACTTCAGGTGTGTACAAATAGGTACATTTTAACGTCGTCAACTTATATTTTCTGTAACAAATGGATGTACCGAGTGTGTGCGTTGACGGCCCGGTTGTTTAGCTTTATTTGCGACTTTGAGTAACGGTTGTTCGTGTTCATTTGCACATCATCTCTGCGCATAACTTAGCCTACTGCACTTCCGGCAACAAGGCCTAGGCCTAGAGTCCATGCCTTACCTCATAATCAAGACGACATTCATTTCAGTCTTGAAAAAAAATATACGGAAAATCCAGGGTTCGTCGATTTCACTGCCTTCGACGTACGAATCCTTTGTTAGGCCTAGACGATTGATCACCATGAGCAAAGACTGTACAGGGGAAGATAAACATGGATGAGCTTGCTGGCTGTGACCTTGACCTTTGCTTTGTGGCAGAGGGGGGGGGGGGGATTAACGAAACGAAAATAAAATATTAGGACTAATATAAAATATCTTACACAAATGTAGATGATGTGGAACAAGTTTTCGTCACATGAACAATCAGTTTAAAACAGTAACAGATCACGCAACTTCAATTATTAATTTTCTAAGAGTAAGAGGCTTAGACCCACAGGCAAAGACTAGGCCTACTACAGGTGTCCGTAGACCCCCCTTACCCCGGCGGGGGGGTGGGGGGGGGGGGGATTGGTCACTATGTTTTTTCTGAAAGCTTGGTCAATATGCTTTTCAATTTTACTTGTTTGCCAAAAATAAAAATAGGGCTCCACTATGTTACATGCGCATACATATAATTACATTTTAAAGAAAGGAGTAGGGGTGCATAGAAATAATTTTAATTTACACAGTAAAATAAAAATTAATTCTGTTTTCAGATGCACAAGTGTCTACATAACAGTATTCTCTCTATACAGGCATGGGAATTGTCATGGGAATTCCCATGCCTGCTATAGTAATAAAAATCAGACGTGAGCCTTGCAGGCTTTGCCTCTTGTATGATGTAAAATAATAATAATAATAATTTAATTCATTTTAGAAAAGTGATGCCTGTCCCTCGCGAGGCTCCAGGCGCCATTACAAAAATAAAAACCAACAGGTTTAAGAAAGAAGAACAAGGAGACATACAAGATTAAAACATAAAAAAGAAAAGAAAAAAAAAGAAAGAGCTTTGACATGTAAAACATGAGTCATAAGTCACAAGTCACAAGTGTCTTTATTGTCCATTGGCATTGTACAAACGTAAATGGAAAATTATCTTCCACCGTGTAAAATAAGTTGAATACATCCAAATTAAAATAATAATTAAAAACATGAAACAAATTTACTTTCAAACAAATATGTTACTCTCACACCACACCCAATCTGCTCTCCACTATCTTGCTCGCTCATCATGCAACTCACCACCACTTCTGCCTTCATTTTAGTTTTTGTAATTTTCTGTTCTGTTCTTTCTTTTTTTCTCTCCTTTCTTGTGCCATTTTTTCTTTCTTTTTATGCACAAAATTAGGTAAAAGGATTTTCTCTTCGTTTTATGCTTCTGTTTGTCTTTATTGTCTTTATTTTCCTCTGTTTCTCTTTTATTTTTCCATCCCCTCCCCCCCCCCCCCCCCCCCACCCACCCCCCCATTAAACTGGGTTATAAGAAAACAAACTTCAAAATGTTTTCTTATATCCGAGTTTACGTTATACCAGCAACTTGTGGCGGTGCCATAGCCGATGAGGTTTAACCGAGGCGTGGTCACCCCTACAGCTATCTGTATTAATTTTTTTTAAATGGGACTTTACTGGTTTCGTACTGCCTCCGGGCATTGCCTCCAGTATCGTTCCCACCATATTTGTATTTACAAATGTCCCATATGTGTCTGATTCAGACCAAGAGGACGTAAAACTCCATTTTCGTCAGAAAATTCGGATATAAGAAAACAAAATAGCTCCCTTCGATTTTCTTATAACCGAGTGTTGCTGTACGCGGCCATTTTGATTTACCGGTTGGTAGTTTCATTGTAGCGCTGGACCCACAAGAATGGGGTTGATAATCCAGCCATGTGATTTAGGCGTCGGTCGCTTCATCGTGCGGAGAGTGATGAAAGTGATAACACGCGAGGCGTGATCATCATTCATTCTGATTTACTCTCTGCACGCTGGATTTGGTTCATAGATATTCTTACTGCCGCAGCATTGGTTTCTGTTATTATGAACAAGGTGGCAGACTGGGTCGAGTTTCTCTAGACGACGGTCGCCGCGCGGATAACTGATACGCCAAAAATGGGGTCTAAGAAACACTTTAGAAAGCGTTTGCGGAAGAATATTACAAGCTCTTGTCTGATTGGTCAAAATATTTTATTATTTTAAGCAAACTGTAATGGACCAATCGACAACAAGAAATGAATTCACTCCATGCTAGTCACGTGGTAGTTCGCTACGAGTCAGTATCGGAGTAGTCACAAAACGTTTTTGGCAAACGTCGGCGAAAGAGGTGTTTCTTAGTACCGTTTTTGCCGATTTGCGCTCACGCTACGTAACGTTAGCCCTTGTGAAACTCGCCCCTGATTTACTCTCTGCACGCTGGATTTCGTTCATAGATATATTCTTACTGCCGCAGCATTGGCTTCTGCTATTATGAACAAGGTGGCAGACTGGGTCGAGTTTCTCTAGACGACGGTCGCCGCGCGGATAACTGTTACGCCCAAAATGGGGTCTCTAAGAAACACTTTAGAAAACGTTTGCGGAAGAATATTGCAAGCTCTTGTCTGATTGGTCAAAAAAAGAGTATTATTTTAACTAACCTTTAATGGACCAATCAACAACAAGAAATGTATTCACCCCCTACTAGTTCCGGATAGTTCGCCGCTTGCTCGGTGTTTGGCAAGAACAGAACGCCACTCGAACTATCGGCAAACGAAGGCTGTTTCTTAGACCGTTTTTGTCGATTTGAGCGAGTGTTAAGTGACGTCATTTCTTTCACAAGAAACACCACAAAACTACTGGATATTTCGGCGAATGCGCCTTTATCAACATAGACACACAAGAAAACAGCAAAGATATCAAACATTCAAGAAAACAGCAAAGATAGCAAACATTCAAGAAAACAGCAAAGATAAACATTCAAGAAAACAGCAAAGATAACAAACATTCAAGAAAACAGCAAAGATAGCAAACATTCAAGAAAACAGCAAAGATAACAAACATTCAAGAAAACAGCAAAGATAAAGCAAACATTCAAGAAAACAGCAAAGATAACATTCAAACATTCAAGAAAACAGCAAAGATAACAAACATTCAAGAAAACAGCAAAGATAATCAAAGAAAACAGCAAAGATATCAAACATTCAAGAAAACAGCAAAGATATCAAACATTCAAGAAAACAGCAAAGATATCAAACATTCAAGAAAACAGATAAACAAAACAGCAAAGATAACAAACATTCAAGAAAACAGCAAAGATAACAAACATTCAAGAAAACAGCAAAGATATCAAACATTCAAGAAAACAGCAAAGATAGCAAACATTCAAGAAAACAGCAAAGATAAACATTCAAGAAAACAGCAAAGATAGCAAACATTCAAGAAACAGCAAAGATAGCAAACATTCAAGAAAACAAACAAACATTCAAGATAACAGCAAAGATAGCAAACATTCAAGATAACAGCAAAGATAGCAAACATTCAAGAAAACAGCAAAGATAACAAACATTCAAGAAAACAGCAAAGATAACAAACATTCAAGAAAACAGCAAAGATAGCAAACAAAGATAAGATAACAAACATTCAAGAAAACAGCAAAGATAACAAACATTCAAGATAACAGCAAGATAACAAACATTCAAATAAACATTCAAGATAACAGCAAAGATAACAAAAACATTCAAGAAAACAGCAAAGATAACAAACATTCAAGAAAACAGCAAAGATAAACAAACATTCAAGAAAACAGCAAAGAAAACAGCAAACAAACATTCAAGAAAACAGCAAAGATAACAAACATTCAAGAAAACAGCAAAGATAACAAACATTCAAGAAAACAGCAAAGATAACAAACATTCAAGAAAACAGCAAAGATAACAAACATTCAAGAAAACAACATTCAAACATTCAAGAAAACAGCAAAGATATCAAACATTCAAGAAAACAGCAAAGATATCAAACATTCAAGAAAAGCAAACATTCAAGATAACAGCAAAGAAACATTCAAGAAAACAGCAAAGATAAGCAAACATTCAAGAAAACAGCAAAGATAACAAACATTCAAGAAAAACAGATAACAAACATTCAAAGCAAATAACAAACATTCAAGAAAAAAAGATAACAAACATTTAACAGCATAACAAACATTCAAGAAAACAGCAAAGATAACAAACATTCAAGAAAACAGCAACAGATAACAAACATTCAAGAAAACAGCAAAGATAACAAACATTCAAGAAAACACAAAGATAACAAACATTCAAGAAAACAGCAAAGATAACAAACATTCAAGAAAACAGCAAAGATAACAAACATTCAAGAAAACAGCAAAGAAACATTCAAGAAAACAGCAAAGATAACAAACATTCAAGATAAAACAGCGGGGACACATAGAGATGGGGACACATAGAGATGGGGAACAACATACACAATAGAACGGGGACACATAGAGATAGGGGACACATAGAACAGACACATAGAGACGGGGACACATAGAGACGGGGACACATAGAACAGACAAAGACACATAGACACGGAGACACATAGAGACGGGGACACAAACAGAGACGGGGACATATAGAGAACAACGAGGATGGCATAGAGATGGGGACATATGGAGACGGGGACACATGGAGATGGGGACACATAGAGACGATGACACATAGAGACGGGGGCACAATGAGGATGACACATAGAGACGGGGACATATGGAGACGGGGACGCAACGAGGATGGCACATAGAGATGGGGATATATGGAGACGGGGACACATGGAGATGGGGACACATAGAGACGATGACACATAGAGACGGGGGCACAATGAGGATGACACATAGAGACGGGGACACAATGCGGATGACACATAGAGATAGGGACACAATGCGGATGACACATAGAGACGGGGACACAATACAAGTGACACACAGAGACGGGAACACCATGATGATGACATATGGAGACAGGGACACAATGGGGATGACATAATTATAGAGTCGAGGACACAGAGAGATGGGGATACATAGAGACGGAGACACATGGACATGATCCCTGGATAAAACAAAGAAGTGAAGAATGTTTTGTTAGGTTTTTTTCGCTTGTTGTCTTCTTGTCGGTGTTGGGCTATTGGGTTTAAAGTCAATCATTTTCTCGTTTCTCGAATGCACCACAACATCGAAAAGCGAAACACGGCCATCTTTTGGATTACACGGATGAGTTATTAATCACAATTGACAGGAGAAACGCACTGAACTTGTTTGTTATATATAAAATAAAAGATATAAAAACAAACAAAAAACTGCACACGTACTCAAGCGCACGCACGCACACGCATTCACGCGCGCACATACACACGCGCGCACACTCACACACGCACGCACACACATACGCACACATACACACATAAACGCAACCACTCTCTCTCTCTCTCTCTCTCTCTCACACACACACGCGCACACAAACACATACACACGCACGCACGTACGCACGCACACACACATCTGTCTGAATCACTTTTAGTGGAAGGACTTTACACTGAAGAAACACACACACACACACACACACACACACACACACACACACACACACACACACACACACACAGAGACACACACACACACACGCACGCACGCACGCACACACACACACACGCGCACACACACACACACACACACACACACACACACACACAGACCCCTACGCATACGCGCACAGCAACAAAAGCAATAAATTTAAAAAATAAGCCAAGCCGATAATCAAACAGAAAAAGAAACATGTTAACTGAACGTGCTTAAAATTATGATGTGATTTTGATTGATGATTTGTCTCCTAAAAACACACTCAACCACTGGAACACGAGAGATCACAAAGTGTTAGGGTTATGAATACAAACGCCATCATCATCATCATCATCATCATCATCATCATCATAGCTGGATCATGCCAGAGAGCGTGCATTGCAGATTTTGATGTAAGGGGGAAGGCACTGCTGTCCAGATTAGTGTCGCCTGTCTTAAGACATTCAAGACGGGGATTAGTATGTAAATTAGGCTGAACAGCCAATCGTTCTTCTTCTTTCTATTAATATAAAGATACACTGACTCACCACGAATGAAAAATGGTGTTTTACGTCCTCTCGGTCTGGAACAGACACGTATGGGACATTTGTAGATACAAAGATGGTGGGAACAATACTGGAGGCAGTGCAACACCAGTAAAGTCCCGATTTGTTTAACAATGCAAATAGGTGTAGCAGTAACCACGCCTCGGTTAAACCTCATCGGCTATGGTACCGCCACAATGAGATAACACACGAGTACACTGACGCACCACGATTATGTCCCTTGGTTTTTGTCTGGGTAGCTGTGACCCACATACAGATGTCCCCAACTTCAAATTGAGGCTGCTCTTTAAAATGATGTTTCGGTTTGAATTTGGGGGCATTTGTATGAGACCTGGTCAAATCAAGATTTCTTTCCAGCTATAAGAGGGAAAACACGTGAAACCCGTCATTTTGACAAGTGATCTGGTGGGTCTTTGATTAACATCCTACGTCATCCTATGGACGGTTATGATGCATAACAAACGCGGGTTTATTTCCCGGTAAATTATAAATCAATCCGTAGGGAGTAAACGCTGCCCAGATGATCAGCTCCAGGGAAAGGGAAGTGAGAGGTGTAGGGAGGGTTTTTGGGGGGGGGGGGGGGGGGGGGGGGAGAGGGGAGGGAGGGGGTTCTTCTTCTTTTTCTTCTTCGATCGCTCAGACGGTTTCCTGTCAATTATGAGCGCAGATGCATCATGCTGCCGTTATGCGCCTAACTAAGAAACAGGCCCAGCAAGTCCCACGTTTTGAAAGTGTTTCGAGAAAAAAGGCAGGAGAATAGGCAGAAAGATAGTAGACGACAGTAAGCAAAGGGAAAAGGCAGAGTCACAAGTGACAGATTGGAGGAAGTTACAAGCACATAACTTCCAGAAGGTGGGGGAACTATTTATACAAAAGATCCCCCGGTGTCCCCACGGGGGGTGGAGGGGGGTTAAATCTGGGCTTTGAATGAAGACCTCCACCGAGGCAGATGTTATTGCCTCAGGTGGAAGGCTGTTCCACTCACACACATTGATGTGTATTTTTTGTTATGAGGGCAGGATGAAAAAAAGCTTTGTTAGCTTATTCTTTAACCCTCAATAAAGATCATTTTGACTTGACTTGACTTGACTTGACTGGGGGAAAGAAAAAAAACCTTCTGTCATTTGTTTTTCGTTTGTGGGGGAGTTTAGTCTATGTTTTACATACTATTCCCCCGTGTTGATTGGCTAATTCGCGCTCCTGACTGCGGGACCAGGATAAAGGTTGCTATCCTGAGATCTAAGCCATGTATATCATTATCATCATCAAGCCTCAGCGTGAGTCCGTGTCGGGTCCGATTCGAAGTTTCGAACTAACGCGAGATTTGAAACACAAAGAGGGCACACACACACACACACACGCACGGAGCAGTGCGTGGATGCCTCATGCCTCCATTTGGGGAGCTGGACGACCACGACCCCACACGAGTCCCCACACCTTCTGGAAGTTCTGTGCTTGAAGCTTCCCCTAATTGGGTGGCGCGCCTCTGGCTGCGACGCTCTCTCCAGGAGGGAGCAACCCGAATTTCACAGAGACGCCTCTGTGACTATAAAGTACCTAGCCTAACCTAAAATCTGCCACTCTCTTTGACTCTGAAACTTTGCTTTCTATCATCTACTATCTTTCTGATTTTGCCCATCTCCTGCCTTTTTGTCTCCTAAAAAAGACACACTCAATAATTTGGAACGTGCGTGCGAGATCACAAAGTGTTAGCGTGTGTGTTATGAAGACAAAGTCAAACTTTTTATGTTTAGATGTAACATTGAATAAGCAATCATGGTTGCCTTTTTTTTACATCAGGTGTGTGTGTGTGTGTGCGCGCGCGCGTGCATGCGTATGTGTGTGTGTGTGTGTGTGTGTGTGTGTCCTGTGTGTGTGTGTGTATATGTGTGTGTGCGTGCGTGCGTGCGTGTGTGTGTGTATGCGTGCGTGGGCACGCGCACTCGCGTGTATGTGTGTGTAGCGAGATGATATTAGTAATACTTCATAAACCCTTGTGCCTACAGAGATTTAAGCCACAGTCATCGCACGACACCCTCCATGGTCTAACTCCATAAATTCCCGAGAAAGGGGACGAAAAAAGGGAGGGGGTGGGGGGAATTATCAATCTGAACTCCCAATCGTTCACTCTTCTTTCTATTAAGATACCAAGATACACTGTGTTTTCCCACTTATAGAATGAAAAATGGTCTTTTTACGTCCAGGTTTGACTCCCATACAAATGACCCCAAATTGAAAACGAAACATCATTTTAAAGAGCAGCCTCACAATTTTGATTTGGGGACATTTGTATGTGGGTCACAAGCAAATAGGTGTGCCTCCCAGAACCAAAAAAACAAGGGCGTTAATCGTGGTGCGTCAGTGTGTCCTTAACGTTGATAAGACACAATTTACGGTTAAACCTCACCTGTTTTCTCACAATGAGATAACACACGAGTACACTGACGCACCACGATTAGAATTGTCCCTAAAAGGGACTACTATTGCATTCGTGGGTCTTTTGACCCACTTACACTTTTTTTCCCGTCGGAACTTCTGACATATTGAGTGGCTGGGCTTTAAAATGATGTTAAATTCGCAATTTAAAATGATTTCGCCGAAACATCGGCGAAATATGTCATAAAAAACCCGCCAAATCGGCAAGATTTCAATCTTCAATAACTTTAAAATGGCTGAACGATAAACAATTTTGAAGCTACGAATTATTTTGACAAATTTCCTGTATAAAAGTGAACCGGAATGAGCAACTTAGGACGATGATTTGACCGCCAGGGGGCAATCAAACCAGTAGGGGCTTAGCGCGTGATATCTTAGTTGGGCGTTATGATGAGATAACAAACGCGGGACTTCTATTTCTCCGGTAAATTACTAAATCAATCCGTAGGGAGTAAACGCTGCCCCCATGGCGATCAAATCATCGTCCAGGGAAAGGGAAGGGTGTGCTCCAGCTAGGGTCAGGGCTATTATTTTTTGGGGAATAGCCAAAATCGGGGGACGAGGGGAGGGAGTGGGGTTTGTTCTTCTTTTTCTTCTTCGATCGCTCAGAGGTTTCCTGTCATATGTTATGAAGCGCATGTAAATTGTGTTGTGTGACATACGCATATCACTGATTTCCATTTTGTTTTAGGATTTCTCAAAATGTTTACTCGATTTCGCTGAAATGTGCAGGAATGTTAATGGATAACATCCTAATATCCCATTTGCAATATTAGACCGATTGGCCACATTGTGGCCGAAAATGGCCAATTTTGGCTAAACTTTAATGTTGAATAACTTTGAAAACGGCTGCACAGAATACTGTCAAATGTTCAGTATTCATTAACCCTTTCACCGCCAATGTCGCATTTTAGCACCACAATGGTTTTTACACCCACGTCACTAAAAGGCATAAAAAGTCAGGGCCTGTTATCCAAAGACCCTATTTTCTTAATTTTGGGAGGTAAAGATAGGCCTAATGTTATATATGTCGCAGAGGAATTTGCGATATTGCAGATTTGTTTTTCTCTACCTGCTTAAGTTTAATGGTATTTTTTGGCTGAAAATGGCTGGCGGCGAAAGGGTTAACGAGTAACATTGCAATATTTTCGTTATCAATTCGAACCAGATGTGCCAACCGGAAGTGGGGACAAAATGGCCAAACTTAGCCAAATATTAATATTGAATACGTCTGTTTGAGGGTAGAATCCTGTCATGTTTGCTCTCAAAGGCAAACATAAGCCCTCTAGCTCACTTTGATATTATTATGACACACTCCTATCCTTACAGCTTCACTTAAAGTCCGATTTTGTAAACGAAAAGGGATGCGATAGAGAGAGAGAGAGAGAGAGAGAGAGAGAGAGAGAGAGAGAGAGAGAGAGAGAGAGAGAGAGAGAGAGAGAGAGAGAGAAGCAAAGACAGAGAGAAAGAGACATAGAGACTGACATTCAAACAGAGAGATACATATAATTATGTTGTTGCCTTGCCCTGGCTTAATGACTCCAGGGATCATGCCAAAAGCCGAAGCGCTTGAACACTATGGCACAAATGCACCAGCTAGGGATGAGAACATTACGTGCGTGACCGTTTTTGATTACCCCGCCACGTAGGCAGCCACACTCCGACTTCGGAGGATAAATACACAGAACAGAAGATCAGAGAGAGAGAGAGAGAGAGAGAGAGAGAGAGAGAGAGAGAGAGAGAGAGAGAGAGAGAGAGAGAGAGAGACGGAAAGAGACAAAAAAAGGGTGGGTGGGTGGATTGGGTAGGGTGGTAGGTAAGGTAAATGGAAGTGTAAGAGAGCATCTCAAAAACAAATCAATCACACAAACAAAAACCTCACCCCAATTTCACTCTCAAAATCTCTTCCCTTGACATTGATAAGACCCAATTTACTCTTTTCATCCCCCCCCCCCCCCCCCTTGCAAAATTGTATCCCTTCGGTAAAGGAAACGGTGACGCATGCTGGGAGGTCAACGGGCAGGGGTGATTGATTGGCCGGTAGAAACACGTGACCCGTCATGGCGGCTTTATGCATACTCTGTTGTTAGCTTTCCGCTGTGAGATACGAGGTAGTGCTGATGTATAGTTATCCCTTGCAAGCTGTCAAATAGGATCGTTATGATTAATTTTCATGGAGTCATTGTTTTACACTGTCACGTGCAATTTATTTTTTTAAATGCGTATATACAAACTTTTTTTTTTTTACGGTTATCCCTTTTACATTGTCAATAGATTAGTTTCGGAGAAAAAACTTAGGGGAGAGCACTTCGTGAAAATTAGAGTTGTTTACCTCCATTATTCTCTCTCTTCTCTCTCTCTCTCTCATCTCTCTCTCTCTCTCTCTCTCTCTCTCTCTCTCTCTCTCTCTCTCTCTCTCTCTCTCTCTCTCTCTCTCTCTCTCTCTCTCTCTCTCTCTCTCTCTCTCTCTCTCTCTCTCTCTCTTTCTCTCTCTCTCTCTCTCTCTCTCTCTCTCTCTCTCTCTCTCTCTCTCTCTCTCTCTCTCTCTCTCTCTCTCTCTCTCTCCCCCTCCTTCTACTCTCTCACACATACATA
>CM065705.1:11133362-11135862 GCA_017654935.2 Phymorhynchus buccinoides
TCATAATTTATGATTAAATATGTCACGTAATTTAAGTGCTCCTGTAAAGAGAACAGAATCAAACACACAAAATCAATTTTAGGATAGATTCATTTTAACATACATACGCTCACAATATACAGAGAAAGGGAGGGAGAGAGAGAGAGAGAGAGAGAGAGAGAGAGAGAGAGAGAGAGAGAGAGAGAGAGAGAGAGAGAGAGAGAGAGAGAGAGAGAGAGAGAGAGAGAGAGAGAGAGAGAGTGAGTGAGAGATATAGAGATAGATGAGACATAGACATAGACGCAGAGAGAGAGAGAGCGAGAGAGCGAGCGAACGAACGAAATTTTATTTATACAGGGTAATGAGATAAGTATACATACTTTTTTACACCCAGTCCTGTGGTAAATGAAAATATGGAATAAACAACAATAACAAAAGATGCAGTGAAAGGGAAAAAAACAAAAACAACCAATAACATGTAAACAGTGAAAATGTTGAGAGGGGGAGAGAGAGAGAGAGAGAGAGAGAGAGAGAGAGAGAGAGAGAGAGAGAGAGAGAGAGAGAGAGAGGAGAGAGAGAGAGAGAGAGAGAGAGAGAGAGAGAGAGAGAGAGAGAGACAGAGAGAGAGAGAGAGAGAGAGAGAGAGAGAGAGAGAGAGAGAGAGAGAGAGAGAGAGAGAGAGAGAGAGAGAGAGAGAGAGAGAGACAGAGAGAGAGAAAGAGAGAGATGACAAAGAGGGAGAGGAGAGAGAGAGATATATAGATAGATATATATATATCTACTATACACAGCTGTTCCGTCGCACAGAAAGCCATTGTGTTTCTATCAAAGGGGAAACAGCCCAGTTCCCATTGATACCAACTTTTGGAAACGCTTTATTGACGATATCCTGCTGTTGTGGATGGGCACACAACAGCAGCTGGACATCTTCCGTGACCATCTCAACAATTTCCATCCAACTATCAAGTTCACAATGGAAGTGTCTTTGGAGGAGTTGCCCTTCCTAGACATCATGGTGAAAAAGAAGAACAACTTCCTGCAAACAGACTTGCATACTAAGGCAACAGACAAAAGAGCGTACCTCCCCCATTCTTCCTGTCATCCACGACACTGCCGGGATAATATTCCCTATAGCCAACTCTTGCGAGTACGACGCCTCTGTTCTGCAGACCAGGATTTCACTCAGCGTAGCCGTGAAATCATGGATTCGCTGAGATGCAGAGGCTACAAACAGGCTGTCCTCACTGATGCCACGAGAAGGGTCAGCACAGTACCTCGGGAGGAGCTTCTCAAATACAGGGTTAGGAAGGAGTGCCATAGAGTTCCCTTTGTGATCACGCATAATCCTGCGAACCCACCACTCAGGAAATGGCTGAGGGAGCAACAAGTGGCACTCCATCGTAACCAGGTCATGAAGAGGGCTCTTCCTGAGTTGCCAGTCGTTGGAGAAAGAAACCCCAAAAATCTGCGAGCCCTTCTCATGCCATCAGTCATTCCTCCACACGTAGACAGCAGCCAAGCGCCAGGAGTTCTCAGGTGTGCCAAGATGTGTGTCACCTGTCGCGAGCATCTTCAGGAGGCCACCTGCTTCTCCAGTGCTGTGACTGGGGAATCCTTCCATATCCGGCACCATATGACATGCACAACGTCTAACGTTGTGTATTTGTTGTATTGCCGGAAATGCCCCAGGTCACAGTACATTGGGGAGACGGGCAACAGCCTGAAGACTCGCTTTGCTCTACACAGGAGCCACATCAGGCAGAACGTGGGAACCCTGGTGACTCTGCACTTTAACCAGCCAGACCACTGCCTGCAGGACATGAGGTGTCTGCCCATTGAAAAGCAGTTCCTGGATGACAGGAAGCGTAGGGAGGAGCGGGAGAAGTTCTGGATGCATAAACTAAGATCAGAACATCCAACTGGACTGAACGACAAGACAAAGTGAAATCAACAACAAAGACAAAAGAAAAAGAAAAAGTGATGGCCAAAAAAGGCGAACACGGAAACATAAGGGGGGTTGTGTGTGTGTGGGGGGGGGGGGGGGGGGGGGGATAGGGGGAGGGGAGGGTTGAGAGAAGGTTGGAGGGTGGGGGTGAGGGTGGGGGTGAGGGTGGGAGTGAGGATGGTAGTGGGGGAGGATATTTGAGGAGTAGGGGATAGGGAAGAAGATGGTGAAGAGATAAAAAGATAGATCATGTACGTCGTTTCATTCAGAACAAGTGTGCCGCCTATTTCGTCATACCATCACGTCATTCAAAACTTGCGTCATCCATTCATTGCTTTTCTACGTCACTCCATTCACTAGAGTCATAGACTTTTTGCTCAGTCCTAATAATACCTTTTGTTGATAAACAAATCGTGTCTTTAGTTTTAGCATAATTATTGGTTTTAATTTAGAAGAAACATTTCTTCATTAAATAGGGTTTAATTGTCACTTCATTTTTCATAATTGTATTGACTTATCCTACATTTTCACTTTTTATAGTGAGAGGAGAGAGGGTAGGGAGAGGGTGATATGTGT
>CM065705.1:11140862-11143362 GCA_017654935.2 Phymorhynchus buccinoides
AGAGAGAGAGAGAGAGAGAGAGAGAGAGAGAGAGAGAGAGAGAGAGAGAGAGAGACACAGAGAGACACAGAGAGACAGAGAGAGAGAAACGGATATTCAGTTTTGGATTAGGTGTTCTGTAGTTTCTTTGAAGTAACTTTTTTGCTTTCAGAACGTATCTCTTTTTTCCCCATGATGTCCGCACTCTCTTCCAGAAAGAATAAAATTTAATAGAACATAGAAGATAAAGTAGGGATGTGGGACTATAGAAATGTAATGTGCAAATAGGGAATTGTCTACTGTTTTATCGTTCATCCTTTTCTTCTTTTTTTTTTCTTTTTTTTTTTTGGGGGGGGGGGGGGGGGGGGGGGGGGGGGGGGGGGGTGACGCTTCCCCCAATTTCTGTCCATTTCCCCGTTTGAATAAAACATTTCATTCAATGGGGATTTTAGGGACAGTTTACTGTGTGAACTGAGAGTGAACTTTTTTTTGTTATACTTGATTGTTCGTGCGAGGTTAGGAGAAGAAGAAGAAAAAAAACTGCTTAAAGACACACTGACGCACCACGAATAAGTCCCTTGTCTTTTTGTATGGGTAGCTGTGACCCGCATACAAATGTCCCCAACTTCAAATTGAGGCTGCTCTTTAAAATGATGTTTCGTTTTCAATTTGGGGACATTTAGTATGGGAGTCAACCCTGGTCAAAACAAGATTTCGTGCCAGCTATAAGAGGGGAAAACACGTGAAACCCGTGATTTTGATACGTGACCTGGTGGGTCTTTAAAGACACACTGGCGCACCACGATTAAGTCCCTTGTTTTTTTCTGGGTAGCTGTGGCCCACATACAAACGTCCCCAACTTCAAATTGAGGCTGCACTTTAAAATGATGTTTCGTTTTCAATTTGGGGACATTTGTATGGGAGTCAAACCTGGTCAAAACAAGATTTCGTGCCAGCTATAAGAGGGGAAAACACGTGAAACCCGTGATTTTGATACGTGACCTGGTGGGTCTTTAAAGACACACTGGCGCACCACGATTAAGTCCCTTGTTTTTACTTTCCTTCCTTTCCTTTCCTTTTTTTTTTTATTTTTTTTTTTTTTCTGGGTAGCTGTGGCCCACATACAAACGTCCCCAACTTCAAATTGAGGCTGCACTTTAAAATGATCTTTCGTTTTCAATTTGGGGACATTAATATGGGAGTCAACCCTGGTCAAAACAAGATTTCTTACCAGCTATAAGAGGGGAAAACACGTGAAACACGTGATTTTGACAAGTGACCTGCTGGGTCTTGAAAGACTCACTGGTGCACCACAATTAAGTCCCTTGGTTTTTTTCTAGGTAGCTGTGACCCACATACAAATGTCCCCAACTTCAAATTGAGGCTGCTCTTAAAAATGATGTTTCGTTTTCAATTTGGGGACATTTAGTATGGGAGTCAAACCTGGTCCAAACAAGATTTCGTTGCTGCTATAAGAGGGGAAAACACGTGAAACCCGTTGACACGTGACCTGGTGGGTCTTTAAGATCTCAGCGCACGCTAACATTTTTCACTCTTTCCCCATGGCAAAGTAATGACGTGCAAGTGATTTTACGTCACGGGGGAGTGACGCAGTCAATGCCTGGATGAGAAAGGATGGCCGAAACTGAATGTCACCAACTATCCGAAGAAGAAGAAGAAATTCTGTTCAACGTCCTCCGGTCTGGAACAGACACATATTATGGGACATTAGTAGATATATATATATAAAGATGGTGGGAACGATCCTGGAGGCAATACCCGGAGGCGGGGCAACGCCAGTAAAGTCCTGAATTTTTAACAGATAACGGTAGGCCTACTTCCACTTCGTGTGTCCTTTGGTGGGCTGCCTTTTTAGTCAGTCACCAAGACGGACTATTGCGATGGGCTGGTGTGTAATTTTTTTTTTTTTTTTTCTTTCTGTCTGTCCCAAGGATATCTCCCGAACCGCTTGACCGAATCGCGTCAAATTATGTGTGAAGGTGTGACTCCTTAATAGGAAGAGATCGGTGCAAACCATTTTGCCGTCGTGACCTTGACCTTGACGTACGACCTTGAAAACCGAAAATCTATTTTTAGCCATATCTCGGGCACCGTTCAACATAGGATGTTGAAACTTGGTATGAAGGTGCTTTGGCTTATGCCCGTTCTGATGATGGCATACCGATCAAGGTCAAGGTCAAGGTCAAAAAGATCGCTGGAGCCTGAAAATCGGAGGGTCATTTTTTTTCTCCTTCTGTCTGTCCCATGGATATCTTTCGAACGGGTTGACAGAATCACGTCAAATTGTGTGTGCTGGTGTGTCACCATGAGAGGAAGGCATCCGCGCAAACCATATTGCCGTCGTGACCTTGACCTTGGCGTACGACCTTGAAAACCGAAAATCTTTCAGGGGCCATAAATCCCACACCGTTAGTGTTAGTCTTCAAATTTGGCATGAAGGTACTTTGGCTTATGCCCGTTCTGATGGTGGCATACCGATCAAGGTCAAGGTCACGGTCCG
>CM065705.1:11158362-11163362 GCA_017654935.2 Phymorhynchus buccinoides
TATGCATATAGGGTTAGGAAGGAAGGGGTGGTGGCAAAGCGGTTAAGACGTTTGCGGCCAGTTTCAATGCGTGAGTGAGGGACACTTGAACACTTCAGACAATTCTCTTTCTAAAATGATACAAGAACCATTCTTGTATCTTTTTTGCCCAGTCCAGAGTTATGAGCATTTAAAGTTAGTAGGGTGAGCATAGGACATTTTGAGAAAACAGTCTAACGTCTAGCCTAGCTGAAGAAAATGCGCTGACCTACTCGTTTTAAAGCACTTATAAGACCATTGAGTGACCATGTTAAAGAGCATGGGGAAAAGGAAAGTTTGGGCGATTCTCAAAGAACATTCTCTCACTTTCCTTTTCCCCAATAAGTATAAAAAATAAGATGTTAGACAACATACAAAACACCCTTAACTCAGAATTGACACAACAAATGAGATTTGTTTTACTTTGCAAGCCTGTTGTGAGAAACTAGCCCAGCGACTTAATGTCCCTTTCGTGGTGCTGGGTCACATATAGGCAAACCTGGGTCATCCTTGTACTTGACCTTTATTCAAGATAAAAAAAACATAGAATAAAAATAAAAATAAAGTATAAAAGAGAAACATCTATATTCTGAGAAAATCTCTTTTCTTTTCCCCCTTTTTCCCCCCAAAAATCTAAAAGTCACAGTAATGTCTCGTATGGCTTGCCGAGAGGACGTAAAACTTTAACTTTGGCATCCTTTTATTTGAGGACGAAACTTAGGTTTGCTTCCCTTTGACTCTTTATTCATATATATATATATTCCAGGTGATGGGTAATGTAAGCAATCTTGATGCAGGGGAGCTAACTAACAGAGAATTTCCTCCCTTTGTTTATTTCTATATAGCGTGTTTTAAAAATTGTTTAATTAGCGTGGGTTTGTGCTAGGCGGCGAACCCCCCCCCCCCCCCCCTCTATTTCTTTTAACCCCCCCCCCCCCCTTCTCTCTCTGTCTTTTTCATTTTTCAATTGAAATTAATGTCAGCTTTGCTACATGTGACTTTAGCACGAGATTTGTTCTCTTCACCAAACCTCCCCCTCCCCACCAAAACACAACTGACCCTTGTTTCCAACTTCTACCATCTGTGATTGCGTACTACTGACCCCCCCCCCCCCCCCCCCCCCCCCCCCCCCCATTGATTTGTTGATTGCTCTTTGGGCAACTTTGTTGTTTTTACGCGTTTGTCGCAAATTGCGAAGCAGCTGTTTTTTTGCACATTACCATAGCCACCTTTTCGTTCGACTGTTTGCTGTTTAATTGTTTTCTGTGTTGAAGCCATTCGTCGAAATATTATTTTGTTTTGTCACGTCACTTTGCACTTGTCGTGTAGTTGTTTGTTTGTTAATGTTTAATTATCGGCTTTCTCCATGATGCGTAAACGCAACAAACCCATTGGTTAGACTGCACATTGATTGTGGGCAGTGTTTTTGTTTATCGTAAACGCAACAAACCCATTTGTGTCAGCACATTGATTGTGGGCAGTGTTTTTATTCATCGCAAATTGCGAAGCAGCTATCACATTACCATAGCCACCTTTCGTTCGACTGTTGCTTAATTAGGGAAGCCCGTCATTATTTTGTAGTCAACTTTAGCGTGAGCTATCATTAACAAATTCGGGACTTTCCTGGAGTTGCACTGCCTCCGGGCATTGCCTCCAAGATCGTTCCCACCATCTTTATATCTATTAATTTTGTCCCATATGTGTCTGTTCCAGACCGGAGGACGTTAAGCAGAATTCCATCTTTAGCGGCGTGAGCACTATGAAAAAAGGAACACAAATGTGTGTGTGTGTGTGTGTGTGCGTGTGTGCGTGCGTGTGCGTGCGCGCGTGTGCGTGTGTGTGTGTGTGTCTGTGCGTGTCTGTGTCTGTGTCAGCCTCTGTTTTAACTGTTCTACAAATGAATACGCGATACTCAAAGAACATTCTCTCATTTTCCTGTTCCCCATAACTATTAACTATTCACTGGGGAGATAATGAAATGTTATTTTAACCCTTTCATCGCCAGCCATATTTCAGCCAAACATTTCCATCAAATTTACCTGGGTAGAGAACAAAATCCATCTGCAGTATTGGGGATTCTTCTGTGGCATAATATAAAATAAGGTCTATCCTTACTTCCCAAAACTAAGACAATAGGGTCTTTGGATAATAGACCCCAATTGGATGCCTTTTAGTGACATAGATGTTAAATCTCTGTGGTGCTAAAATGTGACTTTGGCGGTGAAAGGGTTAAGCAACAATCCAAAAAACTAAGTGAATATTGATCAGATTTCATTAATCAAAATGCGTCCTATAGTTTGGGCTGGGATAGATGACAAATCTCTTTCGTTTTATTATTTGATTTTCGTGCTAGTTAGATGCGATTTATGAATTTCTGATTAAAGACCCACTGACCCGGCTGGATTAAGTCCCTTGGTTTTTTTTCTGGGTCAGTGCGGCCCACATACAGACTTTCCTCATTATACGATCGAGGCTGCTCTTTAAAGTGATGTCTCGTTTTTCGTGCATGAGGAAATTTGTATGGGAGCCACACTTGGTCAGAATAAGATTTCTTACCAGCGAGAGAGGGAAACACGTGAAACCCGTAATTTTTCACTCATGGACCTGATGTGTCTTTAAATTAACAAAACCCTAATTGCCATGGAACGAAACAGATTGTTCACGGTTGCATCGAAAGAAGATGTTGGTGCATCTCTACCCTTTTACACCTCCTGCTCACTGAAACCGCCCCCCCCCCCCCCCCAACACTCCCCTTCCTCTCTCCCCCGCCCCAATTTCAAATCTCTTTGCATTTTAATTCAAACAGATGAGCAGTTTTGTCTCATCATTGCCGGATTTCCATTTTGTGTCCAAAGCAAAAAAGAAAAGACATCGCCATATTGATATTCTTTAGATTGCAGAAAATGCGCAATCCTTTTCCTTGTAAAAAAACCCACACAAACAAAAAAACGCGTAGAACTAGAACTTAGAAGCCAACGAAATGATTTGGACCTGCATTCAAAAGGCTTTGTTTTCCTACTCTACTTTTAACCAAAATGTGTTGGTTTAAACTAACTTTAAGACTAGCTTTAGACTAGCTTTAAGTCCCCATCCGAAGGACCTGACGCTCAGTTCGATTTTCCTGTCAAACTAGAAAGAAAGGGCGAGGAGTCCGGGATTCGAACCCGGGTCACTCACGCCGCATTCACGCATTGCATTTGGCAGGCGAACGTCTTAACCACTCTGCCACCTTTCTCCCTTTTTAAGGCCCGACTACTAGCTAATCTGAGGTGTCCAAATCATACTTTCGTTATTTAGATA
The DNA here is from genome assembly GCA_017654935.2 of Phymorhynchus buccinoides. NCBI lineage: Eukaryota > Metazoa > Mollusca > Gastropoda > Neogastropoda > Raphitomidae > Phymorhynchus > Phymorhynchus buccinoides. The sequence continues at coordinate 11,161,681 of CM065705.1, forward strand.
TTTGACACCAAATTATGCCATAATGTTGTGAAAAGTCCATTATTTTAAACTGACAGTGTTGCTTTTTCAAAATTAAAAACCAGTTGAGTGAAACTTTAAATATTCGTTTTATCAAGTTAAGTGTCATATACTTATAGGCGTGTCCCCTTTCTCTGTCATCTCTCTCTCTCTCTCTCTCTCTCTCTCTCTCTCTCTCTCTCTCTCTCTCTCTCTCTCTCTCTCTCTCTCTCTCTCTCTCTCTCTCTCTCTCTCTCTCTCTCTCTCTCTCTCTCTCTCTCTCTCTCTCTCTCTCTCTCTCTCTCTCTCTCCCTCCCTCCCTCCCTCCCCCTCCCTCCCTCCCTCCCTCCCTCTCTCTCTAGCTCTCTCTCTCTCTCTCTCTCTCTCTCTCTCTCTCTCTCTCTCTCTCTCTCTCTCTCTCTCTCTCTCTCTCTCTCTCTCTCTCTCTCTCTCTCTCTCTCTCTCTCTCTCTCTCTCTCTCTCTCTCTCTCTTAGGTTAGATCCCACACAACAAAGACAAACGGGTCTTTTAGTATACAATAGCCATTCTATCACCTTAAAACGAATGCATATTTTTGAACAACATGGCATTGAATGTTTATGGATGGAAGTTTATATTAAACACACTAAGCCATTATTATTAGGATTCATATACAGACATCCTTCAGAACGCGTTGACTGGAAAGACATTTTTAACTCCATGATGGATCATGTAATCCTAGAATCAAAAGAAACAATAATATTTGGTGACTTCAATATAGACTTAATGAAACCTCAAGTGCAATGGACACAATTATACGACAGTTTTCAGTTAACACAACTCATTAACATACCGACTAGAATTACACCAACATCTGAGACGCTAATTGACCACATATACACAACCGAAAAGCAAAACATTATTGAGCTTTGCTCACCGTTGTCTGGCTGTAGCGATCACAAACCAATCTGCATAACTTGGAACAAGAAAGGTTCAAAAATCCCTAAAGCTGGACATAAAACAATTCATTACAGATGTTTTTCAAAATTCAACGAAGATTCATTTCTCTTTGATCTGGCACAGTCCCAGCTTTCACATGTCTATCAATACACTGACCCAGATCAAGCTGTGGATTTCTGGTATAACACATTCATAGATATTTACAATAAACACGCACCAATTAAATGTAAACGAGTTAAACACAAACCTAAACCACCCTGGATAACAAAAGATATTGATAACGAAATGAACAACAGAGATTTGCTTTGCGACTCTAAAAATCAAGATGAATTTCATGCACAGCGAAATAAAGTTACTACCTTGTTACGCAACTCCAGGAAGAAATATTTTCAAGATTTAGCAGGCTCTAAAAATGATTCGAAATCTTTATGGAAGGCAATCAACTGTATCACAAACAAACACGTTTCTCAGAAACAATCCACTTCCAAAAACATATCCACTGATGAACTTAACGAACACTTTGTCAATGTAGCAAAAAAAATTATTCTAAATGACAAATCGACACAAAATGACTTAAAGGAACTAAAGGAATTTTGCAAAGAAAAACAGATTATCACACCATTGACCATACCACCCATGGCGGTATTTGATGTTTATAACAGTTTAATTAAAATCAAACAGTCCAAATCAAAAGGCTTAGACGAAATTGATAGTAAAATAATAAAACTCAGTGCACCATACATCA
>CM065705.1:11190862-11210862 GCA_017654935.2 Phymorhynchus buccinoides
GAGAATGAGAGAGGGTGAGACAGACAGAGAGAGAGAGAGAGAGACAGAGAGAGAGAGAGAACAAGACATAGAAAGAGAGGCTGACAGAGAAAGAGAGACAGAGAGAGAGACGCACACACACACACAGAGACAGAGAGAGAAAGAGAGACACACAGAGAGAGACACAGAGAACTAGAACAGAGACATAGAAAGAGAGGCTGACGGAGACAGAGAGAAAGAGAGACAGAGAACAGAAACATAGAAAGAGAGGCTGACAGAGAAAGAGAGAGACACACACAGAGAGAAGGAGAGAGAGAGAGAGAGACGAGAAATAGAGAGACACAGAGAACAGAGACATAGAAAGAGAGGCTGACAGAGAAAGAAAGACAGACAGACAAGACAGAGAATACTCCTACACCAGTCCTGCTCTCGTTGCAGAGATCAACTGTGGGGTGCCAGGCCCCATCTGGAACGGCTACCTGGATGGACATCGCACCACTGTGGGAGCCGTGTATTTCTACAGGTAGATACAAACCGTTCCCTTGTATCGTAAGCATTAAGGCTGGGTTCACATTAGACGCGTAAGTTCCGTACAGAAAACCCTAAATAAGTGGAGGAAAGAAGGATAACAGTTTACGCCTTGTCCCTTCTTTGTTTCACTTATTTATGGATTGCGTGCGGGTTTCCGCATGGAATATCCGCTTATGTGTGTACATGGCCTTAGGCCGGGTTCGCATTAGATGCCTAAGTTGCGTACGGAAAACCCAAAATAAGTGGAAGAAAGAAGGATAAAAGTTTACGCATATTATAGGGGAAGTTCAGGACACGTACGTGCGCAAATCTTTTCCCTTCTTTGTTTCACTTATTTATGGATTGCGCGCGGGTTTCCGCATGGAATATCCGCTTATGTGTGTACATGGCCTTAGGCCGGGTTCACATTAGAGGCGTAAGTTCCCTACGGAAAACCCTAAATAAGTGGAAGAAGGAAGGATAACATTTCACGCATATTATAGGCTAGATACAAACTGTTCCCTTGTATCGTAAGCATTAGGCCGGGTTCACATTATAGACGAGTCGTGTATTTCTACAGGTAGATACAAACTGTTCCGTTGTATCGTAAGCATTAGGCCGGGTTCACATTATAGACGAGTCGTGTATTTCTACAGGTAGATACAAACTGTTCCGTTGTATCGTAAGCATTAGGCCGGGTTCACATTATAGACGAGCTGTGTATTTCTACAGGTAGATAAACACTGTTCCCTTGTATCGTAAGCATTAGGCCGGGTTCACATTAGACGCGTAAGTTCCGTACGGAAAACCCTAAATAAGTGGAAGAAAGAAGGATAAGGCCGTGTACACACATAAGCGGATATTCCATGCGGAAACCCGTGCGTAATCCATAAATAAGTGAATCAAAGAAGGGGAAAGATTTGCGCACGTGTCCGAATTTCCCCTATATGCGTAAACTTTTATCCTTCTTTCTTCCACTTTTTTTAGGAACTTACGCGCCTAATGTGAACCCAGCCTAAAAGTTTACGCATATAGTGGAGAACATTTCTGAGAAAATTAAACATTTGAAAACTTCAGACAATGCTCTTGACTGTTTCCGTTCCAGAGTTGCGAGCATTTAAAGTTAGTAGGGGAAGACGGGGTAAAAAGCGCATGGGCAGGTAAGAAGCCCACCCCAATTATCTCATGAAATGAAGCAAATTTCAGTCTCATTTTGCCCATGAGAAGCCCACCCCAATTATCTCATGAAATAAAGAAAATTTCAGTCAAATTTGCCCATGAGACGAATGCTAGACATTAACGCTCGTCTCATGGGCAAAATGAGACTGAAATTTGCTTCATTTCATGAGATAATTGGGGTGGGCTTCTTACCCGCCCATGCGCTTTTTACCACGTCTTCCCCTAGTGTGAGCGTTGGCCAATTTGAGAAAACACAGTCTAAAGACTATCCTAGCTGAAGAAAATGCATTGACCTACTCGTTTTAACCCTTTCACCGCCAACCATATTTCAACCAAAAATGTTCATTAAATTTACCTGGATAGAGAACAAAATCCATCTGCAGTATTGTGGATTCTTCTGTGACATATATAAAATAAGGTCTACCCTTACTTCCCAAGACAAAGACAATAGGGTCTTTGGATAATAGACCCCAATTTGATGCCTTTTAGTGACATGGGTGTTAAATCACTGTGGTGCTAAAATGCGACTTTGGCGGTGAAAGCACTTAAAAGACCCATATTAAAGATTGCCCTTTATAAATATGAAAGATGAGATGTAAGAGAACACGAAAATACACATAACTCAAAATTGACACACACCAACAAATGTATTTTTGACTTTCCAAGCCTGTTATTAGAAACTAGCCCAGCGACTTAATGTCCCTTTCGTGGTGCTGGGTCACATAATTATGAGGTATTTTGTTTTCAGCTTCCGTCTCACTTTGTCTTCATGTGTACCTTTGATAAGGCTGTTTAATGAGTATTCTTGTTGCCCTATCTCATTATTGGATTACTTTGTAACGCATGCAGCTGCCGGCCATCTCTGCGATGTTGTATTAGGTATTAGGTACTTTATAGTCACAGAGGAATCTGTGAAATTCGGGTTGCTCCCACCTGGAGAGCGCGTCGCAGCCAGAGGCGCGCCACCCATTTTAAATGTTTTTTGGAATGCGATTTTTTGTGTGATTGATAAGGAAGAAAGAGGGGGGGGGGGGGGGTAAATTTTGACCAAATGACAACTTTTTCGTTGCCACCGGGTTTAACGTGTGCTGAGTGCATGGGCCACACGGGACCTCGGTTTATCGTCTCATCCGAAAGACTCCACGTTCATACCTCTAAGGCCTAGTGCAAAGTGAGAGGAAAAATCCCCTGTACCCAGGTTCGAACTCGGGTTTACTTGACACGAAGCGAACGCGTTACCACTGTGCCACTCTACACATCTCAGTTGTACCACTCTTGTAGTCATTGTCGGAAACGACAGACTGGTATGCCCCCCAAACAAATGTCTTAAAATACAGTGGAACCTCCCTTATAAGACCTCCCATTATAAGACTCCCTCCCATATATAAGACCTACTTTTCTGAGACATTGGCCTTCTTTGTGAGTATTAAAATTGCCTCCCTTATAAGACCCCTCCCTTATAAGACCTCATTTTGAATGATTTTTGAAGGTCTTATAAGGGAGGTTCCACTGTACAACATTCTGAAAAGGTTTCATTCTGAGATGTTTACGTCATCTTGACAAAATTAATATTCGATTGTAAATTGGTGCTGACGAAGAAGTAACTTTGCCATAAAGACTTGCAATTTATCAACCCAAAAAAGGAATGGTTCCAGCAAAACAATAGTATAAGTGCATGGCTTTGTACATCGATTTCTCGGCAAATAAAAAATTATGTAGATTTACACCCTCCTGCTCTATTTCTTGGTTCTTTCCGTGGTTAGGGATAGGGTTAGGGTTAGATGGTCTTTTCTTTTGCCACAAGCATCTGTTTTTTGGTCAAAATCATCTATTTTTTTTGGAGCATTAAATCGCTGCCTGCCATAAATAACTTTGGTAAAACAAGGGAGCTAATTTACGAGAGGTTCCTACCCCTTATTCATTTCACTATAACCTCTCTCTTAGCCTCACTAGTTCATATTTGCTACTGACCAAGTCTGGCCAAAGTTGTAGCTTAACACCAACACCACCCACCCACTACCCCGCCTCACTCCCTTCACGTTTACGGCTCTCGATCTCAAAGTTTACTTCCTTCAGTTTCATGTCAGTAAATAAACCCTAGGCTGATCCTAACCCTATCCCTTTCCGACAGAGAACGGCAGCATGTTGCTTCTCAATGAAAAGTTGTTTCAACGCAAATATGCCTAGATCTCTTCTGGACGTTGCTGTGTATGGCTTGCCGTGTTGTTGTGTCTTCCAGGTGCAACATCAGAACCAAGTTCCAGGGCGAGTCCTTCTCCACCCAGTGTCTGGAGAACGGCCAGTGGTCCTACCCCCCTCCCCTCTGCCTGGGTATGGTCATCATCATCATCATCATCATCATCATCATCATCATCCCTCTAGTTATTATTATTATTTTTATTATTATTATTATTATTATTAAGGCCAGCGTCAAGTCATTATTATTGATATTATTATTATTATTATTGTTAAGGCCAGTGTCAAGTCATTATCAATAATACTATTATTATTATTATTATTCAGGCCAGTGCCAGGTGCCCAAAATCACCAACGGCACCATTGATGGCGGGTCTGACGGGGTGTGTGATGATGATGATGATGATGATGATGATGATCTTGATGTTGATGTTGATGATGTTGATGTTAATGATGATGATGATGATCTTGATGTTGATGCTGATGATGACGTTGATGATGGTGATGATGTTGATGTTAATGATGATGTTGATGCTGATGACGATGATGATGATTATCATGATGATGATGATGATACTGATGATGATGTTGATGGTGATGTTGATGATGATGATCGTGATGATGACGATGACGATCGTGATGATGATGATGATGCTCGTGATGACGACGATGATGATGATGATGACGATGATTGTGATGATAATGTTGGTGATGATGATGATGATAACGGTGATCGTGATGAATTTGATCGTGATGATGATGAGGAGGAAGATGTTGATGATGAGGAGGAGGAGAAGGAGGACGATGAGGATGATGATGACGATGACCATGATGAGGAGGATGTTGATGATGATGATGCAGAGGAGGACGATGATGATGAGGATGATGATAATTATCATTATTATTATTATTATTATTATCATCATCATCACTCAGGCCAGTGCCAGGTGCCCAAGATTACCAACGGCACCATTGACGACGGGTCTGACGGAGTGTGGGTGGACACCGGGACCGTCATCACCCCCCGCTGCCTGAATGGACTGGTCCTCAACGACTCCACCCTGGTCACCTGCAACAACGGCACCTGGAACATCATCCCTCGCTGCGTGCCTGGTGAGTGAGAGAGAGAAGAGGGGAGAGGGGGGGGGGGAGAGAGAAAGGGGAGATTGAGAGGGGGGGAGGGGGGGAGAGGTGAGAGGAGGGGGAGAGAGATGGGGGAGTGGATGGAGATAGAGAGAGAGAGGGGGAGAGAGAGGGGGGGAGAGAGAGATGGGAGAGAGAGAGAGAAACAGGGAGAGAGAGAGAGAGAGAATCAAGTCTCTATAATATGGCTAAGACATGGATTTCACATGTCCAAGGTCTACGGTCTTGACGTGTACACACATAAGCGGATATTCCATGCGGAAACCCGTGCGCAATCCATAAACTAGTGAAACAATGAAGGGAAAAGATTTGCGCATGTGTCCGAATTTCCCCTATATGCATAAACTTTTATCCTTCTTTCTTCCACTTATTTAGCGTTTTCCGTACGGAACTTACGCGTCTAATGTGAACCCGGCCTAAGACATGGATTTCATATGTCCAAGGTCTACAATCTTGATCTTGTCCTTGACCTCAATCGGTAAGTATATTCAACATTCGGAATCACCATATAAGCCAATGCACTCGTATAGCAAGTTTGGACATTGTGTGGACCAACGATGTGAAAGACTGCAGAAATACAAAACAACAAACAACGTTATACAGTTCTGCAGTCATTGCTTGATACAAGTTATTAGTTTTTGCAATAGGTTCAATAATACGTCAATGGACTATAGTCCGTTATGACTCCAAACCATTAATTAAAGGTAAAACCCCAAAAACACGGCGCGTAGCCTATGTATGCATAACGTACGCCATCTCGTGAACAGGTGGCTTCACATTTTGTGCGGTGGTGGATCACTGCTTACAGAGGATGGTCCCACAGAAAAACTATGACCGTTCTGACCTTGACCTCAAAATCTGACCTTGAAAAAACCCTAGATTTCTTCCCGCAGTCTTTTTTTTATACAAGTTATAAACGGTGAAAGGGCTATTTAGTATTACATTATAATCATGAATGTGTCTGTGTGCGCGAGCGCACGTGCGCACGTGCGTGCGAATCACGGGGTTCGAACCCCAAAGCTGTATCTCAAGAACTGTTCCGTGGAATCGCTTCAAATTTACTGTGGTGGTGCATCACTGTGCACAAAAGGTCACACACAAAAATAATTACCATGCTGACCTTGACCTTGAAAACGTAAATTTCTTTTTGTGGCCATATCTTTCACATCGTTGGACTTACAATGTTCAAATTTGGTTTGCAGGTGCATTGGCTTATGACAATTCGGACTATTTAGTACAAGAAAGGTCAAGATCACGATGGTTATATAGTATGCCAAAAGGACCATCTAAGCCGGTCATTTACAACCACACATTTGTTAGACTTTTGGGGGGCAAATGCTCAGTTTCTTGTCATTGGAATACAGATGCGTCATGCTGCTGTTATGTGCCCAAGTTCAGCCGCGCGGGAACGTATCTGCCGCTCGACGATACACTCGTAATTAAAATTGATTTGAAAAACGTTTTTATCAAATACTATCATTAAAATTCATGGCATCCATTTACAAACGTGCACCTTTAAACATAACTTTTTTGCAGGTAACAGAAATGCAAGTTTAAAACCCTTCCATCGCCACTGTCGCCTCTTGACACCACAATGATTTAACACCCATGTCACTGAAAGGCATCAAATGAGGGTCTGGTATCCGGTGACCTTAAGTTCTTAATTTTGGGAGGTAAGGATAGGCCCTGTTCTATGCACGTCATGGAGGAATCCCCACTGTTGCAGACCAAATCTTTTCTCTACCCAGGTAAGTTTGATGGAAAGGTTTGGCTGAGGAATGGCTGGCGTTGAAAGGGTTAAGAAAAAGAAGGAAGCGAAATGTACTCCTCCTTTTCTGTGCAGCTCCGTGCAGTGACCCCCCACCCCTGGTGGACCACGGACACCGGGTGTTCTTCGGGGTGAGGCACGGGGACCGGGCTCGCTATTTCTGCATCGAGGGCTACAAGCTCTCCGCCAAATCGCAGTACCTCACCTGTCAGTACGGGAGGTGGGAGGGGCCTGAGCCCAGGTGTGAAGAAAGTGAGTCTCTCTCCCCGTCTGTCTGTCCGTCTGTCTGTCTCTGCATCTCTGTCTGTCTCTGTGTCTCTGTCTGCTCCTCTCTCTGTCTCTGTCTCTACAAGCTCTCCGCCAAATCGCAGTACCTCACCTGTCAGTACGGGAGGTGGGAGGGGCCTGAGCCCAGGTGTGAAGAAAGTGAGTCTCTCTCCCCGTCTGTCCGTCTGTCTGTCTGTCTCTGTCTCTGTGTGTCTCTGTCTCTGGTTTAAATAATTTTATTCAAGAATACAAATATAGATAATTGAACAATAATGGGGTAACAGCCAACAGACGCTTATAAACGTACCCCCTACACTGTCTCTGTCTCTGTCTCTGTCTCTCTGTCTGTCTCTGTCTCTCTAAGGTTAGTCTCTCTCTCTCTCTCTCTCTCTCTCTCTCTCTCTCTCTCTCTCTCTCTCTCTCTCTCTCTCTCTCTCTCTCGCTCTCTCTCTCTCTCACTCACTCTCTCTCTCACTCACACACACACACACACACGCACACAACCACACACCGCACACGCACACACGCACGAACTGTTCTCTCCCTCCCTCTCTCTCTCTCTCTCTCTCTCTCTCTCTCTCTCTCTCTCTCTCTCTCTCTCTCTCTCTCTGTCTCTCTCTCTCTCCAATAATCCCCCCTTTTTAATTCTTTTCTTCTCTCTCTCTCTCTCTCTCTCTCTCTCTCTCTCTCTCTCTCTCTCTCTCTCTCTCTCTCTCTCTCTCTCTCTCTCTCTCTCTCTCTTTCTTTTTCTTTCAACCAGACTACTGCCCCAACCCGGGTCAGATCGCCAACGGGAAAGTCTACAAGAAAGGCATGGTGGGCAAGTTCCTGTTCAGGGACTTCATCTACACCATCAAGCACGGCACGCGCATCGAGTACGACTGCGACCGCAACTACAAGCTGCAGGGACCCCGGGGCGCCGCCTGCATCAACGGTAGGTGGCGCCCCGAGGACCCGCCCACCTGCGTGCGATCCCGGCACCCCTTGTTCCGGAAGCTGTGGAAACCGTACGAGGAGCAGGCGCTGACCTACCGGTATTACCGGTAAACGGTACAGCGGAAGCCCCCCTCTCCCTTAATACAAGACCTCCGGTTATATAAAAAAAAAAGGACTCCCTCCTCACCCCCCCCCCCCCCCACACACACACACACATAAGACCTATTTCTCTGAGACGTTGCCCTTCTTTGCAAGTATTAAAATTACCTCCCTTATAAGACTTTCCCCCCTCCCCCTTATAAGACCTCATTTTGGAAGATGATTTTTGAAGGTCTTATAAGGGAGGTTCTGTCACTCTGATTTGGGTGGGTTTTTAAAACAAATATTTGTATGTGGGTTGCAGGGGCGGACCAAATGATTCGTGGGGGTGGGGGTGGGGGGTCCGTGGAGTGTCCAACGAGCTGCATAGGTCCTGGGTTAAGGTGTAGTGGCCTTGTGGTGGTCGATGGAGCGAAGTCCCCCCCGCCGAAACGTTTGCAATTTAGTGATTACTAAAGCAAAAAATGAGCCATTTTCTTACTTTTTACCCTTGTATAAGATACATGCTTGTGGCAAAGGGGGGGGGGGTGTTCTGGAAACCCCCGATCAGATCCGCCCCTGGATTGAGGGGGTGGGAGCAAATAGCAGGCGCTGACTTACCATTTTTTTCCGGCAAACAGTATAGAAATAGTCGCACTGATTTTGGTGTGTTTTTTTTAAAATTATTTTTATTATTTGTTTGTGTGTTTCAGAGGCGGACCAAATGATTCGTAAGTGGAAGGGTTGGGGGGGGGGGTTCCGCGGAGAGCTGCATAGGTCCTGGGTTAAGGTGTAGTGGCCTTGTGGGGGCCGAAGGAGCGAAGAGAGAGAGAGGTGGAAAAATCCGGCCTAAAGGTGAAGAGAGAGAGGTGGAAATGTCGCTGACTTAACCAGGAATTAGGCGATTGAGAAAGTTCCAATGGAAGCAGTCGCTGATTTAGAGGAGGTTTTTGTGCTTTGGGGGGAGTAGTGAGGTAAAAACAGTCGCTGACTATGGTGGGTGTGGGTGTGGGGTGTTTGTGGGTGGAGGGGGGTCATTGGATTGAGATGGTATGGGTGGAGGGAGGGGGGGGGGCAAATAGAAGGCGCTGACTTTCTGTTAAAGAGGGAAATTTAGATTAAGTTTAGTGCATCGCTGACTTAGCCAGGAATTATCAGTAGAGATGGGGGGTGGGGGGTATTTGGGTTGAAGGCGAAAAGGTAAAATTACTTTTATAACATCTTGGAAGTTTTAAAAATAGTCAAACGAAGATTTTGGAGTTCGTTATTTTATTTTTTTATTTTCTTTAAGTGTCTTTTTTTCTTTCTTTTTTGGCAGAAAAATTGTTATAAATAAAAGTCATGACAGTTTTATTCGACGTGTGTTAATTAGTATTTGGGGTATCGAGTCATTTCGATGAAAAAAAATGTGTTTAAATTAAGTGATGAGTGAGAGTTGAGAGGGGCTTGTTGTTTCCAGTTGAGATAACCTGTTGAGGGATAGCAGTTAGTTAAAGGTGGACCCTGACGGATGAGTGTTTTGCAAGAAACACGTCGAGATCACCAGAAAGACAGCCTTTTCAAGGATCGGAACACTCACTTTGCTCTGGTTTCCTTGAAATTAAACCGTCAAAACGGCGATTCCTCCTTGGCGGAGATGCCAGAGAGAGAGTAGCCATTTTGGATGGGGTGGGTGAAGGTCACTCATTGTGGTTGAAACGTTGTTGGGTTTTTTTGTAGTGCAGTAAAATAAAAAAAAGGAGCTGTTTCTTTTGTTGTAAGAACAGAAAAGAAAAAAAAGGATTGTATTCAAAAATTTCGTGCACACGATTTGGCCTAAACGCAGGCGGCCATTAGAAAAGAGACGTCACACGCCTTCTCTTTGGGTGACATAATTTGACTTGCAGCACCTCCGCCAAAGAGGAATCGCCGTTTTTGATGGTTTGATTTCTAGGAAAGCAGAGCAAAATGAGTGTTGTGATCTCTGTAAAGGGTGTTTTCCTGGTGATCTGGACGTGTTTGTTGCAAAGCCTCATCCGTCAGGGTGGCCCTTTAAAATAGTGGACATGGTTTTGGATTAGAACAGAAGTTGTGAAGTATGGGACATGCTTCCTTTCGATTTTAACCCTATTATTTTTTTCCTGTTGAACCTTTAAGGGCCGGCTACACTGTATACGATGCGATTCACTACGGACCCCGATGTTGACATTTTGTGAGGCATGACTGACATGAAGTTCTACTGTCTATATAGATAAATCTGATGAAATCCTACTTAGTTATGTTTCACTATATTTGTGTAGTCTCCCGTACACGAATGTTATGAACTATCTTATTTTTTGTATCGGACAATGGTGCATGAGAAATACCTACCTAAGTCGCTCAGAATGTTTTTAGCAAAAGCCCAAAATAGTCAACAACCCCCAGAATATCAATTTTCTATTTAGGGCATATTTATGTCTATTTGTGTATGTGTTCTACCAGTATCCACAAGATGAAAGACAATTTTGAATGATTTCTTTATTTGATTGTTTTCTAAATCAAGTCAATAGAAACAAAGAGGCAAAGTTGTATCTTCTATGCCCGATTTCTGCAAATGATCTACTTCGAATGCCAAACTTCAAATAATTATATTTTTTTTAAACTAGACAAGATAACTCAATTCGGTTTTTGAGAGGAATCTTTGCTCCACCATGAAAAATTAAAATCTCAATGTATGCCAAAATTCCATTATGTCTGGTTTTCCCAGGCACTGTCACATTTGATTTGATTCGTGTATTGCGGTCTACATGTGTACAGTGAACGAAAACAGCGGAGCTATATTAAATTTAGACGGAAGTTAAGGCCTATTTCACATGAATCTCGACTCACAGACATCATCTCAATCGGATCGACAAATCTTCATTCATTTGAGAACGTCCATTAAACAGAAAGACAATAAGAGAAGCAAGAACAATATGCTCGAAGCTTATACCGTGCTCCTTAAATTAACGCTGCACAATTGATTGAACTGTGTTTAAGTCAAGTAGTGTAATGATGAACAAAAGTAAAGGTATTACTAATGGTTTAGACAACTTTATTCAGATATCATACAAAATCAAACAATGATGAGGTAATGAGGGTGACAACAAGCAAATGCTTATAACGCACCCTTTCATAAAGAATAATTAACAACATGGCAGGAGGAAATAAATTGTAACCCAAACAGACAAATACATACACACATTTATAAATTGTTTCAACTTTTATATACTAAGGGAGAACGGTGATTAAAATGAAACTGAACAATGCAAAAATACAGTGATGCTGTAAGCAAATTAACAAAGAGAGAGAGAGAGAGAGGGGGGGAATAAAATAATTTGAAAGACAAGATAAAGAATGAGAGACGTGAATAATCTGTGTAATAAAATAGAAAGACAATTTATGAAACCTGTCAGCATAATTACGCATAGTAGCAAACATATTTGTATTAATAGTAATACATAATAGAAACATAGCCAATTTCCATCTGGCGTCAGACAAAGGAGCATACCTGCACATTTTCTGTATAGGTATTACTAATCAATATCATTTACAAACTTACTACAACTGTGAATACAAAAGAAGAATTTAAGAGGGTACAAAATAGAAATAATAATAATAATACTCACAAAAAAAAAAAATAATACATAATAATATAAAAAAATTAAAAAATCAATACATTTACGAATTTGGGAATTTGGGAGAGACCAAGGGGAAACAAAACACTAAATCGAATCGTATTGAGGTCAAATCGTATGCAGTGTGGCTGGGCCTTTACACCTTTGGTTTTGAAAAGAAGAAGATTCCCTCGTGGGGATACCGGGGGGGTCTTTCGTAAAAAATGGTTCCCATAACCTTCTGGAAGTTCTATGCTTGTAACTTCCTCTAATCTGCCACTATCTTTGACCCTTGCCTTTTTTCCCTTTGCTTTCTATCGTCTACTATCTTTCTGACTTATTGGCCCCATTCTCCTGCCTTTTTAAAAACCAAATCTTCCAAATAGTTGTTCTCCTTTGAGCTCCTCCGAAATCGGAATGTGTCGGCTGTACGCAGCGGGGAGACCAGTGAAAGCTGAAAACCGGACACGTACGTATCTGACCCATTATGGCCATATCGCCTGGGAACGCAGAAGAAGAAGAAGAAACGAAGAAGGAAATCCATTTAACGTCCTCCGACCTGACACGGGGTAGGCCAGAGACAAGCTTTCTGGGTAGGCTACGTGAGGGACATAAATAAATGTACATATAGTGGGGTGATCCTGGAGGTACTGCAATACCAGGACAGTTTTATGGGTGTTGTTTTTTTAAAGGAAAAGAAGAAGAAAGTCCCTTTTCATGCGGATTGAAAAGATTCGCTGGTCTGTTGTTGATGTTGTTATTTGCGCTAATCATATAATAGGCCTGATTATAACGATTTTATCCATGCTTGTATGCATAAAACTATGCCAAAATATCCCCCACCCCCCACCACCCCACTACTGCCCTCTTGTTTTTAATATATATATTTTTTGTTTTTTTTGTTTCGATGTCTCTAACCTTCTCAGGTCGAACTGAGTTATACTTTTTTTTAATGCATTTGACTGTCCAAAAAAAATGAAACACGCAAAATGATTGGTCACTGTTATCTTTTTGTACATAAACTTCGTTCGCTATCAGTCCTTTTAATAGATTGTGGGCAATACATGTCGTGTCGTCCAAAGGAAACACACAAATGGCAAGGCCCGAACAGTCACTTTATTCTCTGATAAAGCCTTTGGTGTCTAATTGTTTTAAAGGGACACCCTGACGGATGAGTTTTTGCAAGAAACACGTCGAGATCACCAGAAAGACAGCCTTTTCAAGGATCGGAACACTCATTTTGCTCTGGTTTCCTAGAAAGCAAACCGTCAAAACGGCGATTCCTCCTTGGCGGAGTTGCCGGAAGAGAGAAGCCATTTTGGACGGGGTGGGGGGGGGGGGGGGGGGAGTGGTTTAAGCTTTTTCTCTTCTTTGTACTGCAGTACAAAAAAACAATGACACTATTTCCTTTGTTGTGAGCGAAACTCCTTTTGTTAAACTGTAAAACAAAAAGCTTGTATTTTGGAAAGTTCGTGATTTTTGTCTTAGCGACTCAGGCGGCCTATTAAAAGAGAAGGAAGGCAAGGCAAGGCAAGGCAAGGCAAGGCAAGGCAAATGTTTTATTTCATACCCACTTGGGGCACAGAAATATAAAACAAAGTACACACATAGTTAAACAATCGAACATCAAAACAGAGTGATGTCTATATTATGAACGACAAGGAAATAACTAGGACAAATATACCTATATCATTATTACCAAAAACAAACAAACATGTTACATTTTGTCCATACAAATCATCGGAAAGAACTGTTTATAACTGTAACAAAGTGCTTAAGTTTAATCAAAAGTTTCTTATTTTTTGAGGAAAACAAAGCATTAAATTTATACGCAAGGAATTTGATTTCCAGCACCTCCGCCAAGGAGGAATCGCCGATTTGACGGTTTGATTTCTAGGAAACCAGAGCAAAGTGAGTGTTGCGATCTCTGTAAAGGGCGTTTTCCTGGTGAACTCGACGCGTTTCTTGCACAAAACTCATCCATCAGGGTGCCCCTTTAATTAAGCACACGTTGCTGCATAGCCTTCTCCTTTGCGCATTCGTTCCTAGCTTCATTTTGTCTGTCGCCTTGTATGTTAGTTGAGAAATGGGGACGCTTGTATAATGTACGTGCACACTTTGAGAATGACAGTGGAGCAGTAAGGCTGTAGTCCTGGGTTTTCTATTCAATTTAACCCCTTGACTGCCAGAGAAAATTAAAGGAAAAAAACCCATTGGGCAAATCGTGCCATGAAAAAGACAACTGATAGAGAGCCAATCTGGCAAAAATGGTCTGGGGATATTACTCTCTTGACTGTGTTAGAGCAAAAGCCAGCATATCAGGGTTATTCCTCTTCATCTGATGATGTCATCAGTGATGTCATCAGGTCAGTATGTAATACGTTGGCGGCAGTCAAGGGGTTAATGCCTATTTAACACAATGTCTGTGTTGTCGTGTGATCATACAATTTTTGAAAGTTCATAATTATTATTATTTCGACTTTATAATAATGATAAGGCAATTCTAAGACGCCACTCGTGCAGTATGTCGGCCTTGAATAGATGCAGTTGGATACTGTTTTAACTCGTAGTATTTATAGAGATGCATGCGCGCTCGCTCAAAGATTTACGCGCGCGCGCGCACACACACACGTACACACACAGAGATTTACGCGCGCACACACACACACAGATTTACGCGCCCATGCACACACACACACTCTCTCTCTCTCTCTCTCTCTCTCTCTCTCTCTCTCTCTCTCTCTCTCTCTCTCTCTCTCTCTTCTCACACACACACACACACACGCACGCACGCACTTACTCGCGCGCACACGCACACGCACACACACACACACACACTAAAATACGGATTGAGTTGTGTACATTTCTAGCAGTTTTGACATTTTTAAGATATCTAAATAATCATAATATTATTTTTTTAAATTATGTTACCACGTTGGTTGTGAATTGTATATGCACGTGTTACATCATGAGCCTGAGACGTGCAACCCTAACCACCCCCCACCCCCACCCCCCTTACCATTCCGCATTTTTCCATCATCACCCTTCAACCCCCACCCCACCCCCCCCTCCTCACTCCCATTCCACACACCCTTTTTCATCACTTTCAACATTTATGTCTCTCACTGTAAAAAAAAAAAAAAATCTTGAGTGTTTGATGTGTGTAAAACCAAACTTTGTTTCTTTTTTTTTTATAGTTTAAAACAAAAAAAATGTCCTGTAATTTCTTATGTGACTCAACGTTGTATACTTTAGTCTAGCTTTTATTTTTGTTGTTTCGTTGTGCAATTTACGATTTGTTATAATATTGCTGCACTACCTTTTTTTCTTGATGCAAGCTGGTACATGTATTCAGTTTTCAAGACACACGCAAAACAATTAATTAATTTGATCCTTATACGTACGGATTTTGGTCATTATTATTGGCATGTCGTGGGGTTTTGGGTTTTTTAATTTAAAGCTGTTATGTGATTTTGTTTTTGTAAATAAGAATCTTGTGTTAACATTCTTTAACGAAAATTCGTTTAGGGAAAGAAAAAAAAAACGAGTTCAGATAACCATCCGTTTATTTTTAAAGCAGAAATATCTTTAAAAATATATCGCATTTTTTAAATAAGAATTAAAATGGTTTCCTATTATTCTAAGCGACGATCCAGATCGACTAATAAGCACTGACAAGTCGGTGTTTGTATGAACATTCTAAAACTCCACAAAATGTAAAAATAAAATCCGGACTATTGGAAACAGTAACTGATTAATCATCGAAGCGAACGACATTACAGTATTTGCATAATATCCAAAAGCTCCAGAAAATGTTATCAGAATCCGGTCAGAAGTTTATGAGAAGCCATTCCGACTAACAGAAACAGTAATTGATTAATCATCGAAGCAAACAAGAATCCTGCATAATTAATTATCTAATCATTCAAAGAAAAAAGCCTTTTATAAATGATTCAATGGGTAATTTTCAAACCATCTAAAAAAAATTCATGAAGTTGTTGAACCTTTTTTTTTTAAATAAAGGTGTTTCATAGCATAGACTGAGTGTGTAAAAGTAGATGGGCGTTTTAGTTTTTAAAAACGAAAACTACTTCAACGAGGGAAAAAAAACTACTTTTGATAAAAATTAAGTTTAAACGGCTCTGAATAAAACTGCGACAATAATCCGATTCGTAGACCTAGTTAAAGTACTAAAAAGAATGTATTTGTGGTGGTTTTTTTAGTAGATCGTAAATACTCATTTGCAAGCCTGTTAAACTTTAGAATTTGTTGATTTTTGATCATTGCGATATTTTTCATTTTCTTGATTTTAAAAAAAAGAAAGCAATTTTGTTAGTGTTCGCTCTACGTTTTGCATTATTCGTGTTTATAGACTTTCCTGGCTCCAAAATAAATGTGACCCAGCACCACGAAAGGGACATTAAGTGTCAGAATGACCATTCTGAGAAAATGGCACGGTTGGAAACTTCAGACAATTCTCTTTCTAATGACATATACAAATCATGATTGTATCCTTTTATTTGTTGCAGAGTTGTGAGCATTTAAACTTGGTAAAAAGGACTGTCGCCCATTTTGATCAATCACAGTCTAAAGTCTAGCCTGTCTGAAGAAAATACATCAACCTACTAACTTTAAATCACTTTTTTGAATAATTAGAGATCATATTAAAGATTATCCTTAATGGATATGAAAGATAAAATGTTAGAGAGCACAAAAATACCCATAACTCAAAATTGAATAAAAAATGAGATTTTTGACTTTGCAAGCCCGTTGTTAGAAACTAGCCCAGCGACTTAATGTCCCTTTCGTGGTGCTGGGCCACAAATGTGCGTCATATTCGTGCTACAACAATTATAATAAGACTGTTGTCTCAATCAGTGTGTTTTATGTCATATGTGTATATTATTTGGGGACAACACGTTCTTTTAGCAACAATCAATTAAATGTTTTATTATTGTTTTTATATATATATAATATATAATCAATAAAATGTTGTAAAACCGTTGCGCGCAATGTGTGTTCGTGTTGAATGCGTTTGCGTTGCGGTTCTTAAAGGGGCACCCTGACGGATGAGTTTTTATACGAAAACACGTCCATGAAAACACCCTTTACAGAGATTGCAACACTCACTTTACTCTGGTTTCCTAGAAATCAAACCGTCAAATCGGCGATTCCTCTTTGGCGGAGGTGCTGGAAATCAACTTCTTTCTGTGCCGTCTCTTTTCTGATGACCGTCTGCGTTTAGACCAAATCGTTTGCACGAAGCTTTCGCAATACAAGCCTTTTTTGTTTGTGGCACAAGCCACAAACCTATAACTCACTTTGTTGGTCGGTCGGTCGGTCCAAAATTGTCGCATATATTGTAAAAGAGAAAGAAAAGTGTGCCACAAACGATTGCGAATCCGCGCTTATTTCTTTCTTTTTTTAAATTGTATTCAGGAGTAAAAAGGAGTTTCGCTCACAACAAAGGAAACAGCTCAAAAAAGAAAACGCTTCAACCACAATGAGTGACCTTAACCCACCCCATCCAAAATGGCTTCTATCTCCGCCAAGGAGGAATCGCCGTTTTGGCGGTTTAATTTCTAGGAAACCAGAGCAAAGTGAGTGTTCCGATCCTTGAAAAGACTGTCTGTCTGGTGATATCGACGTGGGTTTTTTTGCAAAAACTCATCCGTCAGGGTCCACCTTTAAAACCCTTTCAACGCCAGCCATATTTCAGCCAAAACCTTCCATTAAACTTACCTGGGTAGAGAAAAGCTTTCATCTGTAGTATTGGGGATTCTTCTCTAACATGCCTAAAATATGGTCTATCCTTATACCTCCCAAAATAAAGAACCTAAGGTGATTGGTTAGCAAACCCTCATTTGATGCCTTTCAGTCACGTGGGTGTTAAATCATTGTGGTGCCAAGAGGCGACAGTGGATTGAATTGTTTGTCTATCACCCCCATCTGTTTAAGGTCTCTGTACACGTGGACATTTTTCATTCTTTCACAATGGCAACACAGTGATATATATACAAGTCATGTTAAGGTCTCTGTACACGTGAACATTTTTTCACTCTTTCACAATGGCAACAGTGATATGCAAGTCATATTAAGGTCTCTGTACACGTGAACATTTTTCACTCTTTCACAATGGTAACGCAGAGATATATGCAAATCATGTTAAGGTCTCTGTACACATAAACATTGTTCACTCTTTCACAATGGCAACACAGAGATATATATGCAAGTCATGCTAAGGTCTCTTTACACGTGAACATTTTGCACTCGTTAACAATGGCAACACAGTGATATATTTGCAAGTCATGTTAAGGTCTCTGTACACATAAACATTGTTCACTCGTTAACAATGGCAACAGTGATATGCAAGTCATGTTAAGGTCTCTGTACGCGTAAACAATTTTCACTCTTTCACAATGGCAACAGTGATATGCAAGTCATGTTAAGGTCTCTGTTACACGTAAACATTTTTCACTCTTTCACAATGGTAACGCAGAGATATATGCAAATCATGTTAAGGTCTCTGTACACATAAACATTGTTCACTCTTTCACAATGGCAACACAGAGATATATATGCAAGTCATGCTAAGGTCTCTTTACACGTGAACATTTTGCACTCGTTAACAATGGCAACACAGTGATATATATGCAAGTCATGTTAAGGTCTCTGTACACATAAACATTGTTCACTCGTTAACAATGGCAAACAGTGATATGCAAGTCATGTTAAGGTCTCTGTACGCGTAAACAATTTTCACTCTTTCACAATGGCAACAGTGATATGCAAGTCATGTTAAGGTCTCTGTACACATAAACATTTTTCACTCTTTCACAATAGAACACAGTGATATGCAAGTCATGTTAAGGTCTCTGTACGCGTAAACATTTTTCACTCTTTCACAATGGCAACACAGTGATATGCAAGTCATGTTAAGGTCTCTTTACACGTAAACATTTTTCACTCTTTCACAATGGCAACGCAGTGATATGCAAGTCATGTTAAGGTCTCTGTACGCGTAAATATTTTTCACTCTTTTACAATGGTAACGCAGAGATATATGCAAGTCATGTTAAGGTCTCTGTACACGTAAACAATTTTCACTCTTTCACAATGGCAACGCAGTGATATGCAAGTCATATTAAGGTCTCTTTACATGTGTGTCTTCTCTCTATCTGTCTGTGTCTGTCTCCCTCTCTCTCTCTCTCTCTTCTCTCTCTCTCTCTCTCTCTCTCTCTCTCTCTCTCTCTCTCTCTCTCTCTCTCTCTCTCTCTCTCTCTCTCTCACACACACACACACACACACATATGCACACGCACACACACGCACGCACAAACACACACACGGGTATGCATACATACACACCTGCATATATTCACGCACACATAAGCTGACACACACGCGCGCGCACACAGAAAACAAAACAATTTCAACTTCACAGTTCTTTTTTTTTTCTTCAGACAGACAAAGAAACAATATAACCCCACATCCCCACATGAATGGGCGTAAAAAATTATTTTAAAAAAAAGAAGCAAACAAACAAAATTAACAACCACCACCTACATCGAACAAATAGTTCCCCCACCTTGTGGAAGTTTTGTGCTTGTAGCTTTCTCTCATCTGCCACTCTCTTTGTTTGATTCTGCCTTTTCCCTTTGTTTTCTGTCATCTTCCTATCTTTCTGACTTATTGGCCCATTTCTCCTGACTGTGTAACAAAAAAAAAAAAATCTTCCGAACAATATTTTTCTTTGAGCTCCCTCTGAAATCCGAATGTTGGCTGCGTGCAGCGGGGAGACCAGTGAAAACAGAAAATCGGACACAGATGGGTGAGCCATTATGGCCATATGAACTGGGAACGCAGAAGAAGAAGAGAGAGGGGGAGGGGGGTGTTGTGAGCATAAGTTTGGCAGGGCAGGGGCGGGGGGGGGGGGGGGGGGGAGGGAGGGAGGAGACAAGACGTGCATTTTGGGAGAGAGAGCGGGGAGGGAGAGAGGGAGAGGGAGAGAGAGAGAGAGTGAGAGAGAGAGAGGGAGGGAGAGAGAGAGGGAAAGACAGAGAGTGAGGGAGAGAGAGAGAGAGGGAAAGAGAGAGAGAGTGAGGGAGAGACACAGAGAGATGGAGAGAGAGAGAGAGAGGGAAAGACAGAGGGAGAGGGAGGGAGAGAGAGAGAGAGAGAGGAAGAGAGAGAGGGAAAGACAGAGAGTGAGGGAGAGACACAGAGAGATGGAGAGAGAGAGAGGGAAAGACAGAGAGTGAGGGAGAGAAGACAGAGAGATGGAGAGAGAGAGAGAGGGAAAGACAGAGGGAGGGAGAGAGAGAGAGAGG
>CM065705.1:11215862-11223362 GCA_017654935.2 Phymorhynchus buccinoides
TTGGCTTTTGGGGGAACTTCCCCAACCGCCAACTCTCGTCCTCAAATCCCTTTGGCCGAGAGGGTGGGGATGTACCCTGGGCAAGGCATCTCCGCTATAAACACATGATTGTCCAACCCGCCGGAATCAGTAGCTTCCACCCCCCCTCCCCCCCCCCCCCACCCCCCCCCCCCTATCTGCTATCTCATTCTGGCAGTCATTGTCGGAAACGACAGACAGGCAACAACATAATATAGCAGTCATAGTGTAAGTCAAAATAGAATTCACTAAAAGATATAGTAGCGTACCTTTCACCGCCAATGTCGCATTTTAGCACCACAATGGTTTAACACCCATGTTACTAAAAAGGCATCAGATCAGGGCCTGTTAGTGTTATCCAAAGACCCTGTTCTCTTCATTTGGGGAGGTAAGGACAGGCCTTACTTTAAATATGTCACAGAAGAATCCCAATATTACAGACAGATGTTTTTCTCTACCCAAGTAAGTTTAATGGACATTTTTTGCTGAAAAATGGCTGGCGGCGAAAGGGTTAAGAGTAGGCCTAGATAATAATGTGACTCAACACCACGAAAGGGGCATCAAGTGTCAAACTAACCATCCTCAGAAAGTTACACATGCGAAGACTTCAGACGATTCTCTTTCTAATGATACAAGAACCATTCTTATATCGTTTGGCGTTTCAGAATTATGAACATTTAAAGTTGGTAGGGTGAGTGTCGGTCATTTTGAGAAGACACAGTCTAAAGTCTAGCCTAGCTGAAGAAAACGCATTGACCTACTCGTTTTAAAGCGCTTATAAGACCATTTAAAGACCATATTAAAGATTGTCCTTTATAAATATGACCCGGCACTACGAAAGGGACATTAAGTCGCTGGGCTAGTTTCTCACAACGGGCTTGCAAATGTCAAAAATCTCATTATTATCAATTTTGAGATATGGATATATTCGTGCTCTCTAACATTTTATCTTTCATATCCATTAAGGATAATATTTAATATGATCTCTAAATATTCCAAAATGTGATTTAAAGTTATTAGGTTGATGCATTTTCATAAGATAGGCTAGACTTTAGACTGTGATTTATCAAAATGGCCGACACTCACCCTACCGACTTTAAATGCTCATAATCCTGGAACGGGAAAAGATAATTATAAGAATGGTTCTTGTATCATTAGAAAGAAAATCGTCTGAAGGTTTCAAATGTGTAATTTTCTCAGAATTGTCAGTTTGACACTTAATGTCCTTTTCCTGGTGATTCAAGTTCAAGTTCAAGTTCAAGTTCAAGTATACTTTAATATCTCCAAAAGAGAAATTCAGGTTAGGTGCAACAACATGACAGAGAGATACAACATAAAGTTCTCAAAGGACATTAATCAAACGTGTGAAACAAAATTATACCAACCAAATAATTAACATTGAAATTCATTACATCAACTTAGAAATGTGCACATTTACAACAGAGAGAGAGGGAGAGAGAGAGAGAGAGAGAGAGAGAGAGAGAGAGAGAGAGAGAGAGAGAGAGAGAGAGAGAGAGAGAGAGAGAGAGAGAGGGAGCGAGAGAGAGAGAGAGAGAGAGAGAGAGAGAGAGAGAGAGAGAGAGAGAGAGAGAGAGAGAGAGAGAGAGAGGATCAATAACCAGTATTAACTTATAGCAGTCAATCAAATAACACAAATTTGGAATGCATCTCGTCATCAACAATCAATACACATGATAATAGTATGTATCTCCACACATTACAACCACTGCAGTTAGATAGCTGTTATTAGTATCGTTAGGTAAAGGGTGTGCGTGCCATGTTGTTTCCAACGGTGCAGTTTCAGCAGCATTTCACACGTAGCGACAGGACGCGTCCAACGCAACCTGCGAAATGCCCCAACTTCAACCGTTGATTTTGTATGTCAAAGTCAAAGTCAAACTTTTGTTTAAAGGCCCACCCTGACGGATGAGTTTTTGTAAGAAACACGTCCAGTTTAACAGGAAAACACCCTTTACAGAGATTGCAACATTCCCTTTGCTCTGGTTTCCTAGCAATCAAACCGTCAAATCGGCGATTTCTCCTTGGCGGAAGTTCTGGAAGTCAAATTCTTTCACCAAAAGAGAAGGCGTGTGCCGTCTCTTTTTCTAATGGCCGCCTGCGTTTAGACCAAATCGTTTGCACAGAATGTTTGCAATACAAGCCTTTTTTTCTTTAAAAAAACAAAATGTTATAGGGTAAGACGGGGTAAAAAGCGCATGGGCGGGTAAGAAGCCCACCCCAATTATCTCATGAAATGAAGCAAATTTCAGTCTCATCTTGCCCATGAGACGAGCGTTAATGTCTAGCATTCGTCTCATGGGCAAATTTGACTGAAATTTTTCTTTATTTCATGAGATAATTGGGGTGGGCTTCTTACCCGCCCATGCGCTTTTTACCCCGTCTTCCCCTACAGATTATTTAAAGGAGTTTCGCTCACACAAAGGAAACAGCTCCAATTTTTTTTGTTCTGCATTACAAAAAAAGAAAACGCTTCAACCACGATGAGTGACCTTCACCCACCCCATCCAAAATGGCTACTCTCTCTGGCATCTCCGCCAAGGAGGAATCGCCGTTTTGACGGATTAATTTCTAGGAAACCAGAGCAAAGTGAGTGTTCCGATCCTTGAAAAGGCTGTCTTTCTGGTGATCTCGACGTGTTTCTTGCAAAAACTAATCCGTCAGGGTCCACCTTTAAAGATGGACATTGAATAAGCAAATATACATGCTTTTTGTTTGTGGCACAAGCCACAAACCTATAACTCACTTTGTCGGTCTGTCGGTCGATCCAAAATTGTCGCACGCCACAAACGATTGCGAATCTGCGCTTGTTTTTCCATCAAGCCATCTAACAAAGACAAAATGCAAAACACACACGCACAATTCACAAAACCATAATGCTTAATTACATAGGAAAAAAACCAACCACGGCACAGATAAACAATGGAAAGATTTACAGTAAACAATGGAAAGATTTACAGTAAACAATGGAAAGATTTACAGTAAACAATGGAAAGATTTACAGTAAACAATGGAAAGATTTACAGTAAACAATGGAAAGCTTACGAAAAGCAAAACATATCAACAAATCGTGCCACATATTAAAATATGTGATGTGGTTAAATATCTTGATTATTAAACAAAACTAAAAAAAACTTCGGGACTTTTCAGTACCCCCAGGATCGTTCCACTATCTTCATAGTTATTACTCGGTCCCGTGTGTAGCCAGTTCCAGGCCGGGGGAGGACGTTAAACGAACTAGGGGAAGACGGGGTAAAAAGCGCATGAAATAAAGAACATTTCAGTCAAATTTGCCCATGAGACGAATGCTAGACATTAACGCTCGTCTCATGAGCAAAATGAGACTGAAATTTGCTTCATTTCATGAGATAATTGGGGTGGGCTTCTTACCCGCCCATGCGCTTTTTACCCCGTCTTCCACTATCATTCCCAGCCGTGGATTGGATTCCCACAAATAAGGTTGTGTGCACATTTTGCTGTACAAAAAACTTCAGTACGCACAGAAACCCATACACAATCCTCAAAACAAAATCGGGAAGTCAAAAATAATTTAAGAAAGCTGAAATATAAACATCAAATTCAAGAGTATTACTGCTAGAAAAAACTTTGTCAGAGAGAGGAAGATGAGTCTCTCTCTCTCTCTCTCTCTCTCTCTCTCTCTCTCTCTCTCTCTCTCTCTCTCTCTCTCTCTCTCTCTCTCTCTCTCTCTCTCTCTCTCGCACTACGCCCAACTAGGTATATCACGCGCTAAGTCCCTACTGGTTTGACTGCCCCCTGGCGATCAAATGTGCGTCCTCAGCCGCTCATCAAACATCGTCTTAATTGTCTGTTCTTCTCTGTTTTCTATCTCGCCTTTCGCAACTTTTCCCGCCTTATACTTACAGACGCATGGACACCCCCCCCCCCCCCTACCCTACCCTACCCTACCCTACCCTACCCTACCTTACCCCCACCCTCACACACTGTATGACAAATTTGTTTTGGAGTGGTTGCCATACAAAGCCTTGTTCTTGGGTGAAAACTAACCCACACTGTACAGTCGCCACTCTCAGACATAAAAATAACCATGTACTAATATTGAGGCCCTACGAAAATGAGTCATTGTTGTTTTTTCCTGTTGAATTTGTGTCGATACAATACCGACCCATCTTGTTTGAACACAATATGTAGGGGAAGACGGGGCAAAAAGCGCATGGGCGGGTAAGAAGCCCCCCCCAATTATCTCATGAAATGAAGCAAATTTCAGTCTCATTTTGCCCATGAGACGAGCGTTAATGCCTAGCATTCGTCTCAGGGGCAAATTTGACTGAAATTTTCTTTATTTCATGAGATAATTGGGGTGGGCTTCTTACCCGCCCATGCGCTTTTTACCCCGTCGTCCCCTATCTAAGGCACTGCCTGTGTGCACATGATTATATCACCACCGCTATTGTTAATTCCGTTATCTATTAATATTTAAATAACTACTGTGATCTTTATTATTGGTAGTACCAAAGACTGTACAGGGGAAGCTAAACATCCGGTCTCTTTTCCCTATATGAGTAGTGAGGACAGAAACACTGGTTATGTCCCTTTGAAACGTGACACATTTTGCACATCGATAGGCCAGTTGAATTCTCCGTTCAAGTTCCAGTCTGAGTTTCTGGATAGCCTCCACTGTGAATAGTGTGCACGTCCGCACTAACGATAACTCTATCAGCCCGGTTCGCCGAGCTCTTAAGTAGTCCATCTTACCCTTTTACAATATCTTTGGCTCAGGTAATCCCATGCTAGCATAATTGTGTGCATTTATGCTTGATTATGCAGCATTCTCGTTCTGATTGTTGGTCTGCTTATTTCTTTTGATTGATATTTGATTTGTTCAGTCAGTTCTTGTCTTTTTCTTCTTCTTTTTTTGTATGTGTGCGTTCTGTCCTTTTCATATTTCATTATAAAAATGTGTTGGGGGGGGAAAAGGTTAAATAAAAAAAATAGTTAAAAAAATAAAATATATAAAACAATAATTATGACTGAGTGATGTGCACATTACACGGCAGAAACCCATGCGCATTCACATCCGCTTATTTTTTATAAAAAAAATTAAACTTATTTGCGGATGGAGCGTGCGCATTGGTTTCCCCGTGTAATGTGCACCAGCCCTAATATAAAAAACACAAATTTACCGACAACATTCTGCAGGTCTATTTTTAGATTGAAGGCTACTTTCGTTTGGAGAGCCAGATGCAGACAAAACGTTTCAGTTTTTGCGACATCGACTTTTATGAAAATATAAATAAAATTCTAGAAAATCTGCCTCTTTTTTTTTTACTTCGTTGATAACAAAAAAATGTCGTGTTCATCTATACAACACAATCAAGTTCCAGAGTATCTGAGTGTGTTTGCAACATGTCTGCAACTCTGTTTTCACGGGTGAGTTTTTGCAAGAAACACGGCGAGATCTAGCCTAGAAGCGCAACAAAGCTCAACACTGTCAATGATTCAGTTCTAACAACATTACTGGTTTGATCCAAGTTTAGTTTTCGCTATGTAATAGTGATTACTTGCATTCAAATCGGAATCATTAAGCCGAGTTCACATTAGACGCGTAAGTTCCGCACGGAAAACCCTAAATAAGTGGAAGAAAGAAGGATAAAAGTGTACGCATATTGGGGAAATTCGGACACGTGCGCAAATCTTTTCCCTTCTTTTGCTTCGCTTGTCTATATGGATTGTGCACGGGTTTCCGCATGGAATATCCGCTTATGTGTGTACACGGCCTTAGAGTCTCCTTATTATTATCACTGTTAATGAAAACGTTTGGAGTAGTATTGTCTGAGGCTCGTGTAGGGTCGATTTGATATTAGGTACTTTATAGTCACAGAGGCGTCTCTGTGAAATTCGGGTTGCTCCCACCTGGAGAGCACGTCGCAGCCAGAGGCGCGCCACCCATTTTTTTTTTAATGCGATTTTTGTCACTGATGAGGGAGGGGGGGGGGGGGGGGGGGAATTTTGACCAAATGACAACTTTTTGGTTGCCACTGAGTTTAACGTATGCTAAGTGCATGGGCACACGGGACCTCGGTCTCATCCGAAAGACTCCACGTTCAGACCGTTAAGGCCTAGTGCAGAATGAGAGGAAAAAATCCCCTGTACCCAGGTTCGAACTCGGGTTTACTTGACACGAAGCGAACGCGCTACCACTGTGCCACTCTACACTCTATTTTTGATTGACATTGTTAACAATAAAAAATGAAGATCGAAGTGCCAAACATAAGAAAACCGAAAGCTGGAACGGTGATGAGGAGATGTAACTCGAAAAACGTGGTTTGGATTGGAAAAAAACATGGATTTAGACAGCTTTTAGACTAAACAAATCGCTGTTCCGAGAATACTCGTAAGGAGGCCCTGACTGGCGTTCTCCTGTTCCGAGTATACTCGTAATGGTCAACTTAGAACGATGATTTGACCGCCAGGGGGGCAATCAAACCAGTAGGGGCTTAGCGCGTGATATTCATCTCCTCTCTCTCTCTCTCTCTCTCTCTCTCTCTCTCTCTCTCTCTCTCTCTCTCTCTCTCTCTCTCTCTCTCTGACTACACCCAAATAAGAATATCACGCGCTAAGCCCCTACTGGTCTGATTGCCCCCTGGCGGTCAAATCATCGTTCTAAGTTGACCATTCTTCCGGAATGAGTTAAAGCAGTCTTCGTCTCGCGGCTGCTCAATAACGTGTCCAGACGTCGACAACCCAGATTGGCCTGTATAAATATAATTACTTGTAATTAAACGCTCTTTAATTAATTAAGCAGGACCCAAACCCTCCACGAAGTCATCGCAACCAACATATTAATATTTGAAACTGTACATCTCTTCATTTCTGGTTCGAATCGGGTTTAAACTTATTTCTAAACTGTTTTCAATTATCATGTCAAATCGAACATTTCAATCATTTTTGTGTGAAAGCGCAGGTGCGCCTCTATACTGGTCTAAATGATTGAATAACTTGTTCTAGACATGTAAGCGTGGTTGTAAGTACTTTTGTAGGATACTTAATGAGTGTTATATTGAGTCATCATATTGTTCATTAATTTGTCTCTCAATCCCCCTTTTGTTTTCCTCCTTCCTTTCTTTTTTTGGGGTGATTTTTCCCATAATGCCACTAATATTTCGTTTCTGGTTTTCTATTTTGTTCACTTTGTTTGTTAGTTTGTGAATAATGTTTTTAAATATTGAAAAAATATTTTCTAATTGGTGAGAACACACCTTCCGTCATTTGAATCATATGTAATGTATTGTGTACGGGTACGTTATAAGCTATATGCTTGTTGTTAGCCTGTTATCTCATTATTGTTTATAATTTGAAATTGTTGAATAAAAAAAAAACACCGTTTAAACCAAGTCATCGCACGGTCAGATGTTTTTTAACGTGGTGACAGCCCACATGTGGTTCTATAGCTGTCTGCATACTAGGGCTACAACCAGCACTCTT
>CM065705.1:11228362-11248957 GCA_017654935.2 Phymorhynchus buccinoides
CTTTTACTTTCTATCATCTACTCTCTTTCTGACTTATCGTCCCCATTCTCCTGCCTTCTCTTTTTTTTTTAATCTTCCAAATAACTTTTTCTCCTTTGACTGAATTCCTCCGAAATCGAAACGTGTCGGCTGTATGCAGCGGGGAGACCAGTGAAAACTGAAAACCGGACACATACGTGCTTTACCAGTTATGGCCTTTTGATCTGGGAACGCCATTGAGAAGAAGAAGAAGAAGAAGAAGAAGAGAAGAAGAAGAAGAAGAGGAAGAAGAAGAAGAAGAAGAAGAAGAAGAAGAAGAAGAAGAAGAAGAAGAAGAAGAAGAAGAAGAAGAAGAAGACGACATGATAAGACCAGTTCAATTCATCTTTTGAAAAAGAAGAAGATAAAAAAGAAACACACGCACCTAAGGTGTCGGAGGGTCCTAAAAACAAACAAACACAAAAACAATGTTGTTTTCAGATTAAGAAGACTTAGTCGAGGAGAGGGGGTTTGATTTTTTCCTATAAAAAATATTAATTGTGCAATATATTGTTTGCTTGCTTTCTTTAACTTAATATAATATGAAATGCGATATTTGCAGACCAAAAAGTATTTTATTTTATTTTTTTAGGCAGGATGATAATCCGTTTTGAGTTTATTTTCAGATTAAGAAGAGTTAGTTGTGGAGCGGGGATTTGATTTTCCTTTAAAAAAAAACTAAAACAGTGTGCGATAAATTGTTTGTTTTCTTTCTTTAAATTAATATATATGAATTGCGAAATTTGCAGACCAAAAACGTATTCTATCTTAATTTCCGAGGCAGAATGATAATCCGTTGAGTTTATTTTATTATAATTCATCAGTTTGTTGTCGTTGTTGTTGCTGTTGTTGTTGTTGTTGATGATGATGATGATGATGATGATTATAATGATGATGATGATGATGATGATGATGATGATGATGATGATGATGATGTGGTAACCAATCTGTATACTAGGGAGAAAGGTGGCAGAGTGGTCAAGACGTTCGCCTGCCAAAT
The DNA here is from genome assembly GCA_017654935.2 of Phymorhynchus buccinoides. Classification (NCBI taxonomy): domain Eukaryota; kingdom Metazoa; phylum Mollusca; class Gastropoda; order Neogastropoda; family Raphitomidae; genus Phymorhynchus; species Phymorhynchus buccinoides. Next base: position 11,229,381 of record CM065705.1, read on the forward strand.
GTAATGCTTGACTGCAACGTGAGTGACCCGGGTTCGAATCCCGGCCTGGCCCTTTCTTTCTACTTCGACAGGAAAATCGAACTGAACGTCCAGTCCTTCGGATGGGGACTTAAAGCTAGTCTGACCCGTGCGCTTTACGCACGTAAAAATCCCACGGCAGTTGAAAGTCGGTAAGAACAGGGAGAAATCCCGCTGCCTGGTATGTCCAAATTGATAGCTAGATTGCCCAAGTGTACCCCCCCCCCCCCTCCTCACCCTGTGCCCCCCCCCAAAAAAAAAGTGTAGGCGCTGCACTTGCGGCGACGCGCTCTCCTGGGGGAGAGCAGCCCGAATTTCACAGAGATAGGCCTCTGTGACTAGAATATACCAAATACTCAATGAACCTTCTTCGTTATAGAATTGCAGCCCAATAAACGAAGTGTCCTCAAACCTGAAAAAACAAACATCATGCCAGCCTTCTCCTATGTCGCTGAAAACCACACCACCACTACTACTAGCACCACTACTACCCCCGAAGATGCCCATCCAACAATTGGGCACCACCACCACCCAATAACCTCAACCAACGCCACAACCACCCTTCTTTACCCAGACTGCGTTCAGGTCAGCTTCAGCCAGATGGAGTACCTCCCCTGGAACAACCCTTACGACGTCGTCAGCGAGGTGGTGGAAGGGCACGTGCGCTCCGCTAAAAACTACATGCTCACCGTCCTCATCTTCCTCGGGGGTCCCGCCAATATAATCAACATGGCGGTGTTTTGCAGACAGAGTCTGAGAGACCGGGTCAACCTGTGTCTGTTCTCTCTCTCTTTGGCCGACGAGATCTATCTGGTAGGGGCCAGTGTGCTTCACGGCGAGCAAGTGAACGTTCCCCTCAAAGACTTCGGGCCCATCGCCACGTTTATGGTCAACCACAACCTGAACGCGATTTCCAGTGGTTGCGTGTTTGTGTCGTTCGTCATGTCGGCCATGATCGCCTCTGAGCGCTGCCTGTGCGTGCTGAGTCCGTTGAAGTTCCACACGTTGATCAGGACCCGCACGACGGCCGTGATCATCGTAACGGTGTTCGCCTCCATGATCGCCACGTACTACGTCGTGGCTTTCAGGTATGAACGTCCCCTCTCGTGGGGATGCCCGGGGTGGGTGTGTCTTTTGTAAAAAGAAAATAGTTCCCCCACACTTTCTTGAAAGCACAGCTTGAAAGTCCCTCTAATCTGTCACTCCCCTTGACTTTGTCTTATCCCTTTACTTTCTATCATCTACTTCTGTGCTTGTAATTTCCTCTAATATGTCACTCTCTTTGACTCTGCTTTATCCCTTTACTTTCTGTCATCTACTTCTGTGCTTGTAATTCCTCTAATCTGTCATTCTCTTTGACTCTGCCTTATCCCTTTACTTTCTATCATCTACTTCTGTGCTTGTAATTTCCTCTAATATGTCACTCTCTTTGACTCTGCCTTATCCCTTTACTTTCTATCATCTACTTCTGTGCTTGTAATTTCCTCTAATATGTCACTCTCTTTGACTCTGCCTTATCCCTTTACTTTCTATCATCTACTTCTGTGCTTGTAATTTCCTCTAATATGTCACTCTCTTTGACTCTGCCTTATCCCTTTACTTTCTGTCATCTACTTCTGTGCTTGTAATTCCTCTAATCTGTCATTCTCTTTGACTCTGCCTTATCCCTTTACTTTCTATCATCTACTTCTGTGCTTGTAAATTCCTCTAATCTGTCATTCTCTTTGACTCTGCCTTATCCCTTTACTTTCTATCATCTACTTCTGTGCTTGTAATTTCCTCTAATATGTCACTCTCTTTGACTCTGCCTTATCCCTTTACTTTCTATCATCTACTTCTGTGCTTGTAATTCCTCTAATCTGTCATTCTCTTTGACTCTGCCTTATCCCTTTACTTTCTATCATCTACTTCTGTGCTTGTAATTCCCCTAATCTGTCACTCTCTTTGACTCTGCCTTAAGTTATCCCTTTGCTTGCTATCATCTACTATGTTTCTGACTTATTGGCCCATTCTCCTGCCTTTTTTTTCCCAAAAACAAATCTTCCGAATAATGTTTCTCTCCTTTGAGCTCCTCCGAAATCGGAATGTGTCGGCTGTATGCAGCGGGGAGACCAGTGAAAACTGAAAACCGGACACATAGTACGTACCTTACCCATTATGGCTATATGGACTGGGAACACAGAAGAAGAAGAACAAGATGAATTGGTAATGTATGAGTGCGAAGACAGTTAGTTTCTATGTATTTGGTTTTCCACGAATTTAGTCGTATATTATTGTACACTAAACTAAACTACGGATCTGCTATGCTTCAAAATATCAAAATATTAAAATAACCTTCCAGGTATCACATTGGCTGCGTTCAAGACCTTGAGCTGGGCATCGTGCTGAAGACGTTGGTGGAGAACGGGTTTTACCGGCAGCACAAACGGCTGATCGACGTTCTGGACAGTCTGGTGCTGGGCACGGGCTTAACCGGGGCTGTGATGGCGGTGGTGGTGACCACAACCACCATCACCATCGTCAAACTGCGTCAGACCATGACGTGGCGCGCGGAAACGACGTCATCATCTTCATCGTCGTCGCTTTCAGCTCGCGAGGTGGCGCTGACGAAGATGCTGGTGGGGAATTCGGTGCTGTTCATCATCTGCGTTTCTCCTACTTGTCTTCTTCGTGTGGGTTGTCTTTTCGTCCCCGGGATGTCTTCAGGGGGGAGGTACCATAACTTCTACTACACCTGTCTGTGGCTCACCGAAGGCTTGGTCATCATCAACGCCAGTTTGAACTTCTTCGTTTACTACAACATGGGGTCGAGGTACAGGGAGACCTTCTGGGCTTTGTTCCGCGGAATTGGGTGTCGACGTGGAAAGCCGCGGAAAGCGGAAACTACAACAGCCAAAGGAAAGCTCTAACAATAAAGATAATAATCACCACACATGGCTGGGCTTTGTTCCGCGGAAAGTGTAGCGGTGGAAAGCCGCGGAAAGCGGAAAGTGGAAACTACAACAACCGAATGAAAGCTCTAACAATAAAGATAATAATCACCACACCTAGCTGGGCTTTGAAAGCGGAAAACTGGAAAGCAACGGAAAGCGGAAAGTGGAAACTACAACAACCGAATGAAAGCTCTAACAATAAAGATAATAATCACCACACCTGGCTGGAGCTTCAGCAGAAAATGTAGTCATGCACGGAAAGCGTGAAACGTCTACGCGAAAAAAACTAAATGCTTTTTTTTTTAAAAAGTGATAGTGCATAAGAAAACCACACAAACTAGAACAACATAACAGAATGAAAGCTCTAACAATAAAAATGATAATCACCACACATGGCTGGATTTTGTTCAGCAGAAAATGTAGTCATGCACGGAAAGCGTGAAATGTCTACGCGAAAAAAACTAAATGCTTTTTTTTAGATAAAAATGTAAGTGAATAGTAACCCATAAAGAAAACCACACAAAATAGACTATTTACTGCAGTACACCCGCGATTTGTCACAGTTGTGGTTCGTTGCGTTTTTCCGTCTTATAGGGTGGGGGGTAGGGTGGGTTAGGGCTAGGGTTAGGGTTAGGGTTAGTATTCCAAAAAGATAATTAGCTAAAAATGTTACTAAAATACAGCTTTATGTATGGTAAGAAAGGCAATAACGGAAATAGTAGAATTAACCGAGATAGGTAGGGGGGTGGCACATCTTGACCTTTACCGTGTTTTTTTACAAGATGAAGCTACGATAATGGATTCCTAATGAAAACAAAATATAAAAACGAGTACTGGACCGGCCGGGTGTGCTGGTGGAATGGATGACACGAACTCACAAAGCATGCATCATGTGCGCCAATAGCAGTCTAAACGAAGACTTTGGGCGTGGGGCAGGATAAACATCCCCAATCGGAAGAAGAAGAAGAAGAAGAAATTGCGCGTTATCTCCGCTAGGGCCACCGTTAGAGCTCATCTTTAATATAATACGCTAAGGCCCCAAGTGTAAAAGAACGTAAAAACTCGGATACCGCGTAAATGTCGGACTTTTGCTTGCTATACAGTTCCAGAAGAACGCGTAGCGGGATGCGATTCCGCTATGTCTGGTTCAGTTGGTTCGAACCCGGCTGGTCACGGTGTTGTATCCTTGGGAAATATACTTTGCTCTATTTCCTGGTCCTTCGGATGAGACCTAAAACCGAGGTCCCGTGTGCAAACGCACACACAAGATCTTGCGTGCACGGTATGAATAAACATCCCCAATCGGAAGAAGAAGAAGAAATGTTGCTTTTGAAAGTTGATTTTGAAGGAAACATGTATGAAATTTCCAAGAAATTTTGTGTCGTCTGCGTCGCCCGAGCTGTGTCGGAAATTGCCGAATCTACCTCGGAAAACACGAAGAATGCCGAACCTGTGTTTCGTAACTTCCGCCCTTTTTTCTACCTGTTCATATTTTGTATGTCTTACCATGTTTTATATTTTTGTCGATGTATAAGTGTGTGTGTGTGTGTGTGTGTGTGTGTGTGTGTGTGTGTGTGTGTGCGTGTGCGTGTGCGCGCGTGTGTGCGTGTGCGTCTGCAGTGTGTGTGCGTGTGAGCGTGTGCGCGCGCGCGCGCGCGCGTGTGTGTGTGGATGTGTGTGTGTTGTTGTTCTTCTTAATTAACGTCTTTTTCAACGTGTGTGTGTGGTGTGTGTGTGTGTGTGTGTGTGTTGTGCGCGTGTGTGCGTGTGCGTGCGTGGTGTGCGTGTGTGTGTGTGCGTGTGCGTGCGTGTGCGCGCGCGCGCGGCGCGCGCCGCGCCGCGTGTGTGTGTGTGTGTGTGTGTGCGTGCGTGTGTGTGCGTGCGTGCGTGTGCGCGTGTGTGCTTTCCTGAGTGTGTCCACTCCTCTATCTCTCTCTCTCTCTCTCTCTCTACTCGTCTCCTCTCATAGATTCTCGTCTCTCCTTCTCTCAAAAGTCTTCTCTCTCTCATCTCTCTCTCTCTCTCTCTCTCTCCACTCTTGCAACAATGTAAATTGTAATGATCTTATATTTCTCAAGTACATTTTCTCATCTATATCTGTATCCCTACGCCCCCACACAACCCAAAACCTCTCTCTCTACCCCCCCCTCTCTCTCTCTCTATATCTTTCTCTCTCTCTCACTCCCTCTCCCCCCCCCCCCTTCTCGCTCTCGCACAACGACATTCAACAGTGCTAATAAAGTTTGTCACTAAGTCACGCAAAGTTTTCTCAAATCAACCACATTGCTTCCAGCATTGCTATCTTTATTCTTTAGTGTGTGTGCTACAGGGAACACTCTTAACATTCACAGACAATTATATAGGGGAAGACGGGGTAAAAAGCGCATGGGCGGGTAAGAAGCCCACCCCAATTATCTCATGAAATAAAGAAAATGTCAGTCAAAATTTGCCCATGAAACGAATGCTAAACATTAACGCTCGTCTCATGGGCAAAATGAGACTGAAATTTGCTTCATTTCATGATAATTGGGGTGGGCTTCTTACCCGCCCATGCGCTTTTTACCCCGTAGTTCAAAGTGATTTCTTCCCCAATATACCCCTTATATATATTTTCTATCAATGTAACAATGAATAAATAATCTGTGGATTTGAAATACAAATATTTTAGGATGTAAATATGTTCACCTATAAATAGTGTCCCACATGCAGAATGTTGGCAGAGAGTGGATCGTAAGAGCGCAGAAGTCTTCACGGATCTTGTTACCTTTCCGTTGTGGGCCTCTGCGCTTTTTTGTGAAGCTGGTATAACCATCCTTTTCACTTTGTAGGAGACATAAAAGAGCCACCCGATCACGTGTCAAAATCACGAGATTTCAAGTGTTTTCCCTCTTATAACTGTTAAGAAATCTTGTTTTGACCAAGTCTGGACTCCCATGAGACGTAAAGAGCCAGAGCCCGATCACGTGTCAAAATCACGAGATTCCATGTGTTTTCCCTCTTATAACTGGAAATAAATCTTGTTTTGACCAGAGTCTGACTCCTCATATAAATGGCCCCAAATTCAAACCGACACCATCTCAGTTTAAAGAGCAGCCTCAATTTGAATATTGGGGAAAATCGAATGTGGGTCACAGCAACGCAGAAAAAACCAAGGGACGTAACCGTGGCGCGTCAAGGGGTCTTTAAAAAAGACACACTGACGCACCACGATTAAGTCCCTTGTTGTTTGTTTTTTTTTCTGGGGGGGTAGCTGTGACCCACATACAAACGTCCCCAACTTCAAATTGAGGCTGTTCTTTAAAATGATGTTTCGTTTTCAATTTGTGAATCATTTGTATATGGAGTCAAAACAAGATTTTCTTACCAGCTATAAGAGGGAAAAACACACGTGAAACTCGTGATTTTGACACGTGACCTGGTGGGTCTTTAACCCGTGATTTAAATACCCACCAGGTCACATTTTGACACGTGACCTGGTGGGTCTTTAACCCCGTGATATTTTAAAGACCCACCAGGTCACGTGTCAAAATCACGTGTTTCACGTGCTTTCCCTCTGGTCACTAAGAAATCTTGCTTTGACCAGGTTTGACTCCCATACAAATATGCCCCCAAATTCAAAATTAAACATCCTTTTATAGAGCAGCCTCGATTTGAAATTGGGGACGTTTGTATGTGGGTCACAGCTACCCAGAAAAATATGTAAGAGTTATAATAAGTAATAAGTTAGTGATGTAATCATGACCCCCACCCCACCCACCCCATTAAATAAAGTTTATCTTCACTTAAAGAATATAACCGATAATGAACAAGGTTAAAGATAAATACTAATTGAACTACTACACACTACTGTGTGTGTGTGTGTGCGTGTGTGCGTGTGTGCGTGTGCGTGTGCGCGTGCGCGCGCGCGCGCTGCGCGCGCGTGTGCGTGCGTGTGTGTGTGTGTGTGTGTGTTGTGTGTGTGTGTGTGTTTGTGCGTGCCACTTGGTGCACTTGGTAGGCACTTGGTCATCTCCAAATATGGAAAGTGACGCCATTCGGCGCGTGACCATCTCTGTCGGTTTTCAGCGAAACTTTAGAATGTGTATCTTTTAAACACGCATGCACGGACGTCCACACCATGCGCGCACGCACACTCACAAACACACGCACGCACACTGGCAGAGTTATATGCAGACACTTTTCTACCATAGAATGCCAATAAAATAACTCACTCGGATCAGACACATATGCACACACATGCACACACACACACCTACACACACACACACCACACACACACACACACACACACACACACACATACACCACACACACACACATCCACACACCACACACACACACACACACACACACACACACACACACAACCACCTCAGCTGAAAAAATGTGTTAAAACGCGTGCATAGATAAAGCACATGTTCTCTTTCTTCGACAGCACGCAGCCAGCAGGATTTGGATCTCACACATGGCGGTGTAGAGGTTTCAGCTGTGGAGACGCACCTACTATACAGAACAATGCGTGTATTCGCTCTCTCCTATTTTTAACCTCTTTGGGCCTTGCCTCCGGGAAAATTAATAATTGAAGTTGCGGAATTCGTAAGGCCCTACTCCTGATCTGTTACTGTTTTAAACAGATTGTTCATGCGGTGAAAACTTGTTCCACATCATCTACATTTCTGTAAGATTCTTTAGTCCTAATATTTTATTTTCGTTTCGCTCATCCCCCCCCCCCCTCTGAATATCCAATGAAAGGTCAAGGTCACAGGCTGCACTCATCCATCTTCTAGGCCTTGGCTCCTAAGTATAGGATTCTGATCTGGATTCGTACGTCGAAGGAGCCTATAAAGGCAATAAAATCGACGAACACTGGATTTTTCGTATATTTTTGTCAAGACTGAAATGAATGTGGGCTAAATGTTAGGTACGTAGTCTTGATTATGATGTAGGCATGATCTCTAGTTGTGTGTGCAATAGCCGGAAGTGCAATAAGTATTTCAGGCGCAGAGACGATGTGCGAAGGAACAACCGTTGTCAAAGACGCAAATAAAACGAAACAACCGGGCCGTCAACGCCCACAATCGGTACATCTATTTGTCACAGAAAATATATAAGTTAACGACGTTAAAATGTACCTATTTGTACACACCTGAAGTCTTGTGTTTAATTTTAAACAGCGTTTTTGTATATCTAATGGAGAGTCTTCTTCCCAGTATCTAGGTCTACTCACCAACTTGGTTCAAATTCAGAGTAGTCAAAAACCTAATGCACATTTAAAAACAAACTCCTAATAGAAACTCACATGCAAATTTCAGTTAAATATACTCAATAGTTTATAAAATAATTGCTTTTAAAGATCCAATATTTGGTGCAATTTTGGAAAAGTGCAAAAAATGCCGTTTTTGAAGTCGCATATCTGAAATGTTAATGCATTTTCAAAGTTAAAACTTGGTTTTTCTAACAGTTGGATACTTATGCGACATGGCTTTTTTTTTCTGTCTAATCAGACTGTACAGTTTTGAAAACACAGTGGTGCAAAAATGGCTAAAAACGCTATTTCCGCTTTTGTCCAATATACAAATTTCAGCACAACTGACACTAAACTGACCTCAATAAAATGTGTATCCAGGGATTCAGCATTAATTCCGAAATAAGAATCAGTCGATATTTATGGAAAATAAAGCCATTTTAACTCTTACACACAAGTAATATAAGCCCTAATGCTGAAAAATGATCATAAAAGAGTGCCACCACAACCATTAAAGTTCCTAGTGCCATACAATGTTCCAAATCCATTTGTTCGCCTGCTTTAAAAAGATAGGGGGATGGGGACAGTGGGGGGAGGGTGCTTATGACCCCAAGGACAGAGGGAGTAGACAGGTGGTACATGACCACATGTCATATGATCATTTCATATCCAAATGATAGAGAGAGACGAAAAATAAATGAAAAAGTGATTAGCTGATATGTTTTCATGTTTAAGTGACATAATTTGAATTTTTATCAAATACAATTATAATAGTGACACACATAAGGAAACCTGTTATCGGCAATGCCCAGAAACCTCAAAGACATTCTCATGAGATGCAGTTACATTTGTGACAAAACACTTTATGTCATAAAGATAAAATACCTAAAGTTATTAGTATTAGCCAATGCACGCCCATGCCAAGTTTGAACATTGTAAGTCCAACGATGTGAAAGATATGGCCTCAAGAAGACATTTCGGTTTTCACGGACAAATCTTCAAGGTCAAGTTCAGCATGGCTACCATTTTTCTCAGGAACTATCCCTGCATCGTGATACACCTTCCACACAAACTTTGAAGCCATTCTGTCCACACAGTCATTGGATACAGCTCGGATATGAAACATATAGTGTAAGGAAGAAACTTGCGGTTTTCAAGATCAAATTTCAATTACAAGGTCAGCTTAGTAATGTTTTTCCTATGGGCCTATCTGTGTACCATGATACACCACCACACAAAATTTGAGGCGATTTGTTGTCTGTCTGACCATTTGAGACGCGTTTACATGGTGAACAGACAGACAGACACAGACATGCAGTACTTTCTTTATTATAAGTATAAGGATTTATTAAACTTTAAAAATCATATTCAATTTACTATTGAGTATTTTCACTTCTTATAAAATTTCTAGATACTTTTCAACAAAACAGAATTACTTAAGTGGATATAATACACATAAATAGGCAAGAGAACAAGTGCGTGAAAATGTGGGCAGTTGAGGGGTGAGGGAGGGGGGGGAGATATAATTACATTTTAATTTGGCCTCCACTAGATTTATTCAGTTTACATTAGACACAACTGCTACAAGTAAATTGTATAGCAATAGAGGAAGAATTGATGAAAAATAAGCTCATTCTTTTATTATGTAATATCTACAAAACCCCTACCCACTTGATCCCGCTGTCCCTAAAAAGGGACGCTAACATTTTGAGCAAAAAATAAAAAATGGCTATGTTCATGATACTTTCTGTTTTACATATGTTCATCATCATATAAGCCAAACCAGTCATGTATGTACGTGTTCTGTGTGTGTTGTGTGTGTGTGTGGTGTCAGTGTGTGTCTGTCTGAAACACGTACCGGGCCTTAAAGTCCAACTGTCCGTCACTTCAAATTTGTGTGTGGCCAACGGTACTGTGTCTGATTGTGTGGTGAAACTCGTGTGTGTGTGTGTGTGTGTGTGTGTGTGGTGTGTGTGTGTGTGTGTGTGTGTGTGTCTGAACACACAAAAAACGGGCCTTATAACATCCGCCGTTTTTCGACCGAATCGCTTCAAATTTTGCTGCGTGAGCCCTAACGAGGCGATGGCAACGGCAAACGAGGCGGCCGTATCATTTGCGCGGTTTCGCAAATGCGCGAAACGCGCATCCGCCGGCCTCTCGGCGCCCGTATCTCCTGTCCGGCGTGTTTCTGGGCCGATGTGCCTTCACTAATTTGTGCAGGTATATGACCGGCTCCTCTGGATGGTGACTATCGGTGTGCCAAAATCGGTTCAAGAAACGCGCGCGCTATGCGCTCGCTTCACCCTTTTCACGAATAACTCCGCCGTTTCTTAACCCGATTAAAAAAAAAAACCGAGGCTTCCAATTTGCTGTCAGGCTTACTATGGCAGGGGCAAAGCCTGGCGGCAAATTTGAAGACAATCGGTAGAGCGCGTCACTCTCATAGCAGCGCCAACGGGAAACGGGACCTTATAACTCTGCCGTTTTCTTAACCGAATCGCTTCAAATTTGCTGTACTCAGCGTTACCAGTACTCTTCGCGTTACCGTTACCTAAGGCTGGTGTTACCGTTACACAAGGCGTTATGGACGCGTGGGATACTCGGCGTTGCGCTAGTTAGACATAAAAAAGCCTACACTTTAAAACATGTTTTAACAACAAAATAAAATGTGCGCATTAAATGGGTTAATCATTTCTTCTTTCCACAACACAACATTTACCTTCTACTGACGGTTTCATCCACTCCTGTGGACTTCTTCAGAGTGACTGGGTTGATGACAAACTCACTCTCACCTGAGATGATCGGGTGTTTTCATGTATGAAATGTCGTCGAAGACTGGCGGAAACACCCGATCATCTCAGCTGAGAGTGAGTTTGTCATCAGCCCAGTCACTCTGAAAAAGTCCACAGGAGTGGATGAAACTGTCAGAAGAAGGTAAATTTTGTGTTGTAGAAAGAAGAAATGATTAAAATGTATTATATCAACCAACACGATGAACAATTTCAAGGATATTTGTGATAAATTCGGTCAGGAAACCTTGAAGAAAGTAAGAGACTGGGAAAACAGCGAGAAGTGTTTGGCTCGTTACAGCAACCATTTAGTGTTCTCCCTCCGATGCAAAGATGAAGAAATAGTCCCCCCTAGTTTACGTGTGAAGTGCCCTATTAAATCAGAAAAAGCAAAACGAATCGTAGATCGTGCTAGAAAGGGCCTACTAAATGAAATAATACGCTTGACAAACAACAAAATCAGTGTAGTGAAGAAAGTGACATCTGAACGAGAGAAAGATCTAACAGATACGTTACCTAGCAACGAGGCGCAACAAATGCGGGATATTATCGGAAAGTCTCGCGAGTATGAATTTTCGAAAACAAAATGGCGCCATAGTGAGAAAATCAATCGATGGCTGGCAAAGAAAAAAGAAACAACAGAACCAGATTTAATGGGGAGCCAGCTAAAGAAGTGGGTACAAAAACCCATCTCTACTAAGCCCCTCTCGTCCACCCAGACCTGGTTGTTAGCTAAGGGTTGGAATTACGCGATCACCCCTGAAAATGTGCCAGTGACTGAATACATCTGTGCTACAGAAAACGCGTGCTCTTTTCTGGATGACAGAGAAGCAGATGAGTTGCGAACTGAGGTTACAGGCCTTCTCAAGAATGCAAAGCCGACAAAAGCGAACATTTCCAAGGAAGAAAGAGTTGCACTGGACAAGGACATTACCATCCTACCGGCAGACAAAGGTAAGGCCACCGTGGCGTTAGATACATCCGAAGATGAAGAGAAAGTAAAGGGAAAGCTGAGTGATGATCCCACATATGTGAAGTTAGACAAAGACCCCACAACAACATACAAACGGAAGTTGGTTTCAATACTGACCAGATTCAGAAATGAAGACAAGATCTCTGAGGCACAATACAAACATCTCTGCCTCAGAGCAGAACAAATTCCACGCATGTACTGCACCCCTAACATCCACAAAGAGGATCATCCACTCAGACCTATTGTTGATTACTCAGGGTCGATCGGATACAACAGCTTCAGACTACTAGCTGATATCCTAGGTCCACTAGTAGGTCAGTCAGAACACCACGTGAAGAACTCAAAAGACCCAGCAGAGTCTCTCAGCACCATCCTGATTGAGGAAAATGAAGTGTTTGCATCCCATGATGTGGTGGCATTGTTTACCAACACCCCCATTGACAAGGCCTTATCAGTGATCAAAGAGCGACTCGATAAAGATAGGACTTTAAAGAAACGCACAAAATTGGAAGTACAAGACATTATGGAATTATGTGAATTCATTCTGACAACCACTTACTTTCAATTCAGGGATGAGATATTCCAGCAGAAATTTGGTACTGCCATGGGAAGTCCTGTGTCCCCCATCGTGGCGAACTTGTTCATGGAGTTCCTGGAAAAAGGAAGCAATTGCAACCGCCCCCCTGTCATGCAAACCATCACTGTAGAAACGATATGTCGATGACATTCTTGAACAAATTAGGAAAGGTGAACTTCAGAACCTAACGAATCACCTCAATACAGTAGATCAAACAGGAAGCATCAAGTTCACCCATGAGGAGGAAACAGATGGGACAATTCCGTTCTTGGACACCTTGGTAGCCAGGAAACCGGATGGCACAGTCAAACGTCTTGTCTATCGAAAGAAACACACACCGACCAGTATTTGAATGTTTCTTCCCACCATCCGTTACAACAGAAACTGAGTGTTGTCAGAACGCTCCTCGCCCGCTGCTACAACCTAGTAACAGAAGAGGAAGACAGAAAACAAGAAGAAAGTCACATTCAGGGAGCACTGGCGAAATGTGGATATCCATCATGGACCATCAAGAAAGTACAAACTGAAATTCTTGAAAAGAAGAAAGAGAAAAACAAACGAACAAAACAAAGACTACAGAAAATGAACAGAGATCAAAAGGCTTTGTGGTCATTCCATACGTGAAAGGACTGGCAGAAGGCATCAGTCGTGTCTTAAAAAAACATCGGATAACAACAGCCATGCGTCCCCACCAGACCCTACGAAACATCTTGGTACACCCAAAGGACAAACAAAATACTGAAGATAAAGCTGAAGTGGTGTACAAAATTCCATGTAAGAACTGCGAAAAGGTCTATATAGGAGAATCAGGACGAAACGTTGGCACTAGACTAAATGAACACAAAAAGGACTGTGAATCCAAAGCGAACGCCGTTTACACCAGAGCGACAAGAAAAACCTCAGTCAACATATGAACAAAATGCCATCACAGACCATCAGAACATCAAAAATCATGAAATAGACTGGGAGGGGGCTAAAATATTGGAAAGGGAGAACAACTGGAAAATGCGAAAAACTAAGGAGGCCATACACATCCGACTACAGTCAGCAGTCATGAACAGGGACGAGGGGGCCTTACTGTCGGGGATTTATGACCCACTTTTCGCCAATCTTCGTAAGATTGGCGGAAACACCCGATCATCTCAGCTGATAGTGAGTTTGTCATCAACCCAGTCACTCTGAAGAAGTCCACAGGAGAGGATGAAACCGTCACTAGAAGGTAAATTTTGTGTTGTGGAAAGAAGAAATGATTAAAATTAATTAAGGGAGTAATTCCACGGTGTGTGGGAGTGATCTTGCCTAATTCAATCGGTCAAACAGGGGAAGTCACTCTACCATTAGCTCTCGTAGCCTAGCGACTCGTGTGTTTGAGCAAACATACAGCACTTAGAAACACGTCATGCGTCATTCTAAAAGTTTATGTCATTTATATTTTTACGTCACAGTTTGCAAGTTTTATCAGTTTGTGGCCACTGGCCAACCCTAATTTTTATTTTTTTTAAATAAATCACGACAAACACACACGCACGCACGCGCACAGACACATACGTTTACACACAATCAAACGATACACACGCGCGCGCACCACACACACACACACACACACGCGCGCACAGCGCGCGCGCGCACACAGACACGCGCACATACACACACATGCAGACGCATGAAACTATTTGTGCACACTCAAACGCATGAACCACATATTTGTTAAACTTATTATGTTGTTAAATGCATTGTGACTGTCATGTCATCACGCATGCACGCACTCACACACAAACACACATTATCTCTGTGTGTCTCTGTCTCGCTCTCCCTTTCTTTCTCCCACCTCTCTCTCTCTCTCTCTCTCTTCTCTCTCCTTCTCTCTCTCTCTCTCTCTCTCTGTCTCTCTGTCTCTCTCTTTCTCTGTCTTTCTCTCTCTCTTTCTCTCGCTCTCTCTCTCTCTCTCTCTCTCTCTCTCTCTCTCTCTCTCTCTCTCTCTCATCTCTTTCTCTCTCTCATCTGTCTCTCTCGTTCTCTCTCTGTCCTCTCTCTCTCTCTCTCTCTCTCTCGTCTCGCTCTCTCTCTCTCTCTCTCTCCTCTCTCACTCTCCTCTCTCTCAATCTCTTCTCTCTCTTTATCTCTCTCTCTCACGCACACACACCTCGTCTATCCATCTCGTGTCTCTAATTATTAATTGTTGTGTTCATTAGCCCTCAAGATAAATAAACCCTTAGTTCGTGTCAATAATCAATACAAAGACGGGTCTCCTGCGTTTAATTCGGTTATTTATTTTAAAAGAGAAAAGCCCCATTGATCAACGTAGCAGAAATTCATGCCCAAAGGGTGTGTGTTTGGTGTGTGTGTGTGTGGTGTGTGTGTGTGTGTGTGTTTTCTGTGTGTGTTTTCTGTGTGTGTGTGTGTGTGTGTCGTGTGTGTGTGTGTGTGTGTGTGCTGTGCGTGTGCGTGCGTGTGCGTGCGTGTGCGTGCGCGTGCGTGTGCGTGTGCGTGTGTGTTGTGCGTGTGTGTGTGTGTGTGTCTTATGTGTGTGTGTGTGTGTGTGTGTGCGTGTGTGTGTGTGTGTATGTGTGCGCGCGTGCGCGCGCGTGTGTGTGTGTGTGTGTGTGCGTGCGTGCGTGCGTGTGTGTGTGTGTCGCATGCGTGCCCTTCGCGCGTCCGTCGTTCGGCAAAGTGTCTGTGTGTGTGTGTCGGTGAAATGACGTAATTTAATGTACGGTCGTTGAACTTTAGCTAAATGCACATTACGATATACAACATCAATAGTTCATCTTTCTGCGTATTGGAGTGTGCGCGTGCGCGAATATGAGGGATAGGTGGTAGTGAGATGGGTTGGGGTGGTGGTGGTAGCAGTATATCTGTACATGCGTGTAAGGGTTTGTTTTGACTATATATCATTGTTAGTGACATTGTAAAGCGCTTATAAATTAAAGGGAAAACGCTATAGACGTTATAAATACATAAATGAACTGAGCTTGGTAATAATTATTGCATTAAAGATGTAGATGCTCAGATTCGTTTGCATGAGCTCAACAGAAACAAAAGTGGGAATATATAATAAAGTCATTAAAACAAAGTGACTATTTTAGAAACTTACACCTATCTGTATTAATAAAAAAAAAATCGGGACTTTACTGGTTTTTCGTACTGCCTCCGGGCATTGCCTCCAGTATTGTTCCCACCATATTTGTATTTACAAAATGTCCCATAATATGTGTCTGATTCAGACCAAGAGGACGTAAAACACCATTTTCGCCACAGTGACTATTTATTAGAATTGGGCACTTTCTGTGTTGTTGAGTAAGAATTGATAGGCCTGTGGTGTAGTGGTTAGCGTCGCGGATTACTGGCTGGGAGGTCTTGGGTTCGAATCCCATCAGAGGCGGAGGTTTTTTCGGTCCTGGACCGACTCCTACCCAGAGTGAGTGGCTATGGGCTCAATGGGAAGACTGAAACCACACAGTCGAGCTTCATCCGCTTAACGGATGCGATTCTGAGAGAGTTGCTCTAATTTCAAGACCAACACTGCAGGTGTCTGTGGTTCTCGGGCCTGGTTAACGCCGGGATATCATTATGAAAGGAAGCGTAGAATACAGCCCTGCCATGGCAGTCTCAGACCGATACGGAACTCCATAGCATCATCATCATCGTTATCATCGGTTCTCATTTTCCATCAATCATAACATAAAATAAAAATGTCTCAAATTCTGTGGCTTTCCATGCCCTGCTCTCATGGTGACTCAGTTTCGGTTTCCAATCCAGTCTATGCCCTAGCTTGGTGCGTTCGGGTCAAAGTCATGGGGATCAATGTGTTCTGGGGAGCTCTCGGTGGACGGAGGTGGTGGCGCCTTCCGAGGAGGACCTCATTCACGCTGGTTCCGCGCCCTAAGAGAATAGTGTCGTCAGTAGGGGGCTTAGTGGTTGGTGTCCTGAACAGGCTCTGCTGAACTCCACCGAAGTGACTCAGCAGCAGTGCAGTTTCTCCTTTGTTTTTTGCCTCATGACGTAAAACTATACTTCCCTGATTTTTTTGAAGTTCTGTGCTTCTAACTATCCTCTAATCTTTCTTTTTTTTTAATGTTACAAATATTTGTTTCTCCTTTGACTGAGCTCCTCTGAAATCGGAATGTGTCCGGGCTGTACGCAGCGGGGAAGACCAGTGAAAACTGAAAACCGGACACATACGTGCTTGTAAAACCAATTTATGGCCTTTTTGCTGGGGGACGCCATTTGAGAATAAGAAAGAGAAGAAGAAGAAGAAGAAGAAGAACGAAGAAGAAGAAGTAGAAGCCTAAGTAGGCCTAATGCCTGCCTGTCGCTATCGAACGTTTTTCCTGTGTTGTTGTTGTTGTTGTTTTCGTTCCTCAGCTTATATTAAGCACTCTGGGGGCACACCCAGTGCCATGGGAACATTTTCGCATGGCCTTGGGTGGGAAGATTTTGTGTATGGCTTCTTTTAAAGGGCCCCTCCACATGGGCGGCCATACTCCGACTTCAGGGGACTGTGTGGTCATGATAAGACCACTTCCAATTCATCTTTTTGAAAAAGTAAAAAAAGACAATAACGAAAAGAAACACAACGCACCTAAGGTGTCGGAGTGCCCTAAAAGAGTTAGTTGAGGAGAGGGGATTTGATTTTTCTAAAATGTATCTATTAAAAAAGAAAACAAACAAACACAAAAAACACCAACAAGAACACAGCTGTCTAAGTGCCCTATCCAAAACAAAACAGAAATGTTTTTTTCAGATTAAGTAGAGTTTGTTGAGGAGAGGGGATTTGATTTTCTCCTCAAACCAAAAAAAAAGAATTGTGCTAGAAATCATTTGTTTTCTGTCTTTAAATTAATACATATTTATGAATTACAATATTTGCAGACCAAAAAGTATTCTATCTTAATTTTCGAGGCACATTGATAACCCGCTGAGTTTATTTTATCATAATTTATCAGTTTGTTGTTGTTGTTGTTGTTGTTGTTGTTGTTGTTGTTGTTGTTTGTTGTTGTTGTTGTATGTTGATGATGATGATGAGGAGAATATGTGATGTGGGGTAACCAATCACTGCATACTAGGAGAAAGGTGGCAGAGTGGTTTAAGACATTCGCCTGCCGAATGTAATGTGTGACTGCAGTGTGAGTGAGCCGGGGTTCGAATCCCAACCTCGGCCCTTTCTTTCTAGTTCGACAGGAAAATCGAACTGAGCGTCCAGTCCATCGGATGACGACTTAAACCTAGTCTGACCCGTGCGCTTTACACGCGTAAACTTCCCGCGGCAGTTGAAAGTCGGTAAGAGCAGGGAGAAATCCCGCTGCCTTGTATGACCAAATTGATAGCTAGTTTTTCCAAGTGTTGCCCACATCACCTCCTCACTCTGTGCCCGCCCCCCCCTTAAAAAAATGGGGGGTAGGCGCTGCAGCCCGAATTCCATACAGATTGGGCACTGTGACTAGAATAATACCAATTACTCAATCAACATTCTTAGTTATATAATTGTAGCCCAACCAACCACCCTTCTTCAACCGGACGAACAAAACATCAGGTCAAGCTTCTCGCCATTTGCTAGTCATCACTCCCCTACCACAACCACTACCACGACCATCGTCACTACGCGGGGGGGGGGAGGTCCAACAACTGGGCACCATGACCCAATAACATCAACCAACGCTAAAACTACCCTTCTTCACCCAGACTGCGTTCAGGTCAGCTTCAGCCAGATGGAGTACCTCCCCTGGAACAACCCTTACGACATCGTCAGCGAGGTGGTGGAAGGGCACGTGCGCTCCGCTAAAAACTACATGCTCACCGTCCTCATCTTCCTCGGAGGGCCCGCCAATATAATCAACATGGCGGTGTTTTGCAAACAGAGTCTGAGAGACCGGGTCAACCTGTGTCTGTTCTCTCTCTCTTTGGCCGACGAGATCTCTCTGGTAGGGGCCAGTTTCCTTTACGGCGAGCACGTGAACGTTCCCCTCAAAGACTTCGGGCCCATCGCTACGTTCGTGGTCAACCACAACCTGAACGCGATTTCCAGCGGCTGCGTGTTCGTGTCGTTCGTCATGTCGGCCATGATCGCCTCTGAGCGCTGCCTGTGCGTGCTGAGTCCGTTGAAGTTCCACACGTTGATCAGGACCCGCACGACGGCCGTGATCATCGTGACGGTGTTCGCCTCCATGATCGCCACGTACTACGTCGTGGCTTTCAGGTATCAACGTCCCCCCCCCCCCCCCCCGCCCGTGGGGATGCCCGGGGGTGGGGGTGTCTTTTGTAAAAATAATAATTTCCCCCACACCTTCTTAAAAGTTGTGTGCCGCTAATCTGTCACTCTCTTTGACTCTGCCTTATCCCTTTGCTTTCTATCATCTACTTCTGTGCTTGTAATTTCCGCTAATCTGTCACTCTCTTTGACTCTGTCTTATCCCTTTACTTTCCTTATGATCTCCTTCTGTGCTTGTAATTTCCTCTAATCTGTCACTCATCTTTGACTCTGCCTTATCCCATTGCTTTCTGTCATCTACTTCTGTGCTTGTAATTCCTCTAATCTGTCACTCTATTTGAATCTGCCTTTTCCCTTTGCTTAACTGTCATCTACTTCTGTGCTTGTAACTTCCGCTGATCTGCCACTCTCTTTGACTCTGTTTTTTTTCCCTTTGCTTTCTGTCAATCTACTTCTGTGGTTGTAGCTTCCTCTAATCTGTCCAATTCTCTTTGACCTCTGCCTTATCCCTTTGCTTTTCCGTCATCTACTATCGGTGCTTGTAATTTCATCTAATCTGTCATTCTCTTTGACTCTGCCTTATCCCATTAGCTTTCTATCATCTACTTCTGGGATATGTCTGTGTTTGTAACTTCTTCTAAGCTGTCCACTCTCTTTGACTCTGCCTTAGCCCTTTGCTTTCCGTAATCTACTTCTGTGCTTGTAATTCCTCTAATCTGTCACTCTCTTTGACTCTGCCTTATCCCTTTACTTTCTATCATCTACTTCTGTGCTTGTAATTTCCCTAATCTGTCACTCTCTTTGACTCTGCCTTAAGTTATCCCTTTGCTTGCT
>CM065705.1:11249457-11251957 GCA_017654935.2 Phymorhynchus buccinoides
CCACAGAGAATGAGAGAGAGAGACGAAATAGAGAGACGGGAACAGAGACTAGAAGAGAGCGACAGAGAAGAAAGAAAACAGAACTAGACGAGAATACTCCTACACCAGTTCCTGCTCTCGTTGCAGAGATCAACTGTGGGGTGCCAGGCCCCATCTGGAACGGCTACCTGGATGGACATCGCACCACTGTGGGAGCCGTGTATTTCTACAGGTAGATACAAACCGTTCCCTTGTATCGTAAACATTACAGGCTGTGTTCACATTAGACGCGTAAGTTCCGTACAGAAAACCCTAAATAAGTGGAGGAAAGAAGGATAACAGTTTACGCCTTGTCCCTTCTTCGTTTCACTTATTTATGGATTGCGTGCGGGTTTCCGCATGGAATATCCGCTTATGTGTGTACATGGCCTTAGGCCGGGTTCACATTAGATGCCTAAGTTGCGTACGGAAAACCCTAAATAAGTGGAAGAAAGAAGGATAAAAGTTTACGCATATCATAGGGGAAATTCGGACACGTACGTGCGCAAATCTTTTCCCTTCTTTGTTTCACTTATTTATGGATTGCGCGCGGGTTTCCGCATGGAATATCCGCTTATGTGTGTACATGGCCTTAGGCCGGGTTCACATTAGATGCCTAAGTTGCGTACGGAAAACCCAAAATAAGTGGAAGAAAGAAGGATAAAAGTTTACGCATATTATAGGGGAAGTTCAGGACACGTACGTGCGCAAATCTTTTCCCTTCTTTGTTTCACTTATTTATGGATTGCGTGCGGGTTTCCGCATGGAAGATCCGCTTATGTGTGTACACGGCCTTAGGCCGGGTTCACATTAGACGCGTAAGTTCCGTACGGAAAACCCTAAATAAGTGGAAGAAGGAAGGATAAAAGTTTAGGCATATTATAGGCTAGATACAAACTGTTCCCTGGTATTGTAAGCATTAGGCCGGGTTCACATTATAGACGAACCCTGCATTTCTACAGGTAGATACAAACTGTTCCCTGGTATCATAAGCATTAGGCCGGGTTCACATTATAGACGAACCCTGCATTTCTACAGGTAGATACAAACTGTTCCCTTGTATTGTAAGCATTAGGCCGGGTTCACATTAGACGCGTACGTTCCGTGCAGAAAACCCGAAATAAGTTGAAGAAAGAAGGATAAAAGTTTACGCATAATGTAGGGGAAGTTCAGGACACGTGCGCAAATCTTTTCCCTTCTTTGTTTCACTTATTTATGGATTGCGCGGGTTCCCGCATGGAATATCCGCTCATGGCCTATTAAGTGTAAGCCCTTGACTTAAAATTGGCTGTTCATCATTGGTTGACACTAGTCTGTAGCAGGGGCCAACAGTAACATGAGAGCTGTGCAATAGATGGTCTTCTACAGTAATGGACAATCATGGTTACAGTTTAGTCTCTTGTGGAAGACCATGACTCTCAAACGAGGGGGCCTTGGCACCGGCTCTGGCGCTGCAGGCAAAGGGGTGGGTTGGCCTCTTTGGGATGGATGGATGGATAGGGGGGGGGGGGGGGTGTCTTCCCCCAACGCCAGCAGTCAAATCCCTTTGGCCGAGAAGAGTGGGGGTGTACCCTGGCCAAGGCATCGCCACTGTAAACAAAGTATAACCCAGCCATGTATTAGTATTGTATGATCATTGTGTTTTGTTATGATTGGTTGAGTAAAGTGTATTAGTAGTGTAAAAACCAAAATTATAGCCCAGCCCGCCCAGAAGAGCATCTACACCCGCTGCTATCTGGCAGTCATTGTCGGAAACGACTGACTGGCATACACATTGTAAGGCCTTTCCTAGAATTGGGATTTTATCATCATACGCTACTAGCCTGAAAGCTGGGGCCGAAAGTAAGGTGAGAGCCACAGTAAAGAACCACCACCCAAAGGTGCTGATGGGCCCCAGAGACGCACTCACTGCTGGCCCTCCTTCCTCCTGCCCTACCAACACAAGAGCAGGCCTACCCCCGAACCTGGAAGCCCCGTGCCATGTTATTGAGGCATAGACATACACATGACGGGACATTGAATTCCATTTAACCCGCGACCGGACTATAAAAGAGGGGAGGCGCTGAGCGCGCGCCATGTTGCATACACATCTGTATCGTTAAAAAAATCGGGACTTTCCTGGTGTTGCACTACCTCCGGGCATTGCCTCCAGGATCGTTCCCACCATCTTTGCATCTACTAATAATGTCCTGTGTGTGCTAAACAGATTTACGACTAGCGCGCGCCACATTTTGAATCACAGCTGGCGAGAGAGACGGTTCACCCTTCTTTACTCCCTGTTGTGCCAGCCACCGCGAGGCAGAGCTTTTCTGGCGAAAATGACCCGATCCCTGGGATCGGTAGTTTTCCCTTTAAGTCTGCAAGGGCATTTTAATTTTTACAACGATGGAAAAAAATCGTGATACAACTTTGTTTTGCGACAGACTGTATTATCATATGACTCTCAGACTAGGAGGCATTTACACTGTCTGACTCTAGGTGC
>CM065705.1:11254457-11279457 GCA_017654935.2 Phymorhynchus buccinoides
GAGAGAGAGAGAGAGATAGTCAAGTCTCAATATGGCTAAGACATGGATTTCACATGTCCAAGGTCTACGGTCTTGACCTTGACCTTAAGGCCGTGTACTCACACAAGCGGATATTCCATGCGGAAACCCGTGCGCAATCCATAAATAAGTGAAACAATGAAGGGAAAAGATTTGCGCACGTGTCCGAATTTCCCCTATATGCATAAACTTTTATCCTTCTTTCTTCCACTTATTTAGCGTTTTCCGTACGGAACTTACGCGTAATGTGAACCCGGCCTAAGACATGGATTTCATATGTCCAAGGTCTACGGTCTTGATCTTGTCCTTGACCTCAATCGGTAAGTATATTCAACATTCGGAATCACCATATAAGCCAATGCACTCGTATAGCAAGTTTGGACATTGTGTGGACCAACGATGTGAAAGACTGCAGAAATACAAAACAACAAACAACGTTATACAGTTCTGCAGTCATTGCTTGATACAAGTTATTAGTTTTTGTAATAGATTCAATAATACGTCAATGGACTATAGTCCGTTATGACTCCAAGCCATTAATTAAAGGTAAAACAAACAAAAAACGGCGCGTAGCCTATGTATGCGTAACGTACGCCATCTCGTGAACCGGTGGACAGGTGGCTTCACATTTTGTGCGGTGGTGGATCACTGCTTACAGAGGATGGTCCCACAGAAAAACTATGACCGTTCTGACCTTGACCTCAAAATCTGACCTTGAAAAAACCCTAGATTTCTTCCCGCAGTCTTTTTTTTATACAAGTTATAAACGGTGAAAGGGCTATTTAGTATTATATTATAATCATGAATGTGTCTGTGTGCGCGAGCGCACGTGCGTACGTGCGCACGTGCGTGCGAATCACGGGGTTCGAACCCCAAAGCTGTATCTCAAGAACTGTTCCGTGGAATCGCTTCAAATTTACTGTGGTGGTGCATCACTGTGCACAAAAGGTCACACACAAAAATAATCACCATACTGACCTTGACCTTGAAAACGTAAATTTCTTTTTGTGGCCATATCTTTCACATCGTTGGACTTACAATGTTCAAATTTGGTTTGCAGGTGCATTGGCTTATGACAATTCGGACTATTTAGTACAAGAAAGGTCAAGATCACGATGGTTATATAGTATGCCAAAAGGACCATCTAAACCAGTCATTTACAACCACACATTTGTTAGACTTTTGGGGAGCAAATGCTCAGTTTCTTGTCATTGGAATGCAGATGCGTCATGCTGCTGTTATGTGCCCAAGTTCAGCCGCGCGGGAACGTATCTGCCGCTCGGCGATACACTCGTAATTAAAACTGATTTGAAAAACGTTTTTATCAAATACTATCATTAAAATTCATGGCATCCATTTAGAAATGTGCACCTTTAAACATAACTTTTTTGCAGGTAACAGAAATGCAAGTTTAAAACCCTTCCATCGCCACTGTCGCCTCTTAGCACCACAATGATTTAACACCCGTGTCACTGAAAGGCATCGAATGAGGGTCTGGTATCCAGTGACCTTATGTTCTTAATTTTGGGAGGTAAGGATAGGCCCTTTTCTATCCACGTCATGGAGGAATCCCCAATGTTGCAGATGAAATCTTTTCTCTACCCAGGTAAGTTTAATGGAAAGTTTTTGGCTGAGGAATGGCTGGCGTTGAAAGGGTTAAAAACAAAAAAAAGAAGCGAAATGTACTCCTCATTTTCTGTGCAGCTCCGTGCAGTGACCCCCCACCCCTGGTGGACCACGGACACCGGGTGTTCTTCGGGGTGAGGCACGGGGACCGGGCTCGCTATTTCTGCATCGAGGGCTACAAGCTCTCCGCCAAATCGCAGTACCTCACCTGTCAGTACGGGAGGTGGGAGGGGCCTGAGCCCAGGTGTGAAGAAAGTGAGTCTCTCTCCCCGTCTGTCTGTCTGTCTCTGTCTGTGTGTCTGTGTCTCTCTGTCTCTGTCTCTATCTCTACAAGCTCTCCGCCAAATCGCAGTACCTCACCTGTCAGTACGGGAGGTGGGAGGGGCCTGAGCCCAGGTGTGAAGAAAGTGAGTCTCTCTCCCCGTCTGTCTGTCCGTCTGTCTGTCTGTCTCTGTCTGTGTGTCTCTGTCTCTGTGTGTCTCTGTCTCTGGTTTAAATAATTTTATTCAAGAATACAAATATAGATAATTGAACAATAATGGGGTAACAGCCAACAGACGCTTATAAACGTACCCCTTCACTGTCTCTGTCTCTGTCTCTCTAAGGTTAGTCTCTCTCTCTCTCTCTCTCTCTCTCTCTCTCTCTCTCTCTCTCTCTCTCTCTTCTCTCTCTCTCTCTCTATCTCCCTCTCTCTCTCACTCACTCTCTCACTCTCACTCACACACACACACACACGCACACAACACACACCGCACACACACACGCACGAAACTGTTCTCTCCCTCCCTCTCTCTCTCTCTCTCTCTCTCTCTCTCTCTCTCTCTCTCTCTCTCTCTGTGTCTCTCTCTCTCTCCAATAATCCCCCCTTTTTTAATCTCTTCTCTCTCTCTCTCTCTCTCTCTCTCTCTCTCTCTCTCTCTCTCTCTCTCTCTCTCTCTCTCTCTCTCTCTCTCTCTCTCTCTCTCTCTCTCTCTCTTTCTTTTTCTTTCAACCAGACTACTGCCCCAACCCAGGCCAGATCGCCAACGGGAAAGTCTACAAGAAAGGCATGGTGGGCAAGTTCCTGTTCAGGGACTTCATCTACACCATCAAGCACGGCACGCGCATCGAGTACGACTGCGACCGCAACTACAAGCTGCAGGGACCCCGGGGCGCCGCCTGCATCAACGGTAGGTGGCGCCCCGAGGACCCGCCCACCTGCGTGCGATCCCGGCACCCCTTGTTCCGGAAGCTGTGGAAACCGTACGAGGAGCAGGCGTTGACGTACCGGTATTACCGGTAAACGGTACAGCGGAAGCCCCCCTCTCCCTTAATACAAGACCTCCGGTTATAATAAAAAAAAGACTCCCACCTCATCCCCCCCCCCCCACATAAGACTTCTCTGAGACGTTGCCCTTCTTTGCAAGTATTAAAAATTACCTCCCTTATAAGACCCCCCTCCCCCTTATAAGACCTCATTTTGGAAGATGATTTTTGAAGGTCTTATAAGGGAGGTTCTGTCACTCTGATTTGGGTGGGTTTTTAAAACATATATTTGTATGTGGGTTGCAGGGGCGGACCAAATGATTCGTGGGGGTGGGGGTGGGGGGGTCCGTGGAGTGTCCAACGAGCTGCATAGGTCCTGGGTTAAGGTGTAGTGGCCTTGTGGTGGTCGATGGAGCGAAGTCCCCCCGCCGAAACTTTTGCAATTTAGTGATTACTAAAGCACAAAAATGAGCCATTTTCTTACTTTTTACCCTTGCTTGGGGGCAAGGGGGGGGGGGTGTTCTGGAAACCCCCGATCAGATCCGCCCCTGGATTGAGGGGGTGGGAGCAAATAGCAGGCGCTGACTTACCATTTTTTTCCGGCAAACAGTATAGAAATAGTCGCACTGATTTTGGTGGGTTTTTTTTTAATTATTTTTATTATTTGTGTGTGGGTTTTCAGAGGCGGATCAAATGATTCATAAGTGGAAAGGGTTGGGGGGGGGTTTCCGCGGAGAGCTGCATAGGTCCTGGGTTAAGGTGTAGTGGCCTTGTGGGGTCCGAAGGAGCGAAGAGAGAGAGGTGGAAAAATCCGGCCTAAAGGTGAAGAGAGAGAGGTGGAAATGTCGCTGACTTAACCAGGAATTAGGCGATTGAGAAAGTTCTAATGGAAGCAGTCGCTGATTTAGAGGAGGTTTTTGTGCTTTGGGGGGAGTAGAGAGGTAAAGACAGTCGCTGACTATGGTGGGTGTGGGTGTTGGGTGTTTGTGGGTGGAGGGGGGTCATGGATTGATATGGTATGGGGGGAGGGAGGGGGGGGGCAAATAGCAGGCGCTGACTTTCTGTTAAAGAGGGAAATTTAGATTAAGTTTAGTGCGTCGCTGACTTAGCCAGGAATTATCAGTAGAGATGGGGGGTGGGGGGTATTTGGGTTGAAGGCGAAAAGGTAAAATTACTTTTATAACATCTTGGAAGTTTTAAAAATAGTCAAACGAAGATTTTGGAGTTCGTTATTTTATTTTTTTATTTTCTTTAAGTGTCTTTTTTTCTTTCTTTTTTGGCAGAAAATTTGTTATAAATAAAAGTCATGACAGTTTTATTCGACGTGTGTTAATTAGTATTTGGGGTATCGAGTCATTTCGATTAAAAAAAAATGTGTTTAAATTAAGTGATGAGTGAGAGTTGAGAGGGGCTTGTTGTTTCCAGTTGAGATAACCTGTTGAGGGATAGCAGTTTAGTTAAAGGTGGACCCTGACGGATGAGTGTTTTGCAAGAAACACGTCGAGATCACCAGAAAGACAGCCTTTTTCAAGGATCGGAACACTCACTTTGCTCTGGTTTCCTAGAAATTAAACCGTCAAAACGGCGATTCCTCCTTGGCGGAGATGCCAGAGAGAGAGTAGCCATTTTGGATGGGGTGGGTGAAGGTCACTCATTGTGGTTGAAACGTTGTTGGTTTTTTTTGTAGTGCAGTAAAAAAAAAAAGGAGCTGTTTCTTTTGTTGTAAGAACAGAAAAGAAAAAAAAGGATTGTATTCAAAAATTTCGTGCACACGATTTGGCCTAAACGCAGGCGGCCATTAGAAAAGAGACGGCACACGCCTTCTCTTTGGGTGACATAATTTGACTTGCAGCACCTCCGCCAAGGAGGAATCGCCGTTTTTTTGATGGTTTGATTTCTAGGAAACCAGAGCAAAATGAGTGTTGTGATCTCTGTAAAGGGTGTTTTCCTGGTGATCTGGACGTGTTTGTTACAAAGCCTCATCCGTCAGGGTGGCCCTTTAAAATAGTGGACACGGTTTTGGATTAGAACAGAAGTTGTGAAGTATGGGACATGCTTCCTTTCGATTTTAACCCTATTATTTTTTTCCTGTTGAACCTTTAAGGGCCGGCTACACTGTATACGATGCGATTCGCTACGGACCCCGATGTTGACATTTTGTGAGGCATGATTGACATGAAGTTCTACTGTCTATATAGATAAATCTGATGAAATCCTACTTAGTTATGTTGTTTCACTATATTTGTGTAGTCTCCCGTACACGAATGTTATGAACTATCTTATTTTTTGTATCGGACAATGGTGCATGAGAAATACCTACCTAAATCGCTCAGAATGTTTTTAGCAAAAGCCCAAAATAGTCAACAACCCCCAGAATATCAATTTTCCATTTAGGGCATATTTATGTCTATTTTGTTTGAAAGACAATTTTGAATGATTTCTTTATTTGATTGTTTTCTAAATCAAGTCAATAGAAACAAAGAGGCAAAGTTGTATCTTCTATGCCCGATTTCTGCAAATGATCTACTTCGAATGCCAAACTTCAAATAATTATATTTTTTTTAAACTAGACAAGATAACTCAATTCGGTTTTTGAGAGGAATCTTTGCTCCACCATGAAAAATTAAAATCTCAATGTATGCCAAAATTCCATTATGTCTGGTTTTCCCAGGCACTGTCACATTTGATTTGATTCGTGTATTGCGGTCTACATGTGTACAGTGAACGAAAACAGCGGAGCTATATTAAATTTAGACGGAAGTTAAGGCCTATTTCACATGAATCTCGACTCACAGACATCATCTCAATCGGATCGACAAATCTTCATTCATTTGAGAACATCCATCAAACAGAAAGACAATAAGAGAAGCAAGAACAATATGCTCGAAGCTTATACCGTGCTCCTTAAATTAGCACTGCACAATTGATTGAACTGTGTTTAAGTCAAGTAGTGTAATGATGAACAAAAGTAAAGGTATTACTAATGGTTTAGACAACTTTATTCAAATATCATACAAAATCAAACAATGATGAGGTAATGAGGGTGACAACAAGCAAATGCTTATAACGCACCCTTTCATAAAGAATAATTAACAATATGGCAGGAGGAAATAAAATTTAACCAAAACAGACAAATACATACACACATTTTATAAATTGTTTCAACTTTTATATACTAAAGGAGAACGGTGATTAAAATGAAACTGAACAATGCAAAAATACAGTGATGCTGCAAGCAAATTAACAAAAGAGAGAGAGAGAGAGAGGGGGGGAATAAAATAATTTGAAAGACAAGATAAAGAATGAGAGACGTGAATAATCTGTGTAATAAAATAGAAAGACAATTTATGAAACCTGTCAGCATAATTACGCATAGTAGCAAACATATTTGTATTAATAGTAATACATAATAGAAACATAGCCAATTTCCATCTGGCGTCAGACAAAGGAGCATACCTGCACATTTTCTGTATAGGTATTACTAATCAATATCATTTACAAACTTACTACAACTGTGAATACAAAAGAAGAATTTAAGAGGGTACAAAATAGAAATAATAATAATAATACTCACAAAAAAAAAAAATAATACATAATAATATAAAAAAATTAAAAAATCAATACATTTACGAATTTGGGAGAGACCAAGGGGAAACAAAACACTAAATCGAATCGTATTGAGGTCAAATCGTATGCAGTGTGGCTGGGCCTTTACACCTTTGGTTTTGAAAAGAAGAAGATTCACTCGTGGGGATACCGGGGGGGTCTTTCGTTCGGTAAAAATAGTTCCCCCACCTTCTGGAAGTTCTGTGCTTGTAACTTCCTCTAATCTGCCACTCTCTTTGACTCTTGCCTTTTTTCCCTTTGCTTTCTATCGTCTACTATCTTTCTGACTTATTGGCCCCATTCTCCTGCCTTTTTTCAAAACAAATCTGCCAAATAATGTTTCTCCTTTGAGCTCCCCCGAAATCGGAATGTGTCGGCTGTATGCAGCGGGGAGACCAGTGAAAACTGAAAACCGGACACGTACGTATCTGACCCATTATGGCCATATCGCCTGGGAACGCAGAAGAAGAAGAAGAAACGAAGAAGGAAATCCATTTAACGTCCTCCGACCTGACACGGGGTAGACCAGAGACAAGCTTTCTGGGTAGGCTACGTGAGGGACATAAATAAATGTACATATAGTGGGGTGATCCTGGAGGTACTGCAATACCAGGACAGTTTCATGGGTGTTGGTTTTTTTAAAGGAAAAGAAGAAGAAAGTCCCTTTTTATGCGGATTGAAAAGATTCGCTGGTCGGTTGTTGTTGATGTTGTTATTTGCGCTAATCATATAATAGGCCTGATTATAACGATTTTATCCATGCTTGTATGCATAAAACTATGCCAAAATATCCCCCACCCCCCACCACCCCACTACTGCCCTCTTGTTTTTAATATATATATTTTATTTTTTTTTTTGTTTCGATGTCTCTAACCTTCTCAGGTCGAACTGAGTTATACTTTTTTTTAATGCATTTGACTGTCCAAAAAAAATGAAACACGCAAAATGATTGGTCACTGTTATCTTTTTGTACATAAACTTCGTTCGCTATCAGTCTCGTTGTTCCAAAAAATGTCCTTTTAATAGATTGTGGGCAATACATGTCGTGACGTCCAAAGGCAACACACAAATGGCAAGGCCCGAAAAGTCACTTTATTCTCTGATAAAGCCTTTGGTGTCTAATTGTTTTAAAGGGACACCCTGACGGATGAGTTTTTGCAAGAAACACGTCGAGATCACCAGAAAGACAGCCTTTTCAAGGATCGGAACACTCATTTTTGCTCTGGTTTCCTAGAAAGCAAACCGTCAAAACGGCGATTCCTCCTTGGCGGAGTTGCCGGAAGAGAGAAGCCATTTTGGACGGGGTGGGGGGGGGGGGGGGGGGGAGTGGTTTAAGCTTTTTCTCTTCTTTGTACTGCAGTACAAAAAAACAATGAAACTATTTCCTTTGTTGTGAGCGAAACTCCTTTTGTTAAACTGTAAAACAAAAAGCTTGTATTTTGGAAAGTTCGTGATTTTTGTCTTAGCGACTCAGGCGGCCTATTAAAAAGAGAAGGCAAGGCAAGGCAAGGCAAGGCAAGGCAAGGCAAATGTTTTATTTCATACCCACTTGGGGCACAGAAATATAAAACAAAGTACACACATAGATAAACGATCGAACATCAAAACAGAGTGATGTCTATATTATGAACGACAAGGAAATAACTAGGACAAATATACCTATATCATTATTACAAAAAAACAAACAAACATGTTACATTTTGTCCATACAAATCATCGGAAAGAACTGTTTATAACTGTAACAAAGTGCTTAAGTTTAATCAAAAGTTTCTTATTTTTTGAGGAAAACAAAGCATTAAATTTATACGCAAGGAATTTGATTTCCAGCACCTCCGCCAAAGCGGAATCGCCGATTTGACGGTTTGATTTCTAGGAAACCAGAGCAAAGTGAGTGTTGCGATCTCTGTAAAGGGCGTTTTCCTGGTGAATTCGACGCGTTTCTTGCACAAAACTCATCCATCAGGGTGCCCCTTTAATTAAGCACACGTTGCTGCATAGCCTTCTCCTTTGCGCATTCGTTCCTAGCTTCATTTTGTCTGTCGCCTTGTATGTTAGTTGAGAAATGGGGACGCTTGTATAATGTACGTGCACACTTTGAGAATGACAGTGGAGCAGTAAGGCTGTAGTCCTGGGTTTTCTATTCAATTTAACCCCTTGACTGCCAGAGAAAATTAAAGGAAAAAAACCCATTGGGCAAATCGTGCCAGGAAAAAGACAACTGATAGAGAGCCAATCTGGCAAAAATGATCTAGGGGATATTACTCTCTTGACTGTGTTAGAGCAAAGACCAACATACCAGGGTTATTCCTCTTCATCTGATGATGTCATCAGTGATGTCATCAGGTCAGTATGTAATACGTTGGCGGCAGTCAAGGGGTTAATGCCTATTTAACACAATGTCTGTGTTGTCGTGTGATCATACAATTTTTGAAAGTTCATAATTATTATTATTTCGACTTTATAATAATGATAAGGCAATTCTAAGACGCCACTCGTGCAGTATGTCGGCCTTGAATAGATGCAGTTGGATACTGTTTTAACTCGTAGTATTTATAGAGATGCATGCGCGCTCGCTCAAAGATTTACGCGCGCGCGCGCACACACACACGTACACACACAGAGATTTACGCGCGCACACACACACACAGATTTACGCGCCCATGCACACACACACACTCTCTCTCTCTCTCTCTCTCTCTCTCTCTCTCTCTCTCTCTCTCTCTCTCTCTCTCTCTCTCTCTCTCTCACACACACACACACACACGCACGCACGCACTTACTCGCGCGCACACGCACACGCACACACACACACACACTAAAATACGGATTGAGTTGTGTACATTTCTAGCAGTTTTGACATTTTTAAGATATCTAAATAATCATAATATTATTTTTTTAAATTATGTTACCACGTTGGTTGTGAATTGTATATGCACGTGTTACATCATGAGCCTGAGACGTGCAACCCTAACCACCCCCCACCCCCACCCCCCTTACCATTCCGCATTTTTCCATCATCACCCTTCAACCCCCACACCCCACCCCCCCTCCTCACTCCCATTCCACACACCCTTTTTCATCACTTTCAACATTTATGTCTCTCACTGTAAAAAAAAATAAAAATCTTGAGTGTTTGATGTGTGTAAAACCAAACTTTGTTTCTTTTTTTTTTATAGTTTAAAACAAAAAAAATGTCCTGTAATTTCTTATGTGACTCAACGTTGTATACTTTAGTCTAGCTTTTATTTTTGTTGTTTCGTTGTGCAATTTACGATTTGTTATAATATTGCTGCACTACCTTTTTTTCTTGATGCAAGCTGGTACATGTATTCAGTTTTCAAGACACACGCAAAACAATTAATTAATTTGATCCTTATACGTACGGATTTTGGTCATTATTATTGGCATGTCGTGGGTTTTTGGGTTTTTTAATTTAAAGCTGTTATGTGATTTTGTTTTTGTAAATAAGAATCTTGTGTTAACATTCTTTAACGAAAATTCGTTTAGGGAAAGAAAAAAAAAACGAGTTCAGATAACCATCCGTTTATTTTTAAAGCAGAAATATCTTTAAAAATATATCGCATTTTTTAAATAAGAATTAAAATGGTTTCCTATTATTCTAAGCGACGATCCAGATCGACTAATAAGCACTGACAAGTCGGTGTTTGTATGAACATTCTAAAACTCCACAAAATGTAAAAATAAAATCCGGACTATTGGAAACAGTAACTGATTAATCATCGAAGCGAACGACATTACAGTATTTGCATAATATCCAAAAGCTCCAGAAAATGTTATCAGAATCCGGTCAGAAGTTTATGAGAAGCCATTCCGACTAACAGAAACAGTAATTGATTAATCATCGAAGCAAACAAGAATCCTGCATAATTAATTATCTAATCATTCAAAGAAAAAAGCCTTTTATAAATGATTCAATGGGTAATTTTCAAACCATCTAAAAAAAATTCATGAAGTTGTTGAACCTTTTTTTTTTAAATAAAGGTGTTTCATAGCATAGACTGAGTGTGTAAAAGTAGATGGGCGTTTTAGTTTTTAAAAACGAAAACTACTTCAACGAGGGAAAAAAAACTACTTTTGATAAAAATTAAGTTTAAACGGCTCTGAATAAAACTGCGACAATAATCCGATTCGTAGACCTAGTTAAAGTACTAAAAAGAATGTATTTGTGGTGGTTTTTTTAGTAGATCGTAAATACTCATTTGCAAGCCTGTTAAACTTTAGAATTTGTTGATTTTTGATCATTGCGATATTTTTCATTTTCTTGATTTAAAAAAAAAGAAAGCAATTTTGTTAGTGTTCGCTCTACGTTTTGCATTATTCGTGTTTATAGACTTTCCTGGCTCCAAAATAAATGTGACCCAGCACCACGAAAGGGACATTAAGTGTCAGAATGACCATTCTGAGAAAATGGCACGTTTGGAAACTTCAGACAATTCTCTTTCTAATGACATATACAAATCATGATTGTATCCTTTTATTTGTTGCAGAGTTGTGAGCATTTAAACTTGGTAAAAAGGACTGTCGCCCATTTTGATCAATCACAGTCTAAAGTCTAGCCTGTCTTATAAAAATACATCAACCTACTAACTTTAAATCACTTTTTTGAATAATTAGAGATCATATTAAAGATTATCCTTAATGGATATGAAAGATAAAATGTTAGAGCACAAAAATAACCATAACTCAAAATTGATAAAAAATGAGATTTTTGACTTTGCAAGCCCGTTGTTAGAAACTAGCCCAGCGACTTAATGTCCCTTTCGTGGTGCTGGGCCACAAATGTGCGTCATATTCGTGCTACAACAATTATAATAAGACTGTTGTCTCAATCAGTGTGTTTTATGTCATATGTGTATATTATTTGGGGACAACACGTTCTTTTAGCAACAATCAATTAAATGTTTTATTATTGTTTTTATATATATATAATATATAATCAATAAAATGTTGTAAAACCGTTGCGCGCAATGTGTGTTCGTGTTGAATGCGTTTGCGTTGCGGTTCTTAAAGGGGCACCCTGACGGATGAGTTTTTATACGAAACACGTCCATGAAAACACCCTTTACAGAGATTGCAACACTCACTTTACTCTGGTTTCCTAGAAATCAAACCGTCAAATCGGCGATTCCTCCTTGGCGGAGGTGCTGGAAATCAACTTCTTTCTGTGCCGTCTCTTTTCTGATGACCGTCTGCGTTTAGACCAAATCGTTTGCACGAAGCTTTCGCAATACAAGCCTTTTTTGTTTGTGGCACAAGCCACAAACCTATAACTCACTTTGTTGGTCGGTCGGTCGGTCCAAAATTGTCGCATATATTGTAAAAGAGAAAGAAAAGTGTGCCACAAACGATTGCGAATCCGCGCTTATTTCTTTCTTTTTTTAAATTGTATTCAGGAGTAAAAAGGAGTTTCGCTCACAACAAAGGAAACAGCTCAAAAAAGAAAACGCTTCAACCACAATGAGTGACCTCCACCCACCCCATCCAAAATGGCTTCTATCTCCGCCAAGGAGGAATCGCCGTTTTGGCGGTTTAATTTCTAGGAAACCAGAGCAAAGTGAGTGTTCCGATCCTTGAAAAGACTGTCTGTCTGGTGATATCGACGTGGGTTTTTTTGCAAAAACTCATCCGTCAGGGTCCACCTTTAAAAACCCTTTCAACGCCAGCCATATTTCAGCCAAAACCTTCCATTAAACTTACCTGGGTAGAGAAAAGCTTTCATCTGTAGTATTGGGGATTCTTCTCTAACATGCCTAAAATATGGTCTATCCTTATACCTCCCAAAATAAAGAACCTAAGGTGATTGGTTAGCAAACCCTCATTTGATGCCTTTCAGTCACGTGGGTGTTAAATCATTGTGGTGCCAAGAGGCGACAGTGGATTGAATTGTTTGTCTATCACCCCCATCTGTTTAAGGTCTCTGTACACGTGGACATTTTTCATTCTTTCACAATGGCAACACAGTGATATATATACAAGTCATGTTAAGGTCTCTGTACACGTGAACATTTTTTCACTCTTTCACAATGGCAACAGTGATATGCAAGTCATATTAAGGTCTCTGTACACGTGAACATTTTTCACTCTTTCACAATGGTAACGCAGAGATATATGCAAATCATGTTAAGGTCTCTGTACACATAAACATTGTTCACTCTTTCACAATGGCAACACAGAGATATATATGCAAGTCATGCTAAGGTCTCTTTACACGTGAACATTTTGCACTCGTTAACAATGGCAACACAGTGATATATTTGCAAGTCATGTTAAGGTCTCTGTACACATAAACATTGTTCACTCGTTAACAATGGCAACAGTGATATGCAAGTCATGTTAAGGTCTCTGTACGCGTAAACAATTTTCACTCTTTCACAATGGCAACAGTGATATGCAAGTCATGTTAAGGTCTCTGTACACATAAACATTTTTCACTCTTTCACAATGGTAACGCAGAGATATATGCAAATCATGTTAAGGTCTCTGTACACATAAACATTGTTCACTCTTTCACAATGGCAACACAGAGATATATATGCAAGTCATGCTAAGGTCTCTTTACACGTGAACATTTTGCACTCGTTAACAATGGCAACACAGTGATATATATGCAAGTCATGTTAAGGTCTCTGTACACATAAACATTGTTCACTCGTTAACAATGGCAACAGTGATATGCAAGTCATGTTAAGGTCTCTGTACGCGTAAACAATTTTCACTCTTTCACAATGGCAACAGTGATATGCAAGTCATGTTAAGGTCTCTGTACACATAAACATTTTTCACTCTTTCACAATAGAACACAGTGATATGCAAGTCATGTTAAGGTCTCTGTACGCGTAAACATTTTTCACTCTTTCACAATGGCAACGCAGTGATATGCAAGTCATGTTAAGGTCTCTTTACACGTAAACAATTTTCACTCTTTCACAATGGCAACGCAGTGATATGCAAGTCATGTTAAGGTCTCTGTACGCGTAAATATTTTTCACTCTTTTACAATGGTAACGCAGAGATATATGCAAGTCATGTTAAGGTCTCTGTACACGTAAACAATTTTCACTCTTTCACAATGGCAACGCAGTGATATGCAAGTCATATTAAGGTCTCTTTACATGTGTGTCTTCTCTCTATCTGTGTGTGTCTGTCTCCCTCTCTCTCTCTCTCTCTCTCTCTCTCTCTCTCTCTCTCTCTCTCTCTCTCTCTCTCTCTCTCTCTCTCTCTCTCTCTCTCTCACACACACACACACACACACACATATGCACACGCACACACACGCACGCACAAACACACACACGGGTATGCATACATACACACCTGCATATATTCACGCACACATAAGCTGACACACACGCGCGCGCACACAGAAAACAAAACAATTTCAACTTCACAGTTCTTTTTTTTTTCTTCAGACAGACAAAGAAACAATATAACCCCACATCCCCACATGAATGGGCGTAAAAAATTATTTTAAAAAAAAGAAGCAAACAAACAAAATTAACAACCACCACCTACATCGAACAAATGGAGATTGGACCGGTAAAGCAGAAAGATAGTAGGCTATATAGTAGATGACAGTAAGCAAGCAAAGGGGGCAGGCTGAGTCAAAGAGAGTTATAGAGGTGTCCTCTCTGTCGCCTCGGTCCGTCCAGAGCTCAGCTGCAGGAAACAAACAGCAACTCTCTTGTCCTCCAAACTTGAGCCCAGCTGCCCTCTGCAGTTACTGGTGCCACGCCCTATTGAAAGATCGTCATCTTTCTCGACGGTTCTTGAAAACCTGGCCGATCTTGAAAACCTTCCAGTCTGTCAGGGAGAGAGCGGGAGGGAGAGAGAGAGGGAAAGACAGAGAGGGAGGAGAGAGAGACTCAGTTCATATGGCCATAATGGCTGTTCTGTTCCACACAAAATCAAGCTATTTAGTTAAAGGACCGAATCTAGAAATCTTAGATAAAAACTGCGCCAAGCTTTCGTTTGCAAAAATATTTTGGCTGCATGTTCTTCAGTGTATTCTTAATATATTTCGTCCGTCAGATTTATGGTAAAAACATGTTTGTTGAGCAGTATCATGCTACATAATTAGTAGAAAAATGTTCTTGAATAATACACGTAGCATCGCAAGCATAAACAAAATTGTCCATCAGTGAAAATCTAGCAATGTCCACTGAATACAACTAATATAGTCGCATACTACAACATATTCGTGATTATTATTTATGAAAAGTTACTTATGGTAAGCTAAAGTTGGCTTGAAAAAAAATCTGATAATGTAGATAAACTAAATGTTCCTCCCGAAACAGCTGTGCGTAGTTAGTGAAGATCTATGGCTTTACCAGAAAGACCGCAGCTTGCTTGAACTTCTCTTTTCGATGTCCAAGCAAGCTCTGAATGACAAAAATTGATTGTGTTCGACTGCGAAGAAAATCAGATTCCAACTTTCTGAGTTGAGTATGAAAGGGCTTAATCTAGAGATAAACTTTCTCCCAAATTTCAAAATAATGCAATCGCTGCATCACGTGAATTTACCATGCAAGATGGGCCAAGAAAAGGGAAGGAAGAGGATAAAAAAAAAAACCATCCACTACACTCTCCCCGTTTATTACCACAGCAGCGCGCGAGCGCAAAACTAAAAACAAAAACCACCTTGTGAAACGGGGAAAGGTGGACGGAATGCCACACAGGGCTGGAGATTGGACCGGTAAAGCAGAAAGATAGTAGGCTATATAGTAGATGACAATAAGCAAGCAACGAGGGAAGGCGGAGTCAAAGAGAGTTATAGATTAGAGGAAGCCGCTACAAGCACAAAGCTTCCAGAAGGTGGGGAAGCTATCTGTACGAAGGACACACACACACAGTATATCCACGTCGGGGGGGGGGGGGGTGAGGCGGGGGGGGGGGGGGGGGCTGGAGATTGGACCGGTAAAGCAGAAAGATAGTTGATGACAGTAAGCAAGCAACGGGGCAACGGGGGAAGGCGGAGTCAAAGAGAGTGGTAGATTAGAGAAGCCGCTACAAGCACATAACGTCCAGAAGGTGGGGAAGCTATTTGTACAAGACACACACACACACACA
This sequence comes from Phymorhynchus buccinoides, assembly GCA_017654935.2. Classification (NCBI taxonomy): domain Eukaryota; kingdom Metazoa; phylum Mollusca; class Gastropoda; order Neogastropoda; family Raphitomidae; genus Phymorhynchus; species Phymorhynchus buccinoides. The sequence continues at coordinate 11,270,040 of CM065705.1, forward strand.
CACACACACACACACACACACACACACACACACACACACACACACACACACACATAGTATATATCCACGTGGGGGGGGGGAGGGGGGGGAGTGCTGGAGAATGGACCGGTAAAGCAGAAAGATAGTAGATGACAGTAAGCAAGCAAAGGGAGAAGGCGGAGTCACAGAGAGTGATAGATGAGATTAGAGGAAGCCGCTACAAGCACAGAACTTCCAGAAGGTGGGGAAGCTTTTTGTACGAAAGACACACACACACACACACACACACACACACACACACACACACACACACACACACATATATATATATATATATATACACACACACACACACACACATACACACACACACACACACACACACACACACACATACACACACACACACACACACACACACACACACACACACACACACACACACACACACACACAGTATATCCACGTGAGGGGGGGGGGGGGGGGCTGGAGATTGGATCGGTAAAGCAGAAAGATAATAAATGACAGTAAGCAAGCAAAGGGAGAAGGCGGAGTCAAAGAGAGTGATAGATTAGAGGAAGCCGCTACAAGCACAGAACATCCAGAAGGTGGGGAAGCTATTTGTACGAAAGACACACACACACACACACACACACACACACACACACACACACACACACACACACCACACCACACCACACCACACAACACAACACACACACACACACACACACACACACACACACCACACACACACACCACACACACACACACACACACACACACACACACCACACCACACCACACCACACACCACACACACACCACACACCACACCACACCACACCACACCACACAACACAACACACACACACACACACACACACAGTATATCCACGGGAAGGGGGGGGGGTCTACTACAGTTGTGATACACATTGACGTTAGGGCGTACACCCAGCTCAAAAACCAAAGGCAAATACAAACAATAGCGTCAATGGACCCACTCAATGAGATAAAATTAAAATAATGTACGAAAAAGAATATAACAAATCAGAACCATCTACGGTTTTAAATGCGGGCTGTTCAGGTGTTTTGCCTTGCATAATAACATAAAAATACGTCAGCGTTCATTAACTTAAAACAAAAAAACCAGCTTGTGTTTCAATTAAGCAACTCTTGATTACCTTTTGCGAGTTCTTTTCTAACACAAACAAACAATAGCGTGTGTTTAGTATTAGTAAAGCAACTCTAGATTCGCTCCCCTTGGACTGCTGGTCTCGGATTCTTGGAACCTGAACAAGCGGAGGTGTGGCTGCGAGTTGGGATTCGGAATGAGCGGCGTGGGAGCAACGCCACTGTATGGCCCAGAAGATGGGACAGCAAAAAAACAAAAAAAACAAAAAAACATGACTAACTTTGACAAGTTCTTTCGTTTCAATTGCTCGACTACAACAAGAAAAGACAAAAAAATATGTATGAAAATCATAAAACAGAAACGAGACCTGTTAGAGTCATATCTGACGAAGTAGTCAGGAGATATGATCCGCCTGATGACTGTTTTAAAGATACACAGACGCGCCACGATTAAGTCCCTTGGTTTTTTTCTGAGTAGCTGTGACCCACATACAAATGTCCCCAAGTTCAAATTGAGGCTGCTCTTTAAAAATGTTTCGCTTTGAATTTGGGGGCATTTGTATGGTAGTGAGACCTGGTCAAAACAGTATTTCTTTCCAGCTATAAGAGGGAAAACACGTGAAACCCGTGATTTTGACACATGATCTGGTGGGTCTGTAAAGCAACAACAACAACAAAAACACCTACATTCCTGAGTTACTTCCCTTCATCCGGTGTCGTCATCAGCGACGTCATTAAGCACGTACTCAAATGGCTTTAATCACTGGTTGACATTAGCTTGTAAAAACAGGGCGAATAGTAAATGAGAGCTGCACTATACATGATATTCTACAGTATTGGAATATCATGCTACAGCTTTGTCTTTCGTGGAAGACTATGACTCTCTAACTAGGGGGGAGGGGGGGCATTTTGCACCGGTTCTAGCGCTGCAGCCGATGGGATTGGTTGGTTGGCTTTTGGGGGAACTTCCCCAACCGCCAACTCTCGTCCTCAAATCCCTTTGGCCGAGAGGGTGGGGATGTACCCTGGGCAAGGCATCTCCGCTATAAACACATGATTGTCCAACCCGCCGGAATCAGTAGCTTCCACCCCCCCCCCCCCCCACCCCTATCTGCTATCTCATTCTGGCAGTCATTGTCGGAAACGACAGACAGGCAACAACATAATATAGCAGTCATAGTGTAAGTCAAAATAGAATTCACTAAAAGATATAGTAGCGTACCTTTCACCGCCAATGTCGCATTTTAGCACCACAATGGTTTAACACCCATGTTACTAAAAAGGCATCAGATCAGGGCCTGTTAGTGTTATCCAAAGACCCTGTTCTCTTCATTTGGGGAGGTAAGGACAGGCCTTACTTTAAATATGTCACAGAAGAATCCCCATTACAGACAGATGTTTTTCTCTACCCAAGTAAGTTTAATGGACATTTTTGCTGAAAAATGGCTGGCGGCGAAAGGGTTAAGAGTAGGCCTAGATAATAATGTGACTCAACACCACGAAAGGGGCATCAAGTGTCAAACTAACCATCCTCAGAAAGTTACACATGTGAAGACTTCAGACGATTCTCTTTCTAATGATACAAGAACCATTCTTATATCGTTTGGCGTTCCAGAATTATGAACATTTAAAGTTGGTAGGGTGAGTGTCGGTCATTTTGAGAAGACAGTCTAAAGTCTAGCCTAGCTGAAGAAAACGCATTCACCTACTCGTTTGAATTAAAGCGCTTATAAGACCATTTAGAGACCATATTAAAGATTGTCCTTTATAAATATGACCCAGCAGTACGAAAGGGACATTAAGTCGCTGAGCTAGTTTCTCACAACGGGCTTGCAATGTCAAAAATCTCATTATTATCAATTTTGATATATGGATTTATTCGTGCTCTCTAACATTTTATCTTTCATATCCATTAAGGATAATCTTTAATATGATCTCTAAATATTCCAAAATGTGATTTAAAGTTAGTAGGTTGATGCATTTTCATAAGATAGGCTAGACTTTAGACTGTGATTTATCAAAATAGCCGACACTCACCCTACCGACTTTAAATGCTCATAATCCTGGAACGGGAAAAGATAATTATAAGAATGGTTCTTGTATCATTAGAAAAAAAATCGTCTGAAGGTTTCAAATGTGTAATTTTCTCAGAATTGTCAGTTTGACACTTAATGTCCTTTTCCTGGTGATTCAAGTTCAAGTTCAAGTTCAAGTTCAAGTTCAAGTATACTTTAATATCTCCAAAAGAGAAATTCAGGTTAGGTGCAACAACATGACAGAGATACAACATAAAGTTCTCAAAGGACATTAATCAAACGTGTGAAACAAAATTATACCAACCAAATAATTACCATTGAAATGCATTACATCAACTTAGAAATGTGCACATTTACAACAGAGAGAGGGGGAGAGAGAGCGAGAGAGAGAGAGAGAGAGGGGGGGGGAGAGAGAGAGAGAGAGAGAGAGAGAGAGAGAGAGAGAGAGAGAGAGAGAGAGAGAGAGAGAGAGAGAGAGAGAGAGAGGATCAATAACCAGTATTAACTTATAGCAGTCAATCAAATAACACAAATTTGGAATGCATCTCGTCATCAACAATCAATACACATGATAATAGTATGTATCTGCACACATTACAACCACTGCAGTTAGATAGCTGTTATTAGTATCGTTAGGTAAAGGGTGTGCGTGCCATGTTGTTTCCAACGGTGCAGTTTCAGCAGCATTTCACACGTAGCGACAGGACGCGTCCACCGCAACCTGCGAAATGCCCCAACTTCAACCGTTGATTTTTTATGTCAAAGTCAAAGTCAAACTTTTGTTTAAAGGGCCACCCTGACGGATGAGTTTTTGTAAGAAACACGTCCAGTTTAACAGGAAAACACCCTTTACAGAGATTGCAACATTCCCTTTGCTCTAGTTTCCTAGAAATCAAACCGTCAAATCGGCGATTCCTCCTAGGCGGAAGTTCTGGAAGTCAAATTCTTTCTCCAAAAGAGAAGCCATGTGCCGTCTCTTTTCCAATGGCCGCCTGCGTTTAGACCAAATCGTTTGCACAGAATGTTTGCAATACAAGCCTTTTTTTCTGTTTTTTCAAAAATGTTATACAGATTATCTAAAGGAGTGTTGCTCAAAGGAAACAGCTCCAATTGTTTTTGTACTGCACTACAAAAAAAGAAAACGCTTCAACCACGATGAGTGACCTTCACCCACCCCATCCAAAATGGCTACTCTCTCCGGCATCTCCGCCAAGGAGGAATCGCCGTTTTGACGGATTAATTTCTAGGAAACCAGAGCAAAGTGAGTGTTCCGATCCTTGAAAAGGCTCTCTTTCTGGTGATCTCGACGTGTTTCTTGCAAAAACTAATCCGTCAGGGCCCACCTTTAAAGATGGACATTGAATAAGCAAACATACATGCTTATTGTTTGTGGCACAAGCCACAAACCTATAACTCACTTTGTCGGTCTGTCGGTCTGTCGGTCGATCCAAAATTGTCGCACGCCACAAACCATTGCGAATCTGCGCTTGTTTTTCCATCAAGCCATCTAACAAAGACAAAATGCAAAACACACACGCACAATTCACAAAAAACCATAATGCTTAATTACATAGGAAAAACAAGCGCGAAATCGCAATAGTTTGTGGCGCGCGGTCTATTTTTACCACTCCAATCATGAGTCATCTCCCCTGGCTTTTCAATCATTTTAATCTGTAAACCAGAATGTTATCTCTGCACCCTTTCGTAACTTTTTATATCTTTTGGAAAACATTTAAAACTATGTATCCTACTTATACTCATCAAAAGAAGCACCGCATACTCGTCGTGTCTGTTGTAGTGTCTGTATTACGTATGTTTATTATTTTGTACGCTTTTAAAATACATCATTTTAAAGAGCGGCTTCAATTAATTTTGAAGTGTAGCCTCGGTTTGAAGTGCGACAATTTTGTCAAAATGTGCGACAATTTTGGACCGACCGACCGACCGACCGACCGACAAAGTGAGTTATAGGTTTGTGGCTTGAGCCACAAACAAAAAGAAACACGGAACAGATAAACAATGGAAAGATTTACAGTAAACACTGGAAAGCTTACGAAAAGCAAAACATATCAACAAATCGTGCCACATATTAAAATATGTGATGTGGTTAACTATCTTGATTATTAAACAAAACTATAAAAACATTCGGGACTTTTCAGTACCCCCAGGATCGTTCCACTATCTTCATAGTTATTACTCGGTCCCGTGTGTAGCCAGTTCCAGGCCGGGGGAGGACGTTAAACGAACTATGATTCGCAGCCGTGGATTGGATTCCCACAAATAAGGTTGTGTGCACATTTTGCTGTACAAAAAACTCCAGTACGCACAGAAACCCATACACAATCCTCAAAACAAAATCTGGAAGTACAAAATAATTTAAGAAAGCTGAAATATAGACATCAAATTCAGGAGTATTATTGCTAGAAAAAACTTTGTCAGAGAGAGGGAGATGAGTCTCCTCTCTCTCTCTCTCTCTCTCTCTCTCTCTCTCTCTCTCTCTCTCTCACACACACACACACTACGCCCAACTAAGAATATCACGCGCTAAGTCCCTACTGGTTTGACTGCCCCCTGGCGGACAAATGTGCGTCCTAAGCCGCTCATTAAACATCGTCTTGATTGTCTGTTCTTCTCTGTTTTCTATCTCGCTTTTCGCAACTTTTCCCGCCTTATCACAACCTTTAGGCCACATTACTTCTCAACTCTCCCCCCCCCCCCCCTCCCCCTATTAGATTAGTTTCACTGTGTGTTGACTGCAATGTCTACGTCAGCTTTGTTGCGAGAGCCAGAAGCCGAGAGACAGCGAGAGAGAGAGAGAGAGAGAGAGAGAAGGAGAGAGAGAGAGAGAGAGAGAGAGAGAGAGAGAGAGAGAGAGAGAGAGAGAGAGAGAGTTGATGCTTTATTGAACTGATTGTATTATGTATTGTGTTCTTTGGTGGGGTGAGTAGTGGTGATGGTAACGGTGTGTGTGTGTGTGTGTGTGTGTGTGTGTGTGTGTGCGTGTGCGTGCGTGCGCGTGTGCGTGCGTGCGTGTGCGTGCGTGTGTGCGTGCGCGAGTGAGTGTGTGTGTGTGTATATGTATATGTGCGTACGTGCGTGCCTGCGTGGGTGGGGGTGGGTGTGTGTATGCATATGCCTATCAGCATGTGTGTGAGCGATTATTTGTTTTGTTGTTGAATTTCTTGCTTTTTAATTTTGTTGTTGTTGTTAAGCGCATAGAGCTCCACATTTGGTGGACCCCCCCCCCCCCACTCCCTACCCTACCCTACCCTACCCCTACCCTACCTTACCCACACACCCTCACACACTGTATGACAAATTTGTTTTGGAGTGGTTGCCATACAAATCCTTGTTCTTGGATGAAAATTAACCCACACTGTACAGTCGTCATTCTCAGACATAAACATACCCATGTACTAATATTCAGGCCCTACGAAAATGAGTCATTGTTGTTTTTTCCTGTTGAATTTGTGTCGATACATTACCGACCCATGCATGCATCTTGTTTGAACACAATATGTAGGGGAAGACGGGGTAAAAAGCGCATGGGCGGGTAAGAAGCCCACCCCAATTATCTCATGAAATGAAGCAAATTTCAGTCTCATTTTGCCCATGAGACGAGCGTTAATGCCTAGCATTCGTCTCATGGGCTAAAAATTTGACTGAACTTTTCTTTATTTCATGAGATAATTGGGGTGGGCTTCTTACCCGCTCATGCGCTTTTTACCCCGTCTTCCCCTATCTAAGGCACTGCCTGTGTGCACATGATTATATCACCACCGCTATTGTTAATACCGTTATCTATTAATATTTAAATAACTACTGTGATCTTTATTATTGGTATTACCAAAGACTGTACAGGGGAAGATAAACATCCGGTCTCTTTTCCCTATATGAGTAGTGAGGACAGAAACACTGGTTATGTCCCTTTGAAACGTGACACACTTTACACATCGATAGGCCAGTTGAATTATCCGTTCCAGTTCCAGTCTGAGTTTCTGGATAGCCTCCACTGTGAATAGTGTGCACGTCCGCACTAACGATAACTCTATCAGCCCGGTTCGCCGAGCTCTTAAAGTAGTCCATCTTACCCTTTTTACAATATCTTTGGCTCAGGTAATCCCATGCTAGCATAATTGTGTGCATTTATGCTTGATTATGCATTCATTCTCGTTCTGATTGTTGGTCTGCTTATTTCTTTTGATTGATATTTGATTTGTTCAGTCAGTTCTTGTCTTTTTCTTCTTCTTTTTTTGTATGTGTGCGTTCTGTCCTTTTCATATTTCATTATAAAAATGTGTTGGGGGGGGGAAAAGGTTAAATAAAAAAAATAGTTAAAAAAATAAAATATATAAAACAATAATTATGACTGAGTGATGTGCACATTACACGGCAGAAACCCATGCGCATTCACATCCGCTTATTTTTTATAAAAAAAATTAAACTTATTTGCGGATGGAGCGTGCGCATTGGTTTCCCCGTGTAATGTGCACCAGCCCTAATATAAAAAACACAAATTTACCGACAACATTCTGCAGGTCTATTTTTAGATTGAAGGCTACTTTCGTTTGGAGAGCCAGATGCAGACAAAACGTTTCAGTTTTTGCGACATCGACTTTTATGAAAATATAAATAAAATTCTAGAAAATCTGCCTCTTTTTTTTTTACTTCGTTGATAACAAAAAAATGTCGTGTTCATCTATACAACACAATCAAGTTCCAGAGTATCTGAGTGTGTTTGCAACATGTCTGCAACTCTGTTTTCACGGGTGAGTTTTTGCAAGAAACACGGCGAGATCTAGCCTAGAAGCGCAACAAAGCTCAACACTGTCAATGATTCAGTTCTAACAACATTACTGGTTTGATCCAAGTTTAGTTTTCGCTATGTAATAGTGATTACTTGCATTCAAATCGGAATCATTAAGCCGAGTTCACATTAGACGCGTAAGTTCCGCACGGAAAACCCTAAATAAGTGGAAGAAAGAAGGATAAAAGTGTACGCATATAGGGGAAATTCGGACACGTGCGCAAATCTTTTCCCTTCTTTGCTTCGCTTGTATTTATGGATTGTGCACGGGTTTCCGCATGGAATATCCGCTTATGTGTGTACACGGCCTTAGAGTCTCCTTATTATTATCACTGTTAATGAAAACGTTTGGAGTAGTATTGTCTGAGGCTCGTGTAGGGTCGATTTGATATTAGGTACTTTATAGTCACAGAGGCGTCTCTGTGAAATTCGGGTTGCTCCCACCTGGAGAGCACGTCGCAGCCAGAGGCGCGCCACCCATTTTTTTTTTTAATGCGATTTTTGTCACTGATGAGAGGAGGGGGGGGGGGGGCGGGGGGGGGGGGGGGGGGGGGGGGGGGGGGGGGGGGAATTTTGACCAAATGACAACTTTTTGGTTGCCACTGGGTTTAACGTATGCTAAGTGCATGGGCACACGGGACCTCGGTCTCATCCGAAAGACTCCACGTTCAGACCGTTAAGGCCTAGTGCAGAATGAGAGGAAAAAATCCCCTGTACCCAGGTTCGAACTCGGGTTTACTTGACACGAAGCGAACGCGCTACCACTGTGCCACTCTACTCTACACTCTATTTTTGATTGACATTGTTAACAATAAAAAATGAAGATCGAAGTGCCAAACATAAGAAAACCGAAAGCTGGAACGGTGATGAGGAGATGTAACTCGAAACTCCGTGGAAAAAACGTGGTTTGGATTGGAAAAAAACATGGATTTAGACAGCTTTTAGACTAAACAAATCGCTGTTCCGAGAATACTCGTAAGGAGGCCCTGACTGGCGTTCTCCTGTTCCGAGTATACTCGTAATGGTCAACTTAGAACGATGATTTGACCGCCAGGGGGGCAATCAAACCAGTAGGGGCTTAGCGCGTGATATTCATCTCCTCTCTCTCTCTCTCTCTCTCTCTCTCTCTCTCTCTCTCTCTCTCTGACTACACCCAAATAAGAATATCACGCGCTAAGCCCCTACTGGTCTGATTGCCCCCTGGCGGTCAAATCATCGTTCTAAGTTGACCATTCTTCCGGAATCAGTTAAAGCAGTCTTCGTCTCGCGGCTGCTCAATAACGTGTCCAGACGTCGACAACCCAGATTGGCCTATATAAATATAATTACTTGTAATTAAACGCTCTTTAATTAATTAAGCAGGACCCAAACCCTCCACGAAGTCATCGCAACCAACATATTAATATTTGAAACTGTACATCTCTTCATTTCTGGTTCGAATCGGGTTTAAACTTATTTCTAA
>CM065705.1:11286957-11288956 GCA_017654935.2 Phymorhynchus buccinoides
GTATGAGTGCGAAGACAGTTAGTTTCTATGTATTTGGTTTTCCACGAATTTAGTCGTATATTATTGTACACTAAACTAAACTACGGATCTGCTATGCTTCAAAATATCAAAATATTAAAATAACCTTCCAGGTATCACATTGGCTGCGTTCAAGACCTTGAGCTGGGCATCGTGCTGAAGACGTTGGTGGAGAACGGGTTTTACCGGCAGCACAAACGGCTGATCGACGTTCTGGACAGTCTGGTGCTGGGCACGGGCTTAACCGGGGCTGTGATGGCGGTGGTGGTGACCACGACCACCATCACCATCGTCAAACTGCGTCAGACCATGACGTGGCGCGCGGAAACGACGTCATCATCATCATCATCGTCGTCGCTTTCAGCTCGCGAGGTGGCGCTGACGAAGATGCTGGTGGGAAATTCGGTGCTGTTCATCATCTGCGTTTCTCCTACTTGTCTTCTTCGTGTGGGTTGTCTTTTCGTCCCCGGGATGTCTTCAGGGGGGAGGTATCATAACTTCTACTACACCTGTCTGTGGCTCACCGAAGCCTTGGTCATCATCAACGCCAGTTTGAACTTCTTCGTTTACTACAAGATGGGGTCGAGGTACAGGGAGACCTTCTGGGCATTGTTCTGCGGAATGTGTTGCCGTGAAAAGCCGTGGAAAGCGGAAACTGCAACAACCAAAGGAAAGCTTTGACAATAATAGTAATAAATAATGAAAGTGAAATAAATAAAGGGAAGGAAACTTAGTCTCGGGGGGGGGGGGGGGGGGGGGTAATTAAATCCCTTTTTACCAAAAGTTATTCATGGCACCTATTCGCCTAGCAAAAGTGAAAGTAGTTACCACAACAATACAGATTAATAAATTAATAAATAATAATAATTAGTGTTGCTGATATAGTGCGTAATCTTGCTAAAGCAACTCAATGCGCTTTTCACTCCACCATTCGTACAAACATATACATAAAACGATAAAGATAATAATCACCCACACCACTGGGTCAAGTTTTTCTAGATAACGGTCGCCGCGCGAATAACGCTTATACGCCAAACGGGGCCTAAGAAACACTTTAGAAAACGTTTGCGGAAGAATATTATTACAACCTCTTGTCTGATTGGTCCAAAAAACAACAACCGAAGGAAAGCTCTAACAATAAAAATGATAATCACCACACATGGCTGGATTTTGTTCAGCAGAAAATGTAGTCATGCACGGAAAGCGTGAAATGTCTACGCGAAAAAAATAAAATGACTTTTTTTTAAAAATGTAAGTGATAGTGCATCAAGAAAACCACACAAAATAGATTTTTGGGGTTTGGGGGTTTTGGTGTGTTTTTTGTGTGTGTTTTTCGAGGGGGGTCTTACTAGAGGCTTTGGGATTCGGGTTTGTTTGGGTATTTGCGGGGGGGGGGCGGGGGGGCACATACATAAGAGGAGCTTGGGGTTTGGGGGCGTGGTGTTTTTTTTACAAGATGAAGCTACGATAATGGATTCCTAATGAAAGCAAAATATAAAAACGAGTACTGGACCGGCCGGGTGTGCTGGTGGAATGGATGACACGAACGCACAAAGCAACGCATCCTGTGCGCCAATAGCAATCTAAACGAAGACTTTTGGCGTGGGGCAGGATGAACATCCCCAAAAGGAAGAAGAAGAAGAAGAGAAAAATGCGCGTTATCTCCCCTAGGGCCACCGACAGAGCTCATCTTTAATATAATACGCTAAGGCCCCGAAGCGTAAAAGAACGTAAAAAATCGGATACCGCGTAAATGTCGGACTTTTGCTTGCCATACAGTTTCCAGAAGAACGCGTAGCGATGCGATTCCGCCTATGTCTGGTGCAGTGGGTTCGAACCTGGCTGGTCACTGTTGTTGTATCCTTGGGAAATATACTTTGCTGCTATTTCCTGGTTCCTTCGGATGAGACCTAAAACCGAGGTCCCGTGTGCAAACGCACACACAAGATCTTGCGTGCACGGTATGAATAAACATCCCCAA
>CM065705.1:11289456-11291956 GCA_017654935.2 Phymorhynchus buccinoides
TTAGATTGTGTACAATTTACGACTAAATTCGTGGAGAAACTAAATACATAGAATCTAATTGTCTTCGCACTCATAAATTACCATTTCATCTTCTTCTTCTTCTCTTGCTTTCGCCAGGACAATATGGCCTAATGGGTAAAGGTAATTATACGTGTCCGTTTTCAGTTTTCACTGGTCTCCCCGCTGCATACAGCGACGACTGCCGATTTCGGAGGGATCTCAAAGGAAAACATTATTCGGAAATTTGTTTGTTGAAAAAAGGCAGAGAATGAGCCATATCAGAAACCATAGTAGATGATAGGCAACAAAGGGATAACTTAAGCAGAGTCAAAGAGAGTGACAGATTAGCGGAATTACAAGCACACAACTTTTAAAAGGTGGGGGGATTATTATTTTTTAACAAAATACCCCCCACCCCCACCCCCTGAATCCCCAGGGCGGGGAGGGGGGGGGGGAGAAACGGGTTGGCTCCCTGAAAGCCACGACGGAGTACGTGGCGATCTGAGCGTACACCGTCACGATTATCACGGCCGTCGTGCGGGTCCTGATCAACGTGTGGAACTTCAACGGACTCAGCACGCACAGGCAGCGCTCAAGGCGATCATGGCCGACATGACGAACGACACGAACAACGGCAACCGTGAAAAACTGCGTTCAGATTGTGTTGACCATAAACGTTGTGATGGGACCGAAGTCTTTGAGGGGAACGTCACGTGCTCACCGTGGAGAAACTGGCCCCTACCAGATAGATCTCGGCGGCTAAGAGAGAGAGAAGAGACACAGGTTGCTCCGATCTCTCAGATCGTTTGCAAAACAACCGCCATGTTGATTAAATTGTCGGGGCCCGCCCGAGGAAGATGAGGACGTTGAGCAGTAGTTTTTAGCGGAGCGCACGGCCCTTCCCCCACCTCGCTGACGATGTCGTAATGGTTGTTCCAGGGAAGTTACTCCATCTTGCTGAAGCTGACCTGACGCAGTCTGGGTGAAGAATGGGTGTTGTGGCGTTGGTTGATGTAATTGGGTCTTGGTCCGCCAATTGTTGGATGGTTATTTTCGGCGTAGTGGTGGTGGTTGTGGTAGTAGTGGTGTGTGGTTGTTCAGCGAAATACGAGAAGGTTGTCATGATGTTTTGTTCATCCGGTTGAGGAAACTTGGTTGGTTGGGCTACAATTCTGTTACTAAAAATGTTCATTGAGTCGGCAGATTGGTTACCACATCATCATCATCATCATCATCACATCAACAACAACAACAACAACAACACAACACAAAAACACAACACAACAACCACCTGATAAATATGATAAAATTAACTCAACGGCTATCAATGTGCCTCGCCAATTAGATAAACTACTTTTGGTCTGCAAATATCGCAATTCATAAATAATGTATTAATTGAAAGTAGAAAACAAACGTTTCTCGCACAATTCTTTTTTTTTGGTTTGAAAATCAAATCCCCTCTCCTCAACAAACTCTACTTAATCTGAAAACATTTCTTGTTTTGTTTTTAGGGCACCTTATGTGTGTGTTTCTTTTTTGTGTGTGTTTTGTGTTTGTTTGTTTTCTTTTTTAATAGATACATTTTAGAAAAATCAAATCCCCTCTCAACTAACTCTTTTAGGGCACTCCGACACCTTAGGTGCGTGTGTTTCTTTTCGTTATTGTCTTTTTTACTTTTTCAAAAGATGTATTGAAAGTGGTCTTATCATGACCACACAGTCCCCTGAAGTCGGAGTATGGCCGCCCATGTGGCGGGGCCCTTTAAAAGCAGCCATACACGTAATCTTCCCACCCAAGGCCATGCGAAATGTTCACATGGCACTGGGTGTGCCCCCAGAGCGTTTAATATAAGCTGTGGAACAAAAACAACACCATGACCACACAGGAAAACGTTCGATAGCGACAGGCAAGGCATTATGCTCTTCTGCTATTCTTAACTACTTCTTATTCTTCTTCTTCTTTTTCTTCTTCTTCTTCTTTTCTTCTTCTTCTTCTTCTATTTCTTCTTCTTCTCCTCCTTCTGTTCTTCTTCTTCTTCTTCTTCTTCTTCTTCTTCTTCTTCTCAATGGCGTTCCCAGGCAAAAAGGCCATAAGTGGTAAAGCACGTATGTGTCCGGTTTTCAGTTTTCACTGGTCTCCCCGCTGCGTACAGCCGACACATTTCGATTTCGGAGGAGCTCAGTCAAAGGAGAAACAGTGCATTTGTAACATTAAAAAGAACAGATTAGAGGAAGTCTAAAAGGACAGGACTTCCAGCAAGGTCAGGGGAAGTAATTTTTATCAAGAGTCAGAGGCCCCCCCCTCCCAACCAAGCAGGCACTGCACTGGATGAAGGTGGAGTTCAGAGCCTTTTCAAACCACCTACTAAGCCCCCACTGAAACTATTAGAGGACAGTTACAAGACACAGGGGCGACAGTTTCACAATCGCGGAGCCAGCGTGAGTGGAGGTCCTCCTCCGAAGGTGCGTCCACGACTCGCTCAACAGACAGCTCCCCAGAA
>CM065705.1:11296956-11301956 GCA_017654935.2 Phymorhynchus buccinoides
GGCTGATGACAAACTCACTCTCAGCTGAGATGATCGGGTGTTTCCGCCAGTCTTACATTTCATACATGAAAACACCCGATCATCTCAGCTGAGAGTGAGTTTGTCATCAACCCAGTCACTCTGAAGAAGTCCACAGGAGTGGATGAAACCGTCAGTAGAAGGTAAATGTTGTGTTGTGGAAAGAAGAAATGATTAACCCATTTAATGCGCACATTTTATTTTTTGTTAAAACATGTTTTAAAGTGTAGGTTTTTATGTCTAACTAGCGCAACGCCGAGTATCGGTAACGCCTTGTAACGGTAACGCCTAGTAACGGTAACGCGAAGTACAGGTAATGCTGAGTACAGCAAATTTGAAGCGATTCGGTTAAGAAACGGCAGAGTTATAAGGTCCCGTTTCCCGTTGGCGCTGCTCTGAGAGTGACGCGCTCTCCCGATTCTCTTCAAGTTTGCCGCCAGGCTTCGCCCCTGCCATAGTAAGCCTGACAGCAAATTGGAAGCGAATCGGTTAAGAAACGGCGGAGTTATTCGTGAAAAGGTGAAGCGGCGCATAGCCCGCACACCGATAGGCACCATCCCCGGTCATCTACCTGCCAAATTGGAAGGCAATCGGCCCAGAAACGCCGGAGATACGGGCGCCGAGAGGCCGGCGGATGCGCGTTTCGCGCATTGCGAAACCGCGCAAATGATACGGCCGCCTCGGTTGCCGTTGCCATCGCCCCGTTAGGGCTCACAGCAAATTTGAAGCGATTCGGTCGAAAAACGGCGGAGTTATAAGGCCCGTTTTGTGTTTCAGACACACACACACACACACACACACACACACACACACACGGACAAGATACGGGCGCCGAGAGGCCGGCGGATGCGCGTTTCGCGCATTTGCCGAACCGCGCAAATGACACGGCCGCCTCGGTTGCCGTTGCCATCGCCCCGTTAGGGCTCACAGCAAATTTGAAGCGATTCGGTCGAAAAACGGCGGAGTTATAAGGCCCGTTTCGTGTTTCAGACACACACACACACACACACACACACACACACACACAGACACACGTACACACACACACGGACAGTTGGCTTATTACTATATGATGATGAACATATGTAAAAAGAAAGTATCATGAACATAGCCATTTTTGATTTTTTGCTCAAAATGTTAGCGTCCCTTTTTAGGGACAGCGGGATCAAGTTGGTAGGGTTTTGTAGATATTACATAATAAAAGAATGAGCTTATTTTTCATCAATTCTTCCTCTATTGCTATACAATTTACTTGTAGCAGTTGTGTCTAATGTAAACTGAATAAATCTAGTGGAGGCCAAATTAAAATGTAATTATATCCCCCCCCCCTCACCCCCCAACCGCCCACATTTTCACACACTTGTTCTCTTGCCTATTTATGTGTATTATATCCACTTAAGTAATTCTGTTTTGTTGAAAAGTATCTAGAAATTTTATAAGAAGTGAAAATACTCAATATAAATTGAATATGATTTTTAAAGTTTAATAAATCCTTATGCTTATAATAAAGAAAGTACTGCATGTCTGTGTCTGTCTGTCTGTTCACCATGTCGCGCTCAAATCAGACAACAAAATCGCCTCTAATTTTGTGTGGTGGTGTATCATGGTACACAGATAGGCCCATGGGAAAAAATATTACTATGCTGACCTTGTAATCGAAATTTGATCTAGAAAACCGAAAGTTTCTTCCTTACGCTATATGTTTCATGTCCGAGCTGTATCCAATGACTGTGTGGACAGAATGGCTTCAAAGTTTGTGTGAAGGTGTATCACGATGCAGGGATAGTTCCTGAGAAAAATGGTAGCCATGCTGAACTTGACCTTGAAGATTGTCCGTGAAAACCGAAATGTCTTCTTGAGGCCATATCTTTCACATCGTTGGACTTACAATGTTCAAACTTGGCATGGGCGTGCATTGGCTAATACTAATAACTTTAGGTATTTTATCTTTATGACATAAAGTGCTTTGTCACAAATGTAACTGCATCTCATGAGAATGTCTTTGAGGTTTCTGGGCATTGCCGATAACAGGTTTCCTTATGTGTGTCACTATTATAATTGTATTTGATAAAAATTCAAATTATGTCACTTAAACATGAAAACATATCAGCTAATCACTTTTTCATTTATTTTTCGTCTCTCTCTATCATTTGGATATGAAATGATCATATGACATGTGGTCATGTACCACCTGTCTACTCCCTCTCTCCTTGGGGTCATAAGCACCCTCCCCCACTGTCCCCATCCCCCTATCTTTTTAAAGCAGGCGAACAAATGGATTTGGAACATTGTATGGCTCTAGGAACTTTACTGGTTGTGGTGGCACTCTTTTATGGTCATTTTTCAGCATTAGGGCTTATATTACTTGTGTGTAAGAGTTAAAATGGGTTTATTTTCCATAAATATCCACTGATTCTTATTTCGGAATTAATGCTGAATCCCTGGATACACATTTTATTGAGGTCAGTTTAGTGTCAGTTGTGCTGAAATTTGTATATTGGACAAAAGCGGAAATAGCGTTTTTAGCCATTTTTGCACCCGTGTATTTTCAAAACTGTACACTCTGATTAGACAGAAAAAAATGGCATTTCGTATAAGTATCCAGCTGTTAGAAAAACCAAGTTTTAACTTTGAAAATGCATTAATATTTCAGATATGCGACTGCCAAAACAGCATTTTTTGCACTTTTCCAAAACTGCACCAAATATGGGATCTTTAAAAGCAATTATTTTATAAACTACTGAAAACATTTCACTGAAATGTTGCATGTGAGTTTCTATTAGGAGTTTGTTTTTAAATGTGCATTAGGTTTTTGACTACTCTGAATTTGAACCAAGTTGGTGAGTAGACCTTCATTAGATATACAAAAACGCTGTTTAAAATGAAACACAAGACTTCAGGTGTGTACAAATAGGTACATTTTAACGTCGTTAACTTATATATTTTCTGTGACAAATAGATGTACCGATTGTGGGCGTTGACGGCCCGGTTGTTTCGTTTTAGTTGCGTCTTCGACAACGGTTGTTCCTTCGCACATCGTCTCTGCGCCTGAAATACTTATTGCACTTCCGGCTATTGCACACACAACTAGAGATTATGCCTTACATCATAATCAAGACTACGTACCTAACATTTAGCCCACATTCATTTCAGTCTTGACAAAAATATACAGAAAATCCAGTGTTCGTCGATTTTATTGCCTTCATAGGCTCCTTCGACGTACGAATCCAGATCAGAATCCTATACTTAGGAGCCAAGGCCCACTCGGCCTAGAAGATGGATGAGTGCAGCCTGGGACCTTGACCTTTCATTGGATATTCAGAGGGGGGGGGGGGGGGGGGGGGGGGGGGGGGGGGGTTGACTACTCTGAATTTGAACCAAGTTGGTGAGTAGACCTAGATACTGGAAAGAAGACTCTCCATTAGATATACAAAAACGCTGTTTAAAATGAAACACAAGACTTCAGGTGTGCACGAATAGGTACATTTTGACGTCGTTAACTTACATTTTCTGTAACAAATAGATGTACCGAGTGTGGGGCGTTGACGGCCCGGTTGTTTCGTTTTACTTGCGTCTTTGACAACGGTTGTTCCTTCGTGCATCGTCTCTGCGCCTGAAATACTTATTGCACTTCCGGCTATTGCACACACAACTAGAGATTATGCCTTACATCATAATCAAGACTACGTACCTAACATTTAGCCCACATTCATTTCAGTCTTGAAAAAAATATACAGAAAATCCAGTGTTCGTCGATTTTATTGCCTTCATAGGCTCCTTCGACGTACGAATCCAGATCAGAATCCTATACTTAGGAGCCAAGGCCTAGAAGATGGATGAGTGCAGCCTGGGACCTTGACCTTTCATTGGATATTCAGAGGGGGGGGGGGGATGAGCGAAACGAAAATAAAATATTAGGACTAAAGCATCTTACAGAAATGTAGATGATGTGGAACAAGTTTTCACCGCATGAACAATCTGTTTAAAACAGTAACAGATCAGGAGTAGGGCCTTACGAATTCCGCAACTTCAATTATTAATTTTCCCAGAGGCAAGGCCCAAAGAGGTTAAAAATAGGAGAGAGCGAATACACGCATTGTTCTGTATAGTTGGTGCGTCTCCACAGCTGAAACCTCTACACCGCCATGTGTATGTGTGAGATCCAAATCCTGCTGGCTGCGTGCTGTCGAAGAAAGAGAACATGTGCTTTATCTATGCGCGCGTTTTAACACATTTTTTCAGCTGAGGTGGTTTGTTTGTGTGTGTGTGTGTGTGTGTGTGTGTGTGTGTGTGTGTGTGTGTGTGTGTGTGTGTGTGTGTGTGTGTTTTGTGTGTGTGTGTGCATGTGTGTGCATATGTGTCTGATCCGAGTGAGTTATTTTACTGGCATTCTATGGTAGAAAGTGTCTGCATATAACTCTGCCAGTGTGCGTGCGTGTGTTTGTGAGTGTGTGCGCGCATGTGTGGACGTCCGTGCATGCGTGTTAAAAGATACACATTCTAAAGTTTCGCTGAAAACCGACATGGTCACGCGCCGAATGGCGTCACTTTCCATATTTGGAGATTACCAAGTGCACCAAGTGCACCAAGTGCACGCACACACACATACACACACACACACACACACACACACACACACACACACACACACACACACACACGCACACGCACACGCGCGCGCGCGCGCACACACGCACACGCACACGCACACACACACACACACACACACACACACAGTAGTGTGTAGTAGTTCAATTAGTATTTATCTTTAACCTTGTTCATTATCGGTTATATTCTTTAAGTGAAGATAAACTTTATTTAATGGGGTGGGTGGGGTGGGGGTCATGATTACATCACTAACTTATTACTTATTATATTCTTACATATTCTGGGTAGCTGTGACCCACATACAAACGTCCCCAATTTCAAATCGAGGCTGCTCTATAAAAGGATGTTTAATTTTGAATTTGGGGATATTTGTA
>CM065705.1:11311169-11316169 GCA_017654935.2 Phymorhynchus buccinoides
TTTTGACACGTGACCTGGTGGGTCTTTAACCCGTGATTTAAAGACCCACCAGGTCACATTTTGACACGTGACCTGGTGGGTCTTTAACCCGTGATTTAAAGACCCACCAGGTCACGTGTCAAAATCACGGGTTTCACGTGCTTTCCCTCTGGTAAGAAATCTTGCTTTGACCAGGTTTGACTCCCATACAAAATATCCCCAAATTGAAAATTAAACATCCTTTTATAAGAGCAGCCTCGATTTGAAATTGGGGACGTTTGTATGTGGGTCACAGCTACCCAGAATATGTAAGAATATAATAAGTAATAAGTTAGTGATGTAATCATGACCCCCACCCCACCCACCCCATTAAATAAAGTTTATCTTCACTTAAAGAATATAACCGATAATGAACAAGGTTAAAGATAAATACTAATTGAACTACTACACACTACTGTGTGTGTGTGTGTGTGTGTGCGTGCGTGTGCGTGTGTGCGTGTGCGTGTGCGCGCGCGCGTGTGTGTGTGCGTGCGTGTGTGTGTGTGTGTGTGTGTGTGTGTGTGTGTGTGTGTGTGTGTGTGTGTGTGTGTCTGTATGTGTGTGTGCGTGCACTTGGTGCACTTGGTAATCTCCAAATATGGAAAGTGACGCCATTCGGCGCGTGACCATGTCGGTTTTCAGCGAAACTTTAGAATGTGTATCTTTTAACACGCATGCACGGACGTCCACACATGCGCGCACACACTCACAAACACACGCACGCACACTGGCAGAGTTATATGCAGACACTTTCTACCATAGAATGCCAGTAAAATAACTCACTCGGATCAGACACATATGCACACACATGCACACACACACACATACACACACACACACACACACACACACACACACACACACACACACACACACACACACACACACACACACACACACACGCACACACACAAACAAACCACCTCACCTGAAAACAATGTGTTAAAACGCACGCATAGATAAACCACATGTTCTCTTTCTTCGACAGCACGCAGCCAGCAGGATTTGGATTTCACACATACACATGGCGGTGTAGAGGTTTCAGCTGTGGAGACGCACCTACTATACAGAACAATGCGTGTATTCGCTCTCTCCTATTTTTAACCTCTTTGGGCCTTGCTTCCGGGAAAATTAATAATTGAAGTTGCGGAATTCGTAAGGCCCTACTCCTGATCTGTTACTGTTTTAAACAGATTGTTCATGCGGTGAAAACTTGTTCCACATCATCTACATTTCTGTAAGATACTTTAGTCCTAATATTTTATTTTCGTTTCGCTCATCCCCCCCCCCCCTCTGAATATCCAATGAAAGGTCAAGGTCACAGGCTGCACTCATCCATCTTCTAGGCCTTGGCTCCTAAGTATAGGATTCTGATCTGGACTCGTACGTCGAAGGAGCCTATGAAGGCAATAAAATCGACGAACACTGGATTTTCTGTATATTTTTGTCAAGACTGAAATGAATGTGGGCTAAATGTTAGGTACGTAGTCTTGATTATGATGTAAGGCATAATCTCTAGTTGTGTGTGCAATAGCCGGAAGTGCAATAAGTATTTCAGGCGCAGAGACGATGTGCGAAGGAACAACCGTTGTCAAAGACGCAACTAAAACGAAACAACCGGGCCGTCAACGCCCACAATCGGTACATCTATTTGTCACAGAAAATATATAAGTTAACGACGTTAAAATGTACCTATTTGTACACACCTGAAGTCTTGTGTTTCATTTTAAACAGCGTTTTTGTATATCTAATGGAGAGTCTTCTTCCCAGTATCTAGGTCTACTCACCAACTTGGTTCAAATTCAGAGTAGTCAAAAACCTAATGCACATTTAAAAACAAAGTCCTAATAGAAACTCACATGCAACATTTCAGTGAAATGTTTTCAGTAGTTTATAAAATAATTGCTTTTAAAGATCCCATATTTGGTGCAATTTTGGAAAAGTGCAAAAAATGCTGTTTTGGCAGTCGCATATCTGAAATATTAATGCATTTTCAAAGTTAAAACTTGGTTTTTCTAACAGTTGGATACTTATACGAAATGTTATTTTTTTTCTGTCTAATCAGAGTGTACAGTTTTGAAAATACACGGGTGCAAAAATGGCTAAAAACGCTATTTCCGCTTTTGTCCAATATACAAATTTCAGCACAACTGACACTAAACTGACCTCAATAAAATGTGTATCCAGGGATTCAGCATTAATTCCGAAATAAGAATCAGTCGATATTTATGGAAAATAAAGCCATTTTAACTCTTACACACAAGTAATATAAGCCCTAATGCTGAAAAATGACCATAAAAGAGTGCCACCACAACCAGTAAAGTTCCTAGAGCCATACAATGTTCCAAATCCATTTGTTCGCCTGCTTTAAAAAGATAGGGGGATGGGGACAGTGGGGGGAGGGTGCTTATGACCCCAAGGAGAGAGGGAGTAGACAGGTGGTACATGACCACATGTCATATGATCATTTCATATCCAAATGATAGAGAGAGACGAAAAATAAATGAAAAAGTGATAAGCTGATATGTTTTCATGTTTAAGTGACATAATTTGAAATATTATCAAATACAATTATAATAGTGACACACATAAGGAAACCTGTTATCGGCAATGCCCAGAAACCTCAAAGACATTCTCATGAGATGCAGTTACATTTGTGACAAAGCACTTTATGTCATAAAGATAAAATACCTAAAGTTATTAGTATTAGCCAATGCACGCCCATACCAAGTTTGAACATTGTAAGTCCAACGATGTGAAAGATATGGCCTCAAGAAGAAATTTCGGTTTTCACGGACAATCTTCAAGGTCAAGTTCAGCATGGCTACCATTTTTCTCAGGAACTATCCCTGCATCGTGATACACCTTCACACAAACTTTGAAGCCATTCTGTCCACACAGTCATTGGATACAGCTCGGACATGAAACATATAGCGTAAGGAAGAAACTTTCGGTTTTCAAGATCAAATTTCGATTACAAGGTCAGCATAGTAATGTTTTTTCCTATGGGCCTATCTGTGTACCATGATACACCACCACACAAAATTAGAGGCGATTTTGTTGTCTGATTTGAGCGCGACATGGTGAACAGACAGACAGACACAGACATGCAGTACTTTCTTTATTATAAGCATAAGGATTTATTAAACTTTAAAAATCATATTCAATTTACATTGAGTATTTTCACTTCTTATAAAATTTCTAGATACTTTTCAACAAAACAGAATTACTTAAGTGGATATAATACACATAAATAGGCAAGAGAACAAGTGTGTGAAAATGTGGGCGGTTGGGGGGTGAGGGGGGGGGGATATAATTACATTTTAATTTGGCCTCCACTAGATTTATTCAGTTTACATTAGACACAACTGCTACAAGTAAATTGTATAGCAATAGAGGAAGAATTGATGAAAAATAAGCTCATTCTTTTATTATGTAATATCTACAAAACCCCTACCAACTTGATCCCGCTGTCCCTAAAAAGGGACGCTAACATTTTGAGCAAAAAATCAAAAATGGCTATGTTCATGATACTTTCTGTTTTACATATGTTCATCATCATATAGTAATAAGCCAACAGTCCGTGTGTGTGTGTACGTGTGTCTGTGTGTGTGTGTGTGTGTGTGTGTGTGTGTGTGTGTCTGAAACACGAAACGGGCCTTATAACTCCGCCGTTTTTCGACCGAATCGCTTCAAATTTGCTAACGGGGCGATGGCAACGGCAACCGAGGCGGCCGTGTCATTTGCGCGGTTCATCAAATGCGCGAAACGCGCATCCGCCGGCCTCTCGGCGCCCGTATCTTGTCCGTGTGTGTGTGTGTGTGTGTGTGTGTGTGTGTGTGTGTGTGTGTCTGAAACACAAAACGGGCCTTATAACTCCGCCGTTCTTCGACCGAATCGCTTCAAATTTGCTGTGAGCCCTAACGGGGCGATGGCAACGGCAAACGAGGCGGCCGTGTCATTTGCGCGGTTCGGCAAATGCGCGAAACGCGCATCCGCCGGCCTCTCGGCGCCCGTATCTTGTCCGTGTGTGTGTGTGTGTGTGTGTGTGTGTGTGTGTGTGTGTGTGTGTGTGTGTGTGTGTGTGTGTGTGTGTGTCTGAAACACAAAACGGGCCTTATAACTCCGCCGTTTTTCGACCGAATCGCTTCAAATTTGCTGTGAGCCCTAACGGCAACGGCAAACGAGGCGGCCGTATCATTTGCGCTATGCGCCACTTCACCTTTTCACGAATAACTCCGCCGTTTCTTAACCGATTTGCTTCCAATTTGCTGTCAGGCTTACTATGGCAGGGGCAAAGCCTGGCGGCAAATTTGAAGAGAATCGGGAGAGCGCGTCACTCTCATAGCAGCGCCAACGGGAAACGGGACCTTATAACTCTGCCGTTTCTTAACCGAATCGCTTCAAATTTGCTGTACTCAGCATTACCAGTACTTCGCGTTACCGTTACTAGGCGTTACCGTTACAAGGCGTTACCGATACTCGGCGTTGCGCTAGTTAGACATAAAAACCTACA
This sequence comes from Phymorhynchus buccinoides, assembly GCA_017654935.2. Lineage (NCBI taxonomy): Eukaryota > Metazoa > Mollusca > Gastropoda > Neogastropoda > Raphitomidae > Phymorhynchus > Phymorhynchus buccinoides. Next base: position 11,315,704 of record CM065705.1, read on the forward strand.
CTTTAAAACATGTTTTAACAAAAAATAAAATGTGCGCATTAAATGGGTTAATCATTTCTTCTTTCCACAACACAACATTTACCTTCTACTGACGGTTTCATCCACTCCTGTGGACTTCTTCAGAGTGACTGGGTTGATGACAAACTCACTCTCAGCTGAGATGATCGGGTGTTTTCATGTATGAAATGTCGTAAGACTGGCGGAAACACCCGATCATCTCAGCTGAGAGTGAGTTTGTCATCAGCCCAGTCACTCTGAAAAAGTCCACAGGAGTGGATGAAACTGTCAGAAGAAGGTAAATTTTGTGTTGTGGAAAGAAGAAATGATTAAAATGTATTATATCAACCAACACGATGAACAATTTCAAGGATATTTGTGATAAATTCGGTCAGGAAACCTTGAAGAAAGTAAGAGACTGGGAAAACAGCGAGAAGTGTTTGGCTCGTTACAGCAACCATTTAGTGTT
>CM065705.1:11321169-11327746 GCA_017654935.2 Phymorhynchus buccinoides
TGAACTCCACCGAAGTGACTCAGCAACAGTGCAGTGCCTCCTCGGTTGGTTGCCTCCTGACGTCAAAAAATACTTCCCCCACCTTCTGGAAGTCCTGTCCTTGTAACTTCCTCTAATCTGTCACTCTTTTTAATGTTACAAATCACTGTTTCTCCTTTGACTGAGCTCCTGCGAAATCGAAATGTGTCGGCTGTACGCAGCGGGGAGACCAGTGAAAACTGAAAACCGGACACATACGTGCTTTACCAATTATGGCCTTTTTGCCTGGGAACGCCATTGAGAAGAAGAAGAAGAAGAAGAAGAAGAAGAAGAAGAAGAACAAGAAGAAGAAGAAGAAGAAGAAGAAGAAGAAGAAGAAGAAGAAGAAGAAGAAGAAGAAGAACAAGAAGAAGAAGAAGAAGAAGAAGAAGAAGAAGAAGAAGAAGGCCTAATGCCTGCCTGTCGCTATCGAACGTTTTCCTGTGTGGTCATGGTGTTGTTTTTGTTCCACAGCTTATATTAAACGCTCTGGGGGCACACCCAGTGCCATGTGAACATTTCGCATGGCCTTGGGTGGGAAGATTACGTGTATGGCTGCTTTTAAAGGGCCCCGCCACATGAGCGGCCATACTCCGACTTCAGACCACTTTCAATGCATCTTTTGAAAAAGTAAAAAAGACAATAACGAAAAGAAATACACGCACCTAAGGTGTCGGAGTGCCCTAAAAGAGTTAGTTGAGGAGAGGGGATTTGATTTTTCTAAAATGCATCTTTTGAAAAAGAAAACAAACAAACACAAAACACACACAAAAAAGAAACACACACTTAAGGTGCCCTAAAAACAAAACAAGAAATGTTTTCAGATTAAGTAGAGTTTGTTGAGGAGAGGGGATTTGATTTTCAAAACAAAAAAAAAGAATTGTGCGAGAAATCGTTTGTTTTCTCTCTTTAAATTAATACATATTTATGAATTGCGATATTTGCAGACCAAAAAGTATTCTATCTTAATTTTCGAGGCACATTGATAGCCCGTTGAGTTTATTTTATCATAATTTATCAGGTGGTTGTTGTTGTTGTTGTTGTTGTTGTTGTTGTTGTTGTTGTTGTTGTTGTTGTTGTTGATGATGATGATGATGATGATGATGATGTGGTAACCAATCTGCCGACTCAATGAACATTTTTAGTAACAGAATTGTAGCCCAACCAACCAAGTTTCCTCAACCGGATGAACAAAACATCATGACAACCTTCTCGTATTTCGCTGAAAACCACACCACCACTACTACCACAACCACCACCACTACGCCCGAAAATAACCATCCAACAATTGGGCACCACGACCCAATTACATCAACCAACGCCACAACCACCCTTCTTCACCCAGACTGCGTTCAGGTCAGCTTCAGCCAGATGGAGTACCTCCCCTGGAACAACCCTTACGACATCGTCAGCGAGGTGGTGGAAGGGCACGTGCGCTCCGCTAAAAACTACTTGCTCACCGTCCTCATCTTCCTCGGGGGGCCCGCCAATTTAATCAACATGGCGGTGTTTTGCAAACAGAGTCTGAGAGACCGGGTCAACCTGTGTCTGTTCTCTCTCTCTTTAGCCGACGAGATCTATCTGGTAGGGGCCAGTTTCTTCCACGGTGAGCACGTGAACGTTCCCCTCAAAGACTTCGGTCCCATCACAACGTTTATGGTCAACCACAATCTGAACGCAGTTTTCATCGGTTGCGTGTTCGTGTCGTTCGTCATGTCGGCCATGATCGCCTCTGAGCGCTGCCTGTGCGTGCTGAGTCCGTTGAAGTTCCACACGTTGATCAGGACCCGCACGACGGCCGTGATCATCGTGACGGTGTACGCCTCCATGATCGCCACGTACTACGTCGTGGCTTTCAGGTATCAACGTCCCCCCCCCCCCTCCCCGCCCGTGGGGATGCCCGGGGGTGGGGGTGGGGGTGTCTTTTGTAAAAATTTCCTCTAATCTGTCACTACTCTGTTTCCCCCACACCTTCTTGTAAAAGTTCTCTTTAAACTCTGCCTTTTCCCTTTGCTTTCTGTCATGTGCTTGTAATTTCCTCTAATCTGTCACTCTCTTTGACTCTGCCTTAAGTTATCCCTTTGCTTTCTGTCATCTACTTCTGTGCTTGTATCATCTACTATGTTTCTTCTGACTTATTGGCTCTGCTTATTTTCCCTTTGCTTTCTCATTCTCCTGCCTTTTTTTCAAAAAACAAATCTTCTTCCGAATAATGTTTCTCCTTTTGAGCTCCTCCGAAATCGGAATGTGTCGGCTGTATGCAGCGGGGAGACCAGTGAAAACTGAAAACCGGACACATACTTACCTTACCCATTATGGCCATATGTCCTGGGAACGCAGAAGAAGAAGAAGAAGATGAAATGGTAATTTATGAGTGCGAAGACAATTAGATTCTATGTATTTAGTTTTCCACGAATTTAGTCGTATATTGTACACTAATCTAAACTACCGATCTGCTATGCTTCAAAATATCAAATAACCTTTCCAGGTATCACATCGGCTGCGTTCAAGACCTTGAGGTGGGCATCATGCTGAAGACATTTGTCGAGAATGAGTTTTACCGGCAGCACAAACGACTGATCGACGTTCTGGACAGTCTGGTGCTGGGCACGGGTTTAACCGGGGCTGTGATGGCGGTGGTGGTGACCACGACCACCATCACCATCGTCAAACTGCGTCAGACCATGACGTGGCGCGCGGAAACGACGTCATCATCATCATCGTCGTCGTCGCTTTCAGCTCGCGAGGTGGCGCTGACGAGGATGCTGGTCGGAAATTCGGTGCTGTTCATCATCTGCGTTTCTCCTGCTTGCCTGCTCCGTGTGGGTTGTCTTTTCGTCCCCGGGATGTCTTCAGGGGGGAGGTACCATAACTTCTACTACACCTGTCTGTGGCTCACCGAAGGCTTGGTCATCATCAACGCCAGTTTGAACTTCTTCGTTTACTACAAGATGGGGTCGAGGTACAGGGAGACCTTCTGGACTTTGTTCCGCGGAATTGGGTGTTGACGTGGAAAGCCGCGGAAAGCGGAAACTACAACAGCCAAAGGAAAACTTTGACAATAAAGATATACTAATCACCACACATGGCTGGGCTTTGTTCCGCGGAAAGTGTAGCCGTGGAAAGCCGCGGAAAGCGGAAACTACAACAGCCAAAGGAAAGCTCTAGTAACAATAAAGATAATAATCACCGCACATGGCTGGGCTTTGTTCCGCGGAAAGTGTAGCGGTGGAAAGCCGCGGAAAGCGGAAACTACAACAACCGAATGAAAGCTCTAACAATAAAGATAATAATCACCACACATGGCTGGGCTTTGTTCCGCGGAAAGTGTAGCCGTGGAAAGCCACGGAAAGCGGAAACTACAACAGCCAAAGGAAAGCTCTGACAATAAAGATAATAATCACCACACCTAGCTGGGCTTTGTTCCGCGGAAAGTGTAGCCGTGGAAAGCCGCGGAAAGCGGAAACTACAACAGCCAAAGGAAAGTTCTGACAATAAAGATAATAATCACCACATCTAGCTGGGCTTTGTTCCGCGGAAAGTGTAGCGGTGGAAAGCCGCGGAAAGCGGAAACTACAACAACCGAATGAAAGCTCTAACAATAAAGATAATGATCACCACACATGGCTGGGCTTTGTTCCGCGGAAAGTGTAGCCGTGGAAAGCGGAAAGCGGAAACTACAACAACCAAAGGAAAGCTCTAACAATAACAGTAATACAGAATAAAAGTGAAATGAATAAAGGGAAGGAACTTCTCGTAATTAAATCCCTTCTTACCAAAAGTTATTCATGGCACTGATTCGCCTAGCAAAAGTGAAAGTAGTTGCCACAACAATACAGATTCATAAATTAATAAATAATAATAATAATTGATTATGCTTATATATCGCGTAATCTTGCTAAAGCAACTCAATGCGCTTTTCACTCACCATTCGTACAAACATAACATAAAACAATATAGATAATGATCACCACACCTGGGGTTGAGTTTCTCTAGATAACGGTCGCCGCGCGAATAACGATTACGCCAAACGGGGGCTTTAGAAAACGTGTGTGGAAGAATATTACAAGCTCTTGTCTGATTGGTCAAAAAAATATATTATTTTAAACAAATTTTAATGGACCAATCAACAACAAGAAACGTATTCGCCCCCTACTAGTTTCGGATAGTTCGCCGCATGCTCAGTGTTTGGCAAGAACAAAACGTCACGCGAACTATCGGCAAACGAAGGGTGTTTCTTAGACCGTTTTCGCCGATTTGAGTGAGCGCAACGTAACGTTAACCCTTGTGAAACGGACCCCTGGCTGGGCTTTGTTCCGCGGAAAGTGTAGCAGTGGAAAGCGGAAAGCGGTGAAACTACAACAACCAAATGAACGCTCTAGTAACAAGAAAGATAATAACCACCACATCTGGCTGGGCTTTGCTCCGTGGAAAGTGTAGCCGCGGAAAGTGTAGCTGCGGAAAGTGTAGCCGTGGAAAGTGTAGCCGTGGAATGTGTAGCCGCGGAAAGTGTAGCCGTGGAAAGTGTAGCCGCGGAAAGTGTAGCTGTGGAAAGTGTAGCCGTGGAATGTGTAGCCGCGGAATGTGTAGCCGCGGAAAGTGTAGCCGTGGAATGTGTAGCCGCGGAAAGTGTAGCCGTGGAAAGTGTAGCCGTGGAAAGTGTAGCCGTGGAATGTGTAGCCATGGAAAGTGTAGCCGTGGAAAGTGTAGCCGCGGAAAGTGTAACCGTGGAAAGTGTAGCCGTGGAATGTGTAGCCGTGGAAAGTGTAGCCGTGGAATATGTAGCCGTGGAAAGTGTAGCCGCGGAAAGTGTAGCCGTGGAAAGCGGAATGTGGAAACTACGGGTGACCGGAATCAACGTCGAATGTACGGTTGCGCCTAAGGTCGAAACAAAATGGCATGACTGACAAGTGTGCCTAATGTCGAAAATGTCATGTAAGTTTTACGTTTGAGCCTAAGGTCGAATGCACAGTTGAGCCCAACGTCGAATTTCAAAGTTGTGCCTAAGGTCGAATGTACGGTTGAGCCAAAGGTCGAATGTACGGTTGAGCCTAAGGTCGAATGCATCATTGAGCCTAAGGTCGAATGCACAGTTGAGCCCAACGTCGAATTTCAAAGTTGTGCCTAAGGTCGAATGTATAGTTGAGCCTAACGTCGAACTGCAGAGAGAGAGAGAGAGAGAGAGACCTTTGGCTCAGCCGTTAATTCGACCTTAGGCACATCTTTGCAATTCGACCTTAGGCTCAACTTTGCATTCGACCTTAGGCTCAACTTTGCATTCGACCTTAGGCTGAAGCGTACATTCGACCTTGGGCGCAACTTTGCAATTCGACGTTAGGCTCAACTTTGCATTCGACCTTAGGCTCAACCGTATATTCGACGTTAGGCACAGCTCTGCAATTCGACATTAGGCTGAAGTGTGCATTTACTTATTTTCGACCTTAAGCACACCTGTACATTCGACCTTAGGCGCAACCGTACTTTCGACCTTATTCCGGATTCCCGAAACTACAACAACTTAAATTATGCAAGTCTAACAATAAAGATACTAATCACCACACATGGCTGGATTTTGTTCAGCAGAAAATGTAGTCATGCACGGAAAGCGTGAAATGTCTACGCAAAAAAACACCAAAACTGCTATTTTTTTTATTCAAGAGATAGTGTATGAGAAAACCACACAAAATGGATTTTTGGGGGAGCATAAATAGAGGCTTTTGGGGTTGGGTGTGTTTTTTGTTGTTGCTTATGTTTGGGGGAGGGGGGTGGGCATAAATAGATGCTTTGAGATTGGTTGGGTTTTTTGTGTGTTTTTAGGGGGGTGGGTGGTTGGGCATACATAGAGGCTACAGGGTTGGTTGTTTTTGGTTTATTACAAGATGAAGCTTCAATAATGAAAAATCTGAAAACGAGTACTGGACCGGGCGGGTGTGCCGGTGGAATGAATGACACGGAACTCACAAAGCATGCATCCTGTGCGCCAATAGCCGTCTAAACGAAGACTTTGGGCAGGCGTGGGGCAGGACAAACATCCTCAAACGGAAGAAGAAGAAGAAATTCCGCATTATCTCCCCCTAGGGCCGGCAATGGTCGACCTATGGCGATATTTTTCACGCCAGAGGGCAGTCAATGCACTAGGGGCTTATCACGCGATTTTCTTACTTGGGCGTAGTGAGAGAGAGAGTGATGGTAGGACCACTCACTGTCTCTCTCTCTTTCTTTATCCCCAACTAATAATATAGAGAGGATTAGCCCCACACGAGCGTCATGCCCTCTGATGTGAGAAAAATCGCACTAAGTCTCTCATAGAGGTCACTTCACCTATAATAATCGTGTCCACATGCAGAATGTTGGCAGAGAGTGGATCGTAAGAGCGCAGAAGTCTTCACGGATCTTGTTACCTTTCCGGTGTGGGCCTCTGTGCTTTTTTGTGAAGCTGGTATAACCATCCTTTTCACTTTGTAGGAGAGGTAAAGACACATTGACGCACCACGATTAATGAACGCATAGCCGGCATATGATAAAGCTTTCACGCGAGGCACGCGTCATCATTTCAATC
>CM065705.1:11333246-11338246 GCA_017654935.2 Phymorhynchus buccinoides
TCGTTAGGTTCTGAAGTTCACCTTTCCTAATTTGTTCAAGAATGTCATCGACATATCGTTTCTACAGTGATGGTTTGCATGACAGGGGGGCGGTTGCAATTGCTTCCTTTTTCCAGGAACTCCATGAACAAGTTCGCCACGATGGGGGACACAGGACTTCCCATGGCAGTACCAAATTTCTGCTGGAATATCTCATCCCTGAATTGAAAGTAAGTGGTTGTCAGAATGAATTCACATAATTCCATAATGTCTTGTACTTCCAATTTTGTGCGTTTCTTTAAAGTCCTATCTTTATCGAGTCGCTCTTTGATCACTGATAAGGCCTTGTCAATGGGGGTGTTGGTAAACAATGCCACCACATCATGGGATGCAAACACTTCATTTTCCTCAATCAGGATGGTGCTGAGAGACTCTGCTGGGTCTTTTGAGTTCTTCACGTGGTGTTCTGACTGACCTACTAGTGGACCTAGGATATCAGCTAGTAGTCTGAAGCTGTTGTATCCGATCGACCCTGAGTAATCAACAATAGGTCTGAGTGGATGATCCTCTTTGTGGATGTTAGGGGTGCAGTACATGCGTGGAATTTGTTCTGCTCTGAGGCAGAGATGTTTGTATTGTGCCTCAGAGATCTTGTCTTCATTTCTGAATCTGGTCAGTATTGAAACCAACTTCCGTTTGTATGTTGTTGTGGGGTCTTTGTCTAACTTCACATATGTGGGATCATCACTCAGCTTTCCCTTTACTTTCTCTTCATCTTCGGATGTATCTAACGCCACGGTGGCCTTACCTTTGTCTGCCGGTAGGATGGTAATGTCCTTGTCCAGTGCAACTCTTTCTTCCTTGGAAATGTTCGCTTTTGTCGGCTTTGCATTCTTGAGAAGGCCTGTAACCTCAGTTCGCAACTCATCTGCTTCTCTGTCATCCAGAAAAGAGCACGCGTTTTCTGTAGCACAGATGTATTCAGTCACTGGCACATTTTCAGGGGTGATCGCGTAATTCCAACCCTTAGCTAACAACCAGGTCTGGGTGGACGAGAGGGGCTTAGTAGAGATGGGTTTTTGTACCCACTTCTTTAGCTGGCTCCCCATTAAATCTGGTTCTGTTGTTTCTTTTTTCTTTGCCAGCCATCGATTGATTTTCTCACTATGGCGCCATTTTGTTTTCGAAAATTCATACTCGCGAGACTTTCCGATAATATCCCGCATTTGTTGCGCCTCGTTGCTAGGTAACGTATCTGTTAGATCTTTCTCTCGTTCAGATGTCACTTTCTTCACTACACTGATTTTGTTGTTTGTCAAGCGTATTATTTCATTTAGTAGGCCCTTTCTAGCACGATCTACGATTCGTTTTGCTTTTTCTGATTTAATAGGGCACTTCACACGTAAACTAGGGGGACTATTTCTTCATCTTTGCATCGGAGGGAGAACACTAAATGGTTGCTGTAACGAGCCAAACACTTCTCGCTGTTTTCCCAGTCTCTTACTTTCTTCAAGGTTTCCTGACCGAATTTATCACAAATATCCTTGAAATTGTTCATCGTGTTGGTTGATATAATACATTTTAATCATTTCTTCTTTCCACAACACAAAATTTACCTTCTTCTGACAGTTTCATCCACTCCTGTGGACTTTTTCAGAGTGACTGGGCTGATGACAAACTCACTCTCAGCTGAGATGATCGGGTGTTTCCGCCAGTCTTACGACATTTCATACATGAAAACACCCGATCATCTCAGCTGAGAGTGAGTTTGTCATCAACCCAGTCACTCTGAAGAAGTCCACAGGAGTGGATGAAACCGTCAGTAGAAGGTAAATGTTGTGTTGTGGAAAGAAGAAATGATTAACCCATTTAATGCGCACATTTTATTTTTTGTTAAAACATGTTTTAAAGTGTAGGTTTTTATGTCTAACTAGCGCAACGCCGAGTATCGGTAACGCCTTGTAACGGTAACGCCTAGTAACGGTAACGCCAAGTACTGGTAATGCTGAGTACAGCAAATTTGAAGCGATTCGGTTAAGAAACGGCAGAGTTATAAGGTCCCGTTTCCCGTTGGCGCTGCTCTGAGAGTGACGCGCTCTCCCGATTGTCTTCAAATTTGCCGCCAGGCTTTGCCCCTGCCATAGTAAGCCTGACAGCAAATTGGAAGCGAATCGGTTAAGAAACGGCGGAGTTATTCGTGAAAAGGTGAAGCGGCGCATAGCGCGCGCGTTTCTGCCGATAGGGCGGTTTGGCACACCGATAGGCACCATCCCCGGTCATCTACCTGCCAAATTGGAAGGCAATCGGCCCAGAAACGCCGGAGATACGGGCGCCGAGAGGCCGGCGGATGCGCGTTTCGCGCATTTGCGAAACCGCGCAAATGATACGGCCGCCTCGGTTGCCGTTGCCATCGCCCCGTTAGGGCTCACAGCAAATTTGAAGCGATTCGGTCGAAAAACGGCGGAGTTATAAGGCCCGTTTTGTGTTTCAGACACACACACACACACACACACACACACACACACACACACACACAAGATACGGGCGCCGAGACGGATGCGCGTTTCGCGCACGAACCGCGCAAATGACACGGCCGCCTCGGTTGCCGTTGCCACACACAAATTTGAAGCGACGAAAAAACGGCGGAGTTAAAGGCCCGTTTCGTGTTTCAGACACACACACACACACACACACACACACACACACACAGACACACGTACACACACACACGGACAGTTGGCTTATTACTATATGATGATGAACATATGTAAAAAGAAAGTATCATGAACATAGCCATTTTTGATTTTTTGCTCAAAATGTTAGCGTCCCTTTTTAGGGACAGCGGGATCAAGTGGGTAGGGGTTTTGTAGATATTACATAATAAAAGAATGAGCTTATTTTTCATCAATTCTTCCTCTATTGCTATACAATTTACTTGTAGCAGTTGTGTCTAATGTAAACTGAATAAATCTAGTGGAGGCCAAATTAAAATGTAATTATATCCCCCCCCCCTCACCCCCCAACCGCCCACATTTTCACACACTTGTTCTCTTGCCTATTTATGTGTATTATATCCACTTAAGTAATTCTGTTTTGTTGAAAAGTATCTAGAAATTTTATAAGAAGTGAAAATACTCAATGTAAATTGAATATGATTTTTAAAGTTTAATAAATCCTTATGTTTATAATAAAGAAAGTACTGCATGTCTGTGTCTGTCTGTCTGTCTGTTCACCATGTCGCGCTCAAATCAGACAACAAAATCGCCTCTAATTTTGTGTGGTGGTGTATCATGGTACACAGATAGGCCCATGGGAAAAAATATTACTATGCTGACCTTGTAATCGAAATTTGATCTAGAAAACCGAAAGTTTCTTCCTTACGCTATATGTTTCATGTCCGAGCTGTATCCAATGACTGTGTGGACAGAATGGCTTCAAAGTTTGTGTGAAGGTGTATCATGATGCAGGGATAGTTCCTGAGAAAAATGGTAGCCATGCTGAACTTGACCTTGAAGCTTGACCGTGAAAACCGAAATGTCTTCTTGAGGCCATATCTTTCACATCGTTGGACTTACAATGTTCAAACTTGGCATGGGCGTGCATTGGCTAATACTAATAACTTTAGGTATTTTATCTTTATGACATAAAGTGTTTTGTCACAAATGTAACTGCATCTCATGAGAATGTCTTTGAGGTTTCTGGGCATTGCCGATAACAGGTTTCCTTATGTGTGTCACTATTATAATTGTATTTGATAAAAATTCAAATTATGTCACTTAAACATGAAAACATATCAGCTAATCACTTTTTTATTTATTTTTCGTCTCTCTCTATCATTTGGATATGAAATGATCATATGACATGTGGTCATGTACCACCTGTCTACTCCCTCTCTCCTTGGGGTCATAAGCACCCTCCCCCACTGTCCCCATCCCCCTATCTTTTTAAAGCAGGCGAACAAATGGATTTGGAACATTGTATGGCACTAGGAACTTTAATGGTTGTGGTGGCACTCTTTTATGATCATTTTTCAGCATTAGGGCTTATATTACTTGTGTGTAAGAGTTAAAATGGCTTTATTTTCCATAAATATCGACTGATTCTTATTTCGGAATTAATGCTGAATCCCTGGATACACATTTTATTGAGGTCAGTTTAGTGTCAGTTGTGCTGAAATTTGTATATTGGACAAAAGCGGAAATAGCGTTTTTAGCCATTTTTGCACCCGTGTATTTTCAAAACTGTACACTCTGATTAGACAGAAAAAAAAAGCATTTCGTATAAGTATCCAACTGTTAGAAAAACCAAGTTTTAACTTTGAAAATGCATTAATATTTCAGATATGCGACTTCAAAAACAGCATTTTTTGCACTTTTCCAAAATTGCACCAAATATGGGATCTTTAAAAGCAATTATTTTATAAACTACTGAAAACATTTCACTGAAATGTTGCATGTGAGTTTCTATTAGGACTTTGTTTTTAAATGTGCATTAGGTTTTTGACTACTCTGAATTTGAACCAAGTTGGTGAGTAGACCTAGATACTGGGAAGAAGACTCTCCATTAGATATACAAAAACGCTGTTTAAAATTAAACACAAGACTTCAGGTGTGTACAAATAGGTACATTTTAACGTCGTTAACTTATATATTTTCTGTAACAAATAGATGTACCGATTGTGGGCGTTGACGGCCCGGTTGTTTCGTTTTATTTGCGTCTTTGACAACGGTTGTTCCTTCGCACATCGTCTCTGCGCCTGAAATACTTATTGCACTTCCGGCTATTGCACACACAACTAGAGATTATGCCTTACATCATAATCAAGAAGTACCTAACATTTAGCCCACATTCATTTCAGTCTTGACAAAAATATACAGAAAATCCAGTGTTCGTCGATTTTATTGCCTTCATAGGCTCCTTCGACGTACGAATCCGTCAGAACCTAACATTTAGCCACATTCATTTCAGTCTTGAAAAAAATATACAGGTGGAAAATCCAGTGACCGTCGATTTTATTGCCT
>CM065705.1:11343246-11345746 GCA_017654935.2 Phymorhynchus buccinoides
ATGATGATGATGATGACGTCGTTTCCGCGCGCCACGTCATGGTCTGACGCAGTTTGACGATGGTGATGGTGGTTGTGGTCACCACCACCGCCATCACAGCCCCGGTTAAGCCCGTGCCCAGCACCAGACTGTCCAGAACGTCGATCAGCCGTTTGTGCTGCCGGTAAAACCCGTTCTCCACCAACGTCTTCAGCACGATGCCCAGCTCAAGGTCTTGAACGCAGCCAATGTGATACCTGGAAGGTTATTTTAATATTTTGATATTTTGAAGCATAGCAGATCCGTAGTTTAGTTTAGTGTACAATAATATACGACTAAATTCGTGGAAAACCAAATACATAGAAACTAACTGTCTTCGCACTCATACATTACCAATTCATCTTGTTCTTCTTCTTCTGTGTTCCCAGGCCATATGGCCATAATGGGTAAGGTACGTACTATGTGTCCGGTTTTCAGTTTTCACTGGTCTCCCCGCTGCATACAGCCGACACATTCCGATTTCGGAGGAGCTCAAAGGAGAAACATTATTCGGAAGATTTGTTTTTGGGAAAAAAAAGGCAGGAGAATGGGCCAATAAGTCAGAAAGATAGTAGATGATAGAAAGCAAAGGGAAAAGGCAGAGTCAAAGAGAGTGACAGATTAGAGGAAATTACAAGCACAGAAGTAGATGATAGAAAGTAAAGGGATAAGGCAGAGTCAAAGAGAATGACAGATTAGAGGAAATTACAAGCACAGAAGTAGATGATAGAAAGTAAAGGGATAAGGCAGAGTCAAAGAGAGTGACATATTAGAGGAAATTACAAGCACAGAAGTAGATGATAGAAAGTAAAGGGATAAGGCAGAGTCAAAGAGAATGACAGATTAGAGGAAGTTACAAGCACAGAAGTAGATGACAGAAAGTAAAGGGATAAGGCAGAGTCAAAGAGAGTGACATATTAGAGGAATTACAAGCACAGAAGTAGATGATAGAAAGTAAAGGGATAAGGCAGAGTCAAAGAGAATGACAGATTAGAGGAATTACAAGCACAGAAGTAGATGACAGAAAGTAAAGGGATAAAGGCAGAGTCAAAGAGAGTGACATATTAGAGGAAATTACAAGCACAGAAGTAGATGATAGAAAGTAAAGGGATAAGACAAAGTCAAGGGGAGTGACAGATTAGAGGGACTTTCAAGCTGTGCTTTCAAGAAAGTGTGGGGGAACTATTTTCTTTTTACAAAAGACACACCCAGATTAGGGCATTACCCCACGAGAGGGGACGTTCATACCTGAAAGCCACGACGTAGTACGTGGCGATCATGGAGGCGAACACCGTTACGATGATCACGGCCGTCGTGCGGGTCCTGATCAACGTGTGGAACTTCAACGGACTCAGCACGCACAGGCAGCGCTCAGAGGCGATCATGGCCGACATGACGAACGACACAAACACGCAACCACTGGAAATCGCGTTCAGGTTGTGGTTGACCATAAACGTGGCGATGGGCCCGAAGTCTTTGAGGGGAACGTTCACTTGCTCGCCGTGAAGCACACTGGCCCCTACCAGAGAGATCTCGTCGGCCAAAGAGAGAGAGAACAGACACAGGTTGACCCGGTCTCTCAGACTCTGTCTGCAAAACACCGCCATGTTGATTATATTGGCGGGACCCCCGAGGAAGATGAGGACGGTGAGCATGTAGTTTTTAGCGGAGCGCACGTGCCCTTCCACCACCTCGCTGACGACGTCGTAAGGGTTGTTCCAGGGGAGGTACTCCATCTGGCTGAAGCTGACCTGAACGCAGTCTGGGTGAAGAAGGGTGGTTGTGGCGTTGGTTGAGGTTATTGGGTGGTGGTGGTGCCCAATTGTTGGATGGGCATCTTCGGGGGTAGTAGTGGTGCTAGTAGTAGTGGTGGTGTGGTTTTCAGCGACATAGGAGAAGGCTGGCATGATGTTTGTTTTTTCAGGTTTGAGGACACTTCGTTTATTGGGCTGCAATTCTATAACGAAGAAGGTTCATTGAGTATTTGGTATATTCTAGTCACAGAGGCCTATCTCTGTGAAATTCGGGCTGCTCTCCCCAGGAGAGCGCGTCGCCGCAAGTGCAGCGCCTACACTTTTTTTTTGGGGGGGGGCACAGGGTGAGGAAAGGGGGGGGGGGTACACTTGGGCAATCTAGCTATCAATTTGGACATACCAGGCAGCGGGATTTCTCCCTGCTCTTACCGACTTTCAACTGCCGTGGGATTTTTACGTGCGTAAAGCGCACGGGTCAGACTAGCTTTAAGTCCCCATCCGAAGGACTGGACGTTCAGTTCGATTTTCCTGTCGAACTAGAAAGAAAGGGCAGAGGCCGGGATTCGAACCCGGGTCACTCACGTTGCAGTCACGCATTACATTTGGCAGGCGAACGTCTTGACCACTCTGCCACCTTTCTCCCTAGTATACAGATTGGTTACCACATCATCATCATCATCATCATCATCATCATCATCATCATCATTATCATCATCATCATCATCATC
>CM065705.1:11350746-11354316 GCA_017654935.2 Phymorhynchus buccinoides
CCAATTAGAAAATATTTTTTCAATATTTAAAAACATTATTCACAAACTAACAAACAAAGTGAACAAAATAGAAAACCAGAAACGAAATATTAGTGGCATTATGGGAAAAATCACCCCAAAAAAAGAAAGGAAGGAGGAAAACAAAAGGGGGATTGAGAGACAAATTAATGAACAATATGATGACTCAATAGATCACTCATTAAGTATCCTACAAAAGTACTTACAACCACGCTTACATGTCTGGAACAAATTATTCAATCATTTAGACCAATATAGAGGCGCACCTGCGCTTTCACACAAAAAATGATTGAAATGTTTGATTTGACATGATAATTGAAAACAGTTTAGAAATAAGTTTAAACCCGATTCGAACCAGAAATGAAGAGATGTACAGTTTCAAATATTAATATGTTGGTTGCGATGACTTCGTGGAGGGTTTGGGTCCTGCTTAATTAATTAAAGAGCGTTTAATTACAAGTAATTATATTTATATAGGCCAATCTGGGTTGTCGACGTCTGGACACGTTATTGAGCAGCCGCGAGACGAAGACTGCTTTAACTGATTCCGGAAGAATGGTCAACTTAGAACGATGATTTGACCGCCAGGGGGCAATCAAACCAGTAGGGGCTTAGCGCGTGATATTCTTATTTGGGTGTAGTCAGAGAGAGAGAGAGAGAGAGAGAGAGAGAGAGAGAGAGAGAGAGAGAGAGAGAGGGAGATGAATATCACGCGCTAAGCCCCTACTGGTTTGATTGCCCCCCTGGCGGGTCAAAATCATCGTCCTAAGTTGACCATTACGAGTATACTCGGAACAGGAGAACGCCAGTCAGGGCCTCCTTACGAGTATTCTCGGAACAGCGATTTGTTTAGTCTAAAAGCTGTCTAAATCCATGTTTTTTTCCAATCCAAACCACGTTTTCGAGTTACATCTACCTTCATCACTCTTCCAGCTTTCGTTTTTCTTATGTTTGGCACTTCGATCTTCATTTTTTATTGTTAACAATGTCAATCAAAAATAGAGTGTGTAGAGTGGCACAGTGGTAGCGCGTTCGCTTTCGTGTCAAGTAAACCCGAGTTCGAACCTGGGTACAGGGGATTTTTTCCTCTCATTCTGCACTAGGCCTTACGGTCTGAACGTGGAGTCTTTCGGATGAGACGATGAACCGAGGTCCCGTGTGCCCATGCACTTAGCATACGTTAATCCTCAGTGGCAACCAAAAAGTTTGTCATTTGGTCAAAAATCTCCACCCCCCCGCCCCACCCCCCCCCCCCCCCCCCCCTCCCTCATCAGTGACAAAAATCGCATGCCAAAAAAAAAAAAATTGGGTGGCGCGCCTCTGGCTGCGACGTGCTCTCCAGGTGGGAGCAACCCGAATTTCACAGAGACGCCTCTGTGACTATAAAGTACCTAATATCAAATCGACCCTACACGAGCCTCAGACATAATACTCCAAACGTTTTCATTAACAGTGATAATAATAAGGAGACTCTTAAGGCCGTGTACACACATAAGCGGATATTCCATGCGGAAACCCGTGCACAATCCATATAGATAAGTAAAAGCAAAGAGAAGGGAAAAGATTTGCGCACGTGTCCGAATTTCCCTTATATGCGTACACTTTTATCCTTCTTTCTTCCACTTATTTAGGGTTTTCCGTACGGAACTTACGCGTCTAATGTGAACTCGGCTTAATGATTCCGATTTGAATGCAAGTAATCACTATTACATAGCGAAAACTAAACTTGGATCAAACCAGTAATGTTGTTAGAACTGAATCATTGACAGTGTTGAGCTTTGTTGCGCTTCTAGGCTAGATCTCGCCGTGTTTCTTGCAAAAACTCACCCGTGAAAACAGAGTTGCAGACATGTTGCAAACACACTCAGATACTCTGGAACTTGATTGTGTTGTATAGATGAACACGACATTTTTTTGTTATCAACGAAGTAAAAAAAAAAGAGGCAGATTTTCTAGAATTTTATTTATATTTTCATAAAAGTCGATGTCGCAAAAACTGAAACGTTTTGTCTGCATCTGGCTCTCCAAACGAAAGTAGCCTTCAATCTAAAAATAGACCTGCAGAATGTTGTCGGTAAATTTGTGTTTTTTATATTAGGGCTGGTGCACATTACACGGGGAAACCAATGCGCACGCTCCATCCGCAAATAAGTTTAATTTTTTTTATAAAAAATAAGCGGATGTGAATGCGCATGGGTTTCTGCCGTGTAATGTGCACATCACTCAGTCATAATTATTGTTTTATATATTTTATTTTTTTAACTATTTTTTTTATTTAACCTTTTCCCCCCCCCAACACATTTTTATAATGAAATATGAAAAGGACAGAACGCACACATACAAAAAAAGAAGAAGAAAAAGACAAGAACTGACTGAACAAATCAAATATCAATCAAAAGAAATAAGCAGACCAACAATCAGAACGAGAATGCTGCATAATCAAGCATAAATGCACACAATTATGCTAGCATGGGATTACCTGAGCCAAAGATATTGTAAAAGGGTAAGATGGACTACTTAAGAGTTCGGCGAGCCGGGCTGATAGAGTTATCGTTAGTGCGGACGTGCACACTATTCACAGTGGAGGCTATCCAAAAACTCAGACTGGAATTTGAATGGATAATTCAACTGGCTTATCGATGTGTAAATGTGTCACGTTTAAAAGGGACATAAACCAGTGTTTCTGTCCTCACTACTCATATAGGGAAAAGAGACCGGATGCTTGTCTTCCCCTGTACAGTCTTTGGTAATACCAATAATAAAGATCACAGTAGTCATATAAATAATAATAGAATAACGGTATTAACAATAGCGGTGGTGATATAATCATGTGCACACAGGCAGTGCCTTAGATAGGGGAAGACGGGGTAAAAAGCGCATGAGCGGGTAAGAAGCCCACCCCCAATTATCTCATGAAATAAAGAAAAGTTCAGTCAAATTTGCCCCTGAGACGAATGCTAGGCATTAACGCTCGTCTCATGGGCAAAAAAATGAGACTGAAATTTGCTTCATTTCAGGAGATAATTGGGATGGGGCTTCTTACCCGCCCATGCGCTTTTTGCCCCGTCTTCCCCTACATATTGGGTTCAAACAAGATGCATGCATGGGTCCCGGTAAATGTATCGACACAAATTCAACTGGAAAAAACAACAATGACTCATTTTCGTAGGGCCTGAATATTAGTACATGGGTATTTATGTCTGAGAATGACGACTGTACAGTGTGGGTTAATTTTCATCCAAGAACAAGGATTTGTATGGCAACCACTCCAAAACAAATTTGTCATACAGTGTGTGAGGGTGTGGGTAAGGTAGGGTAAGGGTAGGGTAGGGTAGGGTAGGGTAGGGAGTGGGTGGGGGGGGGTCCGCCAAATGTGGAGCTTCTTGCCCCGTAACAACAACAAAATTAAAAAGCAAGATAACATTCAACAACATAAACAACAATCGATCTAAACACATGATTGATAGGAATTATGCATACACAAAAAACCCACCACAGCAGGCAAGAACGTACGCAAATATACATATAAACACACACACTCACTCGCGCACG
>CM065705.1:11354816-11359816 GCA_017654935.2 Phymorhynchus buccinoides
TACCTTTACCCATTATGGCCATATGGCCTGGGAAGCAGAAGAAGAAATAGAAGACGAAATAGGTAATTTTATGAGTTCGAAGACAATTAGATTCTATGTATTTAGTTTTCCACGAATTTAGTCGTATCTTGTACACTAATCTAAACTACGGATCTGCTATGCTTCAAAATATCAAATAACCTTTCCAGGTATCACATCGGCTGCGTTCAAGACCTTGAGGTGGGCATCATGCTGAAGACATTTGTCGAGAATTAGTTTTACCGGCAGTACAAACAACTGATCGACGTTCTGGACAGTCTGGTGCTGGGCACGGGTTTAACCGGGGCTGTGATGGCGGTGGTGGTGACCACGACCACCATCACCATCGTCAAACTGCGTCAGACCATGACGTGGCGCGCGGAAACGACGTCATCATCATCATCATCGTCGTCGCTTTCAGCTCGCGAGGTGGCGCTGACGAAGATGCTGGTGGGAAATTCGGTGCTGTTCATCATCTGCGTTTCTCCTGCTTGCCTGCTCCGTGTGGGTTGTCTTTTCGTCCCCGGGATGTCTTCAGGGGGGAGGTACCATAACTTCTACTACACCTGTCTGTGGCTCACCGAAGGCTTGGTCATCATCAACGTCAGTTTGAACTTCTTCGTTTTACTACAACATGGGGTCGAGGTACAGGGAGGACCTTCTGGACTTTGTTTCCGCGGAATTGGGTGTCGCCATGGAAAGCCGCGGAAAGCGGAAACTACAACAGCCAAAGGAAAGCTCTAACAATAAAGATAATAATCACCACACCTGGCTGGGCTTTGTTCCGCGGAAAGTGTAGCCGTGGAAAGCCGCGGAAAGCGGAAACTACAACAGTGTGTGTGTGTACATTCGACCTTAGGCGCAACCGTACTTTCGACCTTATTCCGGATTCCCGAAACTACAACAACTTAAATTATGCAAGTCTAACAATAAAGATACTAATCACCACACATGGCTGGATTTTGTTCAGCAGAAAATGTAGTCATGCACGGAAAGCGTGAAAGGTCTACGCAAAAACACACCAAAACTGCTATTTTTTTTATTCAAGAGATAGTGTATGAGAAAACCACACAAAATGGATTTTGGGGGGAGCATAAATAGAGGCTTTTGGGGTTGGGTGTGTTTTTTGTTGTTGCTTTTGTTTGGGGGAGGGGGGTGGGCATAAATAGATGCTTTGAGATTGGTTGGGTTTTTTGTGTGTTTTTATGGGGGGGTGGTGGTGGTTGGGCATACATAGAGGCTACAGAGTTGGTTGTTTTTGGTTTATTACAAGATGAAGCTTCAATAATGAAAAATCTGAAAACGAGTACTGGACCGGGCGGGTGTGCCGGTGGAATGAATGACACGGACTCACAAAGCATGCATCCTGTGCGCCAATAGCAGTCTAAACGAAGACTTTGGGCAGGCGTGGGGCAGGACAAACATCCTCAAACGGAAGAAGAAGAAGAAATTCCGCATTATCTCCCCCTAGGGGCCGGCAATGGTCAACCTATGGCGATATTTTTTCACGCCAGAGGGCAGTCAATGCACTAGGGGCTTATCACACGATTTTCTTACTTGGGCGTAGTGAGAGAGAGAGTGATGGTAGGACCACTCACTGTCTCTCTCTCTTTCTTTATCCCCAACTAATAAATATAGAGAGGATTAGCCCCACACGAGCGTCATGCCCTCTGGCGTGAGAAAAATCGCACTAAGTCTCTCATAGAGGTCACTTCACCTATAATAATCGTGTCCACATGCAGAATGTTGGCAGAGAGTGGATCGTAAGAGCGCAGAAGTCTTCACGGATCTTGTTACCTTTCCGGTGTGGAGTTCTGTGCTTTGTTTGTGAAGCTGACGTAACCATCCTTTTCACTTTGTAGGAGACGTAAAGACACATTGACGCACCACGATTAATGAACGCATAGCCAGCATATCATAAAGCTTTCACGCGAGGCACGTGTCATCATTTCAATCTCTGCTCACGACAGAGACGGTTCAACCGTTCTTTTTTCCCTGTTGCCCGAGTCACTTCACAGCGACTAGCCTAGCAGTCTAGACCCGATCCCTGGGATCGGTTGTTATGCCTTTAAGTCCCTTGTGGGTTTTTTCTGGGTAGCTGTGACCCACATACAAACGTCCCCAACTTCAAATTGAGGCTGCTCTTTAAAAATGACCTTTCGTTTTCAATTTGGGGCCATTTGTATGGGAGTCAAACCTGGTCAAAACTAAGATTTCTTACCAGCTATAAGAGGGAAAACACGTGAAACCCCTGATTTTGACACGTGACACGGTGGGTCTTTAACCCGTGATTTTGACACGTGACCTGGTGGGTCTTTAAAAGGCAATCGAAATTAGCATAACGTTTTGGTTGTCCTTATAACGATTCCTCTCTGTTCCCAGAGCCAATGCGTGCTCATTGCCACACAGGGGTGAATATTGGTCTGCAAAGCGCTGCGATGTGGAATTCATAACAATTTTGATATAGGACAGACTCTCTGGCTATACAGTGGCATACCGGATGGTGTACAAATCGAAATTTCTACCCTAAGATTTTTTGTTACGGGGTCTACGCTGTATCTGCTCTCTCTCTCTCTCTCTCTCTCTCTCTCTCTCTCTCTCTCTCTCTCTCTCTCTCTCTCTCTCTCTCTCTCTCTGGTTTAAACGATTTATTCTTCAGTTACCTTCGCATAGACATAAAACACAACAGACTGAAGCAACAACAAGCGAAGCTTATAGCGTGCTCAGTTAGAAAATGTACACAGCAATATTGGAGGAATTTGCAATGACTGAATTAAACGTGGAAAACAAATGTACGAAACAGAACAAAAAAGAATGAAAATGAAAGACTGGGTGGATACAAACTTGAATCGACACAGCTATACATTGTTTTTGATCATTAGGAAAAGATGCAATACACAAACATGAACATAAATAATATTACACACACCACAAAGAGAGAGAGATGAGAGAGAGAGAGAGAGAGAGAGAGAGAGAGAGAGAGAGAGAGAGAGAGAGAGAGAGAGAGAGAGAGAGAGAGAGAGAGCAACCCAAATTTTGCCATTCACAAGGCCGAACCCTGTGCCGTTGATACACATTCATAAGTATGCACATCACACAAGCTTATATATTGCACATTTTTTTTATTTATTATATCACAGTCTAAATTATCTTATTAGCTTATAATCTGTTGCTGGTAGCAATAAATTGCTGAACAGTTTTAAAAATATCTACATTTTCTGCATTTGTTAGACTGTGGTCTCCAAATAGAAGCGTATGGGTATTAATTGTGTTAATATTTAGAGTTAGACTTGTGTTTATTCTCACATGATGAAAGTTTTTACAGTGAAACAAATAGTGTTCTGCATTTTCTGTGGAGTAACCGCACGCGCATTTGGGGTCAGCTAGTAGATGTCTTTTGTACAGATCGTGGTTAATATTGCTTATTCCTAGACGTAATCTGCAGTGGTTTACTTGGTCTTGTCTGGAACCAGTGTAGTAGTAAGAAGGCACACTAACATCAGACAGAGAAAGAAATCGTTTAAATTGGCTGATTGAGTCAGTTACTTTAATGTCATCTGGGAGGTCATTCCACAAATGGGTTGTGCTTGGAAGGAATGAGTGTCTATGTAGTTCAGTTCTTGATCGTGGAACTACTCTGTCTAGAGGCCGGCGTCTATGGTACGGATTTTGATCAGACATTAGTGGTGGAAGGAGATCGGATAGATAATTAGGACATGCATTATTGACCATTTTGTGAAACTGGATTAATTTGTGTCTTTTACGTCTTTCCTTTAATGGACAAAGGCCTGATTCTTCACATAATTTATGGTGACTGGTTCCCTTCACACCTCCAATAATAATACGAATGGCTTCTAAATGCAGTGTTTCAAGAATGTTTGATTGCGTGTCTGTACAATTGTCCCAAACGATATCTACATAGTCAAAATGAGACAGAATGAAGGATTTGTACATTGTTTCTAGGGACTTGGGGGATAATCTGTATTTGTAATGTCTGAGGCATGCTATTAACATATTCACATTATTGGCTATGAACTGTATATGTTCATCCCATCTACAATTATCCTGAAGAATTACACCTAAATGTTTATGTGATTTTGATGGTTCTAGAATGTGTGTTCCAAATGTTAGGGGTGCAATTCGACTATGATCACGTGTTGAATTGAGTAGTTCTGTCTTAGTTTCGTTAAATGTGGTTTTCCAGTGTTTGGACCATTGGGAGATTCTTTCAAGATCTGCATTGAGTATGGCTGCTCTAATTAAGGGATCATTTAAGACATGTGTTTAGAACATTGTCCCATTCAACAAGCTGTAACAATCGACAGTATTCTTCTTTATTTAGTTTGTCATAGTTGAAAACAGTTCTTTTAAACTTAGTCTTGGTTTTAGTAGTATATTTTAGGTACAAACAAGGAATACTGTGATCGCTAAAGGCTGCGGGTAACACTACAGTTGACTCTATTAGCTCGGGGGTTTGTGTGATAATGAGATCTAGACATGTAGATGATGTTTCAGTGATTCGTGTTGGTTCATTGGTTAGTTGATGAAGGCTATGTAACTGAATGAGATTTGTTAGGTGTGGGGATGGGTTGTTGAGAAAGTCAGTGTTAAAATCACCTAGTACTATGAATGGTAATGTTGTGCTGTTTGCTTTTCTAAAGCTATTCCCAATGAGATCCCAATAATGTTTCAATGCATTTGGTGGACGATAGAAGGATCCAATTAATATACTCCTTTGATTTAGCTTTGTTTCTATCCAAACTACCTCTAGTTCATCAACATGGAGATCTGGGCGGGATTTGCAGTATAGAGAATTACGAACATAAATAGTGACTCCTCCATGAGGATCATTAGGTCGGTCACACCTAACAGGGGGATGGAAATTAAGTATACATAAGGAATCTGTTGAAATTCCTTCTGAAAACCATGTTTCAGACAAAGTAATTATGTCAAAGTCTTTTGACTCAGCTTCTAAAAGAGAT
>CM065705.1:11374816-11394816 GCA_017654935.2 Phymorhynchus buccinoides
TATACTACTCACGAAAAGTTAAAGGTCAATTTATCAGTTTTTTTCTACTGTAGTGTATTTTTTTCTGCGGTGGTGGCCAGTTTCTTTTCTTTTTTTAAATTTGTTTATAGAAGTACTTGCACGCACTTTAGCGGGTGCAGGGGCGGATCTGGGTGGGGTGGGGTGGTTACAGGGTTTCCGGAACCACCACCACCCCCCACCTCCCCGGCCAGAAAGAAAAAAGAAAGGAGGAATCCCCCTGTCGTACACAATGTAGGGGAAGACGGGGTAAAAAGCGCATGGGCGGGTAAGAAGCCCACCCCAATTATCTCATGAAATGAAGCAAATTTCAGTCTCATTTTGCCCATGAGACGAGCGTTAATGTCTAGCATTCGTCTCATGGGCAAATTTGACTGAAATTTTTCTTTATTTCATGAGATAATTGGGGTGGGCTTCTTACCCGCCCATGCGCTTTTTACCCCGTCTTCCCCTATGTTATAGGCTAGAAGGGTGAAACGTACGGAAATGACTCGACTTTTTTTTTGCTTAATAGGCAATAAAATGCCAATGTATCGCCCCGCAAATAGTGTGATATGAGTGTTAGAAGGCAAGGTAGGCCGTGCAAAGAGTTTCCGGAACCCCCCCCCCCCCCCTGTACCTTAGGATATACCTTAAAGAAGGCACAGCGGCTCGCGACAGGTGTGTTTGAGGGCAAGGTAGGTCGCCAAATGCTGAAATGCTCTCAGTGTCGTGGTTAAGTCAGGATTGGTTTCGATACTTGGTTGACACACACACACAAAAACACACACACGCACGCACGCACGCACACACACACACACACACACGCACGCCACACACACACACACACACACACGCACGCACGCACGCACGCACACATACATACACACACGCACACGCACGCACACGCACGCACGCACGCACACACGCACACACGCACACGCACACACGCACGCACGCACAACACACACACACACACACACACACACACACACGCTCAACATAACTTCTGGCAGTAGTGACAATTTTTGGTGGAAGGTGTTTTTTCTTGGCAAATCTCTCTCTCTCAAGTACGCACACTTTAATTAATGTACACACATACAGACACGTAAACACACATACTATATAAATCTCTCTCTCAAGTACGCACAACTTAATTAATGTACACACATGCAGACACGTAAACACACATACTATATAAATCTCTCTCTCAAGTATGCACAACTTAATTAATGTACACACATGCAGACACGTAAACACACATTACTATATAAATCTCTCTCTCAAGTATGCACAACTTAATTAATGTACACACATGCAGACACGTAAACACACATTACTATATAAATCTCTCTCTCAAGTACGCACAACTTAATTAATGTACACACATGCAGACACGTAAACACACATACTATATAAATCTCTCTCTCAAGTATGCACAACTTAATTAATGTACACACATACAGACACGTAAACACACATTACTATATACATCTCTCTCTCAAGTACGCACAACTTAATGTACACACATGCAGACACGTAAACACACATACTATATAAATCTCTCTCTCAAGTATGCACAACTTAATTAATGTACACACATACAGACACGTAAACACACATTACTATATACATCTCTCTCTCAAAGTACGCACAACTTAATGTACACACATGCAGACACGTAAACACACATACTATATAAATCTCTCTCTCAAGTATGCACAACTTAATTAATGTACACACATACAGACACGTAAACACACATTACTATATACATCTCTCTCTCAAGTACGCACAACTTAATGTACACACATGCAGACACATAAACGCATGAGACACGTAAACACACATACTATATATTTCTCTTCACCTTGTGCTGGTTTGCTTAAATTGTGGACTTTTCGGCCTAGTGCAGAGAAGACACCATTCTTTTATTAGAAATGTCTTCTTCACTGTTGGGGTTGATCCACAAGATAGTGTTTGTTAGCAGATATACATACTGACGAGAATTCCATAATTCGAAAGAGATCTCTCTATGTACCATGCTCATACACTGTATGTCCCCCATTGGGACAAAAAGTAAACCAGCACAATCTTTTACTTTTCATTTTTTTCTTTTCACAGCACAGAGCTAGCTTCAAAAAGTATACACAGTTAGTGGTGTTTGTGGTTTCTTTGATCTAATACTACATAATGTACACACATTCAGACACGAAAGCGCATATGTTTCACCTTTAAATGTTTAGAAATAATTCTAAGTTTAAGTATTTCACTGACGTTTCATGAACATGGGGTCTAAATCATACAGGTAGCCAGATACACATACCCTCACCCCATTCATTCATGTAAATTATGTGCATGCATAGCCTTCCGTACCTTCCTACACGCACACCCACAAACCCCCTTAAACGGACATTTGCCCATAATCATACACATACTTTTTTCTTCTTTTTTTGGGGGGATCTAAAATCACTGTAAGGTGGATAGACGTTAAGTTAACAAACGAACGTAAACGCATACATTTAAGCAAAACACATGCAGGCCCATATATGCGCACACTGCAAACGTTTCAGTGCATTCGGACAGCCGTAAGGCTATCGTTCTACTGAACAGACAGTGATAGTTCGGTCATTATGACTTCACTGATACGGAGCCGCCGAAGATCAAAGATTCGGAGAGTCGTGATTCGGACGATTGGTTGGTGTCAAAACAACGTTGCGAGACTAATGTAGTTGTTGTTTTCAACCAGTCTTTTTTTTTTTTTAGCTTACAAGCCTTTCTTATGTAACTCGGTTATAATATTATTAGCATGTATGCTCCTGCTTCCAGGATGTCCTGAAGTTCGGGCATTTTTTCTATTGCCGGATTACGAGAATTTGAGAAGGTGCATTTTGCTGGTTATATAGAGGTCATGGAGTTTAACCAGAAGTGAAAGCGCAACGAGAGCCTGTTACTTACATTGGAAACTGTTGTTTCCCTTCAGCTTCCAGGGGGCATTGCTCCCCCCGGGACACCCCCCCCCCCCCCCCCCCCCCGGAACCCCCAGGAGGGGCGCTGTCCATGCACTCCGCCGGGGCCTGGGCGGCCCCTGGACCCCTGCCTTGCAGGATTTTTGAAATTTCCCCAGGAGCACCCATGTAGTAGGGTCACCAAGCCCTTCCGTCCATTGTTAACCACCACCACCACCACCACCACCCCACCCCCACCCCCTCACCCCCTAACCTCTTTCCATTCACACGCACACACGCATTATCAGGCACACTACCCATAATATAAAATTGACAAGAGCCTGTTGAAAGGGCGACCTAAAGGTCTCGACACAGGTTCACATGTCTCCCTCTTTCCCTCATGCCCAACACGTGATCATTAAGGTCTCTATACACAGTCATGAACATGTCTCCCTCTTTCCCCCATGCCAACACGTGATCTTAAGGTCTCTATACACAGTCATGAACATGTCTCCCTCTTTCCCCCATGCCAACACGTGATCTTAAGGTCTCTGTACACATCAACATGTTTCGCTCTTTCACCATGGGCAACACGTGATCTTAAGGTCTCTGTACACATCAACATGTCTCCCTCTTTTCCCCATGCCAACACGTGATCTTAAGGTCTCTGTACACATGAACATGTTTCGCTCTTTCCCCCATGCCAACACGTGATCTTAAGGTCTCTGTACACATGAACATGTCTCCCTCTTTCCCCCATGCCAACACGTGATCTTAAGGTCTCTGTACACATGAACATGTCTCCCTCTTTCCCCCATGCCAACACGTGATCTTAAGGTCACTGTACACATGAACATGTCTCCCTCTTTCCCCCATGCCAACACGTGATCTTAAGGTCTCTGTACACATGAACATGTCTCCCTCTTTCCCCCATGCCAACACGTGATCTTAAGGTCACTGTACACATGAACATGTCTCCCTCTTTCCCCCATGCCAACACGTGATCTTAAGGTCTCTGTACACATGAACATGTTTCGCTCTTTCCCCCATGCCAACACGTGATCTTAAGGTCTCTGTACACATGAACATGTTTCGCTCTTTCCCCCATGCCAACACGTGATCTTAAGGTCTCTGTACACATGAACATGTTCCGCTCTTTCCCCCATGCCAACACGTGATCTTAAGGTCTCTGTACACATGAACATGTTTCGCTCTTTCCCCCATGCCAACACGTGATCTTAAGGTCTCTGTACACATGAACATGTTTCGCTCTTTCCCCCATGCCAACACGTGATCTTAAGGTCTCTGTACACATGAACATGTTTCGCTCTTTCCCCCATGCCAACACGTGATCTTAAGGTCACTGTACACATGAACATGTTTCGCTCTTTCCCCCATGCCAACACGTGATCTTAAGGTCACTGTACACATGAACATGTTTCGCTCTTTCCCCCATGCCAACACGTGATCTTAAGGTCACTGTACACATGAACATGTTTCGCTCTTTCCCCCATGCCAACACGTGATCTTAAGGTCTCTGTACACATGAACATGTCTCCCTCTTTCCCCCATGCCAACACGTGATCTTAAGGTCTCTGTACACATGAACATGTTTCGCTCTTTCCCCCATGCCAACACGTGATCTTAAGGTCTCTGTACACATGAACATGTTTCGCTCTTTCCCCCATGCCAACACGTGATCTTAAGGTCTCTGTACACATGAACATGTTTCGCTCTTTCCCCCATGCCAACACGTGATCTTAAGGTCACTGTACACATGAACATGTTTCGCTCTTTCCCCCATGCCAACACGTGATCTTAAGGTCACTGTACACATGAACATGTTTCGCTCTTTCCCCCATGCCAACACGTGATCTTAAGGTCACTGTACACATGAACATGTCTCCCTCTTTCCCCCATGCCAACACGTGATCTTAAGGTCACTGTACACATGAACATGTCTCCCTCTTTCCCCCATGCCAACACGTGATCTTAAGGTCTCTGTACACATGAACATGTTTCGCTCTTTCCCCCATGCCAACACGTGATCTTAAGGTCTCTGTGCACATGAACATGTTTCGCTCTTTCCCCCATGCCAACACGTGATCTTAAGGTCTCTGTGCACATGAACATGTTTCGCTCTTTCCCCCATGCCAACACGTGATCTTAAGGTCTCTGTACACATGAACATGTTTCGCTCTTTCCCCCATGCCAACACGTGATCTTAAGGTCTCTGTACACATGAACATGTTTCGCTCTTTCCCCCATGCCAACACGTGATCTTAAGGTCACTGTACACATGAACATGTCTCCCTCTTTCCCCCATGCCAACACGTGATCTTAAGGTCTCTGTACACATGAACATGTCTCCCTCTTTCCCCCATGCCAACACGTGATCTTAAGGTCTCTGTACACATGAACATGTTTCGCTCTTTCCCCCATGCCAACACACATTGATAGGCCAGTCATAAAGGCCGCGTACACAAAAGACGCGGAAACCCCCTTGCGCAATCCGTAAATAAGCAGCAGGGCGTCTGAAAACGTATAGATTGTGCGTATTTACGCACTAGAGCTCTCAAATCACCCTCTAGAATCTGAAACTGTGCGTGAGGTTTTACCCTTTGAAAATCTCATTTGGGGGGATGAAATGACGCATTAAAATGATAACGGGTGCGTGAACACTATTTATCAGTAAGTTAATGACGTTCTTTCTATTTCAATCGTCTGCTAGGAGGCTTTCTGCCACATGCTGTCTAGGCTAGATCTGCTGATCGCACAGAAAGCCCAAATCGTTGAAAGCTCATTGCTCATGTGTGTGGGGGTGGGGTGGGGGGGGGGGGAGGGGGGGCGAGTGGGGGATTGGGGGGGGGGGGGGTCAGGGGATGGAGCTGCTCCCATGTTTTTGTTTGTGGGCACAAGCCACAAACCTATAACTCACTTTGTCGGTCTGTCTGTCGGTCGGTCTGTCGGTCGGTCCAAAATTGTCGCACTTCAAAGTGAGGCTCCAAAATTGTCGCACTTCAAAGTGAGGCTGCACTTCAAATTGAGGCTGCTCTTTAAAATGATGTTTCGTTTTCAATTGTCGCACGCCTCAAACGATTGCGAATCCGCGCTTGTTCACTTTTACCCCTAAAAAATTTGCAACTGGGAATGAATAAAAAATGGTGTTAAAAATTACGTCCTCTCGGTCTGGAACAGACACATATGGGAACATTTGTAAATACAAAGATGGTGGGAATACTGGATGCAATGCCCGGAGGCAGTGCAACTCCAGTAAAGTCCCGATTTTCTAACAATGCAAATAGGTGTAGCGGTAACCACGCCTCGGTTAAACCTCATCGGCTATAACTAATGATGAAGTTTCGTATTATAAAAAAAATATGGTGACAGTGACTTCAGCATCAGCCACAGAATCTGTTTTGTTTTGTTTTACAACAGGGGTGAGCGTACCCCTTATTAATAGAGGAAAAGATCAGAAGCCCTGAATAAGTAAAATAAATAATGAAAAAAATTTAATCGCACGTGTCCGTATTTCCCCTAATCCGGTTTTGTTTTTTTCCTTCTTTCTTTTACGTATGTATGGGTTTCCGTACGTGAGTTCCGCGTCTAATGTGTCCGCGGCCTTAGGCTTACATAATAATATGACTTACATATCACATGATATCACATATTCCCTTTCCCTGGGGGCAAAAGAGTGAAGCATGCTAACATGTTGGGGCAGTGGGTGGATGCCTCGTGCCTCCATACGGGGAGTTGGACGACCCCGCCCCCTCCACGAGTCTCCCCGTGGGGATACCGGGGGGTCTTTCGTAAAAATAGTTCCCCCACCTTCTGGAAGTTCTGTGCTTGTAACTTCCTCTAATCTGCCACTCTCTTTGACTCTGCCTTTTTCCCTTTGCTTTCTATCATCTATGCTATCTTTCCGACTTATTTGGCCTCATTCTCCTGCCTTTTGTTCTCCAAAACATCTTCCAAATAACATTGAGCTCCTCCGAAATCGGAATGTGTCGGCTGTACGCTAGCGGGGAGACCAGTGAAAACTGAACACCGGACAGGTACGTAGTTTACGCATTATGGTCACTAGCGCAACGCCTAGTACCGGAAATACCGAGCACCGGTAATGGCTAGTACCGGTAATGCCAAGTACCGGTAATGCTGAGCAGCAGCTCCGATTTTTTTTTTGCCGGGTCCACGAAATATTATATTATTACTTTTGTGTCTCTCCTTCTTTCCATCTTCTTCTCTCATCCTGCTCTACCCACACCAACCCCCCCCCTCCCCCACACCATCCCCCGCCCTCCCAGACCCCCCACCCCCCACCTATGCCCCACCCCCACCCATCCGCTATTACTTTTGTGTCTCTCCTTCCTTCGATCTTCTTCTCTCATAGCGCTGTACTCCCCACACAGAAGAAGAAGAAGAAGAAGAAGTTTAACATGTATTGAGGGTAAATTGTGACTGACTATCACTGTGTTGCCATGGGGAACAAGTTAAAAATGTTCACGCATATACAGAGATACCTCTACCTGTTGTTGAACAACCCCCCCCCCCCGGTCCCTAACCCCCCCCCCCCCCCCCCCCCTCCCCCCCCCCCCCCCCCCCCACCCCCCCCCCCCCCCCCCCCCCTGATCTTTCGACCGATCCTTCTATAGATTCAATAGACCATAGCTGTCCACTCTGCCTTAGGGTTAAAACAAAACCCATCTAGGTTAACATCGGTCAGTGTGTGTTTGTGAAGATATTTGGAACACTATTTTGGCAAGGTGTAGTTTAGTACCTCTCCCGACACACACACACACACACACACACACACACACACACACACACACACACACACACACACACACACCACAACACACACACACACACACACACACACACACACACACACACACACACACACACACACACACACACCACACACACACACACATCTCCCCCAATTTCTCCTTTAAAACATTTAAATGGGATCCTTCTAAAAAAATAAAAATAAAAAATGGGATCCTTCTTCTTCATCTTCTTCTGAGTTCCCGGGCCATAATATGGCCATAATGGATAAGGTACGTATTATGTCCGGTTTTCAGTTTTCACTGGTCTCCCCCTGCTGTGTACAGCCAACACATTCCGATTTCGGAGGAGCTCACACAGAAGACAAAATACGGACGTTTTATCAGATTCGTGTACGGGGGGACTACAATATGGCGAACATAACAAGTAGGATTTTTAGTCCGTAGAATTTCACCCGAATCTTGCCTCACAAATGTCACAATCGGATCGTAGTGGATCGAACCGTATGCAGTGTCTCCCCGTGGGGATACCGGGGGGTGTCTTTCGTAAAAATAGTTCCCCCACCTTCTGGATGTTCTGTGCTTGTAACTTCCTCTAATCTGCCACTCTTTGACTCTGCCTTTTCCCTTTGCTTTCTGTCATCTACTGTCTTTCTGACTTATTGGCCCAACCATTCTCCTGCCTTTTTTCTCTCCATAAAAATCTTCCAAATAACCTTCTCCTTTGAGCTCCTCCGAAATCGGAATGCGTCGGCTGTACGCTAGCGGGTTGAGACCAGTGAAAACTGAAAACCGGACACATACGTACCTTACCCATTATGGCCATATGGCCTGGGAACACAGAAGAAGAAGTATGCCGTGTAGCGGGCCCTTAAAGATCCACCAGATCACGTGTCAAAATCACGGGTTCCGCGTGTTTTCCCTCTGGTAAGAAATCTTGTTTTGACCAGGGTTTTTCTCCCATACAAACGCCCCGAAATTGAAAACGAAACATCATTTTAAGTAAATAGCAGCCTCAATTTCAAGTTGGGGGCATTTGTATATGGGTCACAGCTGCCCAGAAAAAAAACAAGGGACTTAATCGTGGTGCGTCAGTGTGTCTTTAACCCTTTCACTGCCAATGTCGCATTTATGCACCACAATGGTTAAACACCCATGTTACTAAAAGGCGTCAAACTGGAGCCTGTTATCCAAAGACCCTGTTTTCTTGATTTTGGGACGTAAGGATAGGCCTAATGTAAGAGGAATTCCCAAAGTTCCCCAACAATTTGTTTTCTCTAGCCAGCTTAGTTTAATGGTATTTTTGGCGAAAGGTTTAAATGTGAAAGTTCACGTTGTTTTCTTTCAGGACGTTGGAAGGAGGTTACTCTGCAGAGGAGGTCCAGGCTTTCAAGAAGACACTGTGTCGGTGTGGCAGACAATATGGCGACCACCACCCGAATGCCGAGCAAGTCAGCAGGTATTGTAGCAGACACTGTACGATGGCTTGGAGTCAAACCGGACTATCTTTAGATAGCCCATCGACGTATTAGGGAAAAACGGGGTAAAAAGCTCATGGGCGGGTAAGAAGCCCATGCCAATTATCTCATGAAATAAAGAACATTTCAGTCAAATTTGCCCATGAGACGAATGCATTACATGTCTCATGGTCAAAATGTTAGCATTCGAAATAATTCTCATGGGCAATGGGTTTTGTCTTCAAATAAAGAACATTTCAGTCAAATTTGCCCATGAGACGAAATGCTAATCCACATTAACACTCGTCTTTTCATGGCAATAACAGCAATAATAAGTCAAAATGTGACGTTTTTTGAAATCGCTAAGGGAATGCTTCATAGACTCCTCGTTCTTTGATCATTATGTCCTTGATTTCTTCATGAGTCGAAAATAATTCACTGCTCATTGTGCCCCCCCCCCCCCCCCCCCCCCCCCCGTGGGGATACCGGGGGTCTTTTGTATAAATAGTTTCCCCCACCTTCTGGGCTTCTTAACCCGCCCATGGGTCTCTATCTTTTACCCCGTCTTCACCTATTGAACATAATTGTGAAAACTAATAACTTGTTTCATAATATGACAAAACTGTTCTGAGCGAAGAACAAAAAAGAAGAAGACTCATTGTGTGTTGATTACGTGTAACAGTATGCAAAAAGCATAATCCCCATTTTACATGTATTTGCAGATCTTTTCTTTGATCCAATACAATTGATATCGTAATCAAACTTTTAAGGGGAGTTCATTTAAGAGAGTTATCCCCCTTTGCAATTTTGCACGGGGAAAACAAAGCACCGTTCTGAACTGTACATTATGCAATTCGTTATTGCAGATCTCAAAAGGATACCTGACCCTGTCCCTACCGACGTGGCCGTGGAGATTTCCAACCGTGGCTCAGCAAACGCAAACCCGTGACCTACAGCCCTAAACTGCGTTGGCTATGCCGCGCGGTACCGCTATTATGATTCAGTGCTTCATGTTATAAGTTTCTACTAAAGCTTAAGTGGGAAACCAAACGTTGTTACTTTCTAAATTAAGTCAAAATCGGTTATTGTCCGTCTGCTTCTAGTCCCATTATGTGCGGTGTTCTGTGCCTGGGAAAAATACTTTACTTCTATTTTCATCCCTCCACCCAGCTGTAAATAGGGTACCATCGAGGAGGCCGTCGCAAGCAGAGAAAAATCACTGTGGTGTCTTGGACTGATAGGACACAAACCAGTGAACTGGCAGGAAGGTGAGAGCTGTTAATGTCGACAACTTCATTCAACTGCCTGTGTTCCCCTTTGGAAGTGTGTCATCCCCCAACGTTTGTGTTGCTGTTTACACGCTCTCAGTAGGTCGCAAAGAAAAGCGTTCGGCCATAAACGAGTTCATTCTTTCAAACGATGTTGACATTTTCTGTGTAACAGAAACATGGCTCCGTGAAACTGGAGATGAAGCTCGATCTAGCCCCACCAGGATACCCCCCCCCCCCCAACTACGTGTGGGATACTGGTTTTTATTGGTCGGACAAACTCTTTAATCTCACATCCAAATAGTCACCCTTCCTTTGAACTGTCACAACTGACTCTTCTGTCAAAAGTCCACCCTCAATAGTTCTGTGCTTAGCAAAAGAAATAACTTGACTGACTCTGATCAACTTCTGTCTTGAATATTCAGTCTGCTTGACTCATTATGGGTCTTCAACGTTCATTTTGATGTTCCATCCCACCGTCTTTGGCTTAGTCTGTCATCTCCCAGTCTGTCTGAACCGACTTTCTGCCACATCGTCGACTGGGTGGTCCATTCTCCTGCAGTCCCTGTTTTTTTGACCATTTTTGTGTCAGATAAATTCTTACAAAAAGCCTCCCTCTGCCAGTTTCTTCAGGCAAGTACGCAAGTCGGACACATGCTGGCTGACCTGCCCCTAACTATTTCTTAGGGTCTTACGAGAGCCGTGCATACACGTGACACGCCGCTTGGTGCACCGCCCCCCCCCCCTTCTCCCTGACGCATTTAGAGCTCAGGAGATATGACAGTGGCGGAACTGTCGGGAGGTGAGCGAACGAAGAAGAAGCTAAGAAGTTACAAACAACATACTAGGTAAAGTGAACTCATTGTGTGTTGATTACGTGTAACAGTTCTTATGCAAGATTAGTAGGCTGTGTCACTCTTCAAATATATGTTGAATTTGTTTGTACATCACTCACAGAAAAAGTTCCACATAATGTTGATGTGTGAAAACTCAACCCCCATCAGTCCGCATACAGAAAGTGTTGTAAATGATGTGTGAAGGGTCATAAAGGCAAAACCTGGCACATGGAGGATGATGCTTTGCTTGCTTCATTTAGGCTCTGATCCACTCATTGCTAGCTAAGGTGATTGATATCGTAATCAAACTTTGATGGAAGGGGGAGTTCATTTAAGAGAGTTATCCCCCTTTGTTTAATTTTGCACGGGGAAAACAAAGCACCGTTCTGAACTGTACATTATGCAATTCGTTATTGCAGATCTCAAAAGGACTACCGGTTGTTCAGTGACCCTGTCCCTACCGACGTGGCCGTGGAGATTGTCCAACCGTGGCTCAGCAAACGCAAACCCGTGACCTACAGCCCTAAACAGGTGCGTTGGCTATGCCGCGCGGTACCGCTATTATGATTAACAGTGCTTCATTTTATGAAGTTGTACTAAAGCTTAAGTGGGAAACCAAACGTTGTTACTTTCTAAATTAAGTCAATCGGTTAAAATTGTCCGTCTGCTTCTAGTCCCATTATGTGCGGTGTTCTGTGCCTGGGAAAAATACTTTACTTCTATTTTCATCCCTCCACCCAGCTGTAAATAGGGTACCTGACTTCAGCTGGAGGAAGTCCTTCTTCTTCTTCTCTCTCCTCTGTCGCTCAGACAGTCCTTTCTGTCATATGAGCGCAGATACGTCATGCTGCCGTTATGTCCCTAATTAAGAAATAGTTAGGCCAAGTATGTCCGACTTCGGCTGAACAAAATACGCTGGAGAATAGACCAGTAAGGCAGAAAGGTAGTAGATGACAATAAGCAAAGGCAGAGTCAAAGAGAGTGATAGATTATAGGAACTTACAAGCACAGAACTTCCAGAAGGTGGGGGAACTATTTGAAAGAAAGACCCCTCCCTGGTGTCCCCTGTGGATGGTGTTATGTGTGTGGAAGTGAAGGCATTGGAAGAAGTACGTTAGGCTCTGCCTTCTATTATTTAACACACAGGGAAAGATTGATTCACTGACTCTGTGGCACTGAGCGACTATGGGACCTTTATAACCCTTCCATCTATTATCAATATTTTAACACCAGGTGATTCGCCTGGCGGCCGACACAGAGCAAGACATACTGCACCAGCTGTTGGACAACGTATGGCACATGCCCAAAGCCAGCTTCCTGATCAGTGTGATGGGCAGCTGTGACAACGTCCAGCATCCAAGATGTCTGTCCACCAATCTGGCCAGCCTGCTACGTGTCCTGTCCAATCCTGGAGGTTAGTATTTAATGAAGAAAATTTAAACTTATTCTCTCAACCCATAGTTTCTACTCACTCGTAGTTTTCGACAAGCGTCCGCCAGGAAGAATAAGT
Source organism: Phymorhynchus buccinoides (assembly GCA_017654935.2). Classification (NCBI taxonomy): domain Eukaryota; kingdom Metazoa; phylum Mollusca; class Gastropoda; order Neogastropoda; family Raphitomidae; genus Phymorhynchus; species Phymorhynchus buccinoides. Next base: position 11,387,620 of record CM065705.1, read on the forward strand.
TTAAATTTTCTTCATTATGTCAACACCTCAATCGTTAAAACTACCACAAGGTTAGCATTTGTTTGGGTAGTTTCTTTGAATTATGCATTTTGTTTTTGCAATCTGTGTCTAATGCCTTAACCCTTCCGCCACCAGCCATTTTTCAGCGAACACTTTGTCAAACGTACTTGGGCAAAGAAAAGTTGCTGTCTACAATACAGTTAATCCCCCTATAATGTATGAAGTAAGGCCTTTCCTTATCAAATCTCCCAAGCTTAGCAACATAAGGCCGTTGGATAACAGATCAAAATTCCATTGTTTTTAGTGACGAGGGTATTAAGTCAGTGTGGTGCGGAAATGCGACATCAGCAGCGAAAGGGTTAAGTGAGAATTTTGTATGGAAGTTTTTGTAATTCTGAAAGTACCATATATTCTTGATAGTGTGTTGCATACTTCTGTAGCAGGCATGTCTTTTCTAAGTCTAATTCTGAGAGTATTCTTTTCACAGTGTCTGTCCACTTGTGGAAATGACCACTCGTGGGGTGCCTGCCAGAACGGTCTATCTCAAAAGGAATAAAGAGCACAGATGGGCAGTTCTGGCATTCACCCCTCGCACTATTCTTGACAATATTTGTTTGACTGTTTATAATTTTTGAACTCAGCATTATGTGCACAGCTTTCGTCCAGTATTTTTGGAAATACGCATTCCTTCAAGTTTCTTCAAAGCATTGCCTATTAGTTTCTGTTAGTTTCTGGCCCTGTTCCTGTAAGTACGCATGGTGGTTGTCAGTTTCTTGTTGAATCTTAGGGAAGGGTGTCAGTACATTTGTGGTACTCTTTCAAGTTCTCCTGCTGTTTCATTCAGTTGGGCCAGGGTTGACGTAGATGTCAACTAACTGAAAATGTTTTGTGGTGTTTTTTCCCACTTTGTTTCTCAGGTGCATTGCTCACCGTGTCCTACTCAGACCCCCGGCTTTACCAGGCAGTGATGGAGGCCTGTGACATCAGATGGCCTCAGCTGCCCATCGCGGAGATCACCCCGGTCATCTTCTTTCCCTGGACCAGTCTGACCGACACTGAGAAACAGCTGCTGCAACGACTGGTCAGTTGCTAGGGTTCCGTGAATGTATTGTATTGTATTTTTGTCTGTCTTTAATTTAAGATTTGTTTCAGTAAAATGGATGTGTGTGTGTGTGTGTGTGTGTGTGTGTGTGTGTGTGTGTGTGTGTGAGTGTGAGTGTACATGTGGCTATCCCATAGTGTGTTGGTGTGTATGTGTATGAGTGTGTATGTAAAATACTAGTTTTCTACGTATGCATGCGCTGATTTCTGTGCACGTTTGTGCTCACCTTTCCATTCTCACGTGTATTTTATTTCCTCTTGTCTATTACTTGTGTTTCAGAGCAGTTCAGGCGAATCTGTAGAACATGGCGAAATCGTTCAGCACATCAAAGCTTTTGCCTCAGCACAAAAAAACGGTTACTTCCTGCTAGCGGATTATGGCGTCCACTCTGACGTCAATGAGGTCAACTGGGAGAATGACCAGGAGCCAGAACGGACACTGCCAGCCGCACGTGTTAACGTCTACCAACCTTCACTAATTGCTAAAGCCAGAGAGGAATATGCAGAAGAAAGAGAACAGGTTCACGTCCACACACCAACACCTTATGCCACCAGAGTTGAAGCGAAAGATGAGGAAGGATTTGCAACCGACAGTGCAGACAGAGAACCCATAGAGTACCCGGCTCAGATTGTAGAATGGCAAGAAAAGCAAGAGACGAAACAGCGAGAGGAAGAGCAAGAAAAAGAAGGAGACGTTGGCGAAGGCATCGCAACGGTTCAGAACCGAACAGAACTCCACCCAAGCATCTCCTCTTCTCAAGATGCTGAACTAGCAAAGCGTGCGACTGAAACCGCTTCTCTGGATGAACCAGAAGACGATTCCGTGTATGGAGTTGAACAAAGAAAAAGGCGAGGGCTAGATCAACTTCTAGATGATCTGCATCTGCAATCGTCACTGAAGAGCAGCGAAATGACAGAAGAAGATCTCCCCATGGAAAGGCTAGACCAACGCTCGCCGTTGCTGGATAACAGCGATGTCACAGAGCGCCCGACCTCGGTGACTTCCCTTGGTCCTCAATCTTCAGCGTTGGAAAACAAGAAAATGGAAGAAGGTGGATCGTCAGCTGAGCCTAGCGACATGGAATCCACCACTTCGTTTTCTTCGATGCCAGCAGATCCAGACAACAACAGACCGGGAGTCGACGTGGTGGAAGAGACCAGGGTGAAGAAAACTCATCGTTTGTTCAGCTACTCCTTCCCTCACCCTTTACGTGGACGTGTGGAGTCGATGTTGAAAGGTCACACTCAGGGTAAGTCAGAATTAGGTATTATTAGGTACTTTATAGTCACAGAGGTGTCTCTGTTATATTCGGGTTGCTCCCACCTGGCGAGAGCGTCGCAGCCAGAGGCGCGCCACCCAATGTTTTTATTTGGGGGGGCATGCGATGTTCGTGTGACTGATGACGAAGGAAAGAGGGGGTGGGTGGATACATTTTGACCAAATGACAACTTTTTTGTTGCCACTGGGTTTAACGTGTGCTAAGTGCATGGGCACACGGGACCTTGGTTTATCGTCTCACCCGAAAGACTCCACGTTCACACCGCAAGGCCTAGTGCAAAGTGAGAGGAAAAATCCCCTTTACCCAGGTTCGAACTCGGGTTTACTTGACACGAGGCGAACGCGCTACCTCTGGCAGTGCCACTCTACGTCATCTGGCTTTGTGTATATGTTGTGTCGCTATTGCTGTTGTTGCTACCGACGGACTGCTTGAACATGAATGCAATAACCCTTTGGGTAATTGTATGGGAAGGTTTGCAAGGTGAAGGTACAGTGTCGCTACCCCCTCCCCCTCCCCCTCCCCCATTCTCTAATTGAACGTGTTCACTAAAGCAGCATCTTTGTACCTTGCTTTGAAAGAAATAAGAATAGGGTCATGGGTGCCTGGTGATTCTCTACGGGCAGAACTTCTTCTTCTTCTTCTTCTTCTTCTTCTTCTTCTTCTTCTTCTTCTTCTTCTTCTTCTTCTTCTTCTTCTTCTTCGTTCCCAGGCCGTAATGGGTAAGTACGTATGTGTCCGGTTTTGAGTTTTCACTGGTCTCCCCGCTGAGTAAAGCCGACACATTCCGATTTCAGAGGAGCTCTAATAAAGGAGAACAATTATTTGGAAGATTGTTTTGAAAAAAAGGCATGAGAATAGGCCAATACGTCAGGAAGATAGTAGATGACACAAAGCAAAGGAAAAATGCAGAGTCAAAGATGTGAGTGGAAGATTAGAGGAAGTTACAAGCACAGAACATCCAGAAGGTGGGGGAACTATTTTTTACGAAAGAGACCCCCCCCCCCCCGGTATCCCCACGGGGAGACGGGCAGAACCACTCCTGGGCCCTGGGCCCTGGTCACTGTATCTAAATGTTAAGTCATTTGCGTGGTACTACCTCTGGGCGGGAGATTTACGAAAGCGCGTATTGGCATATCAGAAGCGCGGGGAAAAAATTACGACGTCAAATTTTTTTTTTACATTTTGAGCACAGATTTCCAACCCCCACCCACCAATTCACCCCACCGTCGCCGTCGTGGTTGTGTTTCATTGTCACTGGGATCAGATAAGTCATGTCACTGTCAGTTCGAAAGCGACCTTTGCATTTTTTTTGTGGGTGCAGCGCCACGATGTTATGCCATCTTTCAAAACGCTGTCAACCCGGTAAACATACCCATCATGCATTAGAGGCTTCTTTCCTTTATTCGTATTCGTTACAGTAAAATCCATGGTGTAAGAACAGGCCTGTAAGAATGAATATCGCATGTATATCATGAACAGCTGACCGAGTTGCATTTCTCTGTCTCCCGTGCTCCACACTCATTTCCGGGTAGGTCACCCTCCGCGCTTTCGTATCATGGGTTTATACGCGCTTTTGAAACATATCCGGTTCAGAAATCCGCGCTTTTGAATGTCGCCCCTCTGGGCCCTATGCATTTTGTTTCTGTAGACCCGGAGGGCCAGGGACGTCTCTGATGATTCTCTACGGTGGACCACCTTTCTATCACCATTACGTCGCTGGGCTAGTAGTTTCTCACAACAGGCTTGCAAAGTCATAAATATCATTTTTTTTGGTCAATTTTGAGTTAAGGGTATTTTTACGTTCTCGAACATCTTATCTTTCATATTTATAAAGGATGCTTTTTAATATGGTCTCCAAATGGTTTTATAAGTGCTTTAAAAACGAGTAGGTCAGTGCATTTTCTTCAGCTAGGCTAGACTTTAGACTGCGTTTTCTCCAAATGGCAGACGCTTACCCTACTAACTTTAAATGCTCATAACTCTGGAATGGAAAAAAGATACAAGAATGGTTCTTGTATCGTGAGAAAGAGAATTGTCTGCAGTTTTCAGGTGTATAATGTTCTCAGAATGTCGTGGTGCTAGGTCACAAATGTTCACTACTGTGCGTGGCATTACCGCTATGCCTTGTTCTGTAGACCCGGATGGCCAGGGGTCTCTGATGATTCTCTACGGGTGGACCTCCTTCTATCACTGTACTAAATGTTCAGTACTGTGCGTGGCATTCGCCTCTACTATGCCTTGTTCTGTAGACCCGGATGGCCAGGGGTCTCTGATGATTCTCTACGGGTGAACCTTCTTCTATCACTGTACCTAAATGTTCAGTATTGTGCGTGGCATTACCGCTATGCCTTGTTCTGTAGACCCGGATGGCCAGGGGTCTCTGATGATTCTCTACGGGTGGACCTCCTTCTTGGACCTGGCTGCTGCCCATGGAGCCATCCGAGCCGGACTGCCGGTCATCGTGGATGAGGTAGGGAGTGGTAGTAGGAAGAGGAGGAGGAAGAGGAGGAGGAGCCATCCGAGCCGGACTGCCAGTCATCGTGGATGAGGTAGGTAGGGAGTGGTAGTGGGAAGAGGAGGAGGAGGAGAGAGTAGTAGTAGTAGTAGTAGTAGTAGTAGCCGTACTAGTAGTGGTAGTAGTAGTGGTAGTAGCAGTAGTAGTAGTAGGTAGTAGTAGTAGTATGAGGAGGAGGAGGAGGAGGAGCCATCCGAGCCGGACTGCCACTCATCGTGGATGAGGTAGGGAGTGGTAGTAGTAGTAGGAGATAGTAGTAGTAGTAGGAGTAGGTAGTAGACTGCCGGTCATCGTGGATAGTAGTAGTAGTAGTAGTAGTAGAGGAGTAGTAGTAGTAGTAGTAGTAGTAGTAGTAGTAGTAGTAGTAGTAGTAGTAGGAGTAGTAGCCATCCGAGCCGTACTGCTAGTAGATTAGGTAGTAGTAGTAGTAGTAGTAGTAGTAGTAGTAGTAGTAGTAGTAGTAGTAGTAGTAGTAGTAGTAGTGAGGAGGAGAGGAGTTGGAGGTAGCCAATCCGAGCAGCCAGTCATCGTGGATTAGTAGGAGTGGTAGTAGTAGTAGTAGTAGTAGTAGTAGTAGTAGTAGTAGTAGTAGTAGTAGTAGTAGTAGTAGTAGTAGTAGTAGTAGTAGCAGCAGCAGCAGTAGCAGCAGTAGTAGTAGCAGTAGTAGTAGTAGTAGTAGCAGCAGTAGTAGTAGTAGTAGTAGTAGTAGTAGTAGTAGTAGTAGTAGTAGTAGTAGTAGTAGTAGTAGTAGTAGCCATCCGAGCTGGACTGCCTGTCATCGAGGATGAGTTAGGGAGTTTCTTGCTAATCTAGAGAGAGTCAAGCGATCGATCGCGCTATGAATTTGTTTTGAAAACCACTTCTATCGGCGACAATTATTAGTTTCAGTATTTTGAAAAAGAGACTACTTGGCTGCTTATTGTTGTATTATTTTTTTTATGTTGTTTGACCAAGACATTTTGTTGAAATATTACATGTTCTGTTTTTGTCTCGTCAATAAACTAACGTCATTCTGCACTTGTGTGATCTGTTTGTGTGGCATTTCAGTATTTTTGGTTTTGCACTCAGTATTTTAACCTGATAATTACCAGTTAACGCGACCAATGTAGACTAATTTATCTTGTGTTTTTTTCTTGTTGCACATTGCTAATTAATTACAAAATGGTTTCGTAATGTCTGTCTATCACGACTATAAAAAAAAACGTTGATGAGGAAAACAAAATGAAAACAGAAAGAGAAGAAACTAGACGTTGGTCGGAGTGGCAATGATAAGAAAGGTTTTGGTGATTTTCGCAGCGGGGCACTGGAGCCACCGACCTTCTGCTGAGCGTAATGGCGTCTGTGGACAGCCAAGAAGACACTGATGCATCGGCTGACATCATCGGCAAAGAGAGGTCAGCTCTAGTGTTCTTCTCCCCCCGGGGGGGTCTTTTGTATAAATAGTTCCCCCACCTTCTGGAAGTTATGTGCTTGTAGCTTCCTCTAATCTGTCACTCTCTTTGACTCTTGCCTTTTCCCTTTTGCTTACTGTCATCTACTATCTCTCTGCCTTACCCGGTCCATTCTCCTGCCTTTTTTCACCAAACGCTTTCAACAACATTTCCTTCTCCAGCCGAAGTCGGACTTGCTGGGCATAACTATTTCTTAGTTAGGCGCATAACGGCAGCATGACGCATCTGCGCTCATAATTGACAGGAACCTGTCTGAGCGATCGAAGAAGAAGAAGAAGTCTTCGTCTTCCAGTTGGGGATGCTTATCCTGCCCCACGCTCACCGGTCTTCATTCAGACCATTAATAGCGCACAGGATGCGTGCTATGTGAATTCCTGTCATCCCATCCCACCGGCACACACACACACGGCCTACTCGTACCGAATAGTGGGATGGGGCTTGAACGTGTGCGCAAGATCTCGTGCATGCGTTCGCACACGGGACCTCGGTTTTTGAAAAGTCTCATCCGAAGGACTTTTTCCCCCAACTGTGACGTCAGGTACCCACTTACACCTGCAGGGTGGAGTGATGGAAAATAGGAGTAAAGTGCCTTTCCCAAGGTACACACCACTGTGAACATAAAAAATAAAAAAATTGACTTTGACTTTGAACCGAGCTGGGTTCGAACCCGCGTACTCGCAAACCTGACGGATTACGAGCTAGCGACTCGGACTTACCAACTGAGCTACAGCGGCTCCTTAGTCGACGCCACACTCGCAAGATCGGCTAAGCAGTTAATTTATATTTTACGTCCTCCCGATCTATAAAGATACATATGGGACACTACTCATTTATAAAGTGAAAGTAAGGC
>CM065705.1:11399816-11402316 GCA_017654935.2 Phymorhynchus buccinoides
AAATAACTTTGGTGAAGGGGGTTGTTTATCAGATAATTACTTCCCCTTATTATTCATTTCACTATTGGCCAGTGCAACTAGGGTTCTTAACTCCCTCGATGGCAAGAGTTAAGCCCTTGTTGGTCAGTATCCAAAAGGGCATTCACTCTTGCAAAAGGCAGCCATTCAGTGGCCTCAAATAGGGTTATTGGCGAGAGTTGTACCCTTGTTTGGTCAGTACTCAAGCATCTTCACCCTCCCCCCCCCCCCCCCACCACCAAAGCCCCCAAGGGCATTCACTCTTGCAAAAGGCAGCCATTTTAAATGTCCTCAAATAAGGTTATTGGCGAGAGTTTTGACCTTGTTTGGTCAGTACTCAAGCATCTTCACCCCCCCCCCCCCACACCCACCCACCACCAAGGGCATTCACTCTTGCAAAATGTGGTCGTTGCAGTAGCCAATATGCATAGATTGATACAGTGGGTTTGTTCCCCGTTGCTGTTTCTCACACACAGACACTTCGTGGCCAACCCAGCAGCCCTGAAGCGAGCCATCGCTCGGAACAGCCACAAGGTGAAAGACTACAACCGCTACGAGGGCCAAGCGTTCAGGGTGGTCAAGGACCTGCTGACCAACCGTCACCTGCTGACCGTTTGCGACCTTCAGAGCAGCGACAGCTACTTCCTCCCTGCTGCCCTGGAGGCCTTTATTAAAGGTAAGGGGAAGACGGGGTTAATTAAAAAGCCCATGGGCGGGTAAAGAAGCCCCGTGCCAATTATCTCATGAAATGAAGCACATTTCAGTGACATTTTGCCCATGAGACGAACGCTAAACATTAGCACTCGTCTCATGGGCAAAATGTGACTGACATTTGCTTCATTTCATGAGATAATTGGCACGGGGCTTCTTACCCGCCCATGGATTTTTTTACCCCGTCTTCCTCCACGTAACCGCTTAGTTTATCTGCTTATGACTGAATGAATGGACGGAAGGAAGCAAAGAATGAATGAATGAATGAATGAATGAATGAATGAGTGAATGGATAAAGATGCTCGGTTTTCAAGGTCACACACACCAAGGTCAAGGTCACAGCGGCGATAATTTATGCGCGGATGCCTGCCTCTCATGGTGACACACCACCCCACAAAATGTGAAGCGATTCTGTCAAGCGGTTCGGGAGATATCATTGGGACAGACAGAAAAGAAAAAAGAAAAGAAAAAAAGAAACCTACACGAACGAATTCATACTCCTTTGCGATCGTAGATCGGCAAAGGGCAACTAACAAAAAACAAACAAAGAAACATACACGAACGAATGCAGACGCCTTTGCCGATCTACGATCTACGTGAATCTTTTCTTTTCACAGGCATTATTAAAAAATTAGACCCTGATAAATGAACGTGAGGATAGAGGAATCAAAATCCATCATGCAGTTGTTCTAAATACCGGAACGGATCGAAACGGACTCAAGTTGAGGCTTGATTTTAGGATCTAGGGGAAGACGGGGTAAAAAGCGCATGGGCGGGTAAGAAGCCCACCCCAATTATCTCATGAAAGTAAAAAGCAAAATTTCGTCGTCGGTGTCATTTTGCCCATGAGACGAGCGTTTAATGTCTAGCATTCGTCTCATGGGCAAATTTGACTGACATTTTCTTTATTTCATGAGATAATTGGGGTGGGCTTCTTACCCGCCCATGCGCTTTTTACCCCGTCTTCCCCTAGATATGAAAATACTAATTGTATTATGACAGTTACAAGTATTAAAGCTTGTTAGTATTGATTGATCTACACCAGTCTCTTCTTATTATTATTAGTCCCCGAGCCGAAGGTTCGGGGAGCTATTGTTTCTGTCTGATCCGTCCGTGCCTCCGGCGTGCCTCCGTCCGTCCGTCCGTCCGGCTATTCGTCCGGCTCTAAATACCCGGAACGGATCGAAACGGACTCAAGTTCTTGATTTTGTCTAGGATACTAACCCTCTAGCCTGTATTATCGTCCGTTTTTCAAAAACTATTCAGTCTATCATCATCAAATTTGGCATACTAGTTTGCCAAGATGCAAGTTATCCACTGATGTATTTAGTTTTACATTAAGGTCAAGGTCGCGCCAGTTACGGGGTTCAAACCCCAAAAGACATAATCGCTAATATCTCGCGAAGTTTTGCATGTATTTCAATGCAGTTTTTTTCCACAACATTTCTTGATGAATGGTCTATAACACAGTTGTCGTGAATTTTTTTGTGCGCTCGTGTGCGCATGATCGCGCGCGCTCAAATCACGGGTCCGAACCGTAAGGCTATTTATCAAAAACTATTCGGTTACGTGCTGTTTTCATGCGTTTTTATGTAGTTACGTGCTGTTTGGATGCGTTTTTATGTATGTGTACAGCCGACACATTCCGATTTCGGAGTAGCTCGGCGATGCTGCGAGGGGACTTTGCAGCCGCTCAGCGTTGCACTTGTTATTTCTTCATCATTGTGCTTCTATGCGTCTACTGGTGTCAGCGTGTGTATATAGTTTTAAG
>CM065705.1:11407316-11412316 GCA_017654935.2 Phymorhynchus buccinoides
CCACTCTTTCTCTTGCTCTCTCTGTCTACCTTTCTTTGTCTTTCTCTTTCCCACTCTTTCTCTCTCTTGCTCTCTCTGTCTACCTATCTTTGTCTTTCTCTTTCCACTCTTTCTCTTGCTCTCTCTGTCTACCTTTCTTTGTCTTTCTCTTTCCCACTCTTTCTCTCTCTTGCTCTCTCTGTCTACCTTTCTTTGTCTTTCTCTTTCCACTCTTTCTCTTGCTCTCTCTGTCTACCTTTCTTTGTCTTTCTCTTTCCCACTCTTTCCCTCTCTTGCTCTCTCTGTCTACCTTTCTTTGTCTTTCTCTTTCCCACTCTTTTTCTCTTGCTCTCTCTGTCTACCTTTCTTTGTCTTTCTCTTTCCCACTCTTTCTCTCTCTTGCTCTCCTCTGTCTACCTATCTTTGTCTTTCTCTTTCCACTCTCTCTCTTGCTCTCTCTGTCTACCTTTCTTTGTCTTTCTCTTTCCCACTTTTTCTCTCTCTTGCTCTCTCTGTCTATGTATCTTTGTCTTTCTCTTTCTCTCTCTTGCTCTCTCTGTCTACCTATCTTTGTCTTTCTCTTTCCCACTCTTTCTCTCTTGCTCTCTCTGTCTACCTTTCTTTGTCTTTCTCTTTCCACTCTTTCTCTTGCTCTCTCTGTCTACCTTTCTTTGTCTTTCTCTTTCCACTCTTTCTCTTGCTCTCTCTGTCTACCTTTCTTTGTCTTTCTCTTTCCCACTCTTTCTCTCTCTTGCTCTCTCTGTCTATCTATCTTTGTCTTTCTCTTTCCCACTCTTTCTCTCTCTTGCTCTCTCTCTGTCTACCTTTCTTTGTCTTTCTCTTTCCCACTCTTTCTCTTGCTCTCTCTGTCTACTCTTTGTCTTTCTCTTTCCACTCTTTCTCTCTCTCTCTGTCTACCTTTCTTTGTCTTTCTCTTTCCCACTCTTTCTCTCTCTTGCTCTCTCTGTCTACCTTTCTTTGTCTTTCTCTTTCCCACTCTTTCTCTCTCTTGCTCTCTCTGTCTACCTTTCTTTGTCTTTCTCTTTCCCACTCTTTCTCTCTCTTGCTCTCTCTGTCTACCTATCTTTGTCTTTCTCTTTCCCACTCCCACTCTTTCTCTCTCTCTGCTCTTTTTCTCTGTCTACCTCTCTCTTTGTCTTTCTCTTTCTCACTCTTTCTCTTGCTCTCTCTGTCTACCTTTCTTTGTCTTTCTCTTTCCCACTCTTTCTCTCTCTTGCTCTCTCTGTCTACCTATCTTTGTCTTTCTCTTTCCCACTCTTTTCTCTCTCTTGCTCTCTCTGTCTACCTTTCTTTGTCTTTCTCTTTCCCACTCTTTCTCTCTCTTCCTCTCTCTGTCTACCTTTCTTTGTCTTTCTCTTTCCCACTCTTTCTCTCTCTTGCTCTCTCTGTCTACCTTTCTTTGTCTTTCTCTTTCCCACTCTTTCTCTCTCTTGCTCTCTCTGTCTATCTATCTTTGTCTTTCTCTTTCCCACTCTTTCCCTCTCTTGCTCTCTCTGTCTACCTTTCTTTGTCTTTCTCTTTCCCACTCTTTCTCTCTCTTGCTCTCTCTGTCTACCTTTCTTTGTCTTTCTCTTTCCCACTCTTTCTCTCTCTTGCTCTCTCTGTCTACCTATCTTTGTCTTTCTCTTTCCCACTCTCTCTCTCTTGCTCTCTCTGTCTACCTTTCTTTGTCTTTCTCTTTCCCACTCTTTCCTCTCTCTTGCTCTCTCTGTCTACCTTTCTTTGTCTTTCTCTTTCCCACTCTTTCTCTCTCTTGCTCTCTCTGTCTACCTTTCTTTGTCTTTCTCTTTCCCACTCTTTCTCTCTCTTGCTCTCTCTGTCTACCTATCTTTGTCTTTCTCTTTCCCACTCTTTCTCTCTTGCTTGCTCCTCTGTCTACCTTTCTTTGTCTTTCTCTTTCCCACTCTTTCTCTCTCTTGCTCCCTCCTCTGTCTACCTGTCTTTGTCTTTCTCTTTCCCACTCTTTCTCTCTCTCTCTCTCTCTGTCTACCTATCTTTGTCTTTCTCTTTCCCACTCTTTCTCTCTCTTGCTCCCTCCTCTGTCTACCTATCTTTGTCTTTCTCTTTCCCACTCTTTCTCTCTCTTGCTCTCTCTGTCTACCTATCTTTGTCTTTCTCTTTCCCACTCTTTCTCTCTCTTGCTCCCTCCTCTGTCTACCTTTCTTTGTCTTTCTCTTTCCCACTCTTTCTCTCTCTTGCTCTCTCTCTGTCTACCTATCTTTGTCTTTCTCTTTCCCACTCTTTCTCTCTCTTGCTCCCTCCTCTGTCTACCTTTCTTTGTCTTTCTCTTTCCCACTCTTTCTCTCTCTTGCTCCCTCTCTGTCTACCTATCTTTGTCTTTCTCTTTCCCACTCTTTCTCTCTCTTGCTCTCTCTGTCTACCTCTCTTTGTCTTTCTCTTTCCCACTCTTTCTCTCTCTTGCTCTCCTCTGTCTACCTATCTTTGTCTTTCTCTTTCCCACTCTTTCTCTTGCTCTCTCTGTCTACCTTTCTTTGTCTTTCTCTTTCCCACTCTTTCTCTCTCTTGCTCTCTCTGTCTACCTTTCTTTGTCTTTCTCTTTCCCACTCTTTCTCTTGCTCTCTCTGTCTACCTTTCTTTGTCTTTCTCTTTCCCACTCTTTCTCTCTCTTGCTCTCTCTGTCTATCTATCTTTGTCTTTCTCTTTCCCACTCTTTCTCTCTCTTGCTCTCTCTGTCTATCTATCTTTGTCTTTCTCTTTCCCACTCTTTTCTCTTGCTCTCTCTGTCTACCTCTCTTTGTCTTTCTCTTTCCCACTCTCTCTCTCTTGCTCTCTCTGTCTACCTTTCTTTGTCTTTCTCTTTCCCACTCTCTCTCTTGCTCTCTCTGTCTACCTATCTTTGTCTTTCTCTTTCCCACTCTTTCTCTCTCTTGCTCTCTCTGTCTACCTATCTTTGTCTTTCTCTTTCCCACTCTTTCTCTCTCTTGCTCTCTCTGTCTACCTTTCTTTGTCTTTCTCTTTCCCACTCTTTCTCTCTCTTGCTCTCTCTGTCTATCTATCTTTGTCTTTCTCTTTCCCACTCTTTCTCTCTCTTGCTCTCTCTGTCTATCTATCTTTGTCTTTCTCTTTCCCACTCTTTCTCTCTCTTGCTCTCTCTGTCTACCTTTCTTTGTCTTTCTCTTTCCCACTCTTTCTCTCTGTTCTCTCTGTCTCTCTTTCTGTCTCTCTTTCTCTCTCTTTCTCTCTCTTACTCTCTCTGTCTATCTGTCTCTTCTCCTTCGCTCTCTTGCTCTCTCTGTCTATCTCTCTCTATCTTTTTAGCTCTCTTTTTCTCTCTTGCTCTCTCTGTCTGTCTGTCTCTCTGTCTTTCTCTTTCGACCTCTTTCTCTCTCTTGCTCTCTCTGTCTATTTATCATCTCTGTCTTCCTCTTCTCTTTTCTCGCTCTCTCTCTCTCTCTCTCTCTCTCTCTCTCTCTCTCTCTCTCTCTCTCTCTCTCTCTCTCTCTCTCTCTCTCTCTCTCTCTCTCTCTCTCTCTCTCTCTCTCTCTCTCTCTCTTGGCTTACATTGTTGGTTTTCTTGTACTCTATGCTATGTGAGAGAGTGGAGAGAGGAGAGAGAGAGAGAGAGAGAGAGAGAGAGAGAGAGAGAGAGAGAGAGAGAGAGAGAGAGAAGAGAGAGAGAGAGAGAGAGAGAGAGAGAGAGAGAGAGAGAGAGAGTAATTGGGGGGGTATCCAAGGGGGGGGGGGTATAAACATTTATGTGTTCAAATGCGCTTCTTCTTTGTAGTGATTTTTTTTCGATTGTTTTTCATGTTCATTAAAATAAATGTTCACGTTTCTAGTCAAGTTGTAATTGTTTTGTTTTATCCAAGGACATATTGTAGAAATAGGCATCGCCTAAAATCTTTATCCTTGTTAAATGGTTTTTCAGTTTCAGTGTTCTCCCTCTCTTTCTCTCTTTCTCTCTCTCTATCTCTCTCTCTCTCTCTCTCTCTCTCTCTCTCTCTCTCTCTCTCTCTCTCTCTCTCTCTCTCTCTCTCTCTCTCTCTCTCTCTCTCTCTCTCTCTCTCTCTCTCTCTCTCTCGCTATCTCTCTCTCTCTCTTTCGCTAAACCTGGCGGTTCATTTAAAATACCTTCACTAGTTGTTCACGAAGTTGGCTCTCTTATTTCAAATCTAAAAAATACTAAATCAATGGGACCTGATAAAATAAGTAGTTCTCTCTTAAAACTCTCACTTCCCTACATAATAGAACCTCTTACTTTCATATATAACGCGTGTCTAGACCAGAACATTGTTCCACCTGATCTTAAATCAGCAAAAGTTATACCATTGCCTAAAAGTAAAGATATTTCTGACTTGAATAATTTTAGGCCAATCTCTCTTCTTTCAGTTCTGTCTAAACCACTAGAAAAACATATTCATAAACATCTGATGCAATATTTAGAAGATAATAATTTGTTTCACCTCTTACAATCTGGCTTTCGACGTCACCATTCCTGTCAAACTGCCCTAGTCCACGTATGTGACACATGGCTTTCAGCAATCAACCAAGGCAAAATGACAGGCTCTGTATTCCTAGACTTTAAGAAAGCGTTTGACTTTGTGAATCATGAAATACTACTTAAAAAACTTGCGATATGTTTACGAGACGAAAACACGATCTCTTTCTTTGCATCTTATCTTACTAATAGATTGTCTTTAGTAATGGCACAAACTCATGCACTGAGATCATAAAGGCTGGTGTGCCCCAAGGATCTGTCTTAGGGCCTCTTCTATTCTGCCTATTCATTAATGATCTACCTTTTTCAATATCGGCTGACTCTGTCTCGTGCAGATTTGCAGATGACACCTCTCTCCATTCTAGTGCATCAAACCTGTCTTCGATTCAAGCCTCTTTTCAGTCAGCTTTGCATGATGTTTCTGATTGGTGTAACCAAAACCTTATGGTCCTCCATCCTAAAAATAACAAAAGCATGTTAATTACCTCAAGACAAAAACATCAAATATAACCTCTAATTTTAAATGTTTATATTAATGACA
>CM065705.1:11424816-11427316 GCA_017654935.2 Phymorhynchus buccinoides
TTTTGGAGAGACAGAGAACGAGAACAATAACAAGAACAAGAACAACGATTTAATAAACTGGGCCATATGCCCATGTCAAACGGAACAGTGGGGTAGGGGCGATATCAAATAAGAAAAGGAACATAAATTTAGGTAAATTCAGAATAGGCCGACAAAAATCATGCAGAATTTGGCAAGCAATATACCTGAGACACTGTTGAAAACATTACTCACTTAAACAGTCGATACATTTATCGCATTCCTCACCCGCATCCCATCCCCATTGGAGAGACAGAGAGAGAGAGAGAGAGAGAGAGAGAGAGAGAGAGAGAGAGAGAGAGAGAGAGAGAGAGAGAGAGAGAGAGAGAGAGAGAGAGAGAGAGAGAGGAGAGAGAGAGAGAGAGAGAGAGAGAGAGAGAGAGAGAGAGAGAGAGAGAGAGAGAGAGAGAGAGAGAGAGAGAGAGAGAGAGAGAGAGAGAGAGAGAGAGATGTTTGGGGCTGAAACCAGATTCTTCTGTTTTCGTTAGTCTTGTTCTTTTGAAAAGACAAGCAACATACCACAGTGTACATACTGTTCGCTATGATTAATTTTGTAAACCGTTCGTGGGACGTGCCATCAAACCTCTTCAAACTTAATAAAGATTTTTTATTTTTTTGTAAATAAACAAAATGTAGTTGCATGTGTTTGTGTGTTGACTATTTGTGTACTTGTGCGTACATGTGCGCAGTCACGTACGCGCGCGCGTATGTGTGTTTGTGCATGTTTGTGGTGAACAGGTCTGCAGCTATGTGTCTGTATAATTATGTTGCACGTGTATGTCAACAGGACATGCCAAGATCCTCAGATGGAAAGGCCAAGCGGTAAGTGGGTTTGTTGTTGTTGTTCATTACGACAGTTTTGTGCACAGTGTGTGTGTGTGTGTGTGTGTGTGTGTGTGTGTGTGTGTGTGTGTGTGTGTGTGTGTGTGTGTGTGTGTATGTATGTGTGTGTGTGTGTGTGTGTGTACGTGCGTGTGCGAGCGCGCATGTGTGTGTGCGCGCGCGTGTGTATGCATATGCGTGTGTGTGTTAGTGCGTGCGTATTTACGTGTGCGCGTGTGCGTATGCCCCCAATATGCTTTGGTTTAGCATTATCATAATCAGTCTTCATTTAGCTATAGTGCATGATGATCTATATTTTAAAAACACAGCCTAATATAAACTCTCCTTCCCGTTCACTCAGGTCCTCAAACACAAAACTTCTGAAAGTTCCAAAAACAAATCTAAAATCATTTGGAGACCGCAGTTTCAGTTTCAGTGCCCCTGCTGTTTGGAATTCCCTCCCAGTCGATCTCCGCCGTGAACCAACTATCTCTAGTTTCAAAGCTAAACTCAAGACTCGCTACTTTCAAAGCTCGTTCGGTTTGTAATTGTTTCCTTCTTGATCTTGTACCTGGGTGAATGATTGGGTGATAATGTTTTGTGTGACTGCGAGTGTATCAGTGAATGGAAGCGCCTTGAGTGTAAAATAATTATAGAAAGGCGCTAATGTTATAAGCAATTGTTCTTTTTTTATTTATCCCAGATCATCCTGCTGCCAGAAGAAGTGTTCTCCAGTGGTCAGGTTCTTCACCACCCCCAGAACTGTCTGCTTCACTTCCACCGTGAGTTCCCACCAGGGACCCTTTCAGTTAGGGCATAGAGGGTCCTAGAGGAGGGACAGAGGGGTCCCCGTTGCCTTGCAGATATTGAAAGACATAATATTCCAAGTGGAATTATTGGCAAATGTATATAAATGCATAATAGTGTACACGCGCAAGGAAGTGCATGATTTTTTTTTATTGATTAAAAAAAAATGTTTTTCCAGATGTATGCTTTCAAATGAGTTCCATATAATAGTTGAAAACTGCATTCACAATCCACACGCTGTAGTACGACAAGCATTCCACACTCACGCTAAGTCACGAAGAAACCCAGACATTTCACCACCCTCGTCAAACATTAACTTGATTCTAAAAAAAATGTACAGAATTAGAAATCAGAAAAAACTGACGCTGTACGGACACATCATTTTCCATGTTTTTTTCATTGATATTGATTTCATTGATATGTTCTTTTTGCCAGGTGTTTTACCTCGCCTTCCTGACTCTGAACGGACACAATATCATTTTCCATGTTTTCATTGATATTGATTATTATGTCCATGTTCTTTTTCCCAGGTGTTTTACCTCGCCTTCCTGACTCTGAACGGACACAACATCATTTTCCATGTTTTCAGTGATATTGATTATTATTCGGTTATTATGTCCTTGTTCTTTTTCCCAGGTGTTTTACCTCGCCTTCCTGACTCTGAATGGACACAACATCATTTTCCATGTTTTCAGTGATATTGATTATTATGTCCTTTTTTTAACTCAGGTGTTTTACCTCGCCTTCCTGACTGAACGGACACATCATATTCCATGTTTTCATTGATAATATTGATTATTATGTGATTGTTCTTTTTCCAGGTGTTTTACCTCGCCTTCCTGACTCTGAACGG
>CM065705.1:11432316-11434816 GCA_017654935.2 Phymorhynchus buccinoides
GGTTGAATAATAATCATAATAATAATGCTGATCGAATGCTGTGTCAAATGCTGATCACGTACGGATCAGAGATGTACAGTCAAAAGTTTTCAACATGTGGCTACCAGTTTCAAATGCTGCTCCAGGTCAAATGCCAAAGTCAAGGTCAAGTGGCTTCAAATGTCTCACACTGCATTCCTTTGGTCATGCTGATCAAGAATGTATATAATTATGTGGGGGTAAACCCAATGGTGTTTGAAATATAGTCAGTGATATAATAAAATAAAAGTTAAAAATGTCAAGGTCAAGGTCATTAGAATAATCAATACTTTGCACCACCCGTGACCTTGAGCTAGTTTTACCAACCTGCCAGCTTTGAAGCCTGTGACTGCAAAAATATGTGGAAGGTATTGCCCCCAAACACCAATTTGACACCTCCACGGTCTGCATCCTTGACCTTGACCATGACCTTGACCTACATTAGTACCCAATAATCGGAACCACCATCAGCCAATGCACCCCCACACCAAGTTTGAACATTGTAAATCCAACAATGTGTGACTAATTTGGGGCAGTGGGTGGATGCCTCCTGCCTCCATACGGGGAGCTGGACGACCCCGCCCCCCTCCACGAGTCTCTCCCTCCCTCCCCCCCCCCCCCCCCCCCCCCCCCCCGTATACCTGGATACCTGGGAGTCTTTCATAAAAATAGTTCTCCCCTCCTTCTGGAAGCGCTGTGCTTGTAACTTCCTCTAATCTGCCACTCTCTTTGACTCTGCCTTTTTATCTTGCCTACTGTCATCTACTATCACAATGGGTACGTGTGTGTCCGTTTTCCAGTTTTCACTGGTGTCCTCGCTGCATTCAGCCGACACATTCCGATTTCGGAGGAAATAAATCTTCCAAATAACCGTTTTCTTCTTTGTGCTCCTCCAAAATCGGAATGCGTCGGCTGTAAGCAGCGGGGAGACCAGTGAAAACTAAAAACAGACACATACGTACCTTACCTATTAGGCCTTTTTGGCCTGGGAACGCAGAAGAAGAAGAAGAAGATGATGAAGTGATTAATTAACTGCCTAACTGATTGATCGATTGATTTCTTGCACGTGCAGCTGGGTGACCTAATTCCCTTCCTGGTCATCCTGTTCGTGTTCGTTCTGGCCTACGGGCTGAGTTCAGAGGCCTTGCTGCACTCGGGCACCTCCTGGCACGGCCTCTACTTCCTCTACCTGCCCAGAGTGGCCTTCTGGCCCATCTTCGGGGAGTACGGCCTGGACACCATTGATGGTAAGACTGCTACTGCTACTGCTGCTGTTACTACTGCTATTACTACTGCTGCTACTGCTACTACTGTTACTTCCTCTACCTGCCCAGAGTGGCCTTCTGGCCCATCTTCGGGGAGTACGGCCTGGACACCATTGATGGTAAGACTGCTACTGCTACTGCTGCTGTTACTACTGCTATTACTACTGCTGCTACTGCTACTACTGTTACTTCCTCTACCTGCCCAGAGTGGCCTTCTGGCCCATCTTTGGGGAGTCCGGCCTGGACACCATTGATGGTAAGACTGCTACTGCTACTGCTGCTGTTACTACTGCTATTACTACTGCTGCTACTACTACTACTACTACTACTACTACTACTACTACTACTACTACTACTACTACTACTACTACTACTACTACTGTTACTTCCTCTACCTGCCCAGAGTGGTCTTCTGGCCCATCTTTGGGGAGTCCGGCCTGGACACCATTGATGGTAAAGAAACAAGAAACAGAAGGAAAAAGATGCCGCTTAATCCCGTCAAGACATCACTTGCATGAGGCAAACATCATTCCTGGCCTGAGGTTGCCTAGAAAAATCGATAACAAATAAAACTAGCAACTAAACTCGCCTCTGTCTGTGATTCATTTTCGACAACACTACTGGTTGATCCAAGTTTAATTTTCATGTTGAAACCGTCATTATTGGCATTAAAACCGGTGTGGCGGTGTATTTTTACCTCTATGAGATAAGTAGTCCTAGCCGGAAGTAGTCCTAGCGTAGCCAATCAGAATCGTTTGTTTGTCCGCCATTGTGAATTTTACGAAACTAAGTGCATGGATTTGTACATCGATTTCTCGGCAAATATGTAGATTTACACCCTCCTGCTCTATTTCTTGGTTCTTTCCGTGGTTAGGGATAGGGTAATGGTTAGGGATAGGGTTAGGGTTAGATGGGTACAGTTCGCATGCGAGAGGTAGATATTTAATGACAGGTAATTATTTAGCATAACACCGGAATTATTAGTCTCCTTATTTACAATCACTGTTAGTGAAAACTTATTGGAGCATTTTGTGAGGCTCGTGTAGGACCGATTTCTGTGACATTTATAACATCAACAAATGAAATCAAATCGCCAAGCATAAGAGAAGGGAAGGCTGGAAGAGTGACAAAGAGACGTAACTCGAAAAACGTGGTTTGGATTGAGAAAACATGGATTCAGACAAGTTTTTGAATCAGAAATCGCTAGTCCGAGAACA
>CM065705.1:11442316-11452316 GCA_017654935.2 Phymorhynchus buccinoides
TATTTGCCTCCCCTTATTCATGTCACCATCTCCTCTCCCTCCCTCACTTGATCAAACTTTGTATTTATTTATTATAGAATGTATTTTTGTTGTTGTATGAAAGCTATTTTTTAATTATATTTGTTTATGGTATGGTATATAGTCTCATTTTTGGTGTGTTAGTTTCTGTAATGTATAGTATGTGTTGTAGGTTTTTTGTTTTGCTGTTTGTGAATGTTTTGTGACTGCTTTGTTGAATATCAAACATTGCCGTTTTGTTAGTAGTATAGCTTCAACCGGGTGTTGTTGTTTTTCTTCATGATTTACAGATCACAAGACAGCGTTCGTTACCGAGTCTTCTGGTGAGTTGACGAGAGAGAGAGAGAGAGAGAGAGAGAGAGAGAGAGAGAGAGAGAGAGAGAGAGAGAGAGAGAGAGAGAGAGAGAGAGAGAGAGAGAGAGAGAGAGAGAGAGAGAGAGAGAGAGAGAGAGAGAGAGACAGACAGACAGACAGACAGACAGACAGACAGACAGACAGAGCGATTGAGAGAGAGAGAGAAAGAGAGAGAGAGAGAGAGAGAGAGAGAGAGAGAGAGAGAGAGAGAGAGAGAGAGAGAGAGAGAGAGAGAGAGACAGACAGACAGAGAGAGAGAGAGAGGAGACAGACAGAGGAGAGAGAGAGAGAGAGAGAGAGAGAGAGAGAGAGAGCGAGAGACAGAGCAGACAGACAGAGCAGATTGAGAAAAACAAACAGAGAGAGGAGAGAGAGAGAGAGAGAGAGAGAGAGAGAGAGAGAGAGAGAGAGAGAGAGAGAGAGAGAGAGAGAGAGAGAGAGAGACAGACAGACAGACAGACAGACAGACAGACAGACAGAGCGATTGAGAAAGACAAACAGAGAGAGAGAGAGAGAGAGAGAGAGAGAGAGAGAGAGAGAGAGAGAGAGAGAGAGAGAGAGAGAGAGAGAGAGAGAGAGAGAGAGAGAGAGAGACAGACAGACAGACAGACAGAGAGCGATTTAGAAAGACAAACAGACAGAGAGAGAGAGAGAGAGAGAGAGAGAGAGAGAGAGAGAGAGAGAGAGAGTCAAATTCAAACTTGGTTATTGTTCGTCTCAATATGTTCTCAAATGTGTCTTCTTCTGTCTATCTGTCTGTCTGTCTTTATCTCTTTTATCTGTCTATCTGTCGCTTACTCTGCCCCTTTTTGGTCAGTGTCTATGTCTGTCTATGTCTACGTAGCAGGGCCCATCAGTAACATGAGAGCTGTAGAATTGATGGTTTTCCTCACTCATTGAAAACCACGGTACAGTTTAGTCTCTTGTGGAACACTATGACTCTCCAAACGAGGGGGGGGGGGGCCTTTGTACCGGCTCTGGTGCTGCAGCCGAAGGGATGGGTTGGCCTTTAGGGGACCTTCCCCAACGCCAGCTGTGTCCTCAAATCCCTTTGTCCGATAAAGTGTGGATGTACCCTGGGCAAGGCATCTCCACTGTAAACAAATTCTAGCCCAGCCCGCCAGAATAGCATCTGCCCCCTCTGATATATGGTAGTCATAGTCGGAAACGACTGACAAGTATACTATGTATGTGTTTGTCTGTCTGACTCTGTCTTGCCTCTAGCTCTCCATTTGTGTATCTGTCCTCATCCTCTCTCTCTCTCTCTCTCTCTCTCTCTCTCTCTCTCTCTCTCTCTCTCTCTCTCTCTCTCTCTCTCTCTCTCTCTCTCTCTCTCTGTCTCTCTCTCTCTCTCTCTCTCTCTCTCTCTCGTTTTCAAGGTCAAACTTCAAGGACAAGGTCAGCATGGCTATTATTTTTGTACGGGACCTTTTCCGTACCGTGATGCACCACCACAGTAAATTTGAAGCGATTCCATGCAGCAGTTCTTGAGACACAACCTTGGAGGTCGAACCCCGTGATTCGCACACACAAGCGCTCAGACAAATCCATGATTATAATGTTATAGCCCTTTTATCAGAAAACGTTGTGAGAGAAGAAAAAAAAAACCGCATTAAAAAGGAAACGTGCAAAACTTAGCGAGATATTAACGATTAATTGTTTTGGGGTTTGAACTCCTTCATCAGCATGACCTTGACCTTAAAATAAAACTAAGGCTACCAGTCGATAGGTAGTATCCTCTGAAACTTGTGTACACTAAAAGTGATTGCAACAGACTGAATGGCTTTTAAGAAAACGCGGCCGGACGAACGGACGGACGCCCGGACGGACGGACGCCCGGACGGACGGACGCCCGGACGGACGGACGCCCGGACGGACGGACGCCCGGACGGACGGACAAAACAAAAACAATACTGAGGCGGTTTTTTTATGTATCTATCATTCTTTTTTTCAGCTCCTCCGAATATGCAGGGTATGTATAAACTGTGCCTGTCTGTCTGGTCTGTCTGGTCTGTCTGTCTGGTCTGTCTGTCTGTCTGTCTGTTCGTGTGACTATTGTTGTCTTTCTGACTCTCTGACTGTTTGTCACCGCTTGTCTCTCTCGGCATCGTGCTGTCTCTGACTATCTCTGTTTCCCCCCGCCCCCTCCCCCCTCTCTCTCTCTCTCTCTCTCTCTCTCATTTTCTCTTTGTCTCTCTTAACTCTCTGTCTCTCCCCCCCCCCCCCCCCCCCCCCCCCCCCCCCCCCCCGAAGTCAGAGTTTGGTTGCCCACGTGGCGGGGTAATCAACGACGGTCACACACGTAATGTTCTCATCCCTAGCTGGTGCACTTGTGCCGAAGTGTTCAAGTGCTTCGGCTGTTGGGATGATCCCTGGAGTCGTTAAGCCAGGGAACAACAACAACAACATCAATATATAGCGATAACAATTTGTCGTCGCGTTGAAGACACAGCCATGGAGAACGTTCCAGATCTGAAGCAGTGGGAGGCCATCAGAGCTTCTCCATATTATATAATATATTATTCTATTACTATATAATGTTAATTATTTGTCGTCGTGTTGAAGACACAGCCGTCAGAGCTTCTCTATATTATATAATACAGTATTCTATTACTATATAATGTTAATTATTTGTCGTCGTGTTGAAGACACAGCCGTCAGAGCTTCTCCATAATTATCATATAATATATTATTCTATTAGTACATAATGTTAATTGTTTGTCGTCATGTTGAAGACAGCCATCAGAGCTTCTCTATAATTATTATATAATATATTATTCCATTACTACATAATGTTAATTATTTGTCGTCGTGTTGAAGACACAGCCGTCAGAGCTTCTCTATATTATATAATATATTATTCTATTACTATATAATATCAGTTATTAGGATTTTGGAGTGCTTTTATCCTATCTCTCGGGCCTTGCTGTTTATCACACGATCTCCGACCTCGTGTGATAAACAGCAAGGCTCGAGAGATAGGATAAAAGCAATATCCCATTCTAAAGTCCTAATAACGGATATATACTGATATGTATCAACAGAAAAGCAAGAAAAAGAAACAGGCTCAGATCTGCAGCGAAATGAAAACGCATACATTTTCACAACAATGGTCGCAGCACACACACTGTAACACGCATTCTTGCGCAAAGAATATAGTTCAACAAAATATAAATTTGTAACACAAATGTACTTCATAAGATGTGGTGACAAAATGTAACGTTTAAAGATAAACACAAACAGAAGCAATGAACTGAAACACTAAGGTTCGCGAGCCTTGCTGTTTATCACACTCGGTCTCCTCCGACCTCGTGTGATAAACAGCAAGGCTATCGAGATAGGATAAAAGCAATATCCCACTCCAAAATCATAATAACTGATATTATTCTATTAGTACATAATGTTAATTGTTTGTCGTCGTGTTGAAGACACAGCCGTGGAGGACGTTCCAGAGTTGAAGCAGTGGGAGGCCATCAGAGCTTCCTGCCATCTGCTGTCCCAGAACCCTCCCCCTACCTCCCCTCC
Organism: Phymorhynchus buccinoides; assembly: GCA_017654935.2. Classification (NCBI taxonomy): domain Eukaryota; kingdom Metazoa; phylum Mollusca; class Gastropoda; order Neogastropoda; family Raphitomidae; genus Phymorhynchus; species Phymorhynchus buccinoides. Next base: position 11,446,214 of record CM065705.1, read on the forward strand.
TCCCCAGCAGCAGAAAAGGTATGGGATATATTAAAAAAACACGCATTCTCCCCGAGTTATTGTTCTTTGCGTTTCCCAGGTAGTTAGCTTGTCCACTTTTATAGCGTTCTTTTCCTTTTCCTTAACCTTTTCGCTGCCAGACATTTTTCAGCAAAACAATACCATTAAACTTACCTGGTAGAGACCACAAAAAAAATCTGCAATATTGCGAATTCCTCTGTGAAATGCATAACATTAGGCCTATCCTTACTTCCCCAAATCATTAAACAAAATAGGGTCTTCAGATAACAGGCCCTGGTTTGATGCTTTTTAGTGACATGGGTGTTAGACCACTGTGGTACAAAAATGCGACATTGGCGATGAAAGGGTTAAAAGACACACTGACGTTTCACGATTAAGTCCCTTGGTGTTTGTTTCTGGGTTGCTGTGACCCACATACAAACGCACCCGATTTCAAATTGAGGCTGCTCTTTAAAATGATGTTTCGGTTTGAATTTGGGGGGCAGTTGTATGGGAGTCAAACCTGGTCAAAGCAAGATTATGTACCAGCTATTAGAGGGAAAACACGTGAAACCCGTGATTATGACACGTGATCTGGTGGGTCTTATAATTTGAGGGAGTCGTATTGAGATGTATTTAGGATGAAAGTTCAAAATGTATTTAACATCCTCCGAGTTAGAACAGGTACATATGGTACATTCACGTAAGTAAAAGATAGTGGGTTGATCCTGGAGGTACTGCAATGCCAAAATAGAGACCCGCTTCTTTTTTTTTTAAGACCCACCAGATCACGTGTCAAAATCACGGGTTTCACGTGTTTTCTTCCCTCTATGAGCTGGAAAGAAATCTTGTTTTGACCAGGTCTCACTCACTCCCATACAAATGCCCCCAAATTCAAACCGAAACATCATTCTAAAGAGCAAGCCTCCATTTGAAGTTGGGGACATATGTATGTGGGTCACAAGCTACCCAGAAAAAACACCCAAGGGACTTAAACGTGGTGCGTCAGTGTCTCTTTAAAACATTATAGAAAGAGATGTGTAATGGTCGTCGTCAGAGCCCATATTCTCCCCTGTTTGAACCTCAACCTTCTTCTTCTTCTTCTTCGATCGCTCAGACAGTTTCCTGTCAATTACGAGCGCAGATGCGTCATGCTGCCGTTATGCGCCTAACTAAGAAGTAGTTAGGCCCAAGCAAGTCCAACTTCGGCTGGAGGAAATCTTTTTGAAAGCGTTTCGCGAAAAAAAATGGCAAGAGAATGGACCGGTGGTAAGGCAGAAAGATCAGTAGACGACAGTAAGCAAAGGGAAAAGGCAGAGTTAAAAAGAGTGACAGATTAGAGGAAGTTACAAGCACAGAACTTCCAGAAGGTGGGGGAACTATTTATACAAAAGACCCCCCGGTATCCCCACGGGGGGACCTCATCCAAATAATCATCTCTACGTTGTACTTTCTGTGTGTCTTGTGTTGGTTCCAAAACCGGCTTCGGTGATCATGAGTGCGTCTTAAACTGGTAACACGGGTAGTATGTATGTAAATTAGAAGAACCTGGCGATACGATTGGCTGTTTAATATGCTCATTTACATGCTGTTTCTACCCGTGTTGATTGTTTTTAAGACGCACGCATCAATACCGTGCCGGGTGTCTGTGAGTGTCTGCGTTTGTTTTTGCGGTGTGTGTGTGTGTGTGTGTGTGTGTGTGTGTGTGTGTGTGTGTGTGTGTGTGTGTGTGTGTGTGTGTGTGTGTGTGTGTGTGTGTGTGTGTGTGTGTGTGTGAGTGTGTGTGTGTGTGTGTGTGTGTGTGTGTGTGTGTGTGTGTGTGTGTGTGTGTGTGTGTGTGTGTGTGTGTGTGTGTGTGTGTGTGTGTGTGTGTGTGTGTGTGTGTGTGTGTGTGTGTGTGTGTGTGTGTGTGTGTGTGTGTGTGTGTGTGTGTGTGTGTGTGTAGTGTAGTGTAGTGTGCACGCATGGTTGTGTGTGTGTAGTTTTATATTTGCATATACAATATGTGATTGTTGTGTGTGTGCGGGTGAGTGTGTGTGTGAGCGCACGTATATGTGTGTGTGTGTGTGTGTGTGTGTGTGTGTGTGTGTGTGTGTGTGTAGTGTAGTAGTATAATGTATTGCAGTGTGCGCACATGTTTTACATGTGCATATGTGATTGTTGTGTGTGTGCGGGTGAGTGTGTGTGTGCGCGCACGCACATGTGCTTGTGTGTGTGTGTGTGTGCGCGTGTGCGTGCGTGTGCGTAGTGTAGTGTAGTGTAGTGTAGTGTGCGCGCATGTTTGTGTGTGCATAGTTTTATATGTGCATGTGATCCTTGTGTGTGCGCGGGGGGGGGGGGGGGGGAGCACACGCACATGTGCGTTTTTGTGTGTGTGTGTGTGTGTGTGTGTGTGTGTGTGTGTGTATGTGTGTGTGTATGTGTTTATATGTGTGTGTGTATGTATGTGTGTGTATGTTTGTATGTGTTTGCGTGTGTATGTATGTGTGTGTGTGACTGTGTGTATGTATGTGTTTATGTGTGTGTGTATAAAATATATGTGTTTGTGTGTGTATATATGTATATGTGTGTACGTGTGTGTGCGCGTGCGTCTGTCTGTCTGTATGTATCTGCTTCATGTAACGTGCCCTCCTCTCTCTTGTGATGCACAGAAGTAAGACCAGCAGCAAGAAACGGACCATACAGGAGAATCTAGAAAACATGCTGCTCAGGTGGGGTCACCATCATTGATTTCATCATCATCGTCGTCATCGTCATCGATTTCATGTATCATTGATTTCATCATCATCGTCGTCATCATCATCGATTTCATGTATCATTGATTTCATCATCATCGTCGTCGTCATCATCGTCGATTTTATCATCATTACCATCATCTCCATCATCATCATCATCGTCATCATCGCCGCTTGTCGTCATCATCATCATCAGCAGCAGCAGCAGTAGTATCGTCATCGTCTTCATTCAGATCATCTTCACCATCTCCTTCATCATCGTCGTTGTCGTTTGTCATCATCATCATCATTATCATCATCATCATCTTCACCTTCATCATCATCTTCGTCGTCGTCGTTTGTCATCATCGTCATCTCCATCATCGAAGACGCCGTCGTTTTGTCATCATCATCATTATCATCATCATCGTCAACGTCACCATCATCATCATCTTCGTCGTCGTCGTTTGTCATCGTCATCATCTTCATCACAATCATCATCATTGTTGTCGTCGATTTCATCATCATTATCATCATCTCCATCATCATCATCGTCATCATCACCATCATCATCATCTTCGTTGTCGTCGTTTTCATCATCATTATCATCATCTCCATCATCACCATCTCCATCATCGTGGTCGTGGTCGTCGTTTGTCATCATCATCATCATCATCTTCTTCTTCTTCTTCACCATCTCCATAATCATCATCATCGTCGTCGTCGTTGTTGTTTGTCATCGTCTTCATCATCATCATGATCATCATCATCCTCACCGTCATCTTTGAAATCATCATCAGTGTGTAAATTATTAATAAATAAACGGGTTTTTTTTGTTGATTCTGTCTTTTGCTGTCTAAACTATTTCTCCTAATATGTTTAACTGTTGTTAAAAACAACCCAAGATTTTCGTCATTGCTTTTTATTGTTGGTGTTATTGGTGATGGTACTGCTGTTGTTATTGTTAGGTTCGGTAGTTTTATTTAACGTCTTTTCACCAATATTGATATAAGACACAACAAAGAACCAAGAACGTATTGATAATTAACAAAACTAATGCATAAAATACAACCATTTCTAGTAACAAGGAGTCAAAAAATCATAACAACTAGCGCAACGCCGACTCCCAGTAACGCCTAGTAACGGTAGCGCCTAGTAACGGTAACGCCAAGTACTGGTAACGCCGAGTACAGCAAATTTGAAGCGATTCGGTTAAGAAACGGCGGAGTCGTATAGCGCGCGCGTTTCTGAACCGATTCGCTTCCTACACGGATCGTCAGTAGCAAATATCAAAGACGATGAAAGGGCATTTGCGAAACCGCGCAAATGAATATTTCGCCCCGACTCACAGTCATTCTCGGAGTTATAAGGCCCGTTTCGTGTTTCACTAAGTCAATAGACTTTTTTTACTATATGATTTAATTTCAGTGCTATAACAGTGCAATATTATAAATTGGGCATCTCATTTCACTAAGTCAATAGACTGTTTTTCTATAAAGTGATGTTAAAATCGGGCATTCTTTCAACAAAATGATGTACTGATATAGGATTACCACAATTACAGGAAACATTATAAGAGTATTTAGTGTCCCATGCTTTTAACTTTAGTTTTATAATAATCTTGGATATATAAGCGAGGGAGGTTCAGTAAATGCAATAACTTTTCTGCACTATTTCTATCGTGAACAGACTTTTCGAAAATCAACAAAAATTCACCCGAAGACATCTTAGTTGTGGTTATTGTTGTTCCTCTTGTATTTCCTGTTTTTCTTCTTGTTTTGTTGTTTAGTGTTCTTATCGTGAGTTGTCAAGGCCCATATTTATTATCACAGGTGTTTTTTGCCTCGCGATCATTTTAAGAACAGAAAGAGAACATAAATAAATGTTAAAAAAAAAAACAACTGAAAAGATGTGTTAAACGTTTAGTTTGTTATACAATGGAGCCTCCCTATTGAGACATTGAAACAAATCAGCCAGAAAAGGTCTTAATAGGGGGGGGGGGGGGTCTTCAAGGGAGGGTCTTAATAGGGAGGGGTCTTAATTGGGAGGGGTCTTAATAGGGAGGGGTTTTAATAGGGAGGGGTCTTAATAGGGAGGGGGTCTTTTTTTTTATAGGGAGGGGTAGGGAGGGGCTTTAATAGGGAGGGGTCTTCATAGGGGGGGTCTTTATGGTGGTGGACACTCAGTAGTTTGAATATGAAAGGTGAAACAAAAATCGGTGAGAAATGTTTGGGTCTTTAATAGGGGGGTCTTTAGAGGGAGTCTTAATAGGGTTTTATAAGGGGTCTTAATAGGGAGGGGGTTCCATAGGTAGGGGTTTTATTAGGGTGTGATTGTGTGTGTGTCTTCATAGGTGTGTGTCTTGGGTGGGTGTGTAGGTGGGGTTTTATAAGGGAGGGGTCTTGTGTGTGGGGTGTTATAGGGAGGGGTCTTATAAGGGAGGGGTCTTGATAGGGTGGGTCTGTAATACGGAGGGGTCTTAATACGGAGGGGTCTTTTGTAGTGTGTGTGTCTTAAAAGGGTGGGGTATTGTATGGAAGGGTGTTATAGGAGTGTCTTGTGGAGGGGTGTTTCCGGGAGGGGTCTAATAGGGAGGGAGGGGGCGATGTGGTGGACACTCAGTAGTTGAATATGAAAGGTGAAACAAAAATCGGTGTGAAATGTTTGTGTGTGTCTTTTAGAGGGTGTCTTAATAGGGAAGGTTCCACTGTATGTGTGTGTGTGTGTGTGTGTGTGTGTGTGTGTGTGTGTGTGTGTGTGTGTGTGTGTGTGTGTGTGTGTGTGTGTGTGTGTGTGTGTGTGTGTGTGTGTGTGTGTGTGTGTGTGTGTGTGTGTGTGTGTGTGTGTGTGTGTGTGTAACTGTATGTGTGTGTGGTGAAGAAGATCGAAGACAACAAAGAAGTGCTGCAATGTCTGAACTTGTGTGTGTGCTGTCTCCAGATTTCCAACGTCCTCCGCTTGAACGGATCCAGGAAGGTTGGTGTGTGTGTGTGTTGGTTGTAGTGTGTTTACTGTCCTCATAGCCGTAGCTCTTAGGGACAACTGTGTTTCTGGTGTGTGTTTAACTGTTGGGTGTGGCCGTATGGGCGTGTTGATGGTCATGTGAGTGGGTGTGGGATGAGTTCATGGGGGGCGCTGGGTGTCGTCATGGCGGTGTTGGTGTCTTTGGTGTTAGTGTGGCGGTGTGTGTCCTGGCTTTTTTTTTGTGTTGACAGTCTTTGGCGTTAGATCTGGCAAAGAAGGTTTGCAATCCTGAACCTGAAGTATTGTAGATTTCAACGTCCTCCGCTGGACAACCAGATAGCAAAAGGTTTGCAGCTGGTTGGTTCATGGGCTCTATATTAACAATGTTAGTGTCCATATAGTTGTAGAAAGTTTTACGTCCTCAT
>CM065705.1:11457316-11459816 GCA_017654935.2 Phymorhynchus buccinoides
ACAAACGTATGGCATACTGTGGGGATTTTGATGGAACCTGCTTGACAAACGTATGGCATACTGTGGGGATTTTGATGGAACCTGCTTGACAAACGTATGGCATACTGTGGGGATTTTGATGGAACCTGCTTGACAAAAGTATGGCATACTGTGGTGATTTTGATGGAACCTGCTTGACAAACGTATGGCATACTGTGGTGATTTTGATGGAACCTGCTTGACAAACGTATGGCATACTGTGGTGATTTTGATGGAACCTGCTTGACAAACGTATGGCATACTGTGGGGATTTTGATGGAACCTGCTTGACAAACGTATGGCATACTGTGGGGATTTTGATGGAACCTGCTTGACAAACGTATGGCATATTGTGGTGATTTTCATGGAACCTGCTTGACAAAAGTATGGCATACTGTGGTGATTTTCATGGAACCTGCTTGACAAAAATATGGCATACTGTGGTGATTTTGATGGAACCTGCTTGACAAAAGTATGGCATACTGTGGTGATTTTGATGGAACCTGCTTGACAAAAGTATGGCATACTGTGGTTGTCATTGTTTGCTTTTTTACCTTGTACAATGTAGATGACCAGTGATGATCAGTGACAATGACCAGTGGTCACTTTGACTTAAAATAAAAAATATGTTTTAATAATGTTGTTGTTGTTGTCCAAACTTACATTTTGGGCGATTGTTACATTTTGGTCTTGAACAATGCACAGTGAAGAACAGACCTAATGTATCTGCGCCTTTAAATGTGCACCCTTACGGATGAGATTTTGCAAGAAACACGTCGATATCACCATGAATACACGCTTTACAGAGATCGCAACACTCACTTTGCTCTGGTTTCCTGTAAATCAAACCGTCAAATTGGCGATTCCTCCTTGGCGGAGGTGCTGGAAGTAAAATGTTTTCACCCAAAGAAAAGGCGTGTGTCGTCTCTTTTCCAATGGCCGTCTGAGTTTAGACAAATTTGTTTGCACAAAATGTTCGCAATACAAGCCTTTTTATTTTTATTTTTTTTATTTGATGCAGTTTATCTAAAGGAGTTTCGCTCACAACAAAGGAAATAGATTCTTTTCTTTTTACTGCACTACAAAAAAAGAAAAAAAAGCTTCAACTAGAATGAGTGACCTCCACCCACCCCATCCAAAATGGCTTCTCTCTCCGGCATCTCCGCCCAGGAGGAATAGCCGTTTTGACGGTTTGATTTATAGGAAACCAGAGCAAAGTGAGTGTTCCGATCCTTGAAAAGGCTGTCTTTCTGGTGATCTCGACGTGTTCCTTGCAAAAACTCACTCGTCAGGGTTCACCTTTAAGTATAATTTACAAGCTCGATCAGGGAGAAAAGTATCGTTTTTCGCTTTTTCGCTTTTAGTTTGTTCATGCCTTGAATATTTTTTCTCCTGATGCGATGTTTTTTTAGTGTCTACAGTGTGTATGTGAAAAAAGAGGAGTATGGGGGGGGGGGGGGGGGGGGGGGGCGGCCATGAGCTTTTTTGGTTTTACTTTACATTGTTAAATCGTTGCTATATTATTATTGTTTTGCTTCTTAATGTTTTGTAATAATGTTTTCTTCTACTTTATTCTTTTTTGTCAAAGCGCTCTGAGGATGAATTTTTTTCTTTTGATTTTTTTATTGTGCCATGTTCACAATTCATACTCTGGGGCGGATCAGTAAGTCGTGGAGGTGGGGACGGTCCAAGTGGGAGGTTCTGGGGCTGACGATAATCTGAATGAAAAAAGATACCATGAAGGCCTCTCCTGAGAGAATAAGCTAAAACTATGGAATAAAAATATTTGTGTCCATCTTTTTTCTTTCGTTTCTTTTTTTTTTATCTTTTGGAGGAGGGGGTGTTCCGGAACCCCTGTACACCCACCCCCCTCCTAATCCGCCTCTGATATTACAATCAGAGCGTGGAAGTGAAAGTGGGCTCAGAATATAGCCCTGTCATGAAGTCTCAGACCGATACAGAACTCCATAGCATCATCATTATCATCGTTGTCATCCGCCTCGTTTCCATCAATCATTAAAAAGAAAATAAATGTCTCCAATTCTGTGGCTTTGCATGCCCTGCTCTCATGGTGACCTCAGTTTCGGTTTCCAATCCGGTCTATGCCTTGGTGCGTTCGGGTCAAAGTCGTGGGGATCAGCGTGTTCTGGGGAGCTGTCGGTGGACGGTCGTGGTGGCGCCCTCGGAGGAGGACCTCACTCACGCTGGCTCCGCGACTAAAGTAATAGTGTCGTCGGTAGGGGGGCTTAGTAGGTGGTGTCCTGAACAGGCTCCACTGAACTCCACCGAAGTGACTCAGCAGCAGTGCAGTGTCTCTTCGGTTGGTTGCCTCCTGACGGCCTAACATAGATTCGCTCCCCTTGGACTGCTGGTGGTCTTGGATTCTGCGACTTCAACAAGCCGGGGTGTAGCTGCGAATTGGGATTCGGAATGAGCGGCGTGGTAATATGCTGTAGTAGGCCTATGTGGCTCAATTAACTGT
>CM065705.1:11462316-11479816 GCA_017654935.2 Phymorhynchus buccinoides
GGTAAGAAGCCCATGCCAATTATCGCATGAAATAAAGAAAATGTCAGTCAATTTTGCCCATGAGACGAACGCTAAGCATTAACACTCATCTCATGGGCAAAAATTGACTGAAATTTTCTTTATTTCATGAGATAATTGGCATGGGCTTCTTACCCGCCCATGGGCTTTTTACCCCGTCTTCACCTAATAATAAAGATGAGCAGCAACAAGCTTCAAGCTTGTTATATGTCTTCAAGCGATCTGTACAAAGAAAAGCGTAGCATGGATGTGCCTGGCTGCAGCAGCAGGGCAGGGCAGGGCAGGAGCCCAGGTTCTGTGGGGTAGACCTTTTTGCTGTCTGTGTGCATATTTTTGTCCAGTGTAGGGGGGGGGGGGGGCAGATGTTCTTGCTGTGTGCGAACCGTTGCATCTATGGTTATCTGTGTGGCCTATGTTTATCATGTATGTGGGGTTTTTTGTCAGTGCATGTGCGTGTCTTCATACCCTGGATGAGTCCAGTGTAGTCGGAGGCACCAGCCCACTCTTGGTACCTATATCTTCTTGCCTTGTTCGAATGTGCACTCTATGGTTATCTGTGTGGCCTATGTTTATCATGTATGTGGGCTTTTTTTGTCAGTGCGTGTGCGTGTCTTCATACCCTGGATGAGTCCAGTGTAGTCGGAGGCACCAGCCCACTCTTGGTACCTAGATCTTCTTGCCTTGTTCGAATGTGCACTCTATGGTTATCTGTGTGGCCTATGTTTATCATGTATGATTACATCCATATGTGTATGTTTTTGTCCATGCGTGTGCGCACATGTCCGTTTGCATGCTTGGGATGTGTCCAGTGTAGTGGGGTCCGGGTACCAGGCCGCTCTCTGTGGGGGTAGATCTCGCTCTGTGCAAAATGTGCATCTACGGTTATCTGTGTATGTTTATAATGTATGCTTTATGTCCATATGTGTATGTTTGTTGTCCATGCGTATGCGTGCGTGCATGTCTTCATACCCTGGATGTGTCCAGTGTAGTGAGGCACCAGCCCACTCTGGGGTGTAGATCTTCTTGCTGTGTGCGAATGTGCATCTATATGTATGTTTATAATGTATGTTGACGTCCATATGTGTATGTTTTTTGTTCATGCGTGTGCGTGCATATGCATGTCTTCATACCCTGGATGTGTCCAGTGTAGTGAGGCACCAGCCCACTCTGGGGTGTATATCTTCTTGACGTGTGCGAATGTGCATCTACTGTTTATAATGCATGCTTACGTCCATATGTGTATGTTTTTTGTCCATGCGTGTGCGCGTGCATGTGCGTGTCTTCATACCCTGGATGTGTCCAGTGTAGTCGGAGGCACCAGCCCACTCTCTGTGGGGGTAGATCGTCTTGCTGTGTGCGAATGTGCATCTATATGTATGTTTATTATGTATGTTGACGTCCATATGTGTATGCTTTTTGTCCATGCGTGTGCGCGTGCATGTGCATGTCTTCATACCCGGGATGTGTCCAGTGTAGTGGGGCACCAGCCCGCTCTCTGTGGGGTAGATCTTCTTGCTGTCCCGCGCGGTGGAGGGCGGCAGGTCCACCTGAACGGGCTGCTTAGCCACCTGGCTCTGGCGGGCGCCGTCGTCCGTGAACTCGTTCAACGCCTGGTGGGTGATGATGGGGTAGCCCAGGCCTAGCAGACCTCTGGAGCGAGGCACGAAACCCGTGTAGCCTGGTGGAAGACAGAAGAATGAAGATAAAAGGAAGGAAGAAGAACGAAAAGCAAAAAAAATAACGCATGGAGAATGTTGAAGGATAGCCCAGGCCTGAGACCTCTAGAGCGATACACGAAACCCGTCTAGCCTGGTGGAAGACAGAAAAAAGAAGAATTTTAGAAGGAAGGAAGAAGAAAGAAGATAAATGGAAGGAAGAAGAATGAAAAGTAAGAAAACCAACGCTTGGTGGGTGAGAGGATAGCCTAGGCCAAGAAGACCTCTAGAGCGAGGGACGAAGCCTGTGTAGCCTGATGGAAGACAGAAGAAAGACAGAAGGAAGAGAAAGAAAGAAACAAAACGTTTCATCATCCATGAACTCATTCATTGTCATTGACTCATGAACAATAAAAGGACAGCAAAACATGCCGAACAAGAAAGATTGGAAAAGACGGAGATAAACTACTGCATTCCCGGTTTAACTTTCAAGAAGTTTTCTTCGGTCATTTTGTTCCCAATGAATTGAAAATAAAACCCTATCAAAATAATCTAGCAAATATGCAAATTGTCTACATGTGACGCTACTGCCTCTTCACTTTGCAATAAACAAATGTGTTGACATCAGTACAAGTATTACTTTAAACAAAATGAAATTGGTTTATTGACAACGAGTCACCATACATTTAGCAGACAAACATAGCTGTGCGTGCATGCTTGCGTGCGTGCTGACCAGATATGAAGTGTTTGTTCATCAGCATTATGCAATTTTACAAACAAAGCTTGCACGTGCGCGCGTACTGACCTGACATAAAGTATGTCTAGTCGTTGTCAGCATCAGCATTATGGTAGGAAAAGATTGCTATGAATAATTTTAATGAACGTTGCAAACAATTGAAGACAACGAAGAACTATACATTCAATTTTACAAACAAAGCTTGCACTTGCGCGCGTGCTGACCTGACATGAAGTGTCTGTTGTCATTGTGAACATCAGCATTGTGGTAAAACATTTTTGCTATAAACAATTTTATAGGAACATTGTAAACTATTGAAGACAACGAAGAACCATACATTCAATTTTACAAACATAGCTAGCTGCACGTGCGCGCGTGCTGACCTGACAACGAAGTGTTTGTTGTCGTTGTCAGAATCGATGCATCAGCATCATGATGAAAAACTTTAAATCTTTTTAAGGAACATTGTAAACTATTGAAGACAACGAAGAACCATACGTTCGATTTTACAAACTTAGCTTACTGCACGTGCGCGCGTGCTGACCTGACATAAAGTGTTTGTTGTCAGCATCATGCTGAAAAACTAGAAATATATTTAAGGAACATTGTAAACTATTGAAGACAACGAAGAACCGTACATTCAATTTTTACAAACACTAGCGCAACGCCTAGTACCGGTAATGCCAAGTACCGGTAACGCTGAGAACCGGTTTTGCCGGGTCCGCGAAATATCATATTATTACTTTTGTCTCTCTCCCTCCTTCCATCTTCTTCTCTCATCCTGTTCCACCCCGTCCCTCGCTAAAGTAATCTCCGCTCTCACTCGGTGAATAGCGGGATATTGTACCTCGCCAAAGTAATCTGCGTTCTCCAAACCTTTTCTTGCCAGCGCGTGTGCAGTACTGAGTACGAGTTGTTTCTGTGTAAACTGTTTGTTGTGGACGGCTTGAAATGCCGGGTCCGCGCAAATGTAAATTGGCTCATATCGCGCGCGTTTATGAATGGATGCTGTTGATATTTTGAACCAAGATAGTCACTATCCCTGGTCATGCACGTTCCAAATTTCGAGTCAATGTCGGGTCTCGTTTCGCCGCGGTTTGTGAAAAGGTCAAGCGGCGCATATCGCGCGCGTTTATAAATCGATTCACTTTCAGTTTCGCACCCAGATAGTCACTGTCCCCAGTCATCTACCTTCCAAATTTGAAGGCAATCCGTCCAGAAATACCGGAGATATGGGAGCCAAGAGGCCGGTGGATACGCGTTTCGCGCATTTGCCAAACTGCGCAAATGACACGGCCGCCTTGGTTGCCGTTGCCATCGCCACGTTAGGGCTGATAGCAAATTTGAAGCGATTCGGTCGAAAAACGGCGGAGTTATAAGGACGGACAGTTGCCTTTTAATATAGATTGCTTGCGGCACATGCGCGCGTGCTGACCTGACATGAAGTGTTTGTTGTCGTTGTCGTTTCCCATGTAGTAAGGGGAGACGGCCGGAGGGGGCTGGGACTTGGAGACGAAAGGGTCTGCCTTCTCTGCCACAGCTTTCAACGGAGTCACTTGTTTCGTGTGCAGAGGCTAGATTGGTCAGAGTAGAAACACACACACGCCCGCGCGTGCGCGCATACACACACGCACGCACACACGCACACACGCACATACACACACACACACACACTGTCTGAATCACTTTTAGTGGAAGGACGTTACACTGAAGAAGAAAACAAAACACACACACACACACACACACACACACACACACACACACACACACACACACACACACACACACACACACACACACACACACACACACACACACACACACACACACACACGTGCGCGCGCGCATGCAAGCAAACGTAAACTTACGCATATATATGTAGGCCTACGCACTAACGCAAGTAAGCGCTAATATCCATGTGTGTAGCTTATTGACGTTTGCACACACGCACTCACACAAACGTAACCTAAAAACAACGTAACCTGTTGGCGCGCGCGCACGCGCACGCACACGCACACACACGCACACACACACACACACACACCTTACACACAAATATAAGCTTGCAAGATTACATGCTGCAGCACATAATTATGCTCGTGCGCCCAAATTAATATGTGTTTGGCCGATCATATATCACACATACAAATAAATACACACATGCGCTCATTCACACACACACACAAATACGAGCACAACGCACACACACATATATATATATATATATATATACACACACAGCACACACACACACACACACACACACACAAACGCACAGAAAAAAACAACCAATCAAACAAACGAACGAAGAGAACTTCGCGGCACTGGAACAGACTAACCAAGATCCCATCAGGCACACATCAGTATTTGGCTTGGAGGTGATTTCAATCTAGGCAACATTGACTGGAGCACATATTCATCTATCCCACCATATGCCCAGCATGCATCATCCTGCAAGAGACTACTGACCCTTAGTCAAGATACCTTCCTGACTCAAGTTGTTGACTTTCCCACCAGAGTAACAGAAGACACACAGCCAACACCTTAGACTTTACTAACAACAGCAGCCTAGTCAAACGGATAGAACCTCTGCCCGGTGTATCTGACCACGACATCATCTACATAGAGACAAGCTTAAGGCTAGAGAAGAACAGATGTCGACCCCATGAAAGTCTTTCAATACCACAAAGCTGACTTTACATCTTTCAAAGAGGGCATCCGGTAGTCAGATCTTGCCCAAGACCCCAGCAAAGCAGATAGCTTGTCTCCAAACGACATGTGGCTCGACATAAAAGACCTCATTGGTTACTTGCTGGAGAAATATGTTCCGACACGAACAGTCAACAAGAAAAAAAAATTCAAACCCTGGATCAACCAGAAAGTGAAACGCATCATCCGAAAGGTCAAACGGCTCCATAAGAAAGTGCGGAAACCAAGAGCAAAAGAAAAAGATCATCTCCGCTATTAGAAGACCAAAACAGAAGCTCAAAGAATTCAAAGGCAAGAATACTGGAAATACATCAGCACCATCATTGAACCACCTGATGAAGAATCCTGCAGTCCATCCTCTCAGAAGCGATTTTGGCACTACATCAAGTCCATCCGCAAAGACAGCACCGGGGTAGCGCCACTTAAAGAAAACGGGCGCCTCCATCCAGACCCCCAAGCAAAAGCGAATACATACTGAAAAGGCAAGATCAGTCAGTATTTGCACACGAAGACGCCAGCAACGTTCCATCCCCAGCTGGTGAACCATACCCATCAATGCCAGAGATCACAGTTAACCAGCAAGACATTGAAAAGCTGCTTAAAAACATCAACCCGAGGAAAGCAGCTGGCCCAGACGAAATCCCGGCTAAGATCCTGAATGAGTGCGCTGAAGACCTTGCGCCAATTCTTACTCAGCTTTTTACCAAATGTTGATCATTGTAATCTTAGTTTCGTTTTGTAAGTGTATGTGTGTTCCGTTCCGTCTTTTGTGTCGTCATTACGATGCTGCTTGGCTAGAAGTGCCATTTAATTAGTGTTGTTGAATCCTGAAGATTCGCTTGAATTAAAGGTCAGAACTTTCCATATTTGTGTTACTGAGCCTTTGATATGTCGTCTGCAAGAATTCAACACCAAATCACTAAAGGAAGGGGCAATACCCGACGACTGGAAAGAAGCCAATGTCACAGCTATATTCAAGAAAGGTGACCGTAACATCGCAGCCAGTTATAGACCAGTCTCGTTGACAAGCCTATGCTGTAAACTGTTAGAGCATGTCATCACAAGCAGCATGATAAAACACCTAGATGAGCACAAAATACTCTCGGACTGCCATCATGGTTTCAGAGCACGTTGCAGCTGTGAGACCCAACTCCTGACACTTACCCACGAGCTGGCCGCTGGTCTAGACAAGAGAAAACAAATAGACCTTGCTATCCTTGACTTTTCCAAGGCGTTTGACCGGGTCCCTCACCAAAGACTCCACCGTAAGCTAGACCACTACGGTGTCAGGGGACAGACCTATACTCGGATAAGAGAATTCCTGAGCAATAGGCAACAGCGGGTTGTGGTGGATGGTGAGAGATCAGAAACCGGTCCAGTCATCTCTGGAGTCCCTCAGGGCACCGTACTAGGACCAGTGCTCTTCTTGATATTCATCAATGACCCGCCTGACCAACTTCAAAGCTCAGTCCGCCTGTTTGCAGATGATGGCGTCGTTAATAGAGAGATAAAAACTCGTGAGGACTGCATCATCCTGCAAGAAGACCTTGAACGACTCGAAAAATGGGAGAAAACATGGGGAATGGATTTTCACCCAGACAAATGTAATATCATGAAAATAACAAGATCAAGAGCTCCCAAGTCATTCACGTACAAACTCAAAGGGCACATCCTGGAGTCAACGTCATCAGCAAAGTACCTTGCCTTGGGGTCCATATTTCATCGGACCTCAGTTGGAAGAACCATGTTGACTTTGCATCAAAGAAAGCGAACAGCGTACTAGGCTACTTGAGACGAAATTTGAAGACCTCTAACAGCGAGCTAAAAACCAATGCCTACAAGACCCTTGTTCGTCCCCACCTAGAGTACTGCTGCTCAGTCTGGAATTCACACCACCAGGACCAGACAAACAAGATCGAAATGGTACAGCGCAGAGCAGCCAGGTACGCAACCAGCCACTACCACAACACCAGCAGCGTGTCATCAATGCTGGATGAACTAGGATGTGAGACACTGGAATCCAAAAGGCAGAAGATCCAGATCATTATGTTGTATAAGATCTCAACAGCCTTGTGGACATCAATTGCGACCAGTATCTGACCAGCATGCCCGCTCGTACCAAAGCAAACCACAAGAACAAACTCCGACAGTTCAATCAAAACACAGTTTCAAATACAGCTTTCTTCATAGAACCATCCCCGCTTGGAACTCGCTCCCAGGCTCCTAGCTTGGCACTCTTCAAGCAGGAGCTCAACAACCTCTCATTCTAAACCTGTCACTCCATCCCCCGAAAAAAAGTGGTTAAGAAGGTTGGGGCTGTGCCAGTCTGGGTTTGTCCCCGGGGGCCGCTACGGTAGCTGGATTGGCCTGACTGGAGCCATGAAACGCTGGGGAGATCTCTATATTTTTACTTCATTTCTTTTCATTTTGTTTTATTTTTCTTCCTATCTGCTGCTCCACACCACGCTGTATAATTATCCAGTTGGACAGCTCAGCGCTACGAGTCAGATTCAGAAACAAAAATCTTACCGGAAGCATGTTGGGGTCCACGCCCTGCGTCTGTCCCGTCTGCGCAGCCTCGATGATCTTCATTTCCTGGTGCTTGGCCTGGTGCTTCCGCTGGTCGAACTCAAAGTCGGAAACGGAGTTGCGACACACGTTGGCGTAACGGTTGCCGAAAAAGTGCTGACTTCTTGGGATAAAACCTGTGGGAATGAGAGAAAAACAACAACTGGGTTTGTTTAGTTATGTTGAGATTGAAAGGGTTGATAACTTTGATACATGAACACGCACATTATTAAAATAGCTGGTTAGTGAGAACAACCGGGTTTGTTGGTTACCTTGAGATCGAAAGGGTTGATAACTAGTTTGCATGAACACGCCAGCCGTTGGTTCGTTAGATAAGAAAGCGAATATGGGTATAGCAGTACCATCGTCGTCGTCGTCATCATCACCATCATCACCATCATCATCATCGTCATCATCATCATCATTAAACTGTCTTGCCTTTTTTTTTATTTAATTGGGGGCAAAACCTTGCGAGAGAAAAAAGATTCATTATTGCCATTGTAAACAAAAAATGCGTGCATGGTTAATTTCAATTAGAGAATTTAGGAAAGAATGGATGCCCGATCTCAGACATTGCCCAAGCATCATCATCATCATCATCATCGTCGTCGTCGTCATCACCATCATTACCACCACCACCATCATCATCATCATCATCATCATCACCATTACCGATGTTTCCAGGCAACATAGTTTCCATCAGTTTTGGATTGCTCTTGTCTCGGTTCGGCTAAATCACCACCACCACCACCCCTATCATCACCATCCTCATCGTCCTCCTCTTCAACATCATTACCATCTTCATCATCGTCATCATTATACTGTTTTATCCAGGCACCATAGTCTCCTTGGTTTTGGTCCCCCAAGCTGTCCTCGGAGATTCATTATCATTGCCATCATCATCATCGTCGTCATCGTCATCATTACCATCATCATCATCATCATCTCCACCACCAGCCACCATCTTATCATCATCATCGTCGTCATCGTCATCATCATCATCATCATCTTCACCACCAGCCACCATCTTATCATCCTCATCATCACCAGCATCATAATCGTCACCATCCTCACCCTCATGCTCCTCCTCATCATCATCATCATCATCACCATCATCATTCTCATCATCATTATCCTCAACCTCATCATCAAAGTTATCATCATCATCACCACCACCACTACCATCGTCATCCACCGTTGTGGAGCAAGTTACCAACGAATAGGCAAACAAGCACCAAATACTAACATTTTCAAAAAATGTATTTGATGAATTAAATGAATGATAAAATCAAGGATGGGACATTGGAAAGCCTCGCGGCTATGTTTAGTCCCTACATCCTAACCTAACCTAACCTAGCCTTCAACATCCTCATCCTCATCCTACCGGTGTATCCGGGCACCATGGTCTCCACCAGTTTCTGGTCCCCCCAGCTCTGGTCTCGGCTCTGCAGCAAGGTCGTGCGGGCCACTTCCGCCCGGTCAGCCTCGTCCTGGTTGGGGAAGATCTGCGCCAGAACGAGGCGACCGGAACTGGCCACGTTGTCGTTGTCTAGCAGCTGGTTGGTCGTCTTGCCGAACGTCTCCCCGATGCGGTATTTGAATTGGGGGCAAAACCCGCCATAACTGCGAGAGAAAAAAGATTAATTATTTTATCGCCAAGAGTTAAAGTACTCTAGGTTCATGATCCACCTTTCCTTTCCCGTAACTGCCCTTTGACGGTTCTTCGTTAGCAACCAATATGTATGGTGGGTTAAGAATGTATTAATGTATTTACCATTTTTAGGCATTCGCTAGCAGCTGCTTGGTGGTCTTGACGTATCCCTGGATGCGGTATTTAAATTAGGAAAGAAAAACCGGCGCACTTGCAAAAGACATTTAGAATAAAGAAAATGAAGAAAGTTATTGCTAAAGAGGCTTTTGCTGAATAAAACGGGTGGTGTTTTACTTCGTGGCAAATACAATATAACTGGATGATTGTTTATAAATAGAAACAGAACACACGGAAATGTGGTGTTTTACTTCGTGGCAAATACAATATAACTGGATGATTGTTTATGAATAGAAACAGAACACACGGAACTGATTTATTTAATACAAAATGTTTAGACTTTAAGTTGTAAATACAACATTGTATTTAGATGAGAGAGGAGGGAGGTGAGAGAGAGAGGTTGAGAGAGAGAGAGAGAGAGAGAGAGAGAGAGAGAGAGAGTCGGAAGTTTAATGATGGGAGCCCCTTTCATGGGGGGAGCACATAATACAATAATAACCATGAGCAATGACGACAAACAGATTATCCATGGTAACATTACCAGAAATTTGAGAGAGAGAGAGAGAGAGAGAGAGAGAGAGAGAGAGAGAGAGAGAGAGAGAGAGAGAGAGAGAGAGAGAGAGAGAGAGAGAGAGAGAGAGAGAGAGAGAGAGAGCACTATGCCTGCAGAGATTCTTTATATGTTAGATAAAGAGAAAATGAGACATGCATTTAATGAACATACTTCTTTTGAATAGTATTTAGTTCAAATAATGCCTTTTTTTTAACAAAACGTTATTAACTGCTAGCAGGCGTTTACCAAATAGAACGACTAATATTTGAACTGGGGATTGATTAGAACCACCATACCTACAGAAACTACTGTCCGAGAAAAAAAGAGGAAATTATTCCAGAGGCTTTTCTTGAACGGAACGTGTGGTACTTGGTTTGAGTTCAAATCCGCCGGCTTCTCCACTATAAAGAAATGGCTGCCCAGCCCGCCGGAATACCAGCTTCCTCCTCTGCTATCTAGTGGCAGTCATTGTCGGAAACTACAGACAGACAACGAACCTGGAATTTTGTTTTCAGTAATGAAGAAGTTATTTGGCCTAATGAACAGGGCGTGTAATCATGAGTGCGTCTTTGACAGTCAACACGAGTAGTTGTATGCAAATTAGACTAAATAACTCCAAAAACGATTGGCGGTTTAGCCTAATTTGCATACTACTACCCCGTGTTGACGGTATAAGACGCCCGGGCTTTTAAAGGGGCACCCTGACGGATGCGTTTTGGCAAGAAACACATCCAGATCACCAGGAAAACACCCTTTACAGAGATCGCAACACTCACTTTGCTCTGGTTTCCCAGAAATCAAGCCGTCAAAAAGGCGATTCCTCCTTTGCGGAGGTGCTGGAAGTCTAATTCTTTCACCCAAAATAGGTGTGTGCCGTCTCTTTTCTAATGGACGCCTGCGTTTAGACCAATTCGTTTGCACGAACTTTTCGCAATACAAGCCTTTTTATCATTTTTTAAAAAAAATTTATACAGTTTATCTAAAGGAGTTTTGCTCACAACAAAGGAAATAGCTCCTTTTTGTTTTGCTGCACTACGAAAAAGATAAAGCTTCAACCACAATGAGTGACCCACCCCATCCAAAATTGCTACTCTCTCCGGCATCTCCGCCAAGGAAAAATCGCCGTTTTGACGGTTTAATTTATAAGAAACCAGAGCAAAGTGAATGCTCCGATCCTTGAAAAGGCTGTCTTTCTGGTGATCTCGACGTGTAGCCCCACATGGCCGAAAGGCCAAAGAGGGCGTAAAACACTATTATTATAGATCTCGACGTGTTTCTTGCGGCAAAAACTCATCCGTCCGAGTCCACCTTTAATGAATAGACAGACTGTTAGTTGAGCTGATATGAGAGCTGTCATAGTTCATTGTATTGTGCAGATTTTGTTTTATTAATAAAGAAAATAGGTTACGTAGGCTATCTATCAACAGGCTCTTACCTAATAGAATGGCTGGTATTTTAATTAGGGGGAAAACTGCCATAGGCTTTTAAGCTCACCTATTGAAAGGACATTCAATGAATGAATGAAGTTATTAACTAAACAACAGACTTCTCGGATTTGCCTTCTTATGAACAAGCCAGAGACACTCAATAGAGTCTTTAGTTCGATTTCTGACAATAGAACGTAGGCCCATATCTAATATGGTAGACCCTGTGGTATCTGAAACAGGGGCAACAAGCCATCATTTATACCTTCCTGGGGCAGTGGGTGGATGCCTCGTGCCTCCATACGGGGAGTTGGACGACCCCGACCCCTCCACGAGTTCTCTCCCCTGGAAGTGGCTTGTAACCTCCTCGGGGGTCACTCTCTTTGGGGCCTTTTTCCCTTTGCTTTCTATCATCTATATATACTATCTTTCTGACTTATTGGCCCATTCTCCTGTCAGTTTTCTGGAAGTTCCAAATATGCTTTTAACCTCCTCGAAATCGGAATGTCACTCTCTTTGAAACTGAAAACCTTTTTTAAGTCCTTTTGCTTTCTATCATACCATGACCTACAATACTATCTTTCCCTGACTTATATTGGCACATTCTCCTGTCAATTTTATTGTTTCTCTTCCAAATATTTTTTTTTCTGCTTTGAGCTCCTCCGAAATCGGAACATTACTCAAAGTTAACATTAACTGGGGAGATCAGTTGACAAACTGAAAACATTGGACACAGAAAAGTATATTAAGTCCTTTCGCGAACATTTGTCCTCTCGCGGATACCATGACCTACAATAAGCCTGGGGTCTCCCATAACCATGCTATATATATATATGTATATATTCTTGATCAGCATGTCACAACCTATTCAGATCCTGGATTTTGAACCGCCAGTGCAAACCTCCGCCAAGGAAGACTAAAACAACGACTGAAATTTCCTTTCTTCATGTCCGAGCTGTATCTCATGAACCAGTAGGTAGAATGGTTTCAAATTTTGTGTGGTAATGTAACATGGCGAGTAATGAAATAAATACTTGCAATAAATACGAAAAAAAGCAGAAACAGGGTCATTTTAGACTAATGTGCACAAAAAGTGCGCGAGAGGACTTAACACACGTGCCTTGCTACCCATTATGGCCATATGGCATGGGAACGCGGAAGAAGAAGAAGAAGAAGAAGAAGAAGAAGAAGAAGAAGAAGAAGAAGAAGAAGAAGAAGAAGAAGAGTACCTGCATAAATTGAACCAAAGACCGAAATTCAATTGTGTAGTCCTCGGTTGAACCAAATTCCAGCACTTACCCAGGGGTGTGGTAAGGGTCCTGTGTTTGAAGGATGCTCTTTCCCCGCAGTGGCATCGGCATCTTGGCTTGTAGAGATCTCTTTCCTCCCTCTCTCACAACCTTTTCACACAGACAAGAGAGAGGGACACATATTATTTGTGACCCAGCACCACGAAAGGGACATTAAGTGTCTCAAACTGACCATTCTGAGAAAATTATACATTTGACAACTTCAGACAATTCTCTTTGTAATGATACAAGAACCATTCTTGTATATTTTTCCGTTCTAGAATTATGAGCATTTAAAGTTAGTAGTGTGAGCGTCGGCCATTTTGAGAAAACACTGTCTAAAATCTAGCCTAGCTGAAGAAAACGCATTGACCTACTTGTATTAAAACACTTATAAGACCATTTAGAGACCATATTAAAGATTGTCCTTTATAAATAGGAAAGATAAGATGTTAGAGAACACAAACATGCCCATAACTAAAAATGGACAAAAAATGAGGTTTTTCTCTTTGCAAGCCTGTTGTGAGAAACTAGCCCAGTGACTTAATGTCCCTTTCGTGGTGCTGGGTCACATTTATTATGTGCATTCAGGCGCGCGCACGCACGAAAGCACATAATAGGCTAATATTGGTGATGTATGCATAAATGTATGATGCTGACACGCAAGCATGCAGGGTTTTTCGCACGTACATATGCGCTAGCGGTTGCATGCACGCACTCACGCGCACACGCACGCACGCACGCACGCACGCACGCACGCACGCACGCACGCACACACACACACACACACACACACACACACACACACACACACACACACACACACACACATTTGCACACACGCACACATACACCCAAACACACATACATACATACATACATACATACATATACTACTTTATTGGTTGTTGGGTGTTTATTTTAGTTAAACTCAGAGCAAAAAAAATGTTTATAAACCAAATACGTTGCATTTGTGATTAACTCTTCTAGCACCATGGGCGAATATATTCGCCCAAAACATCACTATACACTCCCACCAAATGCGAAAACATGCACTGCCAAGTACCCTGTCATGTGTTTTGTCTGTTTTTAGAGCTAACAATCGTCACTGTTTCTGCGATTAGAGCAATGCATGCGCACTGTTTTGTCGGTTGAGAGGTTATGGACAACTAAGAACATAAAAAGTACATGGTGTTTTAAGAGTTAAAGAAGA
This sequence comes from Phymorhynchus buccinoides, assembly GCA_017654935.2. NCBI lineage: Eukaryota > Metazoa > Mollusca > Gastropoda > Neogastropoda > Raphitomidae > Phymorhynchus > Phymorhynchus buccinoides. The sequence continues at coordinate 11,476,250 of CM065705.1, forward strand.
ATATTGTTAGGGGAAGACGGGGTAAAAAGCGCATGTGCGGGTAAGAAGCCCACCCCAATTATCTCATGAAATAAAGAACATTTCAGTCTAATTTGCCGATGAGACGAATGCTAGACATTAACGCTCGTCTCATGGGCAAAATGAGACTGAAATTTGCTTCATTTCATGAGATAATTGGGGTGGGCTTCTTACCCGCCCGTGCGCTTTTTACCCCGTCTTCCCCTACTATAATTCTGTCATTGTATTTGTTTTTTTACGAAACAGTTTGTCCTGCTTTTCTCACGGTCTTCCCCCCCCCCCATCCTCTTCCCTCTATGGCTTGTACCCACGTGTCGTCATATCCGGCCACAAGGAGCGCTCCATAGTATGGGAGACCGCCATCTTAGTCAGTAACTTTGTTTGAAAAATGCCCGATCGATGCTGTTTACACGTTTAAATTCTGATCGCTTCTCGGCCTTTTGGCTAAGACAGTGATTCAGGAACATAAATTGTTGTTTATACCCTGGTTGGTTTGTTCAGCCCGTCGTACATGGCGAAAGCCGATACGCGACGTTAAACTGAACTTCCATCCTGTTTACACACAAATCTGACTAAGATGGCGACACTTTCGTTGGAAGGGTCGAGATGCGCACGCAGGTGGGCGGGAGCCATATTGATCCTGCTCCATACTTTCCGATTCCTCCTCCTCCTCCTCCTCCTCCTCCTCCTCCTCCTCATCATCATCATCATCATCATCATCATCATCATCATCATCATCATCATTATCATCATAATAACATCATCATCATCATCATCATCACCATCATCATCGTTATCTAAACAACCTTCGTCCTCTTCCTCCTCCTCCATTCTATCATCATCATCATCATCATCATACCAACATCATCATCATCATCATCAACATTATCATCATCATTGTCGTCGTCATCATCATCAGCATCATCAGGAGCTGCTGCTTTATCCTCTTCCTTCTTCTCCTTCTCCTAATCATCATCCTTATCCATCAATTTCGTCGTCATTGTCGCTGTCTTCCAACATAATCATCATAATCATCGTCATCATAATCAGCATCATCAGGAGCTGCTGCTTTATCCTCTTCCTTCTTCTCCTTCTCCTAATCATCATCCTTATCCATCAATTTCGTCGTCATTGTCGTTGTCTTCATCATCATCATCATCATCATCATCATCATCATCATCGTCGTCGTCGTCGTCATCATCACCATCATCTATCATTACTAGGACCTTTCTACTACTACTCACCTGAAAAAACCAGCACGAAGTGATTCAAAGGCTAGCAAGACTATCTCTCTCAGTAGCGTCCGATTTTCACCGTTGGTCTATATGTGCATTTCACACTATTTGGTTTTCACAAAAGAGCTCTAGCCAATTGGCTTGGTGCCACAGCTTACTTACTAACAGAGCATTAGTATTAGTATTAGACCAGTGGTAGAGATTAGTCGCTAAGGCAGGCGCCAATAAAGCAGAAACTTAATCCGCCTTAATCCATTTTTTTACTCTCTCTGTTTCTGTCTCTGTCTCTCTCTGTGTGTCTCTGTCTCTCTGTCTCTCTGTCTCTCTCTCTCTCTCTCTCTCTCTCTCTCTCTCTCTCTCTCTCTCTCTCTCTCTCTCTCTCTATCTCTCTCTCTCTCTGTCTCTATGTGTGTGTGTCTCTCTCTCTCTCTCTCTCTGTCTCTCTCTCTCTCTCTCTCTCTCTCTCTCTCTCTCTCTCTCTCTCTCTCTCTCTCTCTCTCTCTCTCTCTCTCTCTCTCTCTCTCTCTCTCTCTCTCTCTCTCTCTCTCTCTCTCTCTCTCTCTCTCTCTCTCTCTCTCTCTCTCTCTCTCTCTCTCTCTCTCTCTCTCTCTCTCTCTCTCTCTCTCTCTCTCTCTCTCTCTCTCTCTCTCTCTCTCTCTCAAATTAAGAAAAGAAGAACTCCCATTGTGAACAGGATTTGATGACTGAAAAACTCTCAAGATTCCGTTGTGTACATCAATCTGCTTGTTGTACGCCTATTTCCGAGTTATTTTCAGTGCTCGATACCCTTTCTCCCCAAATCCTATACTGAAATGAACCTGTTGCGTTTAGTCACTGACATGTCTTCTCTCTCTCTCTCTCTCTCTCTCTCTCTCTCTCTCTCTCTCTCTCTCTCTCTCTCTCTCTCTCTCTCTCTCTCTCTCTCTCTCTCTCTCTCTCTCTCTCTCTCTCTCTCTCTCTCTCTCTCTCTCTCTCTCTCTCTCTCTCTCTCTCTCTCTCTCTCTCTCTCTCTCTCTCTCTCTCTCTCTCTCTCTCTCTCTCTCTCTCTCTGTGTCAAGTAGAACTAGGTTTGATTTTATTACGTGCATTTGTTTCCTTTCAAATAAGTTCATTATAAAGACGAGTATGTAAAGTATGATTAGGATTGATTTGTCATGTGTTTGTGCACTTCTCAATTTGTAGGGGAAGACGGGTTAAAAAGCGCATGGGCGGGTAAGAAGCCCACCCCAATTATCTCATGAAAGTGAAGCAAATTTCAGTCTCATTTTGCCCATGAGACGAGCGTTAATGTCTAGCATTCGTCTCATGGGCAAATTTGACTGAAATTTTATTTATTTCATGAGATAATTGGGGTGGGCTTCTTACCCGCCCATGCGCTTTTTACCCCGTCTTCCCCTACATGTTAAAGATGAGTATGTAAAGTAGGATTAGGTTTTTGTTAAAAATGAGTATAGTTGATAGCACTAGGTTTGATTTTGTTATTGTTGTGTTAGTATATAGGGTTGTATTTTGCATGCTTTATATTACTCTGTGTGAGCTCATTTTTGTTTTTCCTTTCCACTTTTATATGGGCTGGGGGGGGGGGGGGTTCCGAGGGCTGGATGTAAAAAAACATGTTATTGCTTGTTTTTATCCTGAATAAATAAAAATTCATTCATTCACTGACTCTCTCTCTCTCTCTCTCTCTCTCTCTCTCTCTCTCTCTCTCTCTCTCTCTCTCTCTCTCTCTCTCTCTCTCTCGTCTCTCTCTCTCTCTCTCTCTCTCTCTCTCTCTCTCTCTCTGTGTTCCACAGTACAGTAAGCTTAATTAATCCTTTCATCCGGCAGACTAAGTACGTGTCTTTCTGGTGCGCACAACATACAACACCCAGCGATTTACCTGACTTCATCTCCGCGAGGTTTTAACTTATTAACAAACTACTACCGTGGCCAGCCGCGAAGCAATAACTGGTTAATGTTTTCAGGAGCAGTCTGTTTGTTCCTAGGTGTCTATCTAGCACAGCTGTTTCGGGAGGAACATTTTAGTTCATCTATATTTTCAGAAGTTTTTTTCAAACCAACTTAAAAAAAGTTTTGGATTTATTAATGTTTTTTTAACAAAAGTATTTTAACAAAAAAACTTTGATTTTGTTTTTACCTTGTGTTTTTATCCCTTTTTAATACGTGGTAAGATTTAACGTGGTGACAGCCCTGACATGGCCTTAGTTGTCGACGGGGTTATAATTTTAATCTTAATCTTAATCTTCAAGCCAACTTTCAAGTTTACAATAAGTAACTTTTCATAAATAACGGTCAAGAATATGCTGTTAGTATG
>CM065705.1:11487316-11542316 GCA_017654935.2 Phymorhynchus buccinoides
TGCAAATAGTAACATTACATAATGTTTACATCTCTGTTTCTTTTCAATACAGTTATGATGATTCAGTTAATGTTTCTGTTTGTGACAGTCTATGCATATTGTTGCAAATGTATAATTTATGCTCCTTTCAAATTTTAGGTAATGTTATGGATAATTGTGTTTGTCGTTACATATTGCTCATGGTTATTATTGTATTATGTGTTCCCCCCATGAAAGGGGCTGTAGGCCCATATTCATTAAATTTCCGACCTCTCTCTCTCTCTCTCTCTCTCTCTCTCTCTCTCTCTCTCTCTCTCTCTCTCTCTCTCTCTCTCTCTCTCTCTCAAGCACACACTCACAGTCACACACACACACACAAACAAAACAAAAAAACAACCTGACTGGCTGGGTCACGTAGAATGGAGCACTTGGTGGTGATTATCTTTGATCTAATCTGCCCATTCTAATAATAATAATAATTCATTTATATAGCGCCTTTCTTTAGAATTAAACTCAAGGCGCTCACATTCACTGATTCACATGCAATTGGGTTAACATATACATATATTCATTCAATCATCATCTGATTAATGTGAAAAGTTAGAGAAAGAAAGCTCTTTGAAACAAGTGAGTTTTTGTTGGGGTTTTAAAAGCGGGAAGTGCTGAAATGTGACGGAGGTGAACAGGCAAGGAGTTCCAGACAGTGGGGGCACAAAAACTGAAACTGCGTTGTCCAAAAGACTTTAAATTCACTTTAGGAACTTTCAACAGTTTGGCATGGGAAGATCCAGCCCCCCCCCCCCCCCCCCCATCCCACCCACACCCATCACCCCCCCCCCCCCCCCCCCCCCCCCCCCCCCCCCCCTCCTTTTTTTCTCTCTCTTCTTATCTAAGTAGATAGATTAGGGCCGAAGTATTCCGCGCATAGTTTCCGTAGATCCCCCTGAATTTACAGTGACAGAATATTCAGCAAATGATAGTGGTCGCTTGAAGGAAAGGAAGGAAGGAACCACACACACACACAGTCTTGCACACACAGACAGACACACACACACACACACACACACACACACACACACACACACACACACAGTCTTGCACACACACACAGAGTCACACACACACACACACACACACACACACACACACACACACACACACACACAGAGTCACACACACACACACACACACACACACACACACACACACACACACACACACACAGAGAGTCACTGACACGGTCTTGCACAACACAATCTTTCTCTCTCACTCACTCTCTATCTCTCACACACACACACACACACACACACACACACACACACACACACACACACACACACACACACACACACACTGTATGTATACACACAGACACAGACACACACACACAGAGTCACAGACACGGTCTTGCACAACACAATCTTTCTCTCTCACTCACTCTCTCTATCTCTATCACACACACACACACACACACACACACACACACACACACACACACACACACACACACACACACACACAGTGATATGTGCATACACACAGTGACACACTTTCTCAGTTACTTGGCATTATTTATTTTTTTAATCTCTAGAGAGTAGTGACGGTAGTTTTGCACTACCTTAAGTGCGCAGACCCTCCACTATAGAGATATGTAAAAAAAAATTATATGCACACATATTGATACACATGTAGTAAACATGTTTTGCAAACTTAGAAGACAAATAGATCTATCTTATTTTGTGTTTTTTTGTTTTTTCCCCTGAAATTTTGTGTTCATTGTTTTGAGTCTATTTTCCCTTAATTCTAGATTTTTTATTTGATTTTTGAAATAGGTTTTGTATTAATTATTTTTTCATTTTAAAATGAATTTACCATCATGGTTTTCTATACATGCACCCAGCTTGGGTCCCAAGTGATGCTCTGTTGCAAGATTATTATATTTATTTGTGTGTGTATTTGTGTGTGTGTGTGCGTGTGCGTGTGTGTGTGTGTGTGTGTGTGTGTGTATATATGTGTGTGTGTGTGTGTGTGTGTGTGTGTGTGTGTGTGTGTGTGTGTGTGTGTGTGTGTGTATGTGTGTGACCAGGTTGGAGACGAGTACTATCTGTAGGAGCAATCGATTGTGCTTCAGAGGAAAACATCGAAATATGTCGGGAATTTGACATCACAGCCTACCCATGTATTAAGGTACTTTGTTAGTTTTTTAAAATCTTGTTTGTTTCTACTTTTTTAACGGAAAAAATGCTTTAGTATTTAGCACAAAACTTCAACATTTTTTTTATTGAGCATGATACATCCAGGTTTGTGGCAGCACTCGGTCTGAGGTTTTGATGCATAGCCTGTTGAACGTGGAAGAAGAAGAAGAAGAATTGAGCATAATAAAATGTATGATTTCTGATTTTGTTGAAATGATTCATTTCATATAACAAAATCAGAAATCATACATTTTATTATTGTCATACTATAGTATTGCATTGTATTTTGTTTTGTATTACTTAGGACTGACATGGTGTGACGTAACATTTGTTTATCTCAGTACGCTACTGTATGTTGTATTATTGTATTATATAATATATACTGTATTGTTATATTGTATTATAATTTATAATTATGTTATATATAATAATAATAGTATACTTCCTGATCCTTGAAATTTTCCCTTTTTTGCTAAACCTTATATTTAACCCTTTCACCGCCAAAGTCGCATTTTAGCACCACAATGGTTTAACACCCATGTCACTATAGGCATCAAATTGGGGTCTATTATCCAAAGACCATATTGTCTTAGTTTTGGGAAGTAAGGATAGACCTTATTTGTCACATTTTATGTATGTCACAGAAGAATCCCCAATACTGCAGATGGATTGTGTTCTCCACCCAGGTAAATTGTAATGGACATTTTTGGCTGAAATATGGCTGGCGGTGAAAGGGTTAACTCTTTGAGCAATGCTAAGTAATGCTCTTACAATAGTGAGTGACTAAGTCTGCTTGTAAATTTTATTATGAGATAATTTTAAGTGTGTTTATACAGTTTTTAAAGAGAGTGTGATTGTGAGTACATATTTAAGGAAAACATGAACTCCCAAATTCAATAGAATAGAATATGTATTCCAAGTATGGGGTCGTCATTAGATATTTCTTTTTTTCATGAAATGTCCTGGCAGCTGTTGTGTGAATCACTGAATGGCATCCAATTAAAGTGATGGAAAAGACCTCCCCCTCACCCCCCACCAACCCCAACCCCGCCCTGATCCCTTGCTATTCTCTCTTTGCCAATTCAATTCAGTTCCTTCACTATATATCAAAGGTTTGGGTGGGTTTTGTTGTCAGTTTGATGGAATATTAATGACTGCTGAGTTTGATATAGTAAATTAATAGTAAACCGCAAAGAACCATCTGTTGTACACCTGTCACAGTCTGTGTTTTCTGTACAAAGCCACCAACACATTGGATGCATTGTTTATTCATTGCCAGCTTTAGCCTGTGTCCCTGTGCAAAAGTCTTGCTGCCCAGATGATCAGCAATTGGGAAGGGTGGGAGGGGGAGGAGGGCCAGGACGAGGTTGAGACATAAGGACATGAGAAGGGAGAGGGGAGAAGGGGAGGGAAGGGGGAGGGGCTCAGGCTGATAAACTTAATGTATATTGTGTGAGATAAGGATGACGTTCGTCATTGGATTGAGTAGCAGATGAGCAGTAAAACAATGCTAAAATCTGGTATAAATCATGCTGTGCAGCAGATGTTTCTGAAGCTAAAATACATGCGTTGCAATTTCTCCCACAGGCTGCTTTAATACTGCAGCTCAATTTTCCTTATCACCACTTAATTGCCTGCCTCTGGCAATCCTGAAAAGCCAGAGTGAAAATCTGAAATGTGTTGTTCTTCATTGATCGCTCAGACAGTTTCCTGTCACTTATGAGCACAGATGCGTTATGCGCCTAACTAAGAAATAGGCCCAGCAAGTCCGACTTTGGCTCGAGGAAATCTTTTTGAAAGTGTTTCTATAAAATAAAGGCAGGAGAATGGTTCGGTAAGGCGGAAAGGTAGTAGATGACAGTAAGCAAAGGGAAAAGGCAGAGTCAAAGAGAGTGACAGATGAGAGGAAGTTACAAGCACAGAACTTCCCCTCCAGAAGGTGGGGGAACTATTTATGCAAAAGGCCCCCCCGGTATCCCCACGGGTTGGATGTTTGAGGCTAGCCAAATGTTTGTCTTGGGTGTTTTTTGATGGCTCGAGGTTTCCCCCCCACCGAGTTTCGATCCAGACAAGGACGAGGAGAAGCTGAAATTGATGGTCTTTAATTCTTAGCTAAAGTTCATGTTTCTTCATTTAACCCTTACACCGCCAACATCGCATTTTTGCACCACAATGATTTGTCGCCCATGTCACGAAAAGGCATCAAATCAGGGTCTGTTATACAAAGACCCTATTCTCTTAATTTTGGGAGGTAAAGGATAGGCCTTACTTTCAGTATGTCACAGAGGAATCCCCAATATTAGAGACAGATTATTTTCTCTACCCAGGTAAGTTTCATGGACATTTTGTGCTCAAAAATGGCTGGCGGCGAAAGGAAATATAGAAAGTGATAAAGGAAAAGCAGATTTTTGCGTTTATTGTTACATTGTGTTTGTTTGGTGGCTTTATGTTTTTACCGCCAAATTTCATTCTGGACGCTTAGAAGCTCTTCCAATGTCCTATAGGATTTAATAGGACTTTTGAGCTAAGTTAGCATCATGCTAAGTCTCATGCTATCTCGAATGCCAATAACCGTCCAGGACGCTAGACACAAAGAGAAGCCAAATTTGGTGTTGCTTGAATTAACCCTTTCACCGCCAAAGTCGCATTTTAGCACCACAGTGATTTAACACCTATGTCACTGTAAAAGGTATCAAATTGGGGTCTGTAATCCAAATACCCTATTGTCTTAATTTTGGGAAGTAAGGATAGACCTTATGTTATATATGTCACAGAAAAATCCCCAATACTGCAGATGGATTTTGTTCTACACCCAGGTAAATTTAATGGAAATTTTGGCTGAAGTATGGCTGGCGGTGAAAGGGTTAAAAAGTACTGTATTTTTAATTTTGCATTACAAAGTACCGTATTTGATGGATGATAAAGCACATCTTATTACAAGGCGTACCCCCAAATTTTACACAAAATTTCAGAATTTTTTTAATTGATTTTTTTTACTGTCTTATTAATCATACTGTAACGAGCAGAGGTCTCAGTATGGGGGAAAAGCATTGCCTTATTGGCCACTGCAAAATACACATTTTGCAAGAGTGAATGCCCTTGGTGGGTGGGAGAAGATGGTTGAGTACTCCACCAGGCCAAGCAAGAGCATAACTCTCGCCAATAACGCTATTTGAGGCCACTGAATGGCTGCCTTTTGCAAGAGTGAATGCCTTTTTGGATACTGATCAACAAGGGCTTAACTCTTGCCGTCAAAGGGCGTTAATAACCCTACTTGCAGTGCCCAATAGTTAGAAGAATATTTTTTAACGTTTGTTATTTATTGTGTGGTTTTTGCGGTTTTAGGTTTTCCCGCCAAATTTCAATCCGGAAACGGACAAAGAGAAGTTGAAAACGATGGATACCCAAGACTCCGTAGCCATGAAGAAATTCCTCCTCAACTTCGTCACTGAGCCAGAGTTTACGGCACCTGCTGTCTGGCCTCGTCTCTTGCCCCTCAGGTCAGAGAGGAGAGAAAGAAACAGGTTCGGGGGGGTGGGGGTGGGGGTGTCAGAGACAAAAAGGGGAAGATTGTTCGATTCATGCATCATGGAGCGACTTTTCCTGGTACACAAGGATTTCCTGTTTTTGAATTTTACCAGAAAAGGAATTTCCTTTTTTTTAAATTTGTGTCAAAGATCTTTGTGTGTCTAGTGTATTTTTCAAACACTTTAAAATAAGCAGTTATTGTGGAAAAAGCAAGTTAAAATACTTTAATAAATCAGTTTTTTCTTCAGCTACAGGGGAACATTACCCCTAGACCCCGACCTTTCAGGGTTTTTCTTTTTTTGTAGTTGCACCCCTGTTCATGTATTGAAAGGGACAGATAGACTGGCTCACCTCATGATAAAGAAACTCAGAAAGAGAGAGAAAGAGAGATTCATATTTGAATTTGGATCTTTAATCAATCAAGGCCACAGCCCCTCATGATGGGGTGATACAAATAAACATAATCAGACATAGTAATACACAAACAATAAACACAGAAATAGTACAGAAAAAATAAACAGAGCATTATGATATATAATATATGTGGGAATTGTCAAGGAGAGAGAGAGAGAGATCTGAGAGAGAGAGAGAGAGAGAGAGAGAGAGAGAGAGAACTTGAAAACTTTAACTTTATTTTTCAAGGATAAAGATTTTAGGCAACGCCTAGTCTTCCAATCTGTCCTTGGTACATATACGAACATAGAATACAAACATGGCAAGGCATGATATTACACATACAGATTTGAACATAAAGGTAGCACCTTTGTACATATACGAACATAGAATACAAACATGGCAAGGCATAAAATTACACATACATAATCATATAGTAAAAAGCCAAGTGTCCCTGTGTCTGTCTGAAGCACAAAACGGGCCTTATAACTCCGCCGTTTTTCGACCGAATCGCTTCAAATTTGCTGTGAGCCCTAACGGCAACGGCAACCGAAACGTGCATCCGCCGGCCTCTCGGCGCCCGTATCTCCAGTATTTCTGGACCGATTGCCTTCAAATTTGGCAGATATATGACCGGGGACGGTGACTATCAATGTGCCAAACCGGAAGCGAATCGATGCAGAAACGCGCGCGATATACGCCGCTTCACCTTTTCACAAATAACTGCCGTTTTTTAACCAAATCGCTTCAAATTTGCTGTCAGGCTTGCTGTGGCAGGGGCGAAGCATGGCAACAAATTTGAAGACAATCGGGAGAGCGCATCACTCTCAGAGCAGCGCCAACGGGAAACAGGGCCTTATAACTCCGCCATTTCTTAACCGAATAGCTTCAAATTTGCTGTACTCAGCGTTACCAGTACTTGGCGTTACCGTTTCTAGGCGTTACCGTTACTAGGGAGAGCGCATCACTCTCAGAGCAGCGCCAACGGGAAACGGGGCCTTATAACGCCGCCTTTTCTCAACCGAATCGCTTCAAATTTGCTGTACTCAGCGTTACCAGTACTTGGCGTTACCGTTGGTAGGCGTTACCGGTACTAGGCGTTACCGGTACTAGGCGTTACCGGTACTCGGTGTTGCGCTAGTTGAACATAAAGGTAGCAAAGCACAGCCCCTCATGATGGGGTGATACAAATAAACATAATCAGAGAGAGAGAGCAAGAGAGAGAGAGAGCGAGAGCGAGAGAGAGAGCATAAATCTGAGAGAGAGAGAGCAAATATTTTTACAAGCAAAATCTTGGTGCAGAGTATGGGGTGGAACAGCTGTGGAGAGAGAGAGAGAGAGAGAGAGAGCGAGCGAGAGAGAGAGAGAGAGAGAGAGAGAGAGCGAGAGAGATTACTTGATTCCTGTGTTAAAAATGGTACATAAACCAGCTAAGATCGAGAGAGTGCGTTTGAGAGAAAGAGAGACGGGGGTTATTTAGAGGTTCGGCCTGTCGTGTTTCTTGTGTTGGAAGTGGTAGATAAATGGATTAGTATCACAGAGAATGAGAGGATGGAGAGCTAGAGAGATGGTGAAAACGATGATATTGATGATGATGATGATGATGATGTTGCAGGTCTCTAGGAGATATCTGGGAGGGGGTCAGTGAGGATCACCAATTTGTGGTGGTGGTTTTCGAGGAACAAGAGGATTCTATAGTGGGACTACAGGTGTGTGTGTGTGTGTGTGTGTGTGTTGCGAAAGTGTGTGTGTGTGTGTGTGTGTGCCACTGTGTGTGTGTGCCACTGTGTGTGTGTGTGTGTGTGTGTGTGTGCCATGTGTGTGTGTGTATGTGTGTGTAACTGTATGTGTGTGCCAGTATGTGTGTGCCACTATATGCCACTGTGTGTTTGTATGTGTGTGCCACTGTGTGTGTGTGTGTATGTGAAATACTCTAATTTGTAATGGTGTTTTGTTTCTTTTGTTAAGAAGAAAAGGAATCCATAGTGAGAAAACAGGTGTGTTTGTGGGTATGCACATGCATTTGCCTACGCGTGTGCATTTGTATGCATGCCAGGGGGGGGGGGGGGGGGGGGGGGGGGGGGGGGGGGGGGGGGGGGGGGGGGGGGGGTAAATTCACTACGATCCGATTTGGACCTTTGTGAGGCATGATTGACGTGAAATTCTACTGTCTAAATACATCTGATGAAATCCTACAAGCTATGTTCACTATATTTTGTAGTCTCCCTTGCATGAATCTGATAAATTATCGGTAAAGGTCAAGATGTGCCACCCCTCCTCCATATCTCGGGTAATTGTATTTTTCCGTTTTTGCCTTTCTTACCATACATAAAGCTGTATTTTAGGAACATTTTTAGCTAATAACCTTTTTGGAATACTAACCCTATCCCTAACCCTAGCCCTAACCCTAACCCTACCCCACCACCCTATAAGACGGAAAAACGCAACGAACCACAACTGTGACAAATCGCGGTGTACTGCAGTACATAGTGGGGGGTAGGGTTAGGTTTAGGGCTAGGGTTAGGGATAGGGTTAGTATTCCAAAAAGGTTATTAGATAAAAAATGTTCCTAAAATACAGCTTTATGTATGGTAAGAAAGGCAAAAACGGAAAAATACAATTAAGCGAGAAATGCAGGGGGGGTGGCACATCTTTACCTTTACCAAATGATCTTATTTTTTGTATCGGACATTTGATTTGATTCGTGTATTGCGGTCTACATGAACATTATTGTGAGCGAAAATAGAAGAGTTATTTTTAGACGGAAGTATTCCATGTGAAGCCTGATTCACTGGCATCCTCACAATCGCATCGTATCGGGATCAACGTGTACGCACTGTAGCAGACCCTTGATACTTACTTGCGCATCTATTTTCCCCTAGGAACTGTTGGGAAATAATTAAAGGGGGTAATCTCATTGTGTGTGGGAGCATTTGGGGGTCTATGAAGCACTAAAATTCTAAAGGACCCTCTAAAAGAATGTGCAGGGGGTCCCAGGGATGCACTAGAAAAATTATTTTTAGCATTCACCATTGGGACCCTCTATCCCCGCCTCTAGGACCCTCTATACTGTAAGAGAAGGAGTCCCTGGGACCCCTTGTTTTGCGGGGTGATTGGGAGCCCTGGGGAGTGATCTTGCTTGGCAGAGTCGGACAAACAGGAAGTTACTTACATTGGCTCAATTAGCCCTCGCCTCGTGTGCTTGAGCAGACACACATGTTGAAGAATACAGTGCGTCATTCTAAAGTTGACGTCATTTATAAATATTTTTACATCTCATTTTGCAAGTTCTATCAGTGTGTTTTTTGGCCACTTACCACCCCTCATTTCTGTGTAAAAAAAAAAAATGTTTGCAAGCTGTTCACTCGCATCCTGGTTTCGCTCTTCAACGCCATGGTTGCTATTGAAAGTTTGTGAGAAGTTAATAGATGTGTGTGTGTGTGTGTCTGTCTAATTCTGTATGAAAGGGTCGGTAGTAAATAAGAGCTGTACTATATATGATTTTCTACAGTATTAGAATATCCTGGTACAGCTTAGTCTTTCGTGGAAGACTATGACTCTCTAACTAGGGAGCATTTGCACTGGATCTAGTGCAGCAGCCAGTGGTATTGGTTGGCATTAGGGGACCTTCCTCAACGCCAGTTCTTGTCCTTGAATCTCTTTTGGCCGAGAGAGTGGGGATGTACCCTGGGCAAGGCTTCTCCACTGTAAACAAATTGTAGCCCAGCCCGCCGGAATAGCAGCTGCTCCCCTCAGCTATCTAATCTGGCAGTCATTGTCAGAAACGTCAGACAGGCAACAAACAAACAAAACATTATATATATATATATATCAGGGCTCCCAATCGTCCCGCAAAACAAGGGGTCCCAGGGACTCCTTCACTTACAGTATAGAGGGTCCTAGAGTAGGGATAGAGGGTCCCAGTGGCATTGCGAATGCTAAAATGAATTTTTTAGTGCATCCCTGGAATCCCCTGCACATTCTTTTAGAGGGTCCTGTAGAATTTTAGTACTTCATAGACCCCCAAATGGTGGTCCCTGGGTATTTGGTATACTCTAGTCATAGAGACTTATCTCTGTGAAATTCGGGCTGCTCTCCCCTGGAGAGAGCGTCACCACAAGTGCAGCACCTACCCTTTTTTGTGTGTGTGGGGGGGGGGGGGGCACATTTGGAAAACCTAGCTATCAATTTCGCCATACCAGGCAGCAGGATTTCTCCGGGATTTTTGCATGCATAAAGCGCACGGGTCAGACTAGCTTTAAGTCCCCATCCAAAGGACTCGACGTTCAGTTCGATTTTTCTGTCAAACTAGAAAGAAAGGGCGAGGAGGCCGGGATTCAAACCCGGGTCACTCACGCTGCAGTCACGCATTACATTTGGGAGCCCTGTATATGTATGTACATGTTCAGTTTCCCTAAATTCCCCAGGTGATCCTGGACCTGTTGGAGTTCCCCAGCGTGCTGGTTCGGCGCATGGTGAGGAGGGATGTGGAGAAGTTTGGCAGCTTCGCTTACCCCTCCTTGTACATCATCAACAAGGACTCCTCCTTCCAGCTGCTGGCCAGGTCAGAGTGCAGTATATCACACCACACCCCACACTTAAAACCAAGAGTTCGTTCCCTCCCTGTACATCATCAACAAGGACTCCTCCTTCCAGCTGCTGGCCAGGTCAGAGCGCAGTATCACACCGCACACCACACTTTGCCACACTTAAAACCAAGAGTTCGTCCCCTCCCACAGTAGCTTTTCTCAGCTCCTTTCAGTTCATGCCTTTGTAAACACTTGTCACCAGCATATACCAATTTAAAGTGTTTTATCCATTAGGCTTACATTGTTTTATGGTGGCATGCCACTTGTAAGGTCTTTTCCTATCCCTGCCCACAATTAATGATAAGAATATTTGCCTCTGTTAAAAGAAATACCTTGAAACAAATAGCTCTCTGTGGTAAACTGAAAGGAGCTAGAATGAGGGGAATTGGTGTACTGTGCTCCCTGTACATCATCGACAAGGATTCCTCCTTCCAGCTGCTGGCCAGGTCAGAGTGCAGTATATCAGTCCAGTCCCACAACCTCGATTAAAATCTGTCTGCTGTCTCCCTTATGTCTTTCCGTCTGTTGGTCTGTTTGTCTGTCTGCCCCCCCCCCCCCCCCTCTCTCTCTCTCTCTCCCTCTCTCTCTCTGTGTCAACCAACGTGTCTGTCACTCTGTATGCCTGTCCATCTGTCCCCCCTCCCCACCCCTTTGCTCTTTTTCTTAACTTCTTCCCCCCCCCCCCCCCCCCCCCCCTTTCCCCACTTTGTCTACTCGTCTCTCACTCTTTGTCTCTCCGTTTTCTATCTGTCTTACTCTCTGCTCCTCTCTATCCCCGTCTCTATCCCCAACTCCTTCCTTCTTTTACGCTCCCTCTTCTGCTTTTCTGCATTACTTTCCATTTTTTCCTTTTTTTTTCCTTTTCTTTCTGCTTCTGCTCTCTGCCGCTACGGTCAGTGATGCACAATGGATGAGTGCATGTGAGCGCGTGCGTGTGTGTACATGTGTGTGTGTGTGTGTGTGTGTGCGTGTGTGTGTGCGTGCGTGCATGCGTGCGTGTGTGTGTGTGTGTGTTTGTGAAAGGATGGGCTGGATGGGTGTATTTTAATATTGTGAACATTTTATGTACTTGTGTATTTTTATTTCTTTATCCATTTTGTCTCACTGTTTTAAAATGATTTTACGTTATAAGTGTTTTAAAATTTTATTAGTATGTGTGTGAGTGTCATTCATTTAATGTTTATGTCCACTAATCGTGTGTGTCTGGGTGTGCGTGCGTGCGTGTGTGTGTGTGTGTGTGTGTGTGTGTGTGTGTGTGTGTGTGTGTGTGTGTGTGTATAGGTTTGTATAGGTGTGTGTGTGTGTGTGTGTGTGTGTGTGTGTGTGAATGTTTATTAATATTGAATATTATGTGCCTTTTTTGTGACTATTGTATGTACAAATTATAGTAAGTTGTTATTTTATGATGCATGCAACTGTATTTCAGTCCTATATATCTCTGTCTCTGTTTGTGTGTGTCTCTCTTCTCTCTTTCTCTGTCTGTCCCTCTGTCTGGCTCTCTGTGTCTCCGTCTCTGTCTGTCTGTCTGTATGTCTGTCTCTTTCTCCTTCTCTCTCTAGTTCTCTTTCTCTCTCGATCATTATAAGTGTGGGTGTGGGTGTGATTTGTTAATAGTGTGGCCTGGGCGTCTTTAAGTGTCCATCAGTGTGAGTGTTTCAAGTTGGTTGCGAAAGTGTACTGTAGATTATGTCATTCATTATTTGGGTGTGATTGAGAAATTGACTGAGGGATCAGGGAAGGGGGGTGTTGGTCAATGTTTAATGTATACTTTTTGTTCATTGTGTTTACTATTCATTTTAGTGATTTCTGTAAAGCGCTTAGAGCTTAAAGATTAGGCGCTATGAAAGTTGTCTTAATAAATAAATAAATCACACCGCACCCCACACTTAAAACCAAGAGTTCATTCCCTCTCTGTACATCATCAACAAGGACTCCTCCTTCCAGCTCCTGGCCAGGTTAGAGCGCAGTATATCACACCACACACCCCACACTTAAAACCAAGAGTTCATTCCCTCCCTGTACATCATCAACAAGGACTCCTCCTTCCAGCTCCTGGCCAGGTTAGAGCGCAGTATATCACACCACACACCCCACTTAAAACCAAGAGTTCGTTCCCTCCCTGTACATCATCAACAAGGACTCCTCCTTCCAGCTCCTGGCCAGGTTAGAGCGCAGTATATCACACCACACCCCACACTTAAAACCAAGAGTTCGTTCCCTCTCTGTACATCATCAACAAGGACTCCTCCTTCCAGCTCCTGGCCAGGTTAGAGCGCAGTATATCACACCACACACCACACTTAAAACCAAGAGTTTGTCCCCTCCCTGTACATCATCGACAAGGATTCCTCCTTCCAGCTCCTGGCCAGGTCAGAGCGCAGTATATCACACCACACCCCCCACTTAAAACCAAGAGTTCGTTCCCTCCCTGTACATCATCAACAAGGACTCCTCCTTCCAGCTCCTGGCCAGGTTAGAGCGCAGTATATCACACCACACACCCCACTTAAAACCAAGAGTTTGTCCCCTCCCTGTACATCATCGACAAGGATTCCTCCTTCCAGCTCCTGGCCAGGTCAGAGCGCAGTATATCACACCGCAGCCCACACCAGACCTGTTTACTCTACTCTTTTCGATAGTATTCTATTTGGACCTCTACTACTCTTCAAAATTGAAACAATTGCTCTAATTACTCATTTTGAGTGAACATTGTTTGATGGTTTAATGAATGGGACTACTCATTTCACACCAAAACTACTCATTTCAGCTATCCAGACTACTCAAGACTTGTGTAGGTGGTAAGCAGGTCTGCCCACACTTTGCCACACTTAAAACCAAGAGTTTGTTCCCTCTTCTTGTTGTTGTTGTTGTAGACGGACATGCTGGGCCTAACTATTATCCTCGGTCTCAAATCTGGTTCTTCGTTTCCAGGGGCACCAAACTGATCGACCAAGATCGGCACGCATTTGTCGGGAAGCTGCTGTCGCTGCTTCACATCAAGGACAGCCAAGGTCGACCCGTGCGCATCCACACTTCTCAAGGGAGAGGGGCGGAGGACAAGGTCGTGCACTTTGACCTTCAGGGGGGTGAAGAAAAAGAGGGGTTGATGAAAAAGGCTGAGAACATGCCTCGTGTTGCCACAACACCGTCGAGCGACGTTTTCAGGTGAGTGAGTGAGCGTGTTTGGAGCTTATTTTGCGGGGCAGTGGGTGGATGCCTCGTGCCTCCATACGACCCCGTCCCCCCTCCACGAGTCTCTCCCCGGGGAGGAGATTCCCAAAAATAGTTCCCCCACTTTCTGGAAGTTCTGTGCTTGTAACTTCCTCTAATCTGCCGCCTCTCTTTGACTCTGCCTTTTCCCTTTGCTTTCTATCATCTACTATCTTTCTGACTTATTGGCCCGTTCTCCTGCGTTGTTGTTTTTTCTATATAAAAAAATCTTCCAAATAATTGTTCTCCTCTCCTTTGAGCTCCTCCGAAATTGGAATGTGTCGGCTGTACACCAGTGAAACCAGTGGGAGACCAGTGAAAACTGAAAACCGGACACATGCTCATTCAGACCTTGCTCATTATGGCCATATGGCCTGAGAACGCAGACTTCAAAATTTTGCACAGTGCGCTCGCAAGATACCTTTTAAATCAGGGTTTTATTGCGAGTCGTATACCAATGTGAATTCTGGGGTTTTTTTTCAAATTGTTTTTTTTTTTGTGGCAAATTCCAGATTGTTCATTATAAGGGTAAACAGGTCTGGATGGTGGTAGAAAGGTGGGGTGGGGGTGAGGGGAGTTAAGGTTGAAAACCAGCCTCATGTCTCTACCACAGTGTCAAGCTACTCCGTTAGGTCACCGAAATAGCGTATTTCTGTTTGAAGTACCACATTCTTAGGCCTTTGCTCAAATAACTTTTCATTGGTTGACATTAGCTTCTAGTAGGGGCCAACAGTAACACGAGAGCTGTACAATAGATTTTTTTTTTTTTTTTTTTTTTTTTTTTAAAGAAATCTTTTTTGAAACAAAATCAGTGGAAGTCGAAAGTCAAAACTCTGTTCTATGTCGCATTTCTGCAAATGATAGATTTTATATATCGAATTTCAAATAAGTGTAAAATCAATCCTAGCAAAAGTGCTTTTAATTCTTTTTTCGGTGTAGCATATTTTTCAGACTATAATGCGCACCTTATTATCACTGCTTCAAAGGCTCTCTTCCAGACTACCTTTCCTCTCTTCTCTCTGCCTACACACCAGAACGCAACCTCAGATCAAGTAGCCTCAAACTTCTTTGCACACCTGTCATCAAATACAAAACAGTTGGAAACAGAGCTTTCCGTTTCCAAGCACCACACATCTGGAACAACCTCCCTTCCTCTCTCCGCAGCTCTCCATCTTTGTCTTCTTTCAAAACTGGCCTGAAAACTGTTCTCTTCAAAAAATACCTCTGTTGATCTCCTGTGTTTTCTCCCCTTCAGTTCACCCTCTGTGAGTTTTTGCTGAGTTGGACTATGTGTGAGAGCAGTGCGATAGTGGGCTAATTGGTTTTTTTATGGATTTTTGTATGGTTGTGTTTCCACTCTTGTATAATTATGTTGTTTTTCTTCATGATTATTGTATGTATGTTTTTTGTAAAGCGCTGTGAGTCCTGCTGCGCCAGGAGAACGGCGCTATTTAAGAGTTATTATTATTATTATTATTATTATTATTATTATTATGATGACCCCCCCCCCCACCCCCACCCCCATTTTACACAAAACTGAGATTTGTTATGATGCTTTCTTACCATGTTACCAGTCACATTATAATAATAATAATAATAACAGTACATTTATATAGCGCTTTACCTCAGATGAGCCCAAAGCGCTTTACAATCAATTATTCATCAACAGATAACAAAAAACAACATTCAAGAGTGACACCAACCACCAACAGCGCATATACAAAGCAACTCTCTCTCTCTCTCTCTAACACACACACACACACACACACACACACACACACACACACACACACACACAAACACACACACACACACACACACACACACACACACACACACACACACATAAACACACAATTATTGACGCCAACTCGTTCATACCCCATTCGGTAAGCCACAGCAACTGAGCCGCATGGACTGACCACATACACCAACACACATACACAAACACCCTCACACACAACGTACGCACGCAGACAGACACTCACACAAACACACACACATGCGTGCACACACAACCCACAAAACCAAAATACACACAAGCACACATTCATGCTCACACACACACACACACACACACACACACACACACACACACACACACACACGCACCACAAAACACAGCACAAACCTCTTAAATCAATCTTCCCTCACGTGCACACAACGATAGACAACTGATCAAATATTTAGGGCGCAGCAGGAAAAAGATGGGTTTTAAGAGAGGTTTTGAACGAGGAGACTGAGTTGGAGTGTCGGAGAGGAGAAGGCAGAGAATTCCACAGAGATGGTGCTTGACAAGAAAAAGAACGTTGGCCAGCAGATTATATGGAGCAGGGGTTTCAGTCTGGGGTAAAAAGTCACGCCTAATAGTCTATAAAATACGGTACTTTAACTCATTCAAGTTTGCTTCAAGGGAAGTAAATCTGTGTGCACATCATACCTTGGTCACTGCTAAACTCGCTTCGCTACCTTAGACCACACTTTTGCCTCTGAGTTTGCATTTTTAGTGGTTTGTAGGGGGGGAAACCAATGGCTGTTGAGAGTTTTTCTATATTAAGTCTATTATATAAAAAGTCTGATCTACCACTTCCAGATGTCTCGGCCTGAAGTAAAAACCTGTAATCTTCTTTCATTTCTCTTTTTGTTTATGTAGGTTTTGTCTGTGTGTATGGCTGGAGTGATTTGTGAGTTTTTTTAATAATTCAAAATTGTTGCGATGCGAATGAGTTAATTCGTTTTTCTGTGTAATTATCAGGGACGGTATTCATGTCGAGATAGCATGAGACTTAGCATGATGCTAACTTAGAAGCTCTTCC
Organism: Phymorhynchus buccinoides; assembly: GCA_017654935.2. Taxonomy (NCBI): domain Eukaryota; kingdom Metazoa; phylum Mollusca; class Gastropoda; order Neogastropoda; family Raphitomidae; genus Phymorhynchus; species Phymorhynchus buccinoides. The sequence goes on from CM065705.1 coordinate 11,504,027, forward strand.
AAAAGTCCTATTAAATCCTATAGGACATTGGAAGAGCTTCTAAGTTAGCATCATGCTAAGTCTCATGCTATCTCGACATGAATACCGTCCCAGGAATCTTAACTCGCATCTTTTGAAAGCAAGATTTTAATACATGCAAAACGTACACTATGTCTGGTTTTCATATGTGTGCCATTATGTATTTCTGTGTGTGTGTATGTGTGCACTTGTGTGTGCAAACTCGTGTGTGTCCCTGCCTGCATGTGTCCCTGCGCATGCAGTCCAGGGGTCCACCTGCAAGACCTGGAGTCGGGGCTGCACTACGCTTTTCGTCAGGAGATCGCCATCTGTAAGACCATCGATGGACCGAAACTGGACGCTCTTCGCAACTTTGTGTCCGCCCTGGCAAAGGTATTGTGGGTAGAGGAATGGGGAAAAGAAGGGGGGGGGGGAACAAGGAAAGGGTAATTGAGTAAAGCGGGGGTAAACAGGGAAGAAAAAGAAATCATCAGACCAAAACTGGATGCTCTTCGCAACTTTGTCCGCCCTGGCAAAGGTATTGTGGGTAGAGGAATGGGGAAAAGGGGGGGGGGGGGGGGGGGGGGGGGGGGGGGGGGGAACAAGGGAATGGGTAATTGAGTAAAATGGGGTAAACAGGGGAAAAAATGAAATCAAGAGACTGAAACTGTCGTTCTTCGCAACTTTAGGAAGAAACAGAAATCGACAGACTGAAACTTGACACTCTTCAACTTTAGGAAGAAACAGAAATCGACAGACTGAAACTTGACACTCTTCAACTTTAGGAAGAAACAGAAATCAAGAGACTGAAACTTGACACTCTTCAACTTTAGGAAGAAACAGAAATCGACAGACTGAAACTTGACACTCTTCAACTTTAGGAAGAAACAGAAATCGACAGACTGAAACTTGACACTCTTCAACTTTAGGAAGAAACAGAAATCGACAGACTGAAACTTGACACTCTTCAACTTTAGGAAGAAACAGAAATCGAGAGACTGAAACTTGACACTCTTCAACTTTAGGAAGAAACAGAAATCGACAGACTGAAACTTGACACTCTTCAACTTTAGGAAGAAACAGAAATCGACAGACTGAAACTTGACACTCTTCAACTTTAGGAAGAAACAGAAATCGACAGACTGAAACTTGACACTCTTCAACTTTAGGAAGAAACAGAAATCGACAGACTGAAACTTGACACTCTTCAACTTTAGGAAGAAACAGAAATCGACAGACTGAAACTTGACACTCTTCAACTTTAGGAAGAAACAGAAATCGACAGACTGAAACTTGACACTCTTCAACTTTAGGAAGAAACAGAAATCGACAGACTGAAACTTGACACTCTTCGTAGCTTTGATAAAATGAATACGACGGTGTGTGTTTGATGATGATTATTCTTGTTTTCTTCTCAGTATTTCCCTGGTCGTCCCCCGGTGATGAGGTTTCTGTGGAAGCTGGTCCACGGTCTCTCCCAGCAGGAGGAGGATGGTGCTCTGACCGGGGAGAAGTGGCTGAAGATGATCGACGACTTGCAGGTTGACTGACTTCCTTAAACCCTTTCACCGCCAATGTCGCCTCTTGGCACCACAGTGATTTAACACCCATGTTACTGAAATGCATCAAATGAGGGTCTGCTGACCAATTACCTTATGTTCTTAAGTTTGGGAGGTAAGGATAGGCCCTATTTTATGCATGTCACAGAGGAATCCCCAATATTGTAGACAAAATCTTTTCTCTACCCAGGTAAGTTTAATGGTAAATTTTGACTGAGGAATGGCTAGCGTTGAAAGGGTTAGCCCTTTCACCGCCAACCATATTTCAACCAAAAATGTCCATTAAATTTACATATGTAGAGAAACAAAATTATCTTCAATATTGGGAATTCCTTTGTGACATGCATAAACTAAGGCCTCTCCTTACCTCCCAAAATGAAGAACATAATGTCACTGGATACCAGACCCTCATTTGTTGTGGCATGGGTGTTATATCATTGTGGTGCCAAGAGGCGACAGTGGCGATGAAAGGGTTAAAGTTATAAATCTTTATATCTCATAAAATTATTATCCTTCTACATATAGCAAACAGAGTATCAAAAAAATGCTTAAATTATTCCTGACTATTTTGGGGCTCTAATCCAGGCCTGTGAATTGGCGGATTTCTGCGAGAAAATTTTTTTTAGGGCAGTTTTTGTTACTAAATACTTCAATTTTTATAATAATATTATATTTTAACGCTATAAAAATGAGGAGGGGGGGGATTTTCAGAGTTCTTTGTCTGACAATTCCCATGCCTGTAATCTTCCCCCATAATATTTCATCAGTTCGCTTTATACCCTATCTTTTGCTGAGCTTATTTTCTTTCGTTTTTCGTACTACCCCCTAAAGTGCAGCAGAATCTTCAACGTGATGAAGTTGGCTGCCTAAGGCGAAGAAGTCAGGCCAGCCGCCAACATCACTTACCATTTTTGTTTTAATGATGTGGGGGGTGGGGGCAGTGTGGGTGGATGCCTCGTGCCTCCATACGGGGAGCTGGACGACCCCTGTCCGTCCCCTCCACGAGTCTATCCCCGTGGGGATTCCGGGGTGACTAGGGGGGGGGGGGGGGGGGGGGGGTCTTTCATAAAAATAGTTCCCCCACCTTCTTGAAGTTTGCCTGTGTGTGGCTGACTATGTATGTATGTTAGCACGATCGTGTGTGAACGGAGGGGGGACCTAAGACCCACAAACTTTGCATGCGGATAGGTAGTTAGGATATCTAGACCAAGTTCGACAATGAAGGTCATTAGTGAAAAGGTCAAGGTCACTGGAGCCGAACATTCTGCAGCGCAGCTGGTGGTCTAGCGCTTTAACTTTTTTTTTTTTTTTTTTTTCCCTTCGCAGGATAGCGACTCGTTTCTGCCGGACCGGATCCAGTGGGTGGGTTGCCAGGGCAGCCTGCCCCGTTACCGCGGTTACCCCTGCAGCATGTGGACTCTCTTTCATACGCTCACCGTCGGCGCCTACGAGCAGACTGCCAGCGGTGAGCAAATTTTTTTTTTAACCCTCTCGCATTCGAAATTTGTTGTTACAGGAAAATAACATCTCGATTCTTTCACACATTTTCAGGGGGGAAATCTGTCTTTTGAAAGCACACGGAGTTCAAGGTCAAGTACAGTGGAACCTTCCTTATAAGACCTTCAAAAATCATCCAAAATGAGGTCTTATAAGGGAGGGGTCTTGTAAGGGAGGTAATTTTAATACTTACAAAGAAGGGCAATGTCTCGGAGAAGTAGGTCTTATGTGGGAGGGAGTCTTATAATGGGAGGTCTTATAAGGGAGGTTCCACTGTATTTTTGCTGTCTCTCTCTGTCCCCCTCTCTCTCTCTCTCTCTCTTGCTCTCTCTTTCATAAGTTTCATTTGTACTGCATGCAGCCACTTGTTTGGAACATTTTCTAAACCCAGATTCCAAAATCAAATCAAATCAAATCATCTTTATTATCTCATAACAGAGAAATTGCAACCAGGTTCACATAGGAAAAACAACAATAAACACATTTATCAACAACAATTGAAGAATATAAACTAATAACTAATAACACTGCAATATTGTAATTAACAAACTGGACGAATACGAATCACTTCTGTTTCTTCCTAAATTTCCCATGACATTTTTCACATGGCTGAGCCATTATTTATTTTTGTTTTTTCTCCAGCGGTGAACGCCCAAGAAGTTCCCCTGGCCATCCGTGGCTACATGCAGTACTTCTTCGGCTGCCAGGAGTGCTCGCGACACTTCATAGCCATGGCGACCGGCATCGAGCGGGAGATCCACCGCCCTTTGCACGCCGTGCTCTGGCTCTGGAGCGCCCACAACCGGGCCAATGGGCGTCTCCACGGCGACGCCTCCGAGGATCCTCGGCACCCTAAGATCCAGTTCCCATCCCCCAGAGATTGTCCGAAATGTCGACGACGCGATGCTTCCCCGGATAATGATGATAATAAAAACAACAGCGCAGGTGCGAACCTCGTCGTCGATCCTTACCCCGGTTGGAACGTTTCCGTCGTCGCTCTGCACCTGGTGAGGTTTTACGGGAAAGACAACATCATCGGTGACGTCGTCGTGGCAGGAAAGGAGGAGGAGGAGCATGATGGGAAAGCTGCAGGCGATGCCCTTCGATCTGCCGCGGGGCTCGGAAAGGCGGAAGATGAGAGAGAGTTAGACGGGGATGAAATGGACTGGTGGGAGAAACGTCAGCGTGAAACGGATTTAAAAAAGATCCGCGAACTGCGAAGCCAGAAAAAGCAGCAGAGGCTCGAGAAACGGGTAGCTCCTCCTCTTCCTTTGAACGGCGTCGCTTTACTACGACAAGAAAACGATCCACAGGGGGGGGTTGTGAAGCTGTCAGGGTCGAAGAAAACGGAGGAGAGCGGCACTTCGCAGAGTTTTGGGTTAGGGTGGGGGCTGAGTTCGCTGGACGTGGGCGTGTGTTTGGTGTTCTACGTGGGCTGTGCCGTCATCATCCTGGTTCTCTACTATCACTTCATAGTGCACCGGAGGTTCCGGCTGCCCCCTTGCAAAGACTGGAGCCCCCTTTGAAAGGGCTGGATGGGGAAGGGGGTGGGTGGGTAGGTTAGTGTGGGGGGGGGGGAAGCAGGGTAGGGGATTGCTTGATAATGAGCGACTTAGCAGGCTTTTTTGCCCGCCAGGTGGCATAACACTCGAGTGGGGCTAATCCTCTATTTTCTTAGTTGGGGATAAAGACACAGAGAGAGATAGGGAGGAGTCCAACCCTCTCTCTCTCTCTCACTACGCCCAACTAAGAATATAGCGTGATAAGCCCCACTCGAGCGTTATTCCCCCTGGCGGGCAAATAATCGCCATAAGTCGACCATTGGGTAGACTAGAGGTTGGGTTCTTTTTTTTTAGGGGAGAGGGAGGGTTGTGCAGACCTGCCTACTGCTACGATTTGGCCGTAGCAGCTACGAAAAATAAAGCTTGGCTACGGAGCTACGGCAACCTTAACATTGCTACGGAGAAAACAAAATGCCGCCGCATTTTATTTTTGCTTATGCCGTTCCCGGTTTTGTCTGTTTCTAAGAGCAGACGCCGTGTCACGCGCGATAACCTAGTCACTTCCGTTTTTATCAGTGACTGCGCATGCGTTCTTATTACTTTCTCTGAAAAAAATGGTGGACTCCAGCAGCAGTAGCGATTCGGGAGATGTTTCAAACGGAAAAAAACAAAACGAAAATCATCTGGCACACCATCTTGTTCTAAGAAAAAACATCGGCCTGACGCACAAGTTTTCAAAATAGCTTACACGGAGGAGTGGCCTTGCATCGTCAGAAGTCGACTTGGTGCGAACCATGCTCACTGCAACCTCTGCCATGCAGACTTCGCTGTGAATCATGGCGGTAGAGACGACCGTCAACACGTTCAATCGGCGAAACATAAACAGTACGTTTCGGCTCAGGAAGAGAACAAATTGATTGCCGTTGTTTGTGGATGCTACGAAAAAATTCGCCATGCTACTGAAAATTGATGGCTGGGCTACTGATTGGGAAAATTCCAAGTAGGCAGGTCTGGTTGTGTAATAATTTGGTACATGGGTTAAGGTTGTTTGTTCGTTGTTGTTTTTTGTATTTGATGAAAGTTCGTTTAACGTCCTCCGGCCTAGAACAGGCACGTACGGGACATTAATAACTATAAAGATAGCGGGACGATCCTGGAGGTACTGCAATACCAGGAAAGTCCTGAAGGTTTTTTTTAAACCCTTTCATCGCCACTGTCGCCTCTTGGCACCACAGTGATTTGACACCCATGTCACTGAAAGGCATCAATAGAGGGTCTGGTATCCAGTGACCTTATGTTCTTCATTTTGGGAGGTAAGGATAGGCCCTATTTTATGCACGTGAGACAGGAATCCCCAATATTGCAGACGAAATCTTTTCTCTACGCAGGTCAGTTTTAATGGTAAAGTTTGGCTGAGGAATGGCTAGCGTTGAAAGGGTTTACGATAACATTAAATGTTGTTTTTTTGTATTTGTTTTGGTTGTGTAGTTTTGAGGGGCGGGGTTGGTTGGTTTGTTGTTTGTGGGTTTTGGGGTTTTTTTCCTCAGAGCTGTTCATTGTCTGTTTTGATTTGTCAGTGGTGATCTCATGTCAAGAAAGTGTTGTTGTTAAAGGGGTACCCTGACGGATGAGTTTTTGCAAGAAATTGTTGTTAAAGGGGCACCCTGACGGATGAGTTTTTGCAAGAAACACGTCAAGATCACCAGGAAAACACTCTTTACAGAGATCGCAACATTCACTTTGGTCTGGTTTCCTAGAAATCAAACCGTCAAATCGGCGATTCTTCCTTGGCGGAGGTGCTGGAAGTCAAATTCTTTCAGTGAAAGAGAAGGCATATACCTTCTCTTTTCTAATGGCCGCCTGAGTTTAGACCAAATCGTTTGCACAAAATGTCCACAATACAAGCCTTTTTATTTTTATTATTTTTAATATTATACAGTTTACCAATAGGAGTTTCGCTCACAACAAAGGAAATAGCTTCCTTTTTTTTTTTACTGCACTACAAAGAACAAACATCAACCACAATGAGTGGCCTCCACCCATCACGTCCAAAATGGTTTCCTCTCCGGCAACTCCGCCAAGTAGGAATCACCATTTTGATGGTTTGATTTCTAGGAAACCAGAGCAAAGTGAGTGTTCCGATCCTTGAAAAGGCTGTCTTTCTGGTGATCTCGACGTGTTTCTTGCAAAAACTCATCCGTTAGGGTCCACCTTTGACTTTTATCCACTGTGCTTGTAAATCTGATTGTAAAGATGCCACTATGCGACTCTCTGCACTCTTTCTGCGTAGTAGAACTTTGTGTTCAAAAAGCTAAGAAATGATCAGGCTTCAGAATTGTCTGAGGTTCGATCCTCTGAAAACCGCAGGAAAAGGGCCACGAACACCCAAGAGAGTTGAAGGAGAATCACTCAAATTAGTTCCCAACATGACCAGAAAGGCATCATTCAGTACAACAACAAAAAAGACTCTAAGGTACTACAGTGGAACCTCCCTTATAAGACCTTCAGAAATCATCCAAAATGAGGTCTTATAAGGGAGGGGTCTTACAAGGGAGGTGATTTTAATACTTACAAAGAAGGGCAATGTCTCAGAGAAGTAGGTCTTATGTGGGAGGGAGTATTATAATGGGAGGTCTTATAAGGGAGGTTCCACTGTATTTGGGAGTGAAAATGATGCTCAGAAACAAAGGCAAACCTCTGGCACCAGAAACGAATCCTCTGCTAGAAATGTTCGATCCTTCTTCTTCTTCTTGCAGAAGACAACCACCATCATCAGAGGAGGGCGCTGTTCAGATCCGGGACTTGAAGCTCTCCATCCTCTGATATTTGCAGATCCTCTGACAATTCTGATGCCTGATGATTCAACAATAATAATAATAACAATGATAATGGATGCTTCAGTAGCGCAATATCCCACAAAACTGTGGGCTTGGTGAAATCTGAAGATAGTTTGGGTATAAAATCATGCAAGGGAACTCTAGCCACTGAGATTTTGAACCGATTTTTAGATTGTCGTTTTAGTAGAATTCTTAGGGACCAGTGTCTCTTTTTTGATTCTTCACTGAAGACGTTTTATTTGTTTTCAACTTAACAATTCTGTATGCCTGATGGTGGTGTACTTATGTGTCTTATGCACAATTCCACAGCATTCCTTTCAAACAAACAAAATTAAAAACTGTGTTAAAAACGTGCTCTTTATCGATTCTATTTCCCTTAATTTACTGTGTCTACTTAGATCGTTAAAAGAAAAGAAAAAAATGAGAACATAGATTCACTTCGTTAGCACGAGTGAGCCAAAATGGGGACCAAAGATCGAGGAACTTGAAGAGTGATAGTGGAAGCAAGAAAAAGTAACAGAAATATATTTATAAATTGCATGTGAACTGTGTGTATTTTGATTCTGAATGTTACCAAATTTTGTAATATTCCGATGTCCATGTTTGCTCGTTGTGATTATTGATGCAATAATTCTCTCATATTGGCTTTCCCTAGCAGCACGAAAACGGTCGTTTTCTCGGAAGATCATCGGCGTGATCAGTTTTCATTCATGTGTGTAAACATGTAAGGAAGACATCTTCGAAGAATGGTGTTGCTCAGTGTGTGTGTTGGTTGGTTGGCTTACCCTGGCTAAAAGACTCCAGGGATCATCCCAACAGCGAGAAGCACTTGAACACTAAGGTACAAATGCATCGGCTATGGATGAGAACATTACGTGTGTGACCGTTTTTGATTACCCCGCCATGTGGGCAGCCACACTCCGTCTTCGGGGGAGTTTAGACTGATGATGTTATGCTGGGAGCTTGTCATGGCTTAAGACAATCCCCGCACAACCATTCAGAGCATAACAACATTTTGATGTAGCCTTGGCGTTCTAGCTTATGTCAACTGGTGTGTGTGTGTCAATGTTCATATAACTTATAAATTCGTTTTTCTTATGCCAGGAGAATATTCCGACAGGAGTACACACACATGCACGGAAGGTGTGTGAGCTTTATTATAGTTGTTGTTTTTTCCCTATATGAATAGGGCATTTGCCACGAGTTTCGTTCTCTATATACTAGACTACTAATTTGCCCGCACTCGTTCTGCCCGAGTTACATACATTGACCTTTCTAAATCTAACTCTCTAAATTCAACTCGGTGAACTTCAGTGTCGCCGGCAAGCGGCAAATGCCCCATTGCACTAGAATTTACTTTGAAAAGAGCAGGGACAAGCGACGAGAAGAAATCGATGCAGACTGGGGGGAGGGAGGGGGGGAGGGTGGGGAGGGGGAGGCAGTAGGGACAGGTGAACTTCATTGTCGCCGGCAAGCGGCAAATGCCCCATTGCACTAGAATTTACTTTGAAAAGAGCAGGGACAAGCGACGAGAAGAAATCGATGCAGACTGGGGGGAGGGGGGGGGAGGGGGAGGCAGTAGGGACAGGTGAACTTCAGTGTCGCCGGCAAGCGGCAAATGCCCCATTGCACTAGAATTTACTTTGAAAAGAGCAGGGACAAGCGACGAGAAGAAATCGATGCAGACTGGGGGGAGGGAGGGTGGGGAGGGAGGGGGAGGCAGTAGGGACAGGTGAACTTCAGTGTCGCCGGCAAGCGGCAAATGCCCCATTGCACTAGAATTTACTTTGAAAAGGGCAGGGACACACGACGAGAAGAAATCGATGCAGACTGGGAGGAGGGAGGAGGGGGGGAGGGGGAGGCAGTAGGGACAGGTGAACTCAAGTGTCGCCGGCAAGCGGCAAATGCCCCATTGCACTAGAATTTACTTTGAAAAGGGCAGGGACACACGAGAAGAAATCGATGCAGACTGGGGGAGGGAGGGGAAGGGGGAGGGGGGATAGTAGGGACAGGTGTGAAGGTGGGACTATGGAGATGGAAAGATTTCAATTGGAGGAGAAATGTATACAGGGTACATCCATTGACTGTTTCATTTTTAGAGCAGTATGGATTTTTTTGCATGTTGAGGTGTTTGCATCCGATAATTTTTTGTGCTAAGATGTTTGCATATCACAGACCTGTTTACCTTTAGGATTTTGCTGTAATTTTTATGAAACAAAAGTCAAATTACGATAATTACGGCGATGAAGAAACAAAAATCATTTTTTTAAAAACACCAACCACTACAGTTACGTCGGCAAGCGATGCTTTTGAAACAATGTGGTGAAAAGTAATTCCGGTTCCCGGCATACAACGCGCGTCAATTTCTTTTCATTCTGTTTCAAGATGGCGTCAAAGTGACCACGTGGTGAGATCACAAGCAGTTTGAACAGGTTAGTAAGCTGAGTTTGAAAGAGAAAAGGCCAATACTTGGTTTAAAAAATGTTTTTAAAGGTCTCCCAGTGAACTATTGCTTGCATATAATTGTGTAATTACAAATAGTTTTCTTGTTAATCAGGTTTTGTGAAGAAAAAGAATCGGCCACGCGTTGGATTACGTGGTTTTTTTCAAAATTACTATTTTTTGTTTCAGAAATTACAAATTTGCAAAATAGGGGTAAACAGGTCTGATATGAGAATTTTGTTGAGATGTTTGCATCCGAGAATTTTGTGTGCTAAGATGTCTGCATATTATTATGAGAATTTTGTTGAGATGTTTGCATCTAAGAATTTTGTGTGCTAATATGTATGCATATTATGAGAATCTTGTCGAGATGTCTGCATCTAAGAATTTTGTGTGCTAATATGTCTGCATATTATGAGAATCTTGTCGAGATGTCTGCATCTAAGAATTTTGTGTGCTAATATGTCTGCATATTATGAGAATCTTGTCGAGATGTCTGCATCCGAGAATTTTGTGTGCTAAGATGAGAATATTATGAGAATTTTGGTGGTTTGAGAATTATTTGTTTCTTGGGTAAGGATGGATTTGGTTTTCATTTTTGTTTTGTGGTTGCTGTGAATGTCTTTTTGGTTTGTTTCTGTGGTTTTGTTTTTAATATCGTAAGGGCCATGTCTCAATCTCCTTACCATGTCAGCTCCTCATCAAGAGTGTGCTTGATGTACAATTTTGTTTTGAATGTTATCCTGATGGTCATGCTGTGATAGTGTGTGAGGTTTTGTTTTGCGTTTTGTGACTTTTTCAAAGTTATAAACTCGCATGCCAACACGTGTTTGCATGAGCTTGCACAACACTTCTGGAGAAAAAAAAAGCACAAACACGCTTTTGAATTGTACATGCTTATGCAGGTGTGTGCACGCATGCACAATACTCTCTCTCTCTCTCTCTCTCTCTCTCTCTCTCTCTCTCTCTCTCTCTCTCTCTCTCTCTCTCTCTCTCTCTCTCACACGCACATTCATGCACACATGTTCACACACAAAGACAGTCACAGCCGATATATCGTCGGTGAAATTCAAAAAACTTTGTATCTCGAATTTTTAGTTAGATACATAGTCAGCTTTCTAATTTTTCCTGCCACCTTCCACCAAAAGCTTGTATCTCTAACGACTTTCTATCTGGGATAAATGAGGTTGTGAAAATAGAAGAAAAGCTCGTAAGTCCCAAATTCAGATCTAGTTAAGGACAAAAACCTCGTATCTTCATTCTTTTCATGTCTAAAAAAATATTTGTTAAGTAATTTTAACAAAATTCAGGACTAAACTCGCATTGTCTTGAACAACGTATTCATCTTAGTTAATCAATTGTGGCCAACGCAGTTAATTTTTTTCAGTTTTTTTTCGGTTTTTTTTCAAAACTACCAAAATTGAGATATGTACAAGGTTTTTGAATTTCACCGATGTGTGTACATTTTCATTTTGTAAAATTGTTGTTTATTCTGAAAACAATAACTTAAGTTAAAAGGATTTTTTAGAAAACAAACTGTATTGTACATGTCTGCGCTTGACAAAAAAAAAAAAAAAAAGTAATTTTTCTATGAACTTATTACTTACTAGCTTACTAGCTTATTAGCTAGTAAGCTTATTAGCTTTAACTAAATCTATATGCAGCTTTGATATCCTTTTACACCGCACTCCACCTCCCTTTTATCACGATTCCTAGGCCGTGTTGTCAGGATGCATTGCGTATTGATGTACTACGCAATTGTGTTAAACGCTGTTTGAATCTTACGTGGCGATGTTAACCGCAGTTTTGTCCAAATTCCGCCGTTTTGTCTATAGACCACATCAAACCTTGTTCATTTGAACTCCTAATACACTAATTTGCAGTCAAACAGTGAAAATAGGCCAAAGTGACCACTGGTCAGTGACACTGACCACTGGTCAACCACATCAACAATTGTTCATATGATCTCCTAATATACTAATTAGCATTCAAACAGTAACATTAGGCCAAAGTGACCAGTGTGAGTGGTCAGCTTGTTATTCATTTTATTTAACAAAGATTTTTTTTTAAATGAGAACTTGTCAAGAATGAGTTTTTATAACTCCAATTTTCATTTGGACAAAACGGCGGTTCAAAATCGGGCGCCGTTTTGTCTATAGACAAAACGGCGGATTGTTGAACCGCCGTTTTGTCCAAATCATAATAGAAAATTTGGACAAAACAGCGGTTCTAGCCCCGCCGTTTTGTCTATAGACAAAACGGCGGAATTTGGACAAAACGGCGGTTAACAGCGACGATTCTGAGATGACCACATGAAGAGTAGTGAAGTTGAGAAGAGTAAAAGTTTCTGGTGATTTCGATGGTGGGTTTTTTATTATGATGATAAAGCGTGTATCGTTTGTGGGACTCCCGGTTTTGTCAGAGGAAGTTTTCTTGTGACTGGAATAGAGACCTGAGTGTCTGTCTGTCTGTCTGCGGGTATGGGTCCGTATGTAAGCAAATAGATAAATCAGACAGGACATCAGAGGAAAAACGAAATTTCCTGAAAAGTTACCAGGGGCTGGACTGTAGGTCCCTGGTTGTCCAAAAAAAACCAAATCCTGATCCTGATCCAAGAAATCAACTTTTAATGAAGTGGTGTTGGAAGTGGGCTTCATCTGAATGGGATGAACATGTTGGATTGCATTGTGGATGCGAGATGTTGTTGTTGTTGTTCTTTAATTTAACCCTTTCACTGCCCAAGTCGCATTTTAGCACCACAGTGATTTAACACCTATGTCACTAAAAGGCATCAAATTGGGGTCTATTATCCAAAGACCCTATTGTCTTAGTTTTGGGAAGTAATGTTAGACCTTATTTTATATACCTCACAGAAGAATCTACAGTACTGCAGATGGATTTTGTTCTCTATCCAGGTAAATGTAATAGACATATTTGGTTGAAATATGGTTGGCGGTGAAAGGCTTAACGTCTTTTCACTTAAAAGTGATACAGACAAACCCCTATTTTACAACCCTCTGTTAAGCGACCACCTCTCATTTGAGACCGGATTTGTTGGCACGGATGCATTTTACTATGTAAACGACCTCTCTTAAACGACTTCCTATAAAATGCGACTTACGACCGCCAATTTGTTGGTTTTTACGACCGTTGTTGTCGTCTGCATAGACTTCGAGCAAAGGGAAACAACCACGGTCAAGGGCCTGAAAGCGGAGTCGCATCCCTTGTTGTAGAAAAGATGGCGGAAAGCGTAGGAAAAGCACGAAAACCACTGACTTTGAACAAGAAAACCACTGACTTTGGACGAGAGTGGAGGTGATTAACAGAAGTCGGCGAAGTGAAACTGTAATACATCGATTGCACAATCCTATGGAGTTGGAAAGACCCAAACCCAGTTTTAATATGTCATTGTATGTGTGCATGAAGAAGAGAGTATGAACTGTGCTGAACTTTTTCTTTCTACGGCTGTCTGAAAACCTCCGTCATACGACCCCTCCAATTTACGACCGATTTTTCCGGACATTTTGGAAGTCTTAAAATAGAGGTTTGTCTGTATTAGACATGTAAAGCATGTGCGAGTGCCAACTGGGACATGACTCCTTCGCTCATGCTTCCATCAGCCACACAGAGTCTAACCCTCCATAGAATCATCACCATCAGTATCAATCCGCCTCATTTCCATCAATCATCAAAAAGAGAAAAGAAAAAAAAAGTATGCCAGTCAGTCGTTTACGACTACGACTGTCAGGTAGCAAAGGTGGCAGAGTGGTTAAGACGTTCGCCTGCCAAGTGTAATTCGTGACTGCAGCGTGAGTGACCCGGGTTCGAATCCCGGCCTCCTCGCCCTTTCTTTCTAGTTTGACAGGAAAACCGAACTGAACGTCCAGTCCTTCGGATGGGGACTTAAAGCAAGTCTGACCCGTGCGCTTTATGCACGTGAAAATCCCACGACAGTTGAAAGTCGGTAAGATCAGGGAGAAATCCCGCTGCCTGGTATGGCCAAATTGATAGCTAGGTTTTCCAAGTGTGCCCACACCCCCTCCTCACCCTGTGCCCCCCCACCTACAGCCCCCCCCCAAAAAAAAATTTTTAAATTGGGTAGGCGCTCATAGCACTTGCAGATTAGTCTCTGTGACTAGAATATACCAAATACCCACACACAAAAAATACTTTGAATAGCTGGGCCAGAATTTGTTTTTAGCAGAGATGTCTTTCCCAGAGTATGTTCCCAACTTCTTCCCCCCCCCCCCCCCCCACCCCACCCCCCCCCCCCCCCCCCCCCCCCCCCCCCCCAGATGCCACAATAATTGTGACCTCGCACCAGGAAAGGGACATTAAGTGTCGAAATGACCATTCTGAGGAAACGGTACAGTTAGAAACTTCAGACAATTCCCTTTCAAATGATTCTAAGAACCATTATTATAACGTTTTCCGTTTTAGAATTATGAGCATTTAAAGTTGGTAGGGCCAGACCTGTTTACCCCCTACGCAAGTCTTGAGTATTGTGGATAGCTGAAATGAGTAGTTTGGGCTCAAAATGTGTGGTTTTATTCATTAAACCATCAAACAATGTTCACTGAAATGAGTAATTAGAGCATTATTTTCAATTTTGAAGAGTAGTAGAGGTCCAAATTGAGTAGAATACTACTCAAAAATAGTAAACAGGTCTGGACTAGGGCGATTGTTGGCCGTTTTGAGAAATCAGTCTGAAGTTTAGCCAAGCTGAAAAAAATGCGTCAACCTCCTAATTTTAAAGCACTTTTTGGAGCATTTACAGACCATAACCCACGACAGTTGAAAGTCGGTAAGATCAGGGAGAAATCCCGCTGCCTGGTATGGCCAAATTGATAGCTAGGTTTTCCTAAAATCGTAAACAGGTCTGGACTAGGGCGATTGTTGGCCGTTTTGAGAAATCAGTCTGAAGTTTAGCCAAGCTGAAGAAAATGCGTCAACCTACTAATTTTAAAGCACTTTTTGGAGCATGTAGAGACCATAACGATGATTGTCCTTTATAAGCACGAAAGATGAGATATCAGAGAGCACGAAAATACCCATAACTCAAAACTGATAAAATTAAAAACAATTTGGACTTTGCAAGCCTGATGTGAGAAACTAGCCCTGAGACTTAATGTCCCTTTTGTGGTGCTAGGTCACAATTAAGCCAGAATTCCATATGCGCGATTTTAAAGGCGAAAATCGACAGCGATAATCGCCCGTGGTTAAAATTTATCGCCACCAACAATCACTCATTCTGTACACCCATAAGCGCGATAATCGCGACCAGTCAGTCGAAAATCGCTCGCGATTTTATTTTATCGCTTGGTGAAGCGAAAAAATATTTTTGTCGCCGTCGAAAATAGTCTGAAAGTGGATGGAGCAAAATCATCACGCGATTGTTCAGCCAGCATGGCTTCCAAAACCGTGGAGAAACATGTGGTACTCGTGAAAAACGTTGCTTGCAGTTCCGAAGGCGCGATCAGGATTTTTAGCGCGATGTTTGAATGGCGCCATCGAAAATCGCCGGCGATTGTAGCGTCAATGGAATTGCAAGCAACATTTTTCGTCGCTGTCGAAAGTCGCGGGCGATTTAAGCCAGCGAAAATAGCGCATATGGAATTCCAGCTTTATGGAGGTCTCTTCAGGATGATTGTGTGTGTGTGTTTATGTCGCTTGCATAATACACGCTCACATACTCGCACAGTGTAGGTATTGTCCCGTGTACGTTTGTGTGTGTAGGACTAGGAGGCCTAGTGTAGTAGAGTGGCACAGTGGTAACGCGTTCTCCCCGTGTCAAGTAAACCCGAGTTCGAACCTGGGTACAGGGGGGGGATTTTTCTTCTCACTTTGCACTAGGTCTTATGGTCTGAATGTGGAGTCTTTTGGGTGAGACGATAAACTGAGGTCCCGTGTGCTCATGCACTTAGCACACGTTAAACCCAGTGGCAACGAAAAAGTTGTCATTTGGTCAAAATTTACCCTCCCACCCCTTCCTCATCAGTCGCATGAAAAGAAAAAAAAGGGTGGCGCGCCTCTGGCTGCGACGCGCTCTCCAGGTGGGAGCAACCCAAATTTCACATAGATGCCTCTGTGACTATAAAGTACCTAATACCTAATATCTTGCTCTACAATCAATTCAAATGTGGTTGTGTTCAATTTTCCCGCGCTAGTGATTAGCACAGATTGAAAGAGGTGACCAAAGTCATCTTTCTTCTGCTTGCTTTTTGATTTTAGGTTAGGTTAGGTCAGGTACATTATAGCCACAGAGGCGTCTCTGTGAAATTCGGGTTGCTCCCACCTGGAGCCAGAGCCAGAGGTGCGCCACCCAATTTTTTTTTTTTTTTTGCATGCGATTTTTGTGTGACTGATGAGGGAGGGGGGGGGGGGGGTAATTTTTGACCAAATGACAACTTTTTTGTTGCCACTGGGTTTAACGTGTGCTTAGTGCATGGGCACACAGGACCTCGGTTTATCGTCTCGTCCGAAAGACTCCACGTTCAGACCGCAAGGCCTAGTGCAAAGTGAGAGGAAAAATCCCCTGTACCCAGGTTCGAACTCGTGTTTACTTGACACGAAGCGATCGCTCTACACTTTTATTTTAGCAAATTGATCATTAGAATAATGTATTGTGAAAATTTTTACTTTATAAATAAATAATTTAAAACAAAAACGATTGTTGAAAGATGAAAGAAACAGAGATAATGTAGAATTTTTTTTAACTCAATTTAGTGAAAAGAGAAACGAAAACAACACGAAAAAAAAAAAGGGAGATTGAAGTTGCGTTAAGGTAAGATGTAGAGATTATAAATGTTCTGATGTGATTTTTCACTGTTTTTACATACTTGGTTGACTAAAGTTTGGCTACTTACTTGACCAAGTACTGTTTTACAACATTGAAAAAAGATTTTTACAAGAAAAAAAAGGCAAATGTTTTATTTAAATCCTGTGCAATGTTTAGGCTACTTTATTTATTGTGCTCCCCCTGCGGGCTTCCACCTTGTCGTGGTGGGGGAGCTTTAAACTAAGAGTAGCCCCTCATCCCCATGTTTCATTCTCTCCATCCTCATTCACAATTTATGACATGCCAGTTGTTTTTTATTGTTCACTGGCTTTCACGGGCGAGACCTTACGCACTTGAGCGGGCACAAGTTGCCCATTCTGCAGTGCATATTTGCCTATAATGGCCTTTTTTAATATTTTATTTTTACTAGGATGTGTTTCTTATCCTTTTTTACTGGTTTTTTTTTATAACCTGGATCCGATAAGTAGAGTAGAGTGGCTCAACGTTTCCAGCACTGTGTGAAATTATGAGCTACAGCAGACACGCCTACCCCCAAATTTGCTTTTCAGGAACACTCCCACTCAAAATCCGTAACCGAGCATGATTTTCAGGAACATAGCTTCCGTCCAGCATCCATCTTCATGGAATTCGTGCACTCCGACGCTTGAAGCTGCCAAGCGCGTAGCCGGTCAAATTTTGGCTCGACCTTGGTGAAAGACGATTGGTTGAAAAGCTCTCTCGGGAAAACTTCGGGGCTGACTTTCGTAAGCTTTCGGTATTGTTCGCAGACGCTAAACCACCAGCCGGCATCGTAATTTTTTGTTGTTGATGTTTTAATTTTTCCCGTAACATGCGCCTGTTTTTCGTATTTTCGGAACACACTGCCAAAATCAATACATTTCTGTAACAAATACGGATAACCCGTGACGGTAGGCATGTCTGCTATAGGGTACTAATGATGAAGATGCCGTGTCGTGAATTGCACCGTTTATTTGTATGCTGTTTCCAGGTTTTTGGACGTTGTTAAGAATCATTGATGTGTGTTTTGTTATACATGGTCGAACTTTACGCGGTGACAGTCCTGAGATTACCATAGCTCTTGACGGGACTATAACAAACTAATTTACTGTGCACCAAATCACTGCTTTTTCAGAAATTATATAAACTCACGGGCATTTGTGCATGTACTGTACCTGATTTTGCACTTGTTACGTGGCACATTATCTACTAAAACATGTACGTTACGTTGTGGTACATCGCTTTTGATTGAGAAACTGCGTGCGTAAAGGTCTCTGTATACACATGAACATTTTTCACTCTTTCCTCATGGCAGCACACAGTGATAGGCCAGTCATTGCATATCACTGTGTTGCTATGGGGAAAGAGTGACAAATGTTCATGTGTATACAGACACCTTTAGTAAGTATGTGTGTGTGCGCGCGTCTGCGTGCGTGCATGTTTGCCTGCTCTCACATTCTCTCGTCTCTTCACCCGTTTCAGTTATTTTAAATCTTACAGACCTGCCACATTCTGAGAATAAAAAAGAGGAGCGAGAATCTAGGGGCTGGCACTGGCCCCCCAGTAAAATCCATTGCCACTTCGAAATGTGCGGCCTTCTCTTTTGTTCTTCAAACATGCAGTCGTTTTTGTCAGTTTGAGATCCATTTTAGAGTAAGAAATATTGACCATTGTCAATTTGAGATCCATTTTAGAGAGTGAAATATTGACCAATCTACAATATTTGTTGGTCATTTAGCCTGAGATAGGCCTATGCTTCGTGTAGCCCCTCACTGTCTCATGCTGACCCTTAGATGTCCATTAGCTGGTGCTTTGAATGCATGCTCTTTGTTGTGAAATTGAGTGGAAAATGTATACAAGACAGATTTTAAAATATAGGAGCTGGGGAGGTTGCAAGAGGAGCTAGGAGCAATGCTCAACATATCTGAGCTGCTCCTCTGAAATCGGAGCAAGTGGCAGGTATGATCTTACTCTGGAGAAAAAAGAAAGAAGAAACAAATTGGTTGTTTTGATGCGTTTCGTGATTTTGTCGTTCTTTTTTTTCTTTCTTTCCAATTGTTTGTTTTGAAATCTTCCTCGAAGCCATGCTAAAAGCATCACAGAATGCTTTCAGGGTTCATACAGATTGTTCATACCAAAATTCACAAACTTTCAAAGACCCTTTATCCTATTTTCAAAGACCTCTCACGATTGTTTTGCACCGAGTGTAGAACGCCTGTTGTTTGTCAGCAGCGAGCTTTCACAGCCGCTTCTTGTACTCTGCTTTTTCAAGCCACTTCCTTGTTGAAATGGCAGCTGCCTGGCATTTTCAACTTCTTTTGCTTCGATCACGATCACTCAAGTAGCACCGGTGCAGCCAAAAGACCCGGATATAGCGAAGGGAACGAACTCTTGACAAATCGAGGAAGTCTGCTAGACGAAACTAGATTCTAGACAGAACTAGATTGTCGAAACGTGTATATCGGGAAAATAATAAAATTAAATTGCTTCTTTATTGATTCTGGAAGCAAACCAAAAACATTTTACGTCGTCAATGACTTTTTTAAGGCGTCAATGACTTTTTTACGTCGTCAATGACTTTTTTAAGGCGTCAATGACTTTTTTAAGGCGTCAATGACTTTTTTAAGGCATCAATGACTTTTTTAAGGCGTCAATGACTTTTTTAAGGCGTCAATGACTTTTTTAAGGCGTCAATGACTTTTTTAAGTCGTCAATGACTTTTTTAAGGCGTCAATGACTTTTTTAAGGCGTCAATGACTTTTTTAAGGCGTCAATGACTTTTTTAAGGCGTCAATGACTTTTTTACGTCGTCAATGACTTTTTTAAGGCGTCAATGACTTTTTTAAGGCGTCAATGACTTTTTTAAGGCGTCAATGACTTTTTTACGTCGTCAATGACTTTTTTAAGGCATCAATGACTTTTTTAAGGCGTCAATGACTTTTTTAAGGCGTCAAAGACTTTTTCACAAACCATTTCACGATTTTCACAGACCAGAGCCAATTTTCAAAGACTTGAAGATGGCACTCCATTTCTCAAAGACCTTCAAAGACTGCATGAACCCTGGCTTTATATTACATGCACAGGGGTGCTCTCCCCAAATGAAAAAAACCCTGAAAGGCAGGGGTCCAGGGACCCATGGCCCTGGCAGGGTACAGGGGCAGAGCCCCGTCGGACGATTCAGGGGTGCCAAGTTTAGTTAAGAGAGAGAGATAAACAGTTAAAATGATAGTCAGAGACAGTTTGAGTCTGATAAGCCTTGTAAAATGATTACATTGCCTTTGTAAACTTCCAAGTAGTAGTAGTAGTAGAGGGACTGGCTTCTGCCTAAGCCTCGCGGCTTATATGTCCCATCCAGAATGTTTTCTCTAATAAGGTTGCATTTGCATGCGAAAAACAACCAAACTATGATTGCAATATCAATCATCATAATTATAAAACATTTCACTAAAATTTTCATTTTTGTCAAGTAGATTTTTGAAGGCGTTAGTAGATGGTGCATTTTTTAGTTCAGGTGGCAGTGAGTTCCAGGAGTTAGCAACTCTGTTACTAAAACAATGCTTTCGTTTGTTAGTATTAAACCGTTGAACTTGTACTTTCCTGTTAGAACTTTCCAAGATAGAACAACTAAGTTCAAAACGCCCCAAATCGCTTGTGGTCATTTTTTTTTTTTTTTTGATGAATTTTTTAAAAGTTCAGTTTCTGGTCAAATCAAAAATACTGAAATCAGTGTAAAAATGAAAGAGTAGCACCCATGCCTGCATTCCAACACTCACGCTACTTTCATTCGCATTGCGCTCGTCATCGTTTCGTTTCCCCTCACACAAAAATGCCTTGACAATGCTTCGTACAATTCACATTTTTATTGCCTTATGTTGATTATCTTTTAGGTTTGCCGTTCAAAATCATGATTAATGAAAAACGGAACCAAAAATAATACAGTGGAACCTTCCTTATAAGACCTTCAGAAATCATCCAAAATGAGGTCTTATAAGGGAGGGGTCTTATAAGCAGACCTGTTTACTCTATTCTTTTCGAGTACCGGGTAGTATTCTACTCAATTTGGACCTCTACTACTCTTCAAAATTGAAAATAATGCTCTAACTACTCATTTTCAGTGAACCTTGTTTGATGGTTTAATGACTAAAAATACACATTTTGCACCAAAACTACTCATTTCAGCTGTGTAGGGGGTAAACAGGTCTGTGACTAAGGGAGGTAATTTTAATACTTACAAAGAAGGGCAATGTCTCGGAGAAGTAGGTCTTATGTGGGAGGGAGTCTTATAAGGGGAGGTCTTATAAGGGAGGTAATTTTAATACTTACAAAGAAGGGCAATGTCTCAGAGAAGTAGGTCTTATGTGGGCGGGAGTCTTATAAGGGGAGGTCTTATAAGGGAGGTAATTTTAATACTTACAAAGAAGGGCAATGTCTCAGAGAAGTAGGTCTTATGTGGGAGGGAGTCTTATAAGGGGAGGTCTTATAAGGGAGGTAATTTTAATACTTACAAAGAAGGGCAATGTCTCAGTAGGTCTTATGTGGGAGGAGTCTTATAGGTCTTATGGAGGTAATTTTAATACTTACAAAGGAGGGCAATGTCTCGGAGAAGTAGGTCTTATGTGGGAGGGTTTTATAATGGGAGGTCTTTAAGGGAGGTAATTTTAATACTTACAAAGAAGGGCAATGTCTCAGAGAAGTAGGTCTTATGTGGGAGGGAGTCTTATAATGGGAGGTCTTTAAGGGAGGTAATTTTCATACTTACAAAGAAGGGCAATGTCTCAGAGAAGTAGGTCTTATGTGGGAGGGAGTCTTATAAGGGGAGGTCTTATAAGGGAGGTTCCACTGTAGTAACAAGAAAAGAGTGCAGAATCTTATTTTATTTCACACAATATTTTTAACAAGCACATTTTGCACCATTGGTCAGGAAAAGGTAAACGGAACATAGCATACTCACACACGCATGCACTCGCACACATGCACACACTCACACTCCCCTCGTACCATCTTGTTCAAGTGAAATATATGCACCTGTCATCAAAAAGTTAAACAAAAATTTATAACAAAAACCATTTCACAAAAAAAGGAAGCAGTTTTTCAATATTATTTTTTGTACGTTAAAGTTGTCCTTGATTCACGAACAAATAAATTTTTAAAAAGCAAATGGATGTACTTATGTATATCAATGCTGTTTCCTGTGTTTAGTACAATACTTTCGATGGCAGATACATATTTTGTTAAACGAGACCCTTATTTTAATAGTTATATATTTTTTTCAAGAAAAAGCAAAATCACTTGTATATTCACCAACACACCACCCTACCACACACACGCACACACACACAAATAAATAATGTATATTTACATACACAAATATTTCATCCACATGTTACCTCAAAAACGTTCACCCTCTCGCATCAAAGCAGCAGCAGTACAATTTGATTTCATGAGTAAGGAAAAAACCAACAGAATATCATTTAAATCATCATATTTCAATGACTCTTGGTGTGCTTTATATTTACAGGGATGCAAGTTGGAGGAGATAACAAAACCTGAAACTATAATTCTTGAAACCCCTGAAAGAATTGTGAAAACCAAAAACCTGAAACAACTGACATGAAATTTCTGAAACCTCCAGATTTATCTTTGTATAAATTGGGCTGCTCTCCCCCAGAGAGCGCGTCGCCGCAAGTGCAGCACCTACCCAATTTTTTTTTTTTTTTTTTTTGGGGGGGGGAGGGCACAGGGTTTGTGTGGCACACTTGGGAAACCGAGCTATCAATTTGGCCATACCAGGCAGCAGGATTTCTCCCTTCTCTTACCGACTTTCAACTGCCGTGGGATTTTTACTTGCGCCGGTAAAGCGCACGGGTCAGACTAGCTTAAGCCCCCATCCGAAGGACTGGACGTTCATTCCGATTTTCCTGTCAAACTAGAAAGAAAGGGCGGGGAGGCCGGGATTCGAACCCGGGTCACTCACGCTGCAGTCACGCATAACATTTGGCAGGCCACTCTGAGAGAGGAGACGGGGGCGGGGGGGCGGTGAGGGGGACTTTTACAATACACTGTCATATTAGAGCATAACTTGCCAAGCCTTGCAAAAACGATTGCCGTATTTTTCGGAACTATAAGACGACACTTTTTTCATGGAGATAATGTGACTGATAATACAGTAAGAAAGTGTAGTACAGTGGAACCTCCATTATAAGACCTTAAAAAAATCATCCAAAATGAGGTCTTATAAGGAAGAGGTCTTTAAGGGAGGTAATTTTAATACTTACAAAGAAGGGCAACGTCTCAGAGAAGCAGATCTTATATGGGAGGGAGTCTTATAATAGGAGGTCTTATAAGGGAGGTCCCACTGTAGTACTAACAAAATCTGAATTGTATGTCAAATTTGGGTGCCTTAAGTCATAATAAGGTGCCTTACTTTTCGGACAATAAGGCGATGCTTTTGTCTCAGACTGCGCTTTATAATGTAACTAATAAAATAGTAAGAAACTACAAAATGTGAATCTTGTGTAGAATGTGGGTGTATGTGTGTGTGCCTTATAATAAGGTCGCACATTATAGTCTGAGAAATATAGTCCATCATTGCTTTCCAAACTTGCAATATCTGCAATCCAGGTTTTTTTAAGCAAGTCTCTCGTCCCGGAATTTGTTCCACGCCAATATGTTATACGGTGCACCAAAATTCGAAAGCCACGTTTTGGGCTACTTCAAAAACCGGAAGCTACATTTTGGGCTACTTCAAAAACCGGAAGCTACATTTTGGGCTACTTCAAAAACCGGAAGCTACATTTTGGGCTACTTCAAAAACCGGAAGCTACATTTTGGGCTACTTCAAAAACCTGGAAGTCACATTTTGGGATAGTTCCAAAACTGGAAGCCACATTTTGGGCTACTTCAAAAAAACTGGAAGCCACATTCTGGGATACTTAAAAAACAACTGGAAGCCACATTTTGGGCTTCTTCAAAAAAACTGGAAGCCACATTCTGAGTCACTCCAAAAAACGGAAATCTGGTGTACGCTGGAAAAAAGCATGCCTACATTGGTCATGGCATAAAGTAAAGAAACCAAGCAAAACTGCGCAGAGCTGCGTGTGTGTGCACGCGCGTACACACACACACACAATGTACTCCAGTAAGCGTAGCACAATAGTTGCATAATTAATCATAAACATAATTTCCGTGTTCTTTGGACAAGCGGAACCTCAACATTTGGAAGTAATTGAAATGACAATAAGCATTGCATAATTTATGAACATCACAGTCATATATATATATATATCAAAGATCTGAATTAAATTGTAATGGTATTTAGGCAGACAAAAATTATAGAGGGAACACAATACAAAAATAAGCATTGTATATACAGTCGAATCCGCTTAATCGGCCACTTTTGGGACCAGGAAAAATATGGCCGATAAAGCGAATCGGCCGATAAAACGAACATCGAGATACTGTATGACGCAATTATGCAAGTCAAAAGCAATGACGTCAAAATTAAATGTTGCAGTTCAAATTCAAATTCTTTCCCTTTTTGTGATGTGTGTGTGTCTGTGTGCGTGTGTGTGTGTGCGTTTATTAATCCTACAACTTGACAGAAGCACGAGTAAAAGACAATGATTTTGTTTTCTTGAGTGATTTTAACGCCATGCAGGGTCTTTCAATTGACAACAGCTCACCTTCCAACTTCACACTCAACCATGTAAACGTCAAAAGCGTGTTGTCAGTTTGTCTGCCTCTGTTGTTCTCCCTCTCAAAAAGGGGTAAAGAGGAAAAATTAGAGAGAAAAAGTGGCCAATAAAGCGAAATTGAAGATTTCAGCTTTGGCCGTAAAAACGAACAAAATAACACATGCTTAAGAAGAAAAAATTCTGTTCCAGAGGAAATTGGCCGATTAAGCGGCTTTGGCCGATTATCCGATGGCCAATTAAACGGATTCCACTGTAGTTATATAATCACAAAGGCAACAACACTTTGCATTGCATCATTTTGAACACATCCTTTGGTTCAAGTGTGTCAAGTATTAACACTTGTAATATACAGTGGAACCTCCCTTATAAGACCTTCAAAAATCATCCAAAATGAAGTCTTATAAGGGAGGGGTCTTATAAGGGAGGTAATATTAATACTTACAGAGAAGGGCAGTGTCTCAGAGAAGCAGGTCTTATGTGGGAGGGAGTCTTATAATGGGAGGTCTTATAAGGGAGGTAATTTTAATACTTACAAAGAAGGGCACTGTCTCAGAGAAGCAGGTCTTATGTGGGAGGGAGTCTTATAATGGGAGGTCTTATAAGGGAGGTAATTTTAATACTTACAAAGAAGGGCAATGTCTCAGAGAAGCAGGTCTTATGTGGGAGGGAGTCTTGTAATGGGAGGTCTTATAAGGGAGGTAATTTTAATACTTACAAAGAAGGGCAATGTCTCAGAGAAGCAGGTCTTATGTGGGAGGGAGTCTTATAAAGGGAGGTTCAACTGTATCTGATTACTTGCTTTTGCTGAACTTCAATTCTCCAGCACACCTAACTTAAATTTTCACAAAATTACGTTTGAATCAGGCGTCATTACCCCCCCCCCCCTGTGCTTCCACCCCACCCCTGCAGCAGAGGGGAGACCAGTGAAAACTGAAAGCTCTATGTATCCTACCCCCACCTACCCCATGATGCAGTTTCCTCAGACTTGCTTCCAACGCCAGGGACAGACTTATTTCCAGGGACACACATCGGGATGTTGTGTGTCAAGGTCAAAACGCACAATATCGTTTGATAGTTCCATGACATGGCAACATTTCTGTGGCTCTGGATTTTTAGTTCAGTTCCTGATCGCCTCTCGGTGCCAATGTGCTTTCAATATTCAGGATCCTTAGGTTTTCATCAACCTACGTATAACGCGTCTGTTAAGATCATTCCAACAGAAGTGCCTATGGTTTGGGGCGTTCCTGTGCTCAACAGTAACAAGACAAGTGACTGCTCTATACCATTATGTCAGATTGAGTCTAACAGGTCTCTTGTAAATTTGATACAGACAAACCTCTATTTTACGACTTCCAAAATGTCCGGAAAAATCGGTCGTAAATTGGAGGGGTCGTATGACGGAGGTTTTCACTGGCAGCCGTAGAAAGAAAAAGTTCAGCACAGTTCATACTCTCTTCTTCATGCACACATACAATGACATATTAAAACTGGATTTGGGTCTTTCCAACTCCATAGGATTGTGCAATCGATGTATTGCAGTTTCACTTCGCCGACTTCTGTTAATCACCTCCACTCTCGTCCAAAGTCAGTGGTTTTCTTTTTCAAAGTCAGTGGTTTTCGTGCTTTTCCTACGCTCTCCGCCATCTTTTCTACAACAAGGGAAGCGACTCCGCTTTCAGGCCCTTGACCGTGGCAGTTTCCCTTTGCTCGAAGTCTATGCAGACGACAACAACGGTCGTAAAAACCAACAAAATGGCGGTCGTAAGTCGCGTTTTAGAGGAAGTCGTTTAAGAGAGGTCGTTTACATAGTAAAATGCATCCGTGCCAACAAATCCGGTCTCAAATGAGAGGTGGTCGCTTAACAGAGGGTCGTAAAATAGGGGTTTGTCTGTAATAAGAAAATCGATAATTTCTCTGCTTTCCTCTGGCAGTGAAAGGGTTAACTCTTCTAGCACCATGTATTTTCTGATGTTCTTGGTTGTCCGTTGCATCTCAACCGACGAGAGGGGAGTGACGAGTTTTCTACATCTTAAAACTGTTTTGTGGCATCTCCTGTGAGCTCAGAACAGAACTTCTTAAGAGCGTTTTTATCAGTTTTGCACCTTGCTTAGCTTGCAGTCATAACACACAAAAGACAATCAAACATTATCACCTTTGTCCTCAGTTGCATTCTTTTTTTTGTTGATATTACTCGGGTTTCCAGGGACAACAGAGAAAAGTGCATTCCAGGGACAGGGTGCTATTTTAAACTTTTTTTTTCCAGGGACAAGTGCCCCCCCCCCCCCCCCCCCTAGGAGGGATGGTAGGCAGCCCTCCTTACCCATTATGGCATGGGAACGCAGAAGAACTCGAGAAGAAATCATTCATCTTTTCTTCACATCTTCATAGTCACTTGCCAACTAAAACTGCAATAGTTAACTTAGGCAAAAAGCATGATTACTAGTCCCTCCCCCACCTTGCTGAAAAACCCTCCCCCACCTTGCTGAAAAACCCTCCCCCACCTTGCTGAAAAACCCTCCCCCACCTTGCTGAAAAACCCTCCCCCACCTTGCTGAAAAACCCTCCCCCACCTTGCTGAAAAACCCTCCCCCACCTTGCTGAAAAATCCTCCCCCACCTTGCTGAAAAATCCTCCCCCACCTTGCTGAAAAACCCTCCCCCACCTTGCTGAAAAACCCTCCCCCACCTTGCTGAAAAACCCTCCCCCACCTTGCTGAAAAACCCTCCCCCACCTTGCTGAAAAACCCTCCCCCACCTTGCTGAAAAACCCTCCCCCACCTTGCTGAAAAATCCTCCCCCACCTTGCTGAAAAATCCTCCCCCACCTTGCTGAAAAACCCTCCCCCACCTTGCTGAAAAACCCTCCCCCACCTTGCTGAAAAACCCTCCCCCACCTTGCTGAAAAACCCTCCCCCACCTTGCTGAAAAACCCTCCCCCACCTTGCTGAAAAACCCTCCCCCACCTTGCTGAAAAATCCTCCCCCACCTTGCTGAAAAATCCTCCCACACCTTGCTGAAAAATCCTCCCCCACCTTGCTGAAAAATCCTCCCCCACCCTGAAAAATCCTCCCCACCTTTGCTGAAAAACCCTCCCCCACCTTGCTGAAAAACCCTCCCACACCTTGCTGAAAAATCCTCCCCCACCTTGCTGAAAAATCCTCCCCCACCTTGCTGAAAAATCCTCCCCCACCTTGCTGAAAAATCCTCCCCCACCTTGCTGAAAAACCCTCCCACACCTTGCTGAAAAATCCTCCCCCACCTTGCTGAAAAATGTCAAATTCATGATGATGACAATGTTGTAAGATAGATGGGTGTAATTGAATCAAGGGTTTTAATGAAAATAATCAAGTTTCAGAAATCCTGAAAAAGAGCATGATTGGACTCGAATGAAAGTATTTGGAATAAATGAATACAGTGGAACCTCCCTAAAAAGACCTTCAAATGAGGTCTGATAAGGGAGGGGTCCTATAAGGGAGGTGATTATAACCCTTTCACCGCCAAAGTCGCATTTTAGCACCACAGTGATTTGACACCTATGTCACTAAAAGGCATCAAATTGGATAACTTGGACTTTTACTTTGGATAAATCCAAAGACCCTATTGTCTTAGTTTTGGGAAGTAATGATAGACCGTATTTTATATATGTCGTATAATAATCCCCAATACTGCAGGTGGATTTTGTTCTATACCCAGGTAAATGTAATGGACATTTTTGGCTGAAATATGGCTGGTGGTGAAAGGGTTAATATTTTCAAAGAAGGGCAATTGTCTCAGAGAAGTAGGTCTTATGTGGGAGGGAGTCTTATAACGGGAGGTCTTATAAGGGAGGTTCCACTGTACAAATCAGTTCACACACACACACACACACACACACACACAAAGGAAGACCAAAATATCACAAAACGTTTCCATCAAAATACCGGGGGGTATTTGCGCAAAGTACTCGTACTATCAGCATTCTTTTACTCCTATGGTAGTGCTTTTAGGCAAATATCCTTCGATATGATCCCACACAAAAAAACAAGCGAGTCGCCAGAGCGGTGGAAAGTTCCCTCGCTCTTTTGCGCCCCTCACCTCACAAAGTCTGCTTCTTTTCGGTTGGCATGAAAACAACCCTAGGCTGGATCGTAGCCCTATACCCTTCCCCGAAGAATGGGAGGTTGCTTCTCAAATATCCCTCGATATGATCCCACACAAAAAAAAGCGAGTCACCAGAGCGGCGGCAAGTTCCCTCGCTCTTTTGCGCCCCTCACCTCAAAGTCTGCTTCTTTTCGGTTGGCATGAAAACAACCCTAGGTAGGCTGGATCCTAACCCTATACCCCTCTCTCAAAGAATGGGAGAATGTTGCTTCTCAGTGAAACGTTGAGGGAGGAAGGGAGGGGGGGTGTCAAGTACAGGATAGCTAGCTATGCTAGAGTAGAGTGGCACAGTGGTAGCGCGTTCGCTTCGTGTCAAGTAAACCCGAGTTCGAGCCTGGGTACAGGGGATTTTTCCTCTCACTTTGCACTAGGCCTTACGGTCTGAACGTGGAGTCTTTCGGATGAGACGATAAACCGAGGTCCTGTGTGCCCATGCACTTAGCACACGTTAAACCCAGTGGCAACGAAAAAGTTGTCATTTGGTCAAAATTTACCCCCCCTCCCTTCCTTCCTCATCAGTCACACAAAAATCGCATGCAAAAAAAAAAAAATTTTAAACTGGGGTGGCGCGCCTCTGGCTGCGACGCGCTCTCCAGGTGGGAGCAACCCGAATTTCACAGAGACGCCTCTGTGACTATAATGTACCTAACCTAACCTAGTCCTGCACTGTGTGGGCAAATCGGCGGGTGGACAAAACTCCCCTTTGGGTGATCCTCGTCCGCCAAGCAAAATCATCAGGGGGATGGTGGAGGGGTTGAGTGGCAGGGGATTGGGGAGGGGGAAGGAATAAGGGAAGGGTATGACAGGGGTAGGGAGGATGGAGGTGGGTGGGTGTGGTGGTGTCTCAATCATCTGAAGGCCATGGTGCCGTCTTTCTGCACAATCATCTGCAGGCCTGAAGCTGAAAACAGAGAGACAGGTCATGCTGCTTGGGTTACGGTACGCATAAGGTATCAATCAATCAGGCATCAGAACTGTCAGAAGTCTAATCCTCTCAGCACTGCCGGTGTGGCATTCTCAAAATGGATTTGTTCTCACCATGTCTGCGCATACAAGAGCGAAATCAGCTTTTTCTTCTTCTTCGATCGCTCAGACAGTTTCCTGTCATCTATGAGCGCAAATGCGTCATGCTGACATTATACGCCTAAGTAAGAAATAATTAGGCCCAGCATGTTCGACTTCGGCTGGAGGAAATCCCTTTGAACGTGTTTATTGAAAAAAGGCAGGAGAATGGACCAATAAGGCCAAAAGAAAGTAGATGACAGCAAGCAAGGGGAAAAGGCAGAGTCAAAGAGACTTTAGAAAGTGACAGCTTAGAGGAAATTACAAGCACAAAACTTCCAGAAAGTGGGGGAACTATTTATACAAAAGACCCCCCCACCCCAGTATCCCCACGGGAGGATCAGTTTTTTCAATCCTGATTTCAGGAGCATGCCTGGACTACCTTCACCCATGGAAGAGTTGGAGAGATGAAACGAAGGAAGAAACAGAGAGGAACAATTGCAGAGACAAACGCGCAAAGAAATAGAAGAGAGATAGAGACAAAAGGGACAAAACACACCAAAACCAAGAAGAAGGAAAAGAGAGAGATATCAGATGGCATGGATTCAAACAAATAAATAGAAGAGAGAGAGAACTCGAACTCGAAGAGAGAGAGACTCGAGAGAGAGAGAAAGAGACACAGAGAAGAGAGAGAGAGAGATGGATTCAAAGAGAGAGAGAGAGAACTCGAACTCGAAAGAGAGAGAGAGAGAGAGAGAGAGAGAGAAAGGATAAGACACACCAAAACCAAGAAGGAAAAGAGAGAGAGTGTGTGTGTGTGTGTGTGTGTGTGTGTGTGTGCATACGTGCGTGTGTGTGTGTGTGTGAGTGAGTGTGCGTGCGTGCATGCAGGTGCACTGACTTTCTTCCATGTCGGTGGTCCCCAGGTCAGTGCTCTCAATCAGTTCTTGAACCAAGGCCTCCGCATCCACCCGCGTGGCCCCCACACCGCCCTTGCTCAGCTCCTCCAGCTTCTGAAAGAAAACAACAACATTAACTGACATTCTCTTCTTCTTGTTCTTCTTTTTCTTCTTCTGCATTCCCGGGGCAAATAAGGTCATAATGGGTATAAAGTATGTGTGTGTCCAGTTTTCAGTTTTCACACACTGCTGTATTCAGCTGACACATTCACACACACATACACACAATAGGATGGTTAAAGGGGAATCTTCTAAATCACTTGTGGGGTGAACAGACGAAAAACTAAAGAAATAATTAACACATGGACACACACACACACACACACACACACACACACACACACACACATCACACACACACACACACACACACACACACAATAGGATGGTTAAAGGGGAATCTTCTAAATCACTTGCGGGGTGAACAGACGAAAAACTAAAGAAAGAATGAACACATGGACAGACAGACAGACAGACAGACTCACACACACACACACACACACACACAACACACACACACAATAGGATGGTTAAAGGGGAATCTTCTAAATCACTTGCGGGTGAACAGACGAAAAACTAAAGAAAGAATGAACACATGGACAGACAGACAGACAGACAGAAAGAAAGACAGACACACACACACACACACACACACACACACATACACACTAGGATGGTTAAAGGGGAATCTTCTAAATCACTTGCGGGTGAACAGACGAAAAACTAAAGAAAGAATGGACTCACTCACACACACACACACAGTCGCTATGCTACTGCATAATCCAACCAACGGTTCTCTTACAATAAATGAACAAAAGCAAAAGCAAAAATAACCAACTAAATAATCAGCATCTTACGGAACTCCATAGCATCATCATCATCGTTATCATCGGCCTCATTTTCCATCAATCATAAAATTAAAAAATGTCTCAAATTCTGTGGCTTTGCATGCCCTGCTCTCATGGTGACCTCAGTTTCGGTTTCCAATCCAGTCTATGCCTTGGTGCGTTCGGGTCAAAGTCATGGGGCTAAAAAAAATCCTAATCAGTGTGTTCTGGGGAGCTGTCGGTGGACGGTCGTGGTGGCGCCCTCGGAGGAGGACCTCACTCACAGCTGGCTCCGCGACTAAGAGAATAGTGTCGTCAGTAGGGGGCTTAGTAGTAGGTGGTGTCCTGAACAGGCTCCACTGAACTCCACCGAAGTGACTCAGCAGAAGTGCAGTGTCTCCTCGGTTGGTTGCCTCCTGATGGCCTAATATAGATTCGCTCCCCTTGGACTGCTGGTCTCGGATTCTGCGACTTGAACAAACCGGGGTGTGGCTGCGAATTGGGAGAAAGAATGAGCGGCGTGGGAGCAACGCCACTGTACAGCCCAGAAGATGGGACAGCCAAAAAAAAATCCCAAAAAAATCAGCATCTTACCCGTCGCCTCTCCAATGTACTGCCAAGGCTGGGAGTTCTGTAAAAGAAAGAAAGAAAGAGAGAAAATTGTCAAGTTGCTTATCTCCAAAACTGAGTTATGCAACACATTGTTCCACATCAATAAGATCTGATAAGTTGATAGATACCTGCATACAAAATATTGGTAAAGGTCAAGATGTGCCACCCCCCCTTCATTTCTCGGTTAATTGTATTCGTATTGACACATTAACCCTTTCACCGCCAATGTCACATTTTAGCACCACAATGATTTAACTATTAAAAGGCCTCAAACCAGGGTCTGTTATTCAAAGATCCTATTTTCATGATTTTGGGAGGTAGGGTCATACGCCTTACTTTATACGTGTCACAGAGGAATCCCCAATATTGCAGATAGTCAAGATGTGCCACCCCCCCTACCTATCTCGGTTAATTGTATTTTTCCGTTTTTGCCTTTCTTACCATACATAAAGCTGTATTTTAGGAACATTTTTAGCTAATAACCTTTTTGGAATACTAACCCTATCCCTAACCCTACCCCCCACCCTATAAGACGGAAAAACGCAACGAACCACAACTGTGACAAATCGCGGTGTACTGCAGTACATAGTGGGGGGTAGGGTTAGGTTTAGGGCTAGGGTTAGGGATAGGGTTAGTATTCCAAAAAGGTTATTAGCTAAAAATGTTCCTAAAATACAGCTTTATGAATGGTAAGAAAGGCAAAAACGGAAAAATACAATTAACCGAGAAATGCAAGGGGGGTGGCACATCTTTACCTTTACCAAAATATTCATGTAAAAATGTGTGTATGTGTATGTGTGTACCAGTCAGTCGTTTCCGACCATGACTGCCAGATAGCAGAGGGGGCAGATGCTATTCCTCTATATCACTAACGGGTGAACTGACGCAAAACTAAAGAAAGAATGAACACATGGACACACACACAGCTCAGGCATCAGAATACTCCAGAGTCCAATCCGCGGACGAACAACACTCGCCATGACTCGGAGTCGACATCAAGTCGGACCCCACAAAACTCTAGTCCGTAGTCGGCATCATTGTGATCATTCGCTACCCGATTTCTTGCGGAAAAGTTCAAAGTTCTCACATCATCGTAGTCTCCCGCGATCATATCCTCTAAATCGACTCATTTAAAACCCAAATCACAATCACTGTCATCAAAACAAACTCTGAAACAGTGAAAGAGTCTAGAGAGCTCTAAACTCGGAAGAAAAAACAAACATGGCCACGATTTTTCGTTTCCGAAGGCGCAGTATGAAAACAAACCGTTTAAGAATACCATTTGAGAATAAGATCGCGCTGCCTCATGAAGCACAAACCACGGCCGGCATTTGCCAAAACCGCGGCCAGTGGCTACGAAAACCGCGGATCCGTGGGCTATTCTGATGCCTGACAGCTGCTATGCTACTCAGCGCTCTTTTGAGGTCTCAGGACCGACCTCCTGGAACTAACTTCCTCTTTCCCTCCGTCAGCGACCGACCCTCTCTGCTTTCAAAGCTAACCTCAAAACCCACCTGTTCCCCCATCATTAAAACTATGTTCAAATTCTGATCGCTTCTCGGCCTTTTGGCTAAGACAGTGATTCAGGAACATAAATTTTTGTTTATATCCTGGTTGGTTTGTTCAGCCCGTCGTACATGGCGAAAGCCGATACGCGACGTTAAACTGAACTTCCATCATTAAAGCTCCGCTCTCTTTCTCTTCCCTCCCTTGCCTTTAGGTCTGTTTCTGCTGTATACCATTTATGTCATACGTGTGTCTTCGCTTTGTATTGCGTTTTTGATTGAATGCGTTATGAATGCTAACGTGTGTGTGTGCGCTTTTATTTGATTTCTATCAAGATTCAGCGCCGTATAAATACTGTATGTTGTTGTTGTTGTTGTTGTTGTTGTTGTTATGTTGTTGTTGTTGTTGTTGTTGTTGTTGTTGTTATTCCGGCGGGCTGGGCTAGAAGTTGTTTATAGTGGAGATGCCTTGTACAGTACAATACAGTACAACACAACACAGTCTTCAAAGAACTGGCCGACTGACCGTTGGTGGGCGTTGATGCCGTTGGACCAGCTGGACTGTCAACAGCTGCCATCTGACTCCCCACTATGTCATACAGTGGGACCTCCCTGTTAAGACCTTCCCTATAAAGACTCCCTTTACAATGTAATAAAAAAATGTCCACCAATTTGTTCCCCCCTTCAAATCCAGACCACTGAGTGTCCCCCTCTCTATGAAGACCCCTCCCAATAGGAATTGTTCAGAAATAATCAAGGGGAGTAATTTCATGGTGTGTGGGAGTGATCTTGCCTAATTCAATCGGTCAAACAGGGGAAGTCACTCTACCATCAGCTCTCGTAGCCTATCGACTCGTGTGTTTGAGCAGACATACAGCACTTAGAACACCGTGCGTCACACTAAAAATTTGTCATTTATATTTTTACGTCACATTTTGGCAAGATTTATCAGTTGGTGGCCACTGGCCACCCCTAATTTTTCTAAAAAAAATGTTTGCAAGTCGCTGACTCGCATCCTGCGGCTTCAAGCTTCGACGCCATTGTTGCATTGTTGCTATGGTATTTGACCGAGTAATGGAGGTAAACAACTCTAATTTTCACGAAGTGCTCTCCCCTATTTTTTTTCGAAAATCGTCTATTAAAACCTTTCTGGGGTTGATTATTCAAGGTGGGGAGGTCCCACGCTACAATATTATACAATGCAATGCAGTACAATACAACACGACACAGTCTTCAAAGAACTGGCCGACTGACCGCCGGTGGGCGTTGATGTCGTTGGACCAGCTGGACTGTCGGCTGTGGGTCAGAGAGCTGTAGTCCGACTGCTGGCTGGCGTAGCTGGCGCTGCGACAGTGACCCAGCGCTTTCTTCTTGGCAATCAACGGAGAGTCGCCGAGGTCTGGAACGCACAGAAACACCCAAAACAAAAAATACAATGGAACCTCCCTTATAAGACCTCCCATTGTAAGACTCCCTCCCACATAAGACCTACATTTTCTGGGACATTGTCCTTCTTTGTAAGTACAGTGGAACCTCCCTTATAAGACTTTTCATTATAAGACTCACTCCCACATAAGACCTATTTTCTCTGAGACATTGCCCTTCTTTGTAAGTATTAAAATTACCTCCCTTATAAGACCTCTCATTATAAGACTCCCTCCCACATAAGACCTACTTCTCTGAGACATTGCCCTTCTTTGTAAGTATTAAAATTACCTCCCTTATAAGACCTCTCATTATAAGACTCCCTCCCACATAAGACCTACTTCTCTGAGACATTGCCCTTCTTTGTAAGTATTAAAATTACCTCCCTTATAAGACCTCCCATTGTAAGACTCCCTCCCACATAAGACCTACTTCTCTGAGACATTGCCCTTCTTTGTAAGTATTAAAATTACCTCCCTTATAAGACTTCTCATTATAAGACTCCCTCCCACATAAGACCTACTTCTCTGAGACATTGCCCTTCTTTGTAAGTATTAAAATTGCCTCCCTTATAAGACCCCTCCCTTATAAGACCTCATTTTGGATGATTTTTGAAGGTCTTATAAGGGAGGTTCCACTGTATTAAAATTACCTCCTTTATAAGACCCCTCCCTTATAAGACCTCATTTTGGATGATTTTTGAAGGTCTTATAAGGGAGGTTCCACTATACACAATACAAAGCCTGGCCCCAAAAAAAGTTGTGGAAAACTTTGTTACTTGTGATGCTACAAATGTGCCTTATGTTCTGTCACTGAAAAAAATCTTCTTCTTCTTCTTCTTCTTCGATCCCAGGCCATACGGCCAAAACAGGCAAGGTATGTATGTATCCGGTTTTCTTTTCTCCACTGGTTTCCCCGCTGCATTCAGGTGACATATTTTGATTTTGGAGGAGTTCGAGTACTGGAAAAGTCTGAATAAAACAGGGCATTTGGATTACAGCCTATTTTCTTTATTGTATGACTTCCGTTTCAATGTTCGTTTTTTCCTCTATTTTTTTTTCTTCATAATCACTCACAAACAAACAAAAGTAGAACACCTATTTGATTTACCGGGTACATTCCATGCATTAGGTATTAGGTACTTTATAGTCACAGAGGCGTCTCTGTGAAATTCGGGTTGCTCCCACCTTGTTTGTTTGCATGCGATCTTTGTGTGACTGATGAGGAAGGAAGGATAGGTGTGTGTGTAAATTTTGACCAAATGACAACTTTTTTGTTGCCACTGGGTTTAACGTGTGCTAAGTGCATGGGCACACGGGACCTCGGTTTATCGTCTCATCCGAA
This sequence comes from Phymorhynchus buccinoides, assembly GCA_017654935.2. Lineage (NCBI taxonomy): Eukaryota > Metazoa > Mollusca > Gastropoda > Neogastropoda > Raphitomidae > Phymorhynchus > Phymorhynchus buccinoides. The sequence goes on from CM065705.1 coordinate 11,540,163, forward strand.
AGACTCCACGTTCAGACCGTAAGGCCTAGTGCAAAGTGAGAGGAAAAATCCCCTGTACCCAGGCTCGAACTCGGGTTTACTTGACACGAAGCGAACGCGCTACCACTGTGCCACTCTACACCATGGACATCAAAATATATAGTAAGTGTTGGTCAATGCATGCTAAGTTCACAGATATACCGTCATTCACGGACCACAAGCCGCTTCGTAACATAAGCCGCACCACCTACCTTTTTTGCTTAAATCTGAAAAAAGTCACGCATAGGCCGCATCGAAGCATAAGCCGCGGAAGCGTGGCGATGCACGATGTCCGCTTCCGGCTGAGTCTAGAGTTGATCGCGGGGTGTGTTGACTGCCAAAACGAAAGTGTCGGACCGCGAAACAGATCGTCATTTTGTGAAAAATCTACCAAAATCAAGGTGATTTTTTTTGTCATCAACCGTGAACAAGGCCACAGATCAAAGGTCTGAATCAAAGATGCCATTGAGTTGAGTTTACTTTCACTTTCGGTAACGCTTAGGCCGCGGCACTGTACTAGCCGCAGGGGAGGGGGGGGGGTGGGGGGGGGGGGGGGTTCCAAAAAAGTTGCGGCTTATAGTCCGCCAATTACGGTAATTGCAGTTGAAAGAAAGCAAGGGAAACAGACCCTGCACGGAGGAGCATGGAACAGAGTTTGGTGCAAGATGGCAAGATTGTACACACTGCGCGTGCACGCACACACACACACAGAGTCATACACACACACACACACAAAGAAAGAGAGGGGCAAGGGCAAGAGAGAGAGAGAGAGAGAGAGAGAGAGAGAGAGAGAGAGAGAGAGAGAGAGAGAGAGAGAGAGAGAGAGAGAGAGAGAGAGAGAGAGAGAGAGAGAGAGAGAGAGAGAGAACAGCGAACAAACAAATGTTTATTCAGTAAGGCCTAGGCCCCATTTAAAGGAGTGTGAACTACAGTAACAAACCAAACAAACGCTGACGAGAGAGAGAGAGAAAAAGAAACAGAGAAAGAGACAGACAGAGATAGACAAACAACAGAGAGAGAGAGAGAGAGAGAGAGAGAGAGAGAGAGAGAGAGAGAGAGAGAGAGAGAGAGAGAGAGAGAGAGCAAATTTCATACTCCATTAAATCACTGACACACAACAACAAAAAAGCCCAAAAAAACCAGGGGACATTACAAGCAAGCTGAGCGTGCGGCCCAAGAGTTGCGTCCCTTTCGCTGTCGGAGGTGTCTCGGTCGCCCACAGGCAGGGGTTCTACACAGAGCGAGAAACCAAACAAAGCGTGCAGGGAAATGTATGGGGACGCTATGGTGGCAAAAGGAGGGGAAATGATTTATATATAAGCAACACTAATGCTTTGAATCTTATATTAGGTATGAGGTACTTTATAGTCACAGAGGCGTCTCTGTGAAATTCGGGTTGCTCCCACCTGGAGAGCTCGTCACAGCCAGAGGCGCGCCACCCATTTTTTTGCATGCGATATTTGTGTGACTGATGAGGAAGGAAATGGGGGGGATAAATTTTGAGTAAATCACAACTTTTTCGTTGCCACTGGGTTTAACGTGTGCTAAGTGCATGGGCACACGGGACCTCGGTTTATCGTCTCATCCGAAAGACTCAGCATTGAATGGGTATTTATGAGCATGGGTGAAATTAAAACATTCTCTCAATCCTCAAATGACACGTTTCAATGTTCTCTGAAAAATCTTCCAATTCTTGCCTTTTTTTCTGTCCAAAAAAAATTTCTCCTTTGAGTTTCATCCGAAATCAGAATGTGTTGGTTGCACGCAGCGGGGAGACCAGTGAAAACTCTGAAAACCGGACACATACGTATTTAACCCGTAATGGTCATATGGCCTGGATCGCAGAAAAAGAAGAAGAGCAAAATGTTACGTTCAATTCATAATGATAGGTGTTGAGAGCATAGCGTGCAAAGCGTGCCAAGCGTGTATCAAAGTTGGATTTTAACTCATTCGCATCGCAACAATTTTGAATTATTAAAAAAACTTACAAATCACTCCAGCCATACACAACAAACAAAACACACATAAACCAAAGGAGAAATGAAAGAAGATTACGGGTTTTTACTTCAGGTTTAGACACAGGGAAGCGGTAGATCAGACTTTTTTTTATATAGAGACTTTGCATAGAAAAACTCT